>JAJGBQ010000004.1:3600000-4200000 GCA_022457065.1 Curvularia sp. ZM96 | reverse complement strand
ACACGACCAAAGTTGAGCTGTGGTTGTTGTCGTGTCGTGTAGGTCAGGATCTCGCCTCCAGCTGTTGTCCAGTCCGAAACTCGCAACAACCCATAGTAGTCGAGAGCGATTGCGAAATGAACCGCCGAGACGTAGTTGTGGGTGTAGAGATAGTTGACGGCTGGCTCGAATAGACCAGCAAGCGTAGCGAGATAGAAGTAGACTCCATATCCGCCGGCAGACTCAGCCGCGTCGTTCATGAAGTGGCGTTGACCAATGTCCTTGATAGTCGTTCGAAGTTCCTCCAAGCCGAAAATCTCGCCAGCATTTTCCTCGGCTCTATTACCTTCACGAGCCAAGTTGAACTGCAGCCATACCCAGTCATCCATGGTCTCTTTGATAGGCTCCAAATTGCGCTTGCTCATGTCACACCGGCCGACAATCTTGTAGCAGGCCATGCGGTAGGGATCCTCGGGTGTCTTTAAACGAGTCCTCTGGGCGTGCGTGTGAGCTACCTTTTGTTGCGTATCCGGGCTCAACCGACGATCAGGGTCAGTGGCATACTGTGTGATTGCCGATTGAAAGTTCCTGTCGGTGTTCTGGAAGAAGTTCCTCTTCTCTCGGACATACTCTGCAGCTTCAGTCAAAAGACCACCCCTTAGCAGGAAGAAGATGATGATCCATGGGAACTCGTCGCCTGCTTCGCCTATTTTTTGGAACGATTCGGTGTCCGCACCAAGCTCCTTGAACGCAGCCTTGGCTCTTACAAAGCCACGAATCTTGTTAAGCATGGATGGAACTCCGCCAACAAGCGCTTCCGAGGGATTCTTTCGCAGAACTTCGTCAACCTGTTCCAGGAACTTGTTCTCCAGATACTTGCGAGAGCCATCCAGTATGCGCTTGCGCATCCGCACACTGGCAACAGAGTTGGGTTGGTCATCCAAGTAGTCCTTAGCGAAGCTCCTTTCCTTGGGCTGGTTTGAGCCTGGATTGGATGCTTCTACCTCAGTCTTCTCGCCAGTAATAGAAATCAGAGCTCCGTAAGCGTTGATGAAATGATCCGAGTACTCAGAGCCAGCCACTCTCTCAACATCAGAGAACGAGTGCAATACTGAGAACGAGTTCTCTCGCAGTCTTGCCTCATTGAGCCTCTTGACCTCATCCATGTATCGCTCTTGTTTGTCTCGTGCATACCGATCCTGGGGTCCGACTTGCCCGCCCATGACGGACTTGTCAGAGCTATCTCGGCCACCCAGGACGCTCTGAGAAGCGCCCAGGACAGGCGGTCCAGCAGCAGAAGCCCCAAAAGTGGATCGCCCATTGACCGAAGCACTATTTGGGCCCATGGAACGCCCTTTGCGTGCTGTCGCTCGTCCGAAAGCTCCTCTAGCTGTGCTGCCGAAGGCGCTTTGAGAAGCTGCCATGTCTTCGCTTTGTCTGCCCAGGCCGAAATGCTCGTAGATCCTCTGTCGCTGCTTGTCCCATTCAATCTGAACATTGTCCTCGAGGAACGTGTCGAAGTCGCGTTTAGACTGCTCTAAGCCTTCTTGAATGAGTGCGAGCGTAGATTGCGAATGCAGGTTTGAGATGTAGCCGTCAACGTCATTGTCGAACAAACTCTGAGTCTGGCCCGGGGCGGCGAGGCCTGCCTGAGAAGAGAACTGGTTGAGATCGCGAAGGGTGCTGCCCATCTTCACGCCAGAAGCGGAGAGAAGGTAGTGGCTACTGAGTGTCAGTACAAACCAACTTGCTATTTGCATATTCAACTTACGCAGCGCGGTCTTGAGCGCGATCCTGGACCTGATCGGCCGAAGGCCCTCCAGAACCCAAGTTTCGCACCTTGCGCGCAATGTCTCCAAGGCCCAACTGCAGCGACGGCAGCTCGTCAAAGTTGCTAGTGCCATTCTCGCCAGCATTTCGCTTTCGCCCTCTTTCCAAGAGATGGTCAAAATGGGCTGAGCGACCAGAGCCTGCGTTCGCCTGAATCAGTGACGCGCCCTGCTGCTGTTGCTGTTGCTGTTGAGGCTGCTGCTGAGTCGAGGTCGTATTGAAAAGCGAGGACTGGCCAAGGCCGCTCGTTTGCTGCGCGTTGTTCGTAGTCGATTGCGATGCCGTGTTGCCGAACAACGAGAAGCCTCCCGTTTGTTGTTGCGATTGTGGTTGCTGTTGCGAGGTTGATGCTGCGCCAGCGAACAGGGAGGGTGTCGTAGTAGCAGTCGACTTTGCTCCACCAAGACCGCCGAACAGACTGCCCCCTAGGGCGCTGCCGCTTGTTGCTTGTGTCGTGCCGGATTGCGCATTCGATGTGCCTCCGCCTAGATTACCAAACAAGCCCGATGTGGTGCCGCTTGATGCACCTCCTGCTGTTCCAAACAATCCTCCGCCCGAAGTACCACTCGAAGCGGGCTGCGAGCCCCCAAGATTTCCGAACAGCGACATTGTGGTTGCGTTGAGCGGTGTTGTTGATGGTGCCGAAAACAAACCTGGAGAAACGAGATCGCGTTGAATGAGGAAAGCTCGGACACTTTTATCCCTGCCACTTCAGGAACCGCGTCAGTTGTCCCAGGCTTACTACTACGATTGTATTCCGCCATGGCGTTTGTCAGATTACATACTCAACGAAGCTCAGAAGAGTTGTGCTGTGCAACATGTGAGCAATGGACGTGTATTTCCAAGAAAAGGTCACGGATCCCACATGCACCTGTGATTGTGTGCGGCACACTGAAAACATTCGTATATCTTTTATGGTAACATGTACAAACATCTATACTAACAACTATCACATTACTTTCAACCGAATAAGCCGTACGTATATTTGTAGATCGATTCAGCAAACACTTATAGATATAAGACCTGGGAAAATGTAGCAATATTACAGCACTCGCAAAGCTTCACCCCATCACCTCATATCCACTGCCCACCTTTGCAATATGGGCAGAGCTCCCTTGCCCGACTTTCCTATATTTGAACCCGCGCTTGATGGGTTCAGACACGAAACGCCGACTTTTAGTCGCGATTCATTCCAACGAGGATGGTACCAGGACAGCCGCAGGCTGCGACATGTGAAGACCTCCAAGGCTTTTGTTTGGCCCAAGGATGGCAGGAATGGTTCGTCGTGGGGCCGCCTCAAAGACATCTTCCAAAACAAAGGACCTGATATGTACGTCGCATTCGGTGCCCGCCCAACGGACTGCGTATCGAATCGTCCTCCTCGGTCCCAATGGGCAGGACATTCTCATCTTGACGACCGGGGCATGAAATATAGCTTCAACTCGGAGAAGTTCGCCCCCTGGACAAAGAGCAATATGCTTGGCGGACGAGAACATGGCTTAAGCTACGACTTCCGAACCCGAAAGCACTCGAGACCAAATCAATGGATGTGGACAGATGCTATCTGGCAGCAAGAGCCGTACACGAACAGGAAGGCGAACATCTATCCGGAAGCCTTGCGGACGATGAGTGGACTCTGGTGCCAGGACACACAGTATCTACCAGAGTGTTTAGGGGGGTACGTCGATAATGAGTTTGGGATTGGGCTCCCGTTTGAGCATCTTTGTTAACTGGCCTTTACTGAGTCGCGGCTCAAGACAATCACACACGCATTGGACTTGGTCATTCGAGGCAGCTCTCGTGTAGCGCCACCCAGGCTGTATCCTGGCTTTCGTCTGTAGCAGCGGGTTGCTTTCTCCGTCGGGCAGTAGGCGGCAGTGCGGCGCTATCTAGCATCTTTTTGCATTTGTCACAAGAAGTTCCTTTGACAGTTTTGTATGCAGCAATCATATCCTACAATGGTTAATGAGTACACATGATGTCTTTGATGCAGCATTAGTAACTCTAACGTACCAATAAATGCTTCAAATCGTTAGCATGTGGCCGTGATGCAATACACCGTGTGATTGCCAAACAAGGCTCCGTTGTGCCCAGACAGTCTGCAGTGAGTTTGTGACGACCGTTTGCTTCACGCTCGATTGTAATGCGGAACTTGAGCATGAGAGAGCCGGCAACGAAGTGCATCTATCGTAAATGTGAGCAAAGTGGTCAATTCAAGCGAGGCGAAACCTCATACATGGATGCTGTGGTCGTCATCATTAATCTCAATTTTGAGGTTTGGGTGAGTGTTGCGGAACTCTGCAACCACGCGAGAAATATCGCTATCGGTGAATATGGCACTGGAATCCTCAACTTTGTCGCTACGAGTCCTGCTCGTAGACTTTTTCGCTTCCCGCTCCCTTTCGACCCAGCCGTGGGAGGGGATGGAAGCGCTCTCAGATAGGTCGGCGTTTGCGTCAAAGCTCTGTTTGACGTGTTCAAACGTGCTCTGTACTTCGGGAAGCTTCCATCGATCCTTGAGCGCATTGAGTCCGTTCTGAGAACTGAGTACGCCCTGGGCGTATAACTTGTACGTGGATGCATTTGGGGGCTTGTGGAAAGGCTCGATTATCCGCGGGATCGCTAGACGGAGGTCGTCAATCTGCAACGCGTCAGTTCACAGACCAAGAATGAATCCAGACCCATGTGTACCTGTGTCTGCAACTGTTCCAGCTGGGCGAGCGCCGCCATACACTGTGCTTCGTCCCAGCCGGTGCCTGGCTCCACCGAAGCATCGGAAGCCTCCATAGTAATTTAGCCAAGAAAGAATAGTGCAACGAATCGCAAGAGGCGCGCAAGAAGGATAAAGATATATTCAGGAGATATGCAGAGGCGTAGCGTGACTAGGAGGGGTGGTGGGCGGTCTACCTGGGTTGGCGTATTGAAGTTCAAAAGCGCTCCAGGACGCTCGACGATCGGCAACTCGGACCCTTCCCCATCGTCTTCTCCACACATTGACGCGTTTTCACGTGGCCGCGCTCGCTTCAGACAGCAGTACATGGGATGACAGTTCCGAACTGGTGTATACAATTGAACCCTAATTGCGCTACCGAAAATGACATTATCTATGTACATTAGAAGTCCATGCCCATCTAGAGTTTTGACTTTTCTTTGACCACTTTGTCCTGAGGTCCGACCAGCGGATCGTAGACATTCAAGCCCAGTGTATCGTGCGGTACAGGTGCCGTGTGCATGCTCAGGCCCCTAGTGTCAAGCATAGAAGGGTTCAGGTCAGCAATGCTCGAAGCCCCAATCAGGCGCATGTTCATTTCCATCTCATCCTTCAATAGCTGCATGGCGCGATCCACACCTGGCAGGCCATAGGCCGACATGGCATACAGGAAGGGCCGGCCGATACCAACGCCCTTGGCACCCAGTGCCACGGCTTTGATGATGTCTGTCGCCCGCCGTACACCACCGTCAATGTAAACCTCGATGCGGTCCTGCCAGCCGCGTGCGCGAAGAACGGGCATGACTTCAGCAAGCACCTCGACGCCAGAGCGGGCAAAATCCAGCTGGCGGCCGCCGTGATTGGAGAGAACAACACCATCGACACCAATCTCGACGGCGCGGATTACGTCCTCGACGCACTGCACGCCCTTGAGAATGATGGGCATCTTCGTGATGCTCTTGAACCAGGGGATGTCCTTCCAGCTGAGGCTCGGGTCAATAAAGGACGAGATGGCCCGTGCGGCGCCTTGACTACGGTCCACATTGTCACCGCTCGTGCTCTGCACGTTGCTGCCAACGTCGTCGAACTTGCTTCGCATGTCCTTTTCGCGACGGCCGAGCTGTGGCGCATCGACGGTGATGAAGAGACCTTTGCAGCCGCGCCTCTCTGCGTGCTCCACGATGCGCTTGGTGACTGCGCGGTCCTTGTTGACGTAGAGCTGGAGCCATTGGCACTGGCCGTCTTTTGCCTCGTCAACAATCTCGTCGAACGAGCACGAGGCCAGGGTTGGGATCATCTGGATCACGTTGTGCTTGTGTGCGCCGCGGGTGAGGATGACCTCGCCCTCTGGATTGCCGAGCTTGCCCAATGCCGTCGCAGTGACGTAGAAGGGAATGTCGACCTTGGTACCGAGCATTGTGGTGGACATGTCGATTTTCTCGACGTCGACGAGTACGCGCGGGCGGAACCAGATCTTGTGGAATGCGCTGTGGTTCTCGCGCAGTGTCTGTGCAAGCATGAGCTCCAGGGCCAACAGGGCTGGGGGAGGCGTGGAAGGGGACTCACAATCTCGTCGTCGGCACCGCTCGAGTAATATGCCCACGCCGTCTTCTTCATGACCCTGCGCGCAACGGCCTCAAAGTCCATGAGGTTGTAGCATTGCTCGAGAATTGGCATGCGCTCAATGCGCTTTTGCCTCTCCTCCTCCTCTGGGTCGAACTCCTTTTCCTCCTGCTGGACAGTGTTCATGTCGACCTCGCCCAGGTGCTTGGACTTGTCGAGGTACTTGTCGAGCGTGTCGGGCGGGTGGATGGGCTCGTAGGCTTCGGTGGCATCCTTGCCGGCGTACTTGAGGATGATCTTGGAGCCGCCCGGGTGCTCAGGCAGGAATTCGGTGACATCGTAGGCGCGGCCGTGGACAATGACCCAGCACGAGTCGCTGTTGTTGTGGGCAGCAACCTGCTCGCCGGAGAGCTTGTGCTTCTGGGTGTTGTTGCTGTCGCGATTCATGGCTGGGAGGATGGGTAATTGCAAGCACGGGGATAGGCCAGAAAAAGATATGGGTACGAGAATAAGTATCGACGGCAGACCCCGGTTGGTGACGGAGTGGCGGGTAGCGTATTTACCGTGCTAGCTCGGTACATGTCTGCCCGGCCCAAAGGCATGTTCGCATCGAGTATCCCGGCGCGGTGCTGGTCCCCAGTCGTTGTCGCTGGAACAAGGCCGATTCGAGAGCAGCGCCGCCGAAACGCGGGGAAGACGGTCTGCGCGGCCTGGTCGACGACTGCCCTCGCCCTCACACTGCCCTCACACTGCCCTGCCCTGCCCTCAAACCGCACACGGCACGCCCACGCACACACGCAGCCCTTTCTCCCTTCACGCTTCAAACGGCCGCCGCAGCCTCAGTCGCAGTCGACGTCATGGCGGCCCGCGGCGCTCATCACATGGGCTGGCGGCCAAGACCAGGGCTGCAAGCGCCAAACCGCGCGGGAGGGCTCCTCGTGCACACCCACGCCCACACCCACACCAGTCATCCGCCTGGGACGCTCGTCGCGCCTAAAATGTCGCCAGCCTGGCTGCCCCGGTAGCCGTCGCCCTGCCGTCTTTGTGCTGCGCTGCGCTGCGCTGCTCTGCTCTCGCCGCCGTTGTCGACACACGCCATGCCACTGGTCCTGCCGCCGCCAGTCCAACCGCGTCCTCGTCACCACCTAGCCCGACCCACTGCCCGCCGCTGACCCTGACCCGCCCCCACGGCTTTGTTGCCAGCCCAGCCCCCGTCCTCGTCCTAGGCCACCTCCTCAACCGCCCGCCATGTCGAATAGCCTCGAGGCCAAAATCGTGGTCCTCGGCAGCCAGGGCGTGGGCAAGACGTCGCTCGTCCACCGCTACGTCAAAAATGCCTTCACCCCGCCCACCACCCAGTCCACTGTCGGCGCCTCGTTCCTGACCAAGCGCGTCGTCGACATCGACACCTCGACCGTCGTACGCCTGCAGATCTGGGACACGGCCGGCCAGGAACGCTTCCGTTCCATATCCAAGCTCTACTACAGAGGTACGCTGCTGCCTTCGCTCGACCACTGCTCGCAAAAAGCAACCCCGGCCGCTAATCTCGTCCACAGGTGCAAATGCCGCTGTCTTGTGCTATGACATCACAGACCCCCAGTCCTTCGACGAGATGGGCCGCTGGTTCAAGGAGCTCAAGACCAACCTGGGCGACGACACGATCCTACACGTCGTAGGTACAAAGTCCGACATCATCGCCGCAGATCCCTCGAAACGCAAGGTCCCCTTTGAGCGCTGTATCGCCTACGTTGCTGAGAATCTCTACCCCGCACAAACCACACAGTCGCAGAATCCCCAACCCAATGGCTGGGGCTCTGTTCCAGCAACGTTCCAGAGCGGCTCCCTGGCGTCGCCACAGAGCAACAGGTCCAGCGGCTTCTGGGGGCAGGACCTCGGTTGGGACTGCTGTCACGAAATAAGCGCAAAGGATGGCGAAGGCGTAGACGAGGTCTTCCGCGTCATTACGCGCAAGCTGGTCGAGCAGGAGCAGAAGAAACTCGAGGAGGAGCAGCGACAACTGACCATGGCCGGTGTCACTCCCGCCCTCGACAACAATGGCAACGTGACTGGATACTTTGATTATCCTGGTGCTGCCAACGGTAGCTTCCGTATAGGCGCTGCCGACAAGAGACGAAGTTGGCTCGGCTTTCCCACCACTCCTGGTGCCAGTGGACATCAACAAGAGTGGGAGGAAGACATTACCCGAGCACAGAAGAGTAAGAGCGGAAGGTGTTGCTGACTACAGCTCTGCCCCCGTCTGACCATCTGCCCACCTCTCCACTAACCCCCCATGCCCACACACAACAAGCATATCCATCTGCTTCGTTTCGAGATACCCACCCCGATACTTTCATGGCCTCCTTTGTTTGCATGAACCAATGCTTCAACGCGTGTATGTGTGTGTGTTCCTTTTGGCCAAGTCACTCTCCCAACTTTTCAATACTTCCCAGGCTCAGTTTTTGTTTTTGTTTTTTTACGTTTCTGTTTTTGTCCACCGTCATGGCGTACAAGGTAGCATTTGCATAGCAAAGTACGAGCGAGCATGCGTTGATTTCCAGAGTTAAAGATTCACTTCATCAGTTGTTGGCACTTCGCTTCACGGCTGGTTCCGAATTTTGAAATTCTCGAGTTTGAAATTCTTGAGGTTCTAATGTAACCATAGCGACGGCATGATGCTCTTGAAATTTCTAAATAACCATGTCTTCAATAGTGACTTTAAAAAAAAACACTTTGTAACGCCCATCATGATATGCAGTGGGTTGCTTGAGTATCCGACTCACAGACTTGACCGTCTCTCTATGTCCTGCTTTGATAAAACCACAAGTTCCCACACGCTATACTCAACTTTACTCTGCCCTGCTAAAAACCTTAACACCAAACTTCCACACTTGGTCCACCACCAACTTCTTCTCCGCGTCCACACCCTCTTGGAGATCCAGCACCACCAAATCCGCATCAGCGCCTTCTTGTAGCGTCCCCTTGACATGCTGCATACCCAACATCTTCGCCGGCGTCTCCGTGACGGCTTTGAGTGCTTCGGGCACACTGGCACCCGTCCAGTTGATAAAGTTGGTTACGCAGTCGATGAGCTGAATGCTGCTCCCGGCAATCTTTCCGTTTTCCTCGAGCGTGAGCAGCGGCCCTTGCTTAACGATGCGCGATCCATTGGTCCAGTCGTACGTTCCGTCCGGCATACCAGCCAAGCGCATCGCGTCAGTAACGAGGATAAGACCTTCAGGATGGGCGTTCCACGCAATCTTGATGGAGGTAGGGTGGAGATGGATGCCGTCTGCGATGATGCCAAAGTAGGGTTTGCGTATCGACGAAGACGGCGTGCCCAACAGGCCAAAGATTCCTGGGTTCCGGTGGTGCAGGGGCTGCATGGCATTGAACAAGTGGGTTATCATGCCTGCGCCTGCCTTGATGCTTGCCTTTGCTTCTTCGTACGTTGCCTCGGAATGTCCAATCGAGACGACAATGCCTCGATCCGTCAGTGGTTGGATGGACTCGAGGGCGCCTCCAAGTTCGGGGGCAAGTGTTATGAGTTTGACGGATGAAGATGAGTGCAGGTTGCCAGCACCGTAGCAGGCCTCCAGGTCAGAAATGCCGTTTGTGGGTTCGCGGAGGATGGATGCATTGTGGATACCATTCTTGGTCGGGTTTAGGAACGGGCCCTCGCAGTGGGCACCAAGAGATTCTGACCCGAGTGATGGATCACGGGCGGCACCAGATGGGCCCAGGAATGGCAGAGCCTTCTGGTAAACCTCAGATGGTTGTGAAGTCAGTGTTGGGAGGTATGATGTGACACCCGTCGATGCCAGTCTTCGGTTGACTTGAAGAACTCCTTTGCCATAGGCCACTGTCCCTTCATCTGGTATGACGGAAAAGTCAAAGCCATATGCACCGTTGAGTTGGGTATCGATTAGGCCTGGTGAAAGGATGCGGCCACCCAGGTCGACAATCTCGTCTGGTGCGGTTCGATGTTCATAGAGTAGTTCCTGGCCATTCAGAATTTTCCCGCTCGTGGAGCTCACCCAGAGGTCTTCATTGACCAGAGCATTGCCTTTTACCAGTAAGCAGTTGGTGAACTTGATGACGCCAGAAGAGTCGTGCGCATCTGCCAAAGCAGAGGGCATCGGGGCGATCGAGGGCATAGGGAATGGTAATGTGATAAGATGATGGCCAGTGAACCAGGGTATCAAAGAGGTTGTGTGTATAGATGGTAACTAGAGAATGTGAAGATAGGTAGAGGACAAAGGAATGATTGGCTGTGCGCGGTTGAGCAAGCTCAACACCCTTCACAAAAGGGACAGCGCCCTACCTGCTACTTCTATGGCGAGCAACCGGCCATCGATGATGCCATGCTTCCATCAAGAGCGGGCAAAGTTGCCTCTGGAAACGTCGACATGGGCGCACGCTGCCGGTTCGCACACGCTGAGTGGATACACGGAACAAAGTGACACAGTAACGATTACACCAGGGTACTCGATCCTACCACGATAGTTTCCGGAGCCCTGTTGGGTGGGCCATGTGAGGTGGGATTTCAAGCGCAACTGGTTGATAAGAGAGGGACCGAGGAGGTGTAACGATGCGCAGAGAGGCTTGTCACTAGCGGCCCTTGCTAGCCACTCACCCCCGGCTCTGACAACGTGAATGCTACGGTGCCATCTTCCCCATCGTTCTATCCACCGCCCGACCGAACACCGTTTGCGAACCGCACCCAAGAGTCGGTGCGCCCCCGGAATCTCACGTCGCATCCACGACTCGACGCGGCGCCACGCGACGGGCCTTGTCATCATGGGCAAGGTTGAGAAACTCGATCCCGTATGGGACGACCTCGATAGGTGAGCATCGCGGCACGCTCACCCACAAGATGCGCAATGCAACCAATGACCCTTGCTGACGTGTATGCCTTTGGTTTCCGCCATGCAGAACAATGGTAGGCTGTTTTCACTAGACTGTCACAACCACATTCGCTGACATCGGGCCGTGCAGGGCCAGTTGTTCATGATGGGCTTCGATGGCACCTCCGTGACTCCCCACATCCGTACGCTTATCGAGAAGCATCACGTTGGCTGCATCCTCCTGACTGCCAAAAATCTCAAATGTAAACATCACGTGCTCTGTTGTGACCTACCTGCAAGCCAAGCCCCTGCTGATCCAACACAGCTGCCGAGGACACAACCAACCTCATCTATGAACTGCAGAAGATTGCTCACGATGCCGGCCATCCTGTCCCGCTGGCCATTGGCATTGACCAGGAGAATGGCGGTGTGAACAGTCTCTTTGACGACATCTACATTCGCCAGTACCCCAGCAACATGGGCATGGCAGCAACCGGATCAACTGACCTAGCATTCGAAGTCGCCAAGGCAACGGCACAGGAAGTCGCTGCCTGTGGTATCAACTGGATATTTGGCCCGTGTCTCGATGTCTTGACCAATGCACGTAACCAGCCCTTGGGTGTCAGAACTGCCGGAGACGACCCTCAGGAAGTGTCTGCCTTTGGGTGTGCTTTCATGCAAGGCTACAAAGACGGCGGAGTAGTAACATTGGGTAAACATTTCCCGTCCTACGGCAACCTAGAGTTCCTAGGCTCCACGCTGGATGTGCCCATTATCACAGAATCGCTAGAGCAGTTAAGCTTAAGCGCCCTGGTTCCCTTCAAGAAGGCGATTGAACGAGGCCTCGATTCCATGATGGTCGGTGGCTGTGCCATGTCCTCGGCTGGGCTCAATGCTATGCACGCCTGTCTCTCTGAGCAGGTTGTTGACGAACTGCTCCGCAAGGACTTGAAGTTCGATGGCGTAGTCGTTTCCGAATGTCTTGAAATGGATGCACTCAGTCACAACATTGGCGTTGGCGGTGGTACCGTGATGGCTGTCAACGCCGGTTGCGACGTGGTCCTTCTTTGTCGTGCGCTCTCACTACAACTGGAAGGCCTGAAAGGTTTGAAGACTGGCATAGAAACCGAGATGGTCTCCAAAGAGCGCATCTTCAACTCGCTTAGGCGTGTTTTAACCATGAAAAAGAAGTGCACATCGTGGGAAAAAGCGCTGAATCCGCCAGGCATCAACTATCTCGAAAAGCTCCAGCCTCTACACACAGCACTCTCTACTAAAGCGTACAACAGTTCCATCACAGTCGTACGTGACAAGAACAGGCTTCTCCCGCTGACCAACATCCTCGACAGCGAGGAAGAGCTCCTTCTACTGACACCGCTGGTGAAGCCTTTGGCTGCATCAGCTGCATCTCGAGCTATATCTGATGCTGCTAACGGCGCGGCCAGTCACTCTCCAGGTCCTGCTTCCTGGGACCAAAACTCCTCCGTCATGAGCGGAGAACGGGTCTTCAGAGAACTGGGTCGCTCCCTGGCAAGACAGCGGAACGGGCGACTTTTGCATACCTCATATACAGCGAACGGAGTTCGCCCAGTGCATGAGAACCTCATCAGCCGAGCAAGTGCAATTATTGTGCTCACAGCCGACGCCAACAGAAACCTCTACCAACATGGATTCACAAAACATGTCTCTATGATTTGCAACATGCAGTACACGACTGGTGGGGAGAGACGTGAGAAGCCTCTGATTGTGGTTGCTGTGAGCTCGCCGTACGATTTTGCCATGGACAACACCATTGGGACTTATATCTGCACATATGACTTCACTGAGACTGCGCTGAACTCGCTAGTAAAAGTCCTGTATGGCGAACTGTCCCCTTCAGGAACACTACCCGGCACGATCAGTAAGAGCCAAAAACTACACCCGTCGAAGCAGCATTGGCTGGTTGAGATCTTCAATGAAGAACGGGATGGCAGTGCATTAGACACCCTAATTGCCGCTGTTGTTGACAATACAGCACCAAACCAGCGATCTGAGCTCTCGAGCGCAACATCAAGCTCATTCATCCTACATCACCCGGAGGTGGAAGAGTCACATTTTGTAGTCCGCAACAGCAGTACCCAAGCACTATATGGCTTCTGCTCAACATACTTTTTCAAGGCCACAGGAACTGGAGTCATTGGCGCATTGTTCGTGGATCCTGCAAGACGGAAACTCTCCATCGGACATTCTCTGCATAACAGGGCCATACGGACTTTGCTGCAGAAGGAAGGCATCAAACGATTTCAACTGGGATCACGTCTTCCGAGTATCTATCTCGGCATCCCGACCGGACATGGCAACGAGCGGAAGCGGTTACGATCATGGTTTGCTCAGCTCGGCTGGGGTGCAGCACTGTCACGTCCAGTGTGCAACATGGTAGCTCGCAACCTTCAGACATGGACGCCACCCGCGGGCATGGCCAAGAGTCTGGCAAGTGCAGGAGCACAGTTTGACCTTGTCTATGGGTGGGACTATGCTGGACCAGTGCTCGATCACATCAAAACCAGTAATCGGCAAGGGCTAGCAGAGGTGTACAAGCTTGCACTGACGGATCCCACGGCATGTGGAATTATTCGGGCCAAGCGTCCGGAAGATGGTGCTCTGGTGGGTACAGTTGTGCTTTACAACAACCACTCACGTCTTGCCGAGTACATTCCTTCGCTCAAGGACCTCAACGAGACGGCTGGAGGCATTTCGTCGCCCGTGATATCACCTGGTGTTGGAGAGTATTCGACGCTACTGCAGGGACTGATCCTTCTGGGGATGCGGCAAATCAAGCAGCTAGGGTGCAATGCTTGCCTGCTCGACTATGTGAGTACCTGCTGGTGCCCTTGGCAGCACCGTTATACTGACAAAGGCAGATGGATGGAGACGGCAACTTTGACGGCTTCTCGGCCATGGGATTTGATGTCATGCACAACTTTGAGGAAGTGAGCTGCGATGCAGCGACGTGGACAATGATACCGCCTGCTTGATTCTGGGTGACTTGGTGTCTTTGGCGCAAAATCAAGGAATCTGTTGAGCTACTTGGGATGGAGATTGGATGGAGGGTGTTCTAGGTGTTGGGTTGATCCAGGCCGGTCTATTGAGATACTATTTTAATCTTCAGAATGTTGGACGGTGTTGAACAACAAAAATCCATCTGGCGTGAGGCCATTGTGCTGACTACGACCTCGTCTGACGTCGTGCCACAGGTGCATCCGCCGGGTTGCGGACGTGTGGGTATCGGAAGGTTTTCCTGAAAGGCGACTGAGGGTCTTCCCGCGTGACGCTTAGCTTAGTTGCGTCTAGACGGGCTCGGATGGCTTGCCAAACGTCGCGCACGACCTGAGATGGATGAGTACAAGATATGGCACACAGCTGGCGTCGAGGACGTCAGATCAGACACGGTCGACACCGACACGTTATTTTTATCGGCAGCTGAGCGGACCTGGGACGATGCTGGGGCTAGGGCGCATGCTGATCGCCGTTGGGCTTGTCCCTGGAGGAGCGAGGCCCTGCCGCTGAGGCTCGCCTCCCTGAAGTCGGGTGCGGTCCAAATAAATGGGGCTCCTCGACGATGACGGATTGGCTCGTGGATACGTCCAGCTATGTAGACATGTACAGACGCAGCTCTCAGAGGCGGTCAATGGACAGGCGGAGGAGTAGAGTCGGTGCAGAGCGAGCCGCAGCTGAGCGCCATTCCCGCCGCCGACCCTCACCCCTAACAGATACGGGCTGGCGACCTACATGCCAGCCGCACATGTGATGCACCCTCGTCGCACAGCTTCTTCACCACTCGAGCCCGCCGGACTGCTGCAGCTATTTCTCCCGGTGCGTCCTCTGTGCAAGCCGCAGCCCCCCAGACGCCTACCGTGTCGACTGTCCTGTCATCCGCCCTCGCCCGCTGTCACTCCCACTTCCCCCATCTTTCTCCGCTGGCTGGCCTCCCGCACCTCTCGTCTCCACCTCAACCCCAGAACCCGCCCACGCAGCTCCCACCTCTCCGCCATCATCTCAACCACCACCAACATAAACAAACACCGCCGCCGCCGCTCCATACAACGCGCCCTCGCTCCGACGCGAGCGCTTTGTCTTTGCTGGTTCCGCACCACTTGCGCCGCGCGTATGCGCCGATACCACAACACCTCCATCCCCGACGACGGCCACGCCGCCCCGAGCCATGGAGCACTTTGACACCACCACCATGTCCTACATGCCTATGGCGATACCCATGCAGACGGTCACGGGTCCCGACCAGCAGCTGGCCATGCCCATGGTGCCCGTGGACCAGTACGATCAGCGTTCCGCCTTTGATGCCGAGACCTTCATCGGGTACGCCAGCTTCGCCCTGCCTCCCACTGCAGCACCCGCTAACAGCATTGCCTAGGAGCGAAGATGCATACTCGACCTATCACCTCCAGCAGATGCCGCCCCAGCTGAAGCGCTACCCGAGTACCTATGAAGACCCCTTCTCCGACGTCCAGAGCGGCTACGAGCAGTCGATACACCCCCATGAACAAAACGGCATGCCCGAAAGCCCAATCAACGACAGCAACAACAAGCTCCTCAGTTTCTCGCTGCCTACCGTACCATATCCCATTCTCAACTACTCTATGCAAAGGCTGTCCATATCCATGTCTGCACAGCTACATGGCATGTTCTTTCTGGCTGAATCGCCTTGGGCCACCGCTGCCGACGTCCAGGTAGCTGAGTTGACGTGCTACCGAAGAAATCTCTTTCAAATCACCGGCACAGTCACCATTCCCAGATCGCTGCGCCTCCTCATGACTGACCAAGGAGACCAAATACCCATACATGGCCTAGAACTCACCATATCCGCTACAGAATCTCTAGAGGGGAATGCGGTGAAGATCATATCCGTGCCTTGGAAGACGCCGGCCACGGGTAATGTTCCTGTTGAGGACAAGACCGAGAAGGAACCGCCCACATACCCACTAGATCTATCAACTGGTCAGGACGTCGATTCAGAATACGTCAACTTTCCTATTAGCTGGAAGCGATTGCAGTTCCGAATAGCGACCGCAAACAACGGTCGAAGGAAAGAGCTGCAGCAGCATTTTGTGGTGCGGCTCAAGGTAGTCGCTACCCTCAATGGCGGTGCCAAAGTACCCATTTGCGAAATCCACTCAGGAGCCATCATTGTGCGAGGTAGAAGCCCGCGCAACTTCCAAGCTCGGAAGGACATGCCAATAAGCGGAGGGACTACCGCACGCAAGGTGCACACTCCACAGCAGTCCAACAGAACTCCGACTGGTGATACAAACCAAGGCACACCCAAGCAAGCTCAAGCTCAAGCACAAACTCAAGCACAAACCCAGCCTCAGGCTCAATCCGGGGTTACAGCCAAACCTGTAGACTTGCTGCAGATGCCCTTTGACTTCAACGCAAACGATATGCCGCAGTCACCAGACTTCGCCTGGAAGATCCCCACGGGTGCTCAGACTGCCATACCTCAAGATCCCCCCTCATCCCAGCTACAACACGCCACACCTTATGCCCAGTCTACTCCAGACATCTCCAGGAGTGCTCCGCCTCAAAAGACATCCATAGCCCCTGTCACTTTGTCTCTTACCGACGATGAGCCCATAAAGGCCCCCTCCCCCAATGACCAGCAGAGAAAACGTACCACGCCAATGCGACCGCCCTCCTTTTCCATTGGCGTCATCAATAGTCCAGATGAAAGCGCTGACCTGTTGTATGAATATTTTCCCTTAGGTTTGGACGACTGGATGCCGCCTGTAGACGCCGTCTATCGACCCCATGTCGTCCACCATATTACCCCGTTTCCCCAAGAAGGGAAAGCAGACGCTGGAAGGAGCCGGTCGAAGCGGTACTTCTCGGATGCCTGGTGAGCTCTGGTTTGCGATTTGTGATACCCATGCGTTGGTTTTTGTTTCTGTAATCCTGTCAAGACGAGTTTCCTGTCAATGATTGGAGAGCGGCTCCGAGTCCATTGTCTTTCCTGTATCCCGAGCCGAGCGGATTGTTGCTACGGATCAGTCAAAAGTTGCGCATATACTGTAACGAGGTGAAACTCTTTCCTCGTTCATATACTTAAGCAAGGACAGCGCATGTGCAGTCCACCTCCCGGCGGATACCATACACTCTATTCTTACAGGGCGAACAAAGAAGGGAATGAAGGAGAGAAAGAAGAAAGGGAAAAAAAAATTATTTAATACTTGCGGAAAGAGGAGCCGGATTACTGCTCACCTTTTCCTGGAGGATCAGCAAGGGGCAAGGTTACCATTTAATCAGAACCGGCATTCCCAACCCTGCCGTTCGACTTACGATGACACGACTTCCCTCCATATACACCACCGAAGCGATGGCGCCAACAAATGATAGGCCATTGGAAACGAGGATAACTTTGGGCAATTATTGTAATCATGCCACCGTATTGTCCATGTCAATTCACTACAAGTTCTGTTTTTTTTACTAAGACTCTTCGCATATTGACTTTGTGGCTTCCATGTCGCATGCTGTTACCCTCTTCTTTCTTCACTTGACGAGTGGGCCGTGGTAGCAAAGAGCTCGTATAACGTTTGTTAATCAATGCACAGTAACACTTGGCTTATTGCGAGCTGGCAGGCTTTTGTTGGACACATCACCAAAAGCATGCAACGAGAGTAATCTCACCAAGCATCTACTTCGAAAACAGGTAACGTTAACATTCCGACTCGAACAGTCTCCAACTAGCGGCAATCTAGACGCAGTCTCCCAGCTGACATGCCAGTCTTGGCAGTCCACCACACTAACGCCGGCAACCAGAGGTATAAAGCCGAGAAGCATCCTTTCCCTCGGCGCGCCCTAGACGGTGCGCATGTGACGTGTGGCGTATGTCGTCTGTCGCAGGAAAGACGGGAAGCCCCAACGATGCAATGCTACTGTAACACCCATCATCTGGCACCTTGGATCCTACCATGCTCTCCCTCCCCGCCTCGCCAAAGAAGACTTTCACGAAGATGAGTGTGGGGCAACCGACACGAGCAACGACGCCCCGCCCATGCCTTTCATGGAAGCTTTTTCCCAGCCATGTTCCATGGACGACGGTACGGTACGGTACGATACGGTAGACTGTGGCTCAAGCCTCTCTCTCCCTCTCTCTCACCAAATGATACTACTCTTTCCCCACACTACTACTACTGTATCTTTCTCTTTCCCATTTCCTTGATCCCTGTCCCCCGTACCACTGTCACTGTTACTGTACCTGTCCGTCACCCCGTCACTGCTACGTGGAACGTTACTCTCCACCGTCGCCTTTTCCCCAAGACCATTTTCAATAACCTTTTTTTCCGTCTCCCTTGCTTTCTCTCTCTATCTCTCTTCGCCCGTCTCCCCTTACGCCACTTACCACCACGCTCACTCGTATGTAGCATTTTTTTTCTTCTTTCCTATCTCGTTTCTTTGAACACGCTACGTGCGTAGCATCCCGAGACGGTGGTATCATTATCGGTGCATTGCGTGGCGCGAACGCGTCGTATTGAGCGGGTCTCGTTGCGTCTACGCGCTAGAAGAAGTTTGGTGGAAGATAATGAAGCATGGCCCACTGCGGGTCCACTGCGGAAGATGAGGGCTGGTTCGGGCTTAGGGCAGACCGGTGAAATGGAGATGACGAATTTTTTCCAAAGGAAGGGGTGGGTGGGTAGGAGAGTTGGGAAAAAGATAATCTTGGAACTGTTTTACTATTGGTTCGGTGGGATTTTCTGGTGTGACTTGAGGATGTCACGGTGAGATATTAGGATACCACGTGTGGGAAATTGCAATTCTGGCCGTCAATGGACTCAGGGAGAATGGAGTAAGCGTGTGTGGAAAGAAAAAGTGCGCATTTCATTAGGTCATCAAAATGCTCAAACTCATGCTGCCAACCTGGTAATACCTCAACAACGCCGTAGGGAACTGTGTGCCCTGCCAAAAAAAGCTCCCATATGCCTCCGTGATTCTTTCATATCTAGTCCCGAGCGGATTCTAGATGGTTGAATGGAACAGCCAAACGCTCATGTGTATATACAATGAAATCTTGCGTATAAGAAAAAATAATGACGAAAAGAAGAAGGAAGATTAAGATCCTACGCTTGCCCTTCGAGGCAGCAGACAGACACAGCTGCCCCGTAAATGGCCGATTCAATGGCAATCTCCAGTGAAATTGACTTGGGCTCTGCCCCAGACGCAGCAGTGAGCTCATGGAGATGCGATTGGCAAAGCTCCCTAAACAAAGGATACTTTTCAATTACCGAGCCGTTGCAACCAATGCTCATCCGACCAGCAGATGCAGGCGTCAAGCCTTCTGATTCGGTTCGGAGAACCCACAATGCGTGAATGCCAGTTGCGAGAAAAGCTGCTGCACGACGGGAAACAAGTTGGGACACTCGGCGAACAAACTGAATGTCGCTCACAGTGGGTGGTTTGCTGAGGGGGTGTTGAGACTGGAAGAGGGCAGTAGCCTGGGTAAGGTACTTTGAGTCGTCCATCTCCATGGCTGCAATGGTACCCGTGTCCAGAGTATAAGGTTCGCTCAGAAGGGCGGGCATTTCGCCGCTGAACAGACCGGCTGTGCATACGGCTTCAACAATGATCAATCTTACAATCTCACCCATGTAGCGACCGCTAATCATGTGCTCAAAAGGCTGAAAGTCTGGTCGAATATGCGTCTCGTTCAGTCGGTCGTCCCATCTAGTCGTAGGGAAAACACCCTTTCCGAACATGCTGCATTCGGTGTTGACAAGGACATGGGTGGCTTCGTCGAGCCATTGCTTTGGATATCCCTTGTACTTTGTGGTCGCAAGCGAAGATACGGGCAGATGGACAGAGATGTTGAACCCTGTTCCAAGAATGACAGCAAAGCGTGTTGATGGGTCTTCGTAAGCACGGGATAGCAATGTCGCCGAAGAGTCGTTGACAATGGAGTCCATGTGCACAGGCAGGTTCTGAGCAATCGTTAGTAATTGCGTGGCGCCTATTGGCGAAGGTCAAAGCTTACCCTCTTCCTGCAAGGCGCCATGATCAATTCGCTCAAGTCTTGGCCAAGAAGGCCTTCGGTTGCTCGGAAGCCCTTGCCCATGTCTAACAAGTTTGCACTACGACTTGAAGTTTGTCTAATCAAAGTCAGCCAGTACATGCAGCAACAGAGCAAAACACATACTCAACGGGAAACGACCATGAGAGGCCCATGGGAAAACTCTGTGTGCTGCTCATACGCTGGAATTGCGGGTCGGCAAGCGCTTGCTGAATCTTGTCGGCCATCCACTCGAAAAACTCATGTCCCCTTCGTTGTCGGACCTTCTCGTCGATCTTGTAGCTCTTCATGAAAACGATACGCATGTTCTTGGCACCCGGCTTTTTACCGTTCAATTCGACAAGGGCAATGCGAAATGTCGATCCGCCGACATCAAGGGCTAGATAGGTACCTTTCTCAAGTCCAGAAGGGAGTTTGTGGTTGTAAGAAGGCAACATGCAGATGTCGCTAGACTGGAGCTTTGGAGCGAATTGTCTTTGCAATGCTCCCGACATCTCGAGCAGCTTGGCAGGAGCCAAAGGAGCTTCCAGAAGGCGCTCAACTTCGCGCAATAGGTCGTCCATGGTACGGTCATAAGTCCGCAATGCATCTCGGACGCGTTTTCGTGACGACAATAATGGCAGCACAGAGTGCAGCAACGACGGCAACATGGCGAGTCTTTCTAGAGCTGCAAGGAGCCCTTGCCAAAAGTCCAACATGAGTCGCTTGTATTTGCGAGAACGAGGTTTGTTGTCGGTTGTTGTGCGGTAAACCTCACTGGAATGGTCTGATTCCGGAATAACGGTGACGCGGCGATTCTTGGAGCGGTGAAGCAACAGAGGGGGCATAGAGAAAGAGATGGAGAGGAGGGACAGACTGTATGAGGCGGACGAGACAACGAGGGACCAGGTCTCTGAATGAAGGGACGATTGCAGGCGTTAAATCCAACAGGTAGAGACCGAGGATGGTGAAGGGTCAGTCTGTTGATGTCGAGATGAACCGGGAGGCGAGGCGGGCGGGTAGCATTAGTAAACCGATGTCGCAAAAATCCTCTTGAGCATGGTTTGACGGTTGGTCAGGACAGCAGAAAGGGTTGTATCCACTAGCAGACGTAGCAAGGAATGGGTCCGACGACAGGCGTGCACAGTGTGCTGAGGAGGCACGGCAGACAAGGGGGGAGGTTGAGTGTGGCCGAAAGGAAGCAGGACCAGAACAGGCGCGGAGGAGACACGGGTTAGCGGCCGCAAAACAGCAATCGACGGCGTGCCGCAGGCCCCAGGCACACTGTACGAGTAGGCAAAAGAATGGCGTAGCTGTCATGGCGAGCGTTGGTGGGGTGTCGTAGAAAGTTTCCTAACAGCCATTGCTACCGTTACAGTCGCTGAGGCCCGCTAGGCCGGATCGGGACAGCGGACCTAGCCGTCAGCGGACATGATAGGACTCTGGCGGATGACTTGGCCACATCATGATACAACGCGACTGCAGGCTTCATGCGGCGGTGGCGATCCTCGCACCGCCATATCTTGCTTGCGTATGGCTGAACCAATCCGCGGGACGAGGCATGGAACGATGCTAGGCGTGGAGAAGACGTAACGTTGGGACGGGGCACGTGCCTTGTGCGGACCGCGCCAAGAATAGATTCGGTTTCTGGGCCGGGTCTAAATCTAGACGGCCATTGCGACATGTTCCCAGCATCGCCTCTACGGTACTAGTAGCATCTGACACTGCACGACAAGCGCCGTGGCCGTACGGCGCTTACCAAAACACGCCTGGAGCCAGGCGCGTGGCTACTAGTATCTACGACTCGAGCTTCCCTCTGAGTGGCTGGACGATACGCAACCAACCATCAGGCTTCCTCGTGATTGCGGACAGACTGCCATGGATTTTGAAAAAGTGCCATCTTAGCACTGCATCAATACGATGTGGGCGTCTGCCATGTGTCCGGACAGCAGAGGTCTCGGGGCGAATATGGGCCGATTGCTGCCATGGTCGATTCAGGTTCCTGTACGAGTTTATTACCTAATGCAGCTCGATGGTGCGCACCAATTTCTGACTGCAGCAAAAGTGCATATGCTGTGGAACATGTATCGTGCCTATTTGCCACTATCTCGACTCGGATTGATATTCTGCACGGAGACGATAGGCGCTATCACGCAGAAGACACAGATGTAGAGGGAAAAACAAATTATTCGCGACGCTCCAATGTCAATGCATGCAAAATCCACAGCGTAACTACACAGTGATAGACCTAAAAGAACCACGCAATGCAACTCCGCCTGAGGTATCATAAACAAAACAAGTTCCAAACGCCGACCCCGATCATTACCCATTAAGCCCCAGTCATGAGTATTGCGTGTACATGCGCACTACACCTTCTCTGGCTCCGGATGCGCAGCCTCGGTGCGGGCATGGGGGACGACCTCGGCGGCCGTCTCGTCTGTGAACTCCAAGTCTTTCTCAAGCGCAGTAGTATCCTCAACCTTCCAGAAGATGACGGGAAGGGCCACCACGAGGCTGCCGGCGAGCAGTCCCCAGTTGGAGGCAAACATGGACATGTATGGGATCTTCAAGTCATCCAAGCGCCAGGTAATGGCACCTCCGGCAGACTGGATGCCCTTGTAGAAGCCAGCAAAGTTGGCAAGCTTGCGGCCATTGTTGGTCAGAGCGCCCATGAACCTGACTAGAGTTAGTAAAAAATTCGAGCAACTAGTCTCCGTAGAAATCTTACCAGTACACACTAGTCTGCCAAGCAGCATCGAAGAAGCCATAGAACATGTAGAGCACAAAAGGACCAGCATAGCCTGGATCCGACCAGTCCTTCTTCTCGTTGTTCTTGTCCTCGGCCCATTCACGGGTGTAGGTCTTCTGGAACATGTATCCAAAGCCCCAGATGATCATGGTGCTGGTGAAGAGCGCAACCCAGGCGCCTTTGGCACGCATTGTGCGACGGACGCCCTTGAGATCGAGGGCGTAGCCGAAGATGTAAGCGCCGATGATCTGCATAATGTAGTAGACGACGCCGTTCAAGGCTCGTGTGCGGACGTTGAAGTAGGCAGCATTGATCTCGGTAAAGTGGTAGTTGTAGAACCAGTTGGAAGCCAGGAACATGGGGAACAAGAGGATGATGTAGGGGTCGGTGAAGAAGGTCTGCCAGAGACCAGTAATCTCCGACTTCCACGAGGGGTGCTTCATGATGATGACCTTGGATCCGTCTTCACGGATGACGTCTCGGGCATCGACCAAGAGCCAGGCGAGAGCAGCACCAATGATGGTAAGAACCAGGAAACCGACATAGGTGCCATCATTCACAGTTCCGGCAGTCTTTGTGTGGATGTTCTGGCCCAAGGGGATCTAACAGGGTCAGCCATTGATAAGATGGATTGGGTTTAGCTGTGTAGCAAGGGGGGAAAAGAAAAAAGGAAGAAAAAAAGGAAAGAGGGATATGTACCAAACTGCCGATAACAGCACCCAAGTTGAAAATCATCCAAAACCAGGAAATGTAGCGGCCCTTGGAAGCCTCGGGCGGGTAAGACATCATGATGGCGCCCTGGGCGCACCACAGCAGACCGGCACATACACCGAGCAGGGCGCCGGCAAAGGTGGTGAAGCCAAGGTTCTGCGTGTGGTTGTAGCAGAGGTAGGAGGCGACATAGACGGAGTAGCCGACGCCGCCGAAAGAGAGGGCGGTCCGAATGCCCAGTTTGTTGGTGAAGGTGCCGGCGAAGAAGCCCACGACGGCAAAGGTCGAGTACAATGCCGTGTTGGCGCGGTTGTTTGCGGTGGGATCAAGCTGGCCACCGCCGCCCATGCCATTGAGGGCATTGAACATGCCGGGGCACATGAAGCAGACAAAGGAGACGATGACGAGCTGGACGGGGGGCGAGGCGAACCATGGCAGGGAGAAGCCGGCAATGGAGAAGCGGCGGTACTTCCATGACTTTGGCAGATCCAGCGTGGTGGTAGTGTCGGTTAGCGAATGATCGGCGGAATTGACATGATGGGCAAGCTGGTCCTTCTCAGTGAGCGACATGCTGGCGGCGCCGTTGGGCGGGAGCGCACGGGAGCGCACGGGAGCAATCGAAGGTGGGCGGAGAGGGTGGGAGTTGGTTGCGCTGGGCAGGCGCAATGGACGCGAAGACAGGCTGGCGCTGAGCGGAAGGAGCGAGCGGGCAGGAGCCGATAAAGATGTCGAATCGTGACGCTCAGACCACAACGACGGCTGAACAGGCGCGACTACAATTACGTGAGGGTCCGGGGGTGGTGAGGGCGAGGGGCGGCGTTCATTTTAAGCATCAGTCAGCTAGGGTCTTTGGACGGTCCCTCCGCCGCCGTATTCGACGCAGGCTATCTGGATTTGGGGGTAAACGAGACGGCCGTCAGCACGCGACCATCTGGGCTGGCAAAGGTCCAAGGCAAGCCGCGAAGGGGGGTGGGGGCGGTGCATCGAGTGACGGCGGGCCAAGCATGCACAGGCGCTGATAACCGGCGACTGGGTGACTGGAACTGGGTGACTGGGAGGCTGCGAGGGAACAAAGCAGCCAGGGCTGCATGCACGCGGCGTCTAGCTTTCGGATCGGGCGTGGCCACGGCAAGGGTCGGGTGGGCCTGTTTCTCCGCCTTAGCGGGGCGTTGGAGCTAAGAGCCTGGCTTATCGGGGCGTGCGCATGCCTTCAGGCTGGCGCGCTAAGCCCTGTCGGGGCCGCCTACTATCTGCTGCTGTTGCTGCTCTACTACTCCGTATGTGCTACTGCTACTACCCACCTGTAACGCTCTCCCGCGCTGCCCCTCCCCAGGCACCCCGCCATCCATCCCACTCCATGCCATACCGGGGCCAGCCAACCAGCACCTCGGCGGCCAGATACGCTCGAGCAATGTAACATCACCACCACCCGCTGCCGGTCAGCATCACCGTCATCGTGATGCTCCCGTTCGCTGCCCGCTAGCCATGACGGCACGCGACCCAGGTGTCCACCGCTATCTCTCCATCGCCGTCGCCAGCGGGGCCACGACGAGATAACGCATGCTCCGGTAGCATACCACACGGTTGCAACCGGCCGTTGTTCGGACCCTCGCTCTGCAACTTCACGATTGCAAGGTAACGGCGGCGTCGACTAGTAGCCGTCCACGGTCTGCCCACATGCCCGCCATGCCTATCTGCCATTGAACTGCCCCAGACGTTCCATCCCCATCATGTGAATTGGGCCGCCGTCAAACCGTGACGAACCAGGCCGAGCATCGTGAAAATTCTTGCCCCGATAGCTTGATACCACGGTGACGTGAACTTTGCCGTGCCACGATAGAAATCACACCCAGTCGGCCGTAAAAACCGCCTCCCTCCCCCTCCCAACACAGACCAGACCGGCAAGCAGTACAGGCCATACATCCTCACATATACACATCCAACATGTACTACCATGCGCTCCTTCCATACCAAACGTACCCCAGCTTACACTCCCCAGGCGCCTAATTATTAGAGACGACGCCCAGGCCGCGTCCCAATACATCGCCGACTACCTCATTGGTCCGTAGCCCGCGCCAGCAGCTGCAGCTTTACACAGATCGGCTAACGCCTCACCACCAGAGCGCATCAACGCCTTCAATCCCACCCCCGACAGGCCTTTTGTCCTGGGTCTGCCCACCGGCAGCAGCCCCATTCTCATCTACAAGCACCTGGTCCAGCGCCACAAGGCTGGCCACGTCTCGTTCCGCAATGTGGTCACGTTCAACATGGTGCGAGCCCCCTTCCTTCCCCGCTTGGCTTTCGTGTCGCACAGCCGCGCTAAAGTAGTGAAACTGACCCAATCAGGACGAGTATGTTGGCATCCCCCGCGACCATCCCGAGAGCTACCACAGCTTCATGTACAAGCACTTCTTCTCCCATGTCGACGTCAAGCCAGACAACATCAACATCCTCAATGGAAACGCCCCCGACCTCGAGGCCGAGTGCCAAAACTACGAAGAAAAAATCCAGCGCGTCGGTGGCATCGAGCTGTTCCTCGGAGGCATTGGCCCAGACGGCCACATTGCCTTTAACGAGCCAGGCTCAAGCCTCAAGTCGCGTACTCGCGTAAAGACGCTCGCCTACGAAACTATCCTTGCCAACTCGAGGTTCTTTGACAATGACTTGGACCGTGTGCCCAAGATGGCTTTGACCGTCGGCGTGCAGACTGTGCTGGATGTAAGTTGTGCCCCTTGCTGCACCCGCCCATAGCACCTTCTCACCCATGACAGGCACGCGAGGTCGTCATCATCATCACTGGTGCACACAAGGCCCCGGCCCTCCAGCGATGCATCGAGGGAGGTGTCAATCACATGTGGACGCTGTCCAGCCTGCAGATGCACCCGCACCCCTTGATTGTCGTCGACGAGGACGCCACGCTAGAACTTCAGGTCAAGACTGTCAAGGTATGTGACTCCGGCTGGTTCCTCCAAGCGATGGCGCCTGTGTCTAACATGGTGGTCAAAAGTATTTTAAGAGCATTGAAAGAGTCGGTAATGAGGTAGGGATGCGGCAGAAGCTCCCCAAGAAGCGCGACTCGCTAGTCGACGAGGGCACCTTGCTAGCCCCCGAGGCCCAAGCCAACGGT
Organism: Curvularia sp. ZM96; assembly: GCA_022457065.1. Classification (NCBI taxonomy): domain Eukaryota; kingdom Fungi; phylum Ascomycota; class Dothideomycetes; order Pleosporales; family Pleosporaceae; genus Curvularia; species Curvularia sp. ZM96. The sequence continues at coordinate 4,173,453 of JAJGBQ010000004.1, read as the reverse complement.
ATCAGATTGACTGTGCCGCAATTCGACGTCTCCCGTTCACCCAGTCCTGTCCTCGAACCAATGAGCGCCCGCTTGTCAGACAGCGACGAGGCCTGCGCATTGCGTCCCATGGACATGGACGAGATTGCAGATCAGCCCTCGGTCCGAATGGGCGCTCGCGTCCGAGCGTAAACATTGCGGCTCTGCTGCTGCCCCTTAGCACTAGGAGCTAGGGAGATTATCAGGAGAGCTGTGCAGATTGTCTTTTAATCCTCCGACGCCTAAAGACTGGTTCTTGGGTCCAGGCCAAGCCCCTCGCTTCTTTGTTAGTTTGGTTCCGAAGTTGTCAGCGCGTTTCTTTTGGGTGAGCCGATCACCCGTCTGGCCCAGACGCCTGCGCCTCACCCCTGGGCGCCACAGCAGCACATGCACGCCAACGTAGATAGGTGTAGATTGCTTACACGACCGGTTCCATAAGAACTAACACAACTGTATTTCATTGATAGTCTTTTTTATGAACCAAAGACATTAGACATAGCTAGATCCACGACGCATATGACGACAGGTTGGAAAGCGTTGCACTTCCTTTGCTGTCATGTTCCATTAGATTGTCGTATAGACCTTCAATTCAAAATTCTCTGTATACATTCTGTCTGTCTGTTCATTTCCCATGTTACGTGATTGGTGTTGTGTATAAAAGTTGTGGAGTCTGGGAGGGAGGGGGGAAACGGCAGTAACAAACGTCATCTAGTGCGGGAAAGCGCGCGTCATCCTGGTTCAGATCCCCTCGCACCAAGGTAAGCCCGCCGCAAACCCCCACACAAACATGTCAACGCGCTGGTAGCCATGTCATTCGTGGTTGAGTAAGTCGATCCAATGGACCAAAAAACAATGGCACCTAACATGAATTCAGCCAGGTGCGCCGAATAGACGCCCAGCTCGATCGGCTGCAGCTGTCAACGAGCACCCGAACCTTCTCCATCACCGCCGAGGAGGCACACGACCCCGCAAAGACAAGCCGCATTGCGCACTTGCAGAACCTCATCAAGTCGCTCTCCACGACCGCCTCATCCAAGCACAGCCTCGTTCCCGCGGGGAGAATATCAGAGACTTTGCAGCGTGCCAACATCGCTACCACCTACGACGATGCAAGCTATGAGCATGAGCTGGAATGGCTTCTTGTGAGCAAGGCAACCACACAGGCCTACGGACAGGTCTTGAATACCATACTGGAGCAGACAATCCCTCTCGAGGATGATCTCTGGTATTGGGACGACATCCTCTCTACCTACAAATTCGCCGGATTGTACTCGGTTCAGACATCGCCCATTCGGCTGTGGAAATGGTCGCAAGAGATATACCACGACGTGCGCTCGAGGGGCCCTCAATTGGCTGATGGCTGGAGCCAGTTCTATGGCCTGGTCAAGGATGCTGTGCAGCAGCGCAGCATTGCAAATATCCAGCGGAGGGTAGTAAGCCCGCTGGCGCTCGTGAGGAACGAGGGCAGGAGAAAGCGTGCGGCTCTGAGGAAGATACGACTGGTCAATGCCAATGCACTCGGTGTTTTACTTGGCGAGGGTTTGGGCAACGAAAAGTATGTCAATTGGCAGATCGGATTGATATCTACTGACATTGGCTAGCGTACACGATGATGGCACACAAACACCTACTCTACTCGGCACCCAAGGGGGACAAAGATGGAAGAGCGTCATGTCCAAGAATATCGCTCTCATGGACGCCGTCATCCAGAGTGTGAACACAGCAGAGCTTTCCGTTGATAAGTTCGACGACGCAGTTGCTAGCATCACCCAAGATGATCAATTCTACGCGCTACACGAACCCACTGGCGAACGGACTGCAACTACGCTGAAGCCTGCAGAAGTCGTAGAGCGTCTCCAGTACCTGCTCCAAACCGCCCTACCTACGTATTCTGCCCACTTCAACGCTGTCGTCAAAGCTAACGGTCGTCCCTCCCTTCTCATCCGCTACTGGCTCCCTGCAACGCTACTACTCGTGTCCTCAACGACCATCCTGCGCATAATCGTGAATCGAAAGGAGGCGCTGTTGACGTGGATTCGTGAGTTGGGGCAAACCGTCATCGACTTTTGGTCAAACTGGGTCATCGAGCCAACCAAGAGGATCATTGGTACCATTCGCCACAATGAGGAAAGCGAGGTCTCCATTATGAGTAAACGCAGTCTCGAGTCGGATCGCGCCAGTCTGGAGCGCATGGTGGTAGACTTTGCCGTCAAAAACTCCGAAGGCCCTGCATTAAACGAGTCTCAGATTGCTGACATCAAAGCAAAGGTGCGCGAGGGTGACCTGACCACGGTTCTCAAGTCTTATGAAAAGGACATTCAGAACCCTGTCAAGGGTGCCATAGTCGGCAACCTGGCCAGTGCCCTACTCATTCAGGTTCAGAAGACCAAGGTCGATGTTGAAGTCGCCATGAGTGGTATTGACAGCATTCTCAAGAGCCAAGAGCTGCTGTTTGGTTTCATTGGTCTAACACCGGGCGTGCTGGTCAGCATCGGCGTCTATCGATGGCTTCGGGGCGTATTTAGCAGTCGCAGGGGCGTACAGCAGTGGGCAAGACAGGGTCGCATGTTGCTTATTCTGCGCAACATCGACCGCATACTCACTGGCGCAACTCCGACAGAAGACGGCGAGATTTCGTACAAGGACCATGGTTTACTTCTGTGCGAGGTGCATCTTCTCCGACAGACTGCGAGTGGGGTTCTCCCTCGGCGCATATTCCAGGACTTCCTGGTGGAGATAGATGAGCTCGTGGATGTCAGGAGTGGGCTGCAGCGACAGCAGAAGGTAGTTGAGCGCATAAGGTGGGCGTACTCAAAATGGTTTGTTTGAGCTAGCCGCTCCGTCGTAACCAGGGTATTCAGTACCTGTTGTACCCACACCGACCAGACACGTGTATATCCTACTTCAATACAAAACATGCACCGTGTATACAACTGTGGCAATGCGCCATGTCTCAAGTACAGGGATCATGGCAACCATGGCCGAGTCAAGCCACGTTGAACGCGCAGTTGCCACCAAGCCTCTGTCGCTTGCTGCAGGTGACAGTGGTGACGAAGGTTTGGTGAGCCCGTGCGGACTATTGGCGCTAAACTCCAACGTTGGCACCTTGGGAAAGCCTTCCCTCCAACGCCGTTTACTCGCTGCCTGGCTGTTCTTCCAAAACACCGTCAACCCGCCCAAGTGTGCCCTGAGCCTGTATCCAAACCCTGCTGCCAACTCGCATACATTGCCACCACCGTCTTCTCTCTCCTGCGACCGCCCAGCCGACCGCCAGCTTCCCCATCTTCCATTCCAACCAGCGGGTGCTAACTCCGCAACCCACCCTCGCGCACGATAACGCACACGGCGACCTTCTCCCAACATGGCCGGCTCCAGAAATTACGATTTCCTTGTAAGCTCGCCTTGTCTCTCTCATCTTCCTCTTCTTTCCCCGGTCGCACTATCCCCCACACTCGCTGCTGGGCCCTGAGCCACCCCTCCACCGCCTATATCCCAAGACCCACAACTAACTCGACTGCTCGCTCCGCCCGCGTAGATTAAACTCCTCCTCATAGGCGACTCAGGCGTAGGCAAGTCTTGCTGCCTGTTGCGTTTCAGCGAAGATTCTTTTACCCCCTCGTTCATCACCACCATCGGCATCGACTTTAAAATTCGCACGATTGAGCTTGACGGCAAGCGCGTGAAGCTGCAGATATGGGATACCGCCGGGCAAGAGCGCTTCCGAACCATCACGACGGCCTACTACAGGGGTGCCATGGGTATTCTGCTAGTGTACGATGTCACGGATGAGAGGAGCTTCAACAGTACGTTTATTCCCGCCATCTCTAAGAGCTCCATTGCCTCTTTCTCTAGCAAAGGGCAGACTACAGAGGAGGCAGCATCGATCATGATCAAGGGAAGAGGACTAACATTCGTCATCAGATATCCGCACATGGTTCGCCAACGTGGAACAACACGCCACCGAAGGCGTCAACAAGATCCTCATCGGCAACAAGTGCGACTGGGAAGAGAAGCGCGTCGTCTCTACAGAACAAGGCCAGGCCCTCGCGGACGAGCTCGGCATTCCCTTCCTCGAGGTCTCGGCGAAGAGCAACATTAATGTTGACAAGGCCTTTTACAGCTTGGCCGGCGACATCAAGAAGAGGTTGATCGACACGGCGAGGACAGACCAGACCAGCACCCCAAAGGTGGACGTAACCGGACAGGACAGCGGAAACGCAGGCATGGGTGGAAAGTGTTGTTAAAGAAAGAGAGTGTGAGAGTGAGAGTGAGGGTACGAGGGGCATGTATGTGCTGTTGCGAGTTGGGTTGTAAGAAGTAGTAGGGGGGAGTTTTGGGAAACGAGGCCAAAGGCTATCTTGACGATGGAGAAGGGGCAAGAGTTGCGGTGACTGGCTAATGCAAGAGACGGCTGGCACGTTTTGGCGCTTTGTCCTAGCCCCATGACCATGACAGAACGAGTTGCAAGACAGTTTTCCTTGATGATATATGGCACATGATGGTAGGCAAACTTGCTTTGAGCAAGTCCTTTTGGAGGGGGGGTGAGGTTTGTCACATTCCCCTCTTTTCTTTTTTTCCCTTGTAGGTCCTTTTTGTTTTGGCGTTCTGAGAGAATGGTAGAGTAACCTACCAATTTTACATTACATATTGTAATGCCAATCTTGTATATGCAATACTTCCCTTCTTGTAGTCGTTCTCCTGGCTATCAAGTGTGCAAATGAGGTGTATATTCAAAAATCCGTGACATGACGATTTCCCTCAACTATTTGTGCATTGTCTTAAGAAGACGAAGAACATGCAGCGGGAGAAGAAGAAGAAGTGAAGAAGAAGCGTTCTGATTCTGATTCTGATTCTATTCCTATAACATAATGACCTTACCTCAAAGCCGCCTGCACACATACAGCTTAAAAGAAAGCACACCACCCGATATACATAGCTGCCAAGTTCTGCGGATCCCTCGCCATAGCGATAAGCGCTTCGACATAACCCTCCACACTCAGCGGCACACTTTCACCCTTGAGGTACCCATTGACCTTTGTTTTCGTAATATCCAGCACCTCCTGCGGCGTGTCCGCGACGCCCGAGACCTTCTTTCTGCGCTTAACAAACAGAAAATCTGCCGTGGGATCGTGCACAAATGTCTCGAGAATGGTGATGAGTGTGTCTTCGTGCTGGCGAAGCAGCTTGTACGTGAGCTCAGCGGCTTTGCGGAACGGGCCTTCGACGCCTTGGGGTCCCATGGCATCGACCATGTTGTGAGTCAGGCGGAAGGGGACAAGCTCGGGTTTCTCAAACGTGAGGCCCTTGTCGAAGAGACAGTTGAAGTCGACGTGGAAGGTGCCTCCGTCGCCCTGCTCCAGAAGCACGTTTTCGCCGTGACGATCTCCCAGTCCCAGGACGTGGCCTACGATGCTCATAACTGCGCAGGAACGTGTGTATCGGAGACGTGCGGCAAACCAGGCTTCTGGTTCAGGGAAGGTTTCAACAAACCATTCGTGCAGCACAGGTGGGAATCTGCCCAAGATCTGTTTGGTGAAGATGGGAATCTTCGAGGGAGACGACGACGCTTCATTGAGTAGCAGACGGAGCTCGCCATAATCAATCTGGATGTTGCGCTGGCGGTAGAAACGTAGGATGATATCGCGCATTGGCTTGAGACCCTCGACCCACTCAATCGCTCCGCATTCTTCGTTCAGTGGCGTCACGGCGTATGTTTTGATGTACAGCCGTCGCTTGCTGGATTCAATGTCTTTCTGCAGAGCCCTATTGATCATGGCATTGAACTCCATCAGACGTTGATCCTTGCGCAGATCGTCCTTTGGCTTGCACAGCAGTCCGTATGAGCGTCCGTCAGATCCACGAACATTTAGCTTTCGTGGACGCTGAAGCGATGACAACACTAGCACATCATCGTCAAATGACTGTATGGTGATGGCATATGCAGGAAAAGGGTTGTGACGACGAATGGCCTGGCTTTCATTTCCTACTGGTAAGTTTGGAAGAAGATTAGCCTCGATGGGGACAACCAGTTGAGAGGGAGCGAGCTTGTGACTGAATCCAAGATCCCTTGCTAGGCTCACACGTGCAACCCGTGCTTCAATTGGGGCGTCGCAAGCAGCCAGTAGTCCGTCAGTGAGTCTCTGTCCTTGAACAATAAGATTCTTCAGATCAAGAGCAGATCCTTTGCGCTTTGATGTATCCTAATCTACGTCAGTGGATTCCTGCCTTGAACCAGGTCGAGAACTTACTCGTAATTTCTGCAACACTGCTGACCCACGGGTCCGGCGGTCGTCTTGTGTCGAGTGAAGGACAGCTAGCAAAGCCCATAGAGACTGTTGCGGGTACGAGGAAGCAACTCGAATGATGATCATCTGAAGAGCATCCCAAACGTTCTTATTCGGATGGCTGATGCGTGTAATGATCTGAGGGAAAGCGGTGTACCATGCGAAAGCAGGCATTCGCTCTCCAGCGTAGCGTTTGAGATAGTCGTTGAGATTGTTAAGATAGCCGACGCGGTATTCGTGGAATTCCTTGTCTTTCGCCGTTCGTGGTGGGTTGTTCATGACTTCCATGCCCATGTCCAACCACAACGTCAGGATTTTGGGTAGAGTTTGGTAGTAGTATTTGGTCCCATAGACCGTTGAGCGCAAAAAGTTCTCAATGACAAGCTTTATCAAACTCCCAGACAGATATTCCGGACTTTGCTTCATGATTGGCTGTTTCTTCTCAGATTCCAATAGCTTGAGATACCACCGTCCGAGATAGTAGTGACCTTTGTCCCACCGAGGATAGGCTTTGACTCCAGTCACATACTCTTCTTTGAGAGAGACTGCCTGTGTCTGACCAGCGCGGTCCAGCCATTTTGCGAGCAGCAGTTGGGCATGGCACTTAACCTTGTTCATCGGATGCTCGTCTCCTCGGCCAGCAGTGGTCACTGAAACATTAACAGGTACAGTCTCGTCTTGCTGGAATGCGTTGCCATCGATAGCACCACGCAAATGTTGAATCGCTTTGCGATGGTGGCCTTCCTTCCACAGCAATTTCGAGTACTCGATTTTCGATGCATTGTCCCCTAATTTCTCCGCATGGAGTACGGAGTTGAACGCAGTCGTCATGAAGCCGCCTTTGCGAGCAAGTCTTGCCGTGGTGAGCCATGCAGATGCAATGTCAAGTTTAGTGAATTCGACGCTGGTATTAGTCAGTACAGGTTTCCGGCGGTGCTCAAGAGTTGTACCTACCGAGACAGTGTCATGACAGCGCGGCGAATCCCTAACAGGTATTGCTTGTCTGAAGTGTAGGCCCCAACAACATCTAACCGCTGGTCTAATCTTTTCAAGATCCATTCACGAGTCCTATCCTCTTCTAAACTGCTTACGACCTCGATTTCGTATAGTGCATGAAGTTTGACTAGGTACTCGTGCGAAGCCTGGACTGAAGTAGTCGTTGAAGGTGTCAAGCTCTTTGCTACAAGCTCTCTGAGCTGTGCAATGATGCGTTGGAACGTGAAAATCTCATTCCGACGAAGCGCTAGGAGTGCGTGCCCTACGCCGACATTGAAATCTATGAAATTGCTGGAGTCTGTGCCATGAGAGGTACTAAGAAGGCGCTCGAGTTGTTCCCATTTGCCAGCCGACCAAGCTGCCTCAGCGGCGAAAGGCAGCGTTTTGCTTGAAAATGAATTGTTGGCGCGAAACCCATCCACATAGTTGAGAATCGAATCTGACTCTGGTGTTAGCTAAGCCTTTTGTAACATCGCTTCCATTCATACCGTATTGACCGGACTCTTTTAAACACATCAGGAGGTTGATCTGGATTTCGACGTCGTTTGGTTTCTCAGCGAGTGCAATCTCATACCAGCTCTGGGCTGCCGTCCATCTACCGGCTTTGCGATCTTCGATTATTTGCTGTTCTGGATTGAGGACTTTGAGGTGAGCTGATATTCCCTCGATGCTATCTGGCTCATCAATGTGAGCATATATCATCTGCAGGTGCTGCAAAAGTTCGTCCTTCTCTGAGAAGGGTTGGTTTGAGTCAGCTTTTACATCCCGCTGCTGGCGATAGTATTGCTCCCAGTGAAACAACGCCCGGGCGTATGAACCGCATTCCACGGCCCTTCGGGAGATGATTTCTGCAGGAATAAGCTGAAGTATGCCTTCCACACGACTGACTTGCTTTATAGCATTCATCTCTTCATTCTCGTGGACACCACGACCGGTCTTGCCTGCCATTGTCCTGGCATCCGATAGCGATTTTCGCTTTTCCTGTAACCACAGCGAAAGGTAGTCGAGTGTCTGGAACACGTTCTGCCAAATGTCAACGAAGTCTTCCATGCAACAATCTCAGAAATTCTTACCTCACTACATTGCTTGATTGTAGCGGCTTCAAGCTGATCCATATTGTGCAAATCGGCCTGCAGTACTTGTAGGAGTTCCTGCCCAACGTTCATCATATTCTCCTCGTTATCAGACACGATAACATTCAAGGCCGCAAAGGGAAGGATGAAGGTAGCGATTGAAAGATCGTAGCCCCTAATGATCCTGGCCAGAACCGGAAAAACCATCTCGACGTTGACGCCTTGCCCTTTACGCAACAAGTCATACACAAACGTCTGGAGCCATGATGCGTGGCTAAGTCCTGGACGAAAGATGGGATAACTAGCGCCCTCGTATTGCAAAGCAGGGTTCATATTGACAGAGTACTTCGAATCTAGGAAGGGTGTCAATACGGTCCTCACGGCTTCTGGAATGCTGTTCCAACGCTGTGCTTCTGTACTGTTCTGAGATGACCGAGGCTTCGCTCCACGCAGAGCACTGAAACCACAATGCTTGAGCATCTCCTGCATGACATAGGCGATCCATCCTTGTGCCTTGGCGTTTGTGGTAGAGAGGAATACCTTGACAAGGACCTGCTCAAGAAGCAGGGCCACAAAGTCAATGTCTTCATCTCTCCGTGAGAAGTTTGATAGCATCAACACTCGTTTCTTCTCACGCACCGTCTCCACCCGGTAGGGATCAAGACCGCCCACAATCCCGAGGCATTGGGCACATAAAATGGTGATATCGAAGTGGTCTTCAGAGAATCGGACGCTAGCGTCAAGGAGAGACCTTGTCAAGGCTGCCAATACCGGAAGTGGCTTCTGGCCGACTACTGATGGATGCAACTCTCCCTGTTTCTTATCCAAGAACGGCACCAACTCTCTCAGCGCCTGCCGCACTACAACCGAATTTTGATCTTTGCATCGATTGCTGAAAGCATTGAAAACCTTGATTGTCTCTTCCATGTTCTTGAACTTCACTAGCTCTCCTTCGATTTTGGACAACATTGGAATACCTTCCAAGGAAGGAAGGTATTCAATTCTTGCTCGGATCTGTGCATTATTTTGAGCAATGATGTTTTGGATAGTCTTATGAGCCTTGGTTTGGGTGTCTGCTGAGAACAAGGACCAATGTTGTACAACCAATGCAAAGGTCTGATCAACAACTAGCATCACCTCATCCGCATCTAGAGCTGATAGGAAAGCCGACCAGACATTGAATGTGTCATCGCAAAGATGAGGATCTGCCATGGCCGACTGAAGGCAAGCGCGGATCTGCGGCAAAGCTCCGTTTACACTGTAACGAGCAAGACTAATGAGATCACCGATAGCGGCTATACATCTCCTCCGTTCGGGTATAGCATGCGGTACGGCTTTGCCAGGGGAGTTTGGTGTTTCGATAACATTCGAAAAATATGCTATGATGCCTAGGATGTGTGTTTCGCAAAAGGCATCCAGGTTTTTGGACTTAGAGGTAGACTTGCGTGGACCTGACTTGGTATCTGGTGCAAGCATTGCGAGCGTGGTAAACCCGTTGTAGAACGGCTTCTTTCTCACACCTTCTTGATCAGCAGCTAGTAAGAGTATTTCGATAGCAATGCCGGTGATGTCCAGCGCAACCCAGGACTCAAGTCTGTTGTTGTTGCCGTCACGAATTGCCGGTTCGACGGCAGCCAGCGTCTCCATTGCAGTGCTTTCAACATCCGCCACGGGTTGCGACAGAAGCAAAGCTAAGATCTTGGCGAGATTGACTCTGGGATGCGTCAACACATCGATAACGGAGGCCTTTCGCGCTTGAGCAATTTTTTCGATGATGTCTCTTCTTTTGCTCAACACAAGATGGGGCAGCGTGTCTGATTGGGTTTGTACCAGGAGCTGACGGACACTTTGCTCTGTTAGATCTGCCAGCTGTTGCGCCTTCTGGGGCTTGTTGATGATATCCTTGATAACTGAAAAGCCAATGACTTTCCAGTAGGGACCCAACAACTGTATTGTATCCATGGAAAACCCCTTTGCAATAGACTCAAGCTCGCGATAAGCCATGCCGCATACCAAGGCGTTAGGATGACCAAGGTATTCGATGAGATGATACAATATAATTGGAAGCTCCAATTCGCCGCACGTCTGGGCAATGCGACCATAGGCCATAATGAGAGTCTCCTGATCGGACAAAATTTCTCGCTTTGCAAGTGCATCGAGAAACTCTATAGTTGATCTTCGGTTCTTGTCGCGTATACTTGGCGACATGTCGTCGCGTAGAAAAACCATCAGCGAATTAGCAGCTGCAATCTTGAGTTCTCGTAGCGATCTGCTCATACATGCAAGCAACCATTGCCCCAGCTCACACTTCTCTAAATCCAGATACTCAGAGTCGGTAATGTGGTTGAAGACTCGTCCAATAGCCACTGCCATGAGAATCCTCGATCGTGATGATGCTTGGAATCCTGCTTCTCTTGTAATTGCAAGCATGGCGGGAATGATATCTATCCAGCCCTGTTCAGTATCCTGGAGATCCCAATAAACCCGCTCATCTCGCTCTTTCGGGGATTCCTTATCGCACCAAATGCAGCTGAGAGAATTCAGTGAATGCGATTCGGCATGTTGTGGCTCCAGAGAATTGGAACCAGCGCACCCAATTTTCGCTAATGCAGTCAGGAGTTCTTTCTGCACATGTTCGTTTTGCTCTTCATTATCTGTCATTGAAGAATATCTCGCTCTAAAGAAAAAATAAGTATTGTGGAAGAAAAAGGTCAGGTTGGCTTACTGAATGGTGTTTGACAGATCGGTTGTGTCCAGCACCGGCGAGTCCGGGGTACTGCCGTTCAGAATCATTATCAACCGATCGTAAGTAGTGGAGTCGACATCATCTGGAGATTCCGGCAGCGTTTTCTGTCGCTTAGCTGGTCTATCTTCATCACCCAGGTTCAAGGCTCGGAACGCTTTTACACTAGAAGTTGACTCCTCGGAAAGTTGAGCGTTCGAGAAACCTCCTGACTCATTCTCACAAAGTTCTTTTCGAAGATCTGCAACGTGCATAGACCACGTGCCTGGTGAGGTCCAAAGACAAAGTGCCAGCTTGTTTTGTTAGTGAGAGAATACAGTGTGGTGATGACCACGTACCTGTAAATCTTTATGGAGCTTTGTGATAGACTCCACGTCTTGCAACAACCTAGCCACACTATCTTCAAGTACGCTCTGGATAACATGTCTGCTTGCATGTGGTCGTTTCCCTGGGGTCGAGTCGTCGACAGATTGAGAAGTGAGACTGTGGCGTAAACGAGTCAAAGCCAGAGCTACTCGAGTTTGAACACTGTCCGATAACGACGGTGCATATGTGGTATCGAGAAGTCCCGTGAAACTACTAGTGAGCGTTTGAGCGATCTTCAACGAAACTGGCGACCAGGATTCAGGTGTGACTGAGCGGTTGAACAATGACTCTAACAACTGTACGTATACGAGCAAAATGTTGTCGGAAATTGCGTGCCTCTCCGAACCTATCGTCCATCGTCTGTAGTGTCGCCACAAATCCTGTATGCTGTCCGCGATCCACGGTAGATGGTGCTCCAAGGCAACCAAAGCCAAAGGTGTCTTGCCCTGAGGCTGTGTAGTATTCAGCACTGCAAGCAAGAGGCAGAAGCCAACGTGGATGGCCCCATGATGGGACGTAATCGTTCGCTGTAGGTCATGAGGTAACGCAACAAATTGCTGGCTTTCCGGCCAGAAGTCATTAATAGCGCTCGAAGGTGGCAGAGATATACTGAAAGAGGATGCGGGCAGTGAATTTGGGTTTTCTAAAGACTCAAATTCCGAACGAACACCTAATATTGGTCAGAACAATAGATTAAATTCATAGGCGAATGGCTAACATTGTACGCAAGATTTGTAGAGCTGTAGTACGGTCTTGGCCGAACGATACAGCGTGGAGGTTTGAGTTAATGCGTTGAGACAGAGGTACAAAAGCTCCTGGACATGCTTGTGTACGGGTTGTAGTGTCGTATGCGTCAACAGACCAAGAAGCTTTGGATACAACCAGAGGATGAGTGGAGGGCGAGGGATGCTATCGTCATCGCCTTGTTTGATGCTTAAGAGCAAACGCGGCTTCTGCTGCAAGATGAATATGAGAGCTGCAATGCTATCAATCCCCTGCTGCCTCTGCTGGTCTTGAGCAAATGGATCCTCTTTGAAAAGGCCCTCAAGCCCTGCTTCAACGATGACACATATGAGTGCAACAAGCTGTGGGTCAGGCTCATCCGTGTTCGGGTGTTGCAGGAACTCTTTAACCAACTCGCCAAACGTGACCTTGGTAGCTTCGTCCCGTTGTGCGTGGATGTTTGAGGCGTTATGAACGATCTGGGCAGCAATAGTTGACGGCGGCGGGATGCCATTTGAGTGCCCACTTGTTATAGGTGGCGGAGCCATCCGTTGTGTCGAGCCCCCGCCTTTGCGGGCCATGATGGACGTAATTTTACCGATTGGGCATGACTTGAGGAAACGGAGGGAAGAAGCGAGATTTCAAATGATAATTCCTTGTAGATTTGCTAGGACCGTCCACCCTTGAACACTCTAGGGAAACTTGTATACTCGTACGTGAGTGTTGAGGACAGAAGTGGCGTACGATTAGACGCTGGAAGGTTGCCGCCCGAACGCTGCTGCAGATGGCTGTCCGGTCGGCTGCGATGGGCTTTATGCCAGTTTTTGGTCTGGTCTCGTAACGGTTGTCGCTTGTTGTAGTGAGCGATGGGGAATACGTGAGGCGCGTAGCAAACAATTCACGTAGTCACGGGACGCCGCTAAGCCCTGTCTCGGGAAAGAGTGCTGCTGCTCCGCAACTGCACTGCATCATCAATCTTTATACAGAACTCGCAACCCCGCATCCTGATTCAACCCCTCGGATTTCGGCGAGCGCGATACAGCATATCGAATTCGTATATTTGACTACCTGTCCGCCGGGACGTAGCACTCACAAATCCCAACTATGCCCGGCCCGTTCACATCCAAGTCCTTCAGCGCCACGCTGCCAAACTCGCTCGCGGCGCGATACCGCAAATCACTCCAAAAACACCCTTTCCTCCTCTTCGGGCTACCATTTCTCTCCACCATTGTAGCAGGTTCATTCATGCTCACACCCGCTACGGCACTGCGATACGAGCGATACGATCGCAAGAACCAGCAGATCACACAAGAACAGGCAATGGGTCTCCGAGGGGAGCGGAGGAAGGTCAACATGCGCGATGAGTACTACGTATGTATAAAGGCAATACTCAGTCTCAATTCGCTTGGGCTGACAATTCTACAGAGGCTGCAAGCCAAGGATCTCGAAGACTGGGAGCAGAGGCGCGTTAAACGACTACCTGGCGAGCCTGACGGTACACTCGTATAAACAGCGCCATGCAGCTATACCGAAGCGTTTTGTCATACTCGGACTTGGAATATGCGATGTTCTTAGATGCGCAACATGTCACGTTTGATCTCAAGGAGTCACACGCCATATTCGCCGCAAAAAGATAGGCCGGCTCCGCAGTCATTGGAAGATCCATTGATACGGATAGCCCAAAAGAGCGCCTGTGCGTATTGCAAGATTCTGATATTGGGGTGTATGCCGAATCTGTTCCTTTCCCAGATTGTACATAATGGAAAGTGATGAGAATAGATACGAGGCTGAATATGTGTGCTTGAAGAGCCTGTCTTGGGAAGCCAGTTACGGTCTATAGTGAGCCTGGAAACTCTAGTTCGCTAGGCTACGACATACGACTGTCTCAGCTGGCCAGTTTCATGTTCTTGTCCAGCTGGGCACCAGAGAAAAACTATGTAATAACACTCTCAACTTTCCAAAAACGAAATCGTATCTAGATACCCAAGACCCCCATCAACACAATGGCACACAACACTGCAATAGGCACTCCAACATGATTGTCAATGGTATTCCAAGTTTATCTATCTACTCCACTTGAACTTGAACTCACGCGACAACTATAGTTCGCGGTTCTGAATCTGACCATCGCAATATATACAAGTCAGCGTGGCGACGGTTTGCGCCAGTATAGACCGATATGATCCCCTTCCTATCCCGTCAGAAGAATACAGAGGAAAGACTATGAGATAGCATGCAACAATGAGACTAAAGGAAAATGTAAACAGGTATATGCCGGATATGCGTCGAGACTCGTAAACCACTGAAAACAGGCGCCATGAACACCACACCATAATATGTGCCCAATGCCTGTGTAAAGGAAGAAACAAAGAAATCATACTCCAAGATCCTACGCTTGCTCTGGGGATAGATGAAAAAGAAAAAGTCTTAAGCCATGCACATGTTTCTTAACTGAACATCCACTGACAGTGGCACGCGTCTGATGGATCAAGTCGTCTCTGCATCTGAGCAGAGCTTTGACGCTTGTCCTTGTTGCGTGGAGTATCTGTACTGCTGGGCTGAGCAGCAATGTACTCGTCGTAACTAGGGTCAGACTCTTGCAACCATATCCTAATTGGGCTGTCGTTTGGACCGGGTGCCGTTGCTATCTGTCCGTTGTCCAGCAGAACCATCTGTTGGCAGTAAGGTTGCGGCGAATTGGCAAGGCGGCGCTCCTCAATCTTGACGGTGCGGGGGTAAGGTGGCATGCGTGATGGAGGATCATCAGGAGGTGAATCTCGTGGATTCTTGCGAGCTTGCGAAGCAGTCGGAGTAGGTGTGGCAGACTCTATAATGTCCACTGAAACAGTGTCGGTTGTTGTCGCTGTAACGGTCAAGGCGTTGACAGCGACGGTCGATAGCGTGGATGCACTGGGGGTAGGCCACTCAGTAGGGAATGATGTAAATGAGGCCGCCGTTGAGTTGTCTTGCACGTAAATGTATCCTTCGATGTATGTGTCGTTCCAAAAACAGTACCACGGATAGTCACCAGGCTTCACTTCGAAACGTTGCCTGTACTTCACTTCTTGTCGCGGCGTGATTGCGGACCCGAGGTTGAGCTGCTCTGGTGGCAGAATTACCAGTTTGTCATACCGAGCCGAAAAATGATAAGCCGGGCCATAGGCCTTGTAATCCAGGTCGATCACAAGGTCGAGAGGTTTCGTATCTAATATGGGGGTTTGGAGGCCATAGAGGATAGTGTTCTTTGGTACCGAAGGACCAGCGCTCATGGACGCTACTTGTATGGTGTCACCATCGACAATGGTCTCGTTGACAGTTATAACAAGTGGAGCAAAGGTCATCTTGCATGACCATGCAGAGAATTGGTTCGCTTGTGTTAAACATCCTGGATTACTTTCTTGTGGCATGCCCATGGGAAGTGCAAAGGGCCCTGTGGGTATTGAAGCCATGCCAGAAGGAGTTGCAATAGGGACAGCATCGAAAAGAGATCCGTTTTGGCCAGTGACCTGCGGTTGGCTACCCAAAGTCAGTAATTGGAACATGTCATACAGGTTTTCAAAACTTACGCTTCCTCGTGGGGATGACGATGTTCCTCGTCATTCTCATCGGTGATTGTTTGCTTTGTTGCAAAGGTACCAATTGCTGCTCCCAAGGCTACAGCAAAGATCAGAATGAGTATCAAGACTCCAACGGCAACTCCCATTGGAACCTTGCCCCACAACTTCCTCTTATGCCATTTGATCTTGTCCTCGGCTAACTCTGCTTTCTCTGAGAAATGGTTCTCATTCGTCAACAATGACGCGGACGAAGAGTCGGAAGGTTCAGCTGGTATAGTGCTATCCCTTGGTGGGGAAGTAGAGGTAGCGGGTGCTGCATTGCCAGTTTGAGTTTCTGGTCTTTGAGGCGGTAAACGAGCGGGTGTGACAGAGGGTAGTAGAGGGGCAGAGGCAGTGGCGGCAGCCGGGAGATTGAATGACGAGAAAGATGTTGAGCCAAGCGGAGACACAGGGGATGGCGGAGTATTGAAAGGATCCTCAGGATCGACCTGAGCGGGTGCGGGAACTATACGCGACGCGCTTGCCTCAGCAGCCAAGGATGCCTTGGTCGGGCCCTCCTCCGGATATCTTGAGTATGGTGGGAGCTGCTCTGTGTGGCCGTCGGGCCCGATGATATCCTGCTCCTCGCCGTCGGGCCCAAGCACTCTACGGTAGCCATTGCTCAAACCCGGGAATCCCACGGGAATAGCCGATTGCACTTGAGGCACGGGTGGCTGTACAGGCTCTTCTGGTGATTCTTCGTCTACAATGCCGCTCTGCGAGTACATGGCATACGGATGAGCGGGCCTTTGCAATGATAATGATCGATGTGGCTGTCGTTCTGTTGAGCTGGTTGCCACACTCAGTGGCCGTGCCATGGAGAGCTGCGGATACATGCCATAGGGGTGGCTGGGTCCAGTTTCAAAGGGGTTCTCCGAATTGCTCGTTGTCGCGAAAGATGCAGTGGAGCTAACCGAGTCGCGGTGTGTATGCCCGAGTGATGAGCGTTGGTTGAGTCTTTGGTTGAGCTGCGATCGGCTTTCTTGGGTCATGGGGTCGTGGACTTTGGCAGTGCTGTTCCGCGTTGCCGTCCGCCGCAGGTCGTTACTGTTAGGCTTGGACGTGGAGGTCTGCCGCTGCGGTGTCGCTATCCGGTTGTGGTCCTGGCGGTCGCTCTGCCACGTCTCGCTAGTGTTGGCTGGTCGAAAGCCATCCGATACAGAGGGCATGAAGTCGTCTTCGCTCGGATCGATTTCGTTTTCATCGTCAAAGACATCCGGCTCGCTCGGCCGTCGCGATGGCTCGCTGTCGTCGCTGTTGCGTCGGTCCATGGCGCCAAACGGTCGTCCCTGAGAGCCACAGAGGCCCTGCGCCCCCTGTCAAGTCTCTCCCAAACAGCACTTCAATCGTCTCTCGGTGCAATCCTGCGGGGCGGGCGCGCTCAGAAGCGGTCGGCGGTGTGCGAGTAGCGAGTGTGGAGCGGGTATTGGCGTGTATGGTGATGGTGAGGTTGGGGCTATGTGTGGGAGAGAGGGCGCATCGGGCAGGTTTGGAACTTGGAAGTCTGAGACGCCGCTAGTCCCAAACCGACATGTTAGCACGAACACCCGGTCCTGGAGAAAGTCAACCAGCAGCGCAATCGACGACGTACGTATGTCTGGACCCACTCCTCTCTCTCCAGTCCGCAGCGCGACTGCACTGCCCTTTGGTCGCTCCAGCGCACGGGGGGCACACTTGGGTCTACGTCGTCGCAGTCTTCACGATGATGATTACACTATCTTGGTTGTCCTGGCACGTACATAAGCAGCCATGTCTCTCTTGCATGCACGCGAAGCGGGTGCCAAGCCCTACATAAGCTCGCTGCTGCTCTGAGGGATTCCCAGCTTGCCGAAGCTAGAGGCTGCCCGCCATGTCCGGCTTTCCTGGGTTGTTGCAGGTGGCGATGGCGGCCCATGGCAGCATGCCGTGGCACTCAAGCGAGTTGGCGCCAGTTTGCATTTCGCATGTGCGCCTTGTGTGCTTCTGCATCCTCAAGTACTCCTGGTTGCCGGCATTGCACGAGTACATGGTGGCTGGTGCCACCCAACCGTGTCTCGTAGCACTGTGCAATTGTCTGCGTTGCTATGCTGACCCGCCTTTCGATCAACAGTGCGGCGTTTCCCAGCAAAGTATATTTTGGCTGGAGCCCGACCGCCACCGCAGTGCCCCTGGCTTTAGTGTGCCAGTCCCCAAGAGCTGTGGCTTCTTGTCTGTACCTGGAGAAGAGGTGCATATGCAGCATGCACCATGCGCAATGGACATGGCAACTTGTGCAGACACGTACGTCATATTTTGCCATTGCAAGACAATGATGAGATTGGGGATGGGTTCAGGCAGTGTCTGGTGTCGAGTTTGGCCATATGTACTCAAGTTGCCAGTCATCGCATTCTGTCGGTCTGGTGCATTCCGCCACATGTGTCGTTTTCCACTGGCCTGGAATAACCCATCCCATGCATGTGTGTGGGCTTCACAAGATATCCAAAAACGAATGGTATTCCGAGCAACACCATAGTGTTTTGCATGAGTAGTGTTCCAATCCAGTTGGTTGCATCGTCCACCGGCATCGGCATCGTCCTGATGGTTTGACTATGCGATAACGAGCCGCCAGCCATGCTCTAACCGGCCTACTTTGCAGGCTCCAGTTCATCGAGCAACATGCCGAGAAGCCTGCTGTCGGCGACGGCGTGGTGTCACCCATACTCCAGTCGCTGCCGAAGCCTACCAGTCTGTCGGGCCCGCAGATGCTCGAGGGCTCACCCCCAAGGAAGCGCGTTACGCGCACACTACGAGGCTGTGCACTTGTCCAAAGCACACCCTCACACGACGACGAAGGATGATTGTGTTGCCAGGGTGAGCGTCCATGGGCTGATGGTTGTTGTGCCTGACTAGCCAGAGTTGGCGGTCAATCCCTGTATACCAGACGGACCCTGATAGGCTGTCGGATAGTTTTGCTCCAAGAAAACGGCACGCCATCAGTGACTGCTGCGTGCCACGACAGCCGCCGCAAAAGGGAAAGAGTGTCAAGAGGAACAAGGCAGAGGAAAAAAAACCTCCGCCCATGCCGGTGGTGATGGAACATGCGGGTGAGCCGCATGCTTTCTTTTGGAGAGGCGCTACTAAGGACCCCGACGTCGGTGTTGGCGGGCGGACCCTGGATTTCTTGGAATTTGTCGTGAAAAACCCCCGACAAACAATGGCAGCGCGTGGGCCTTTGATGCTGTTGAGAACCAGAGTCTGCACAAATTCAGTTACTGCCCCCTTATCCTTCCTTGCATCTGAGCCCACACCCTGCTAGCATTGCCACATACCATTCGCCGCTACTGCTCCGGGTCTTTTCGTAGCATCCTCCCTCTTAAACTACTTAAACCAGCGGTGTGAACTCCCCTCCTTTTACCCACACAATCCCTTTCTCCTCCCTGCCCACCTCCCCCAAAACACTGCAAACATGGCTGCTCGTCCTTCCAACATCGGTATCAAAGCCATTGAGCTTTACTTCCCCAGCCAGGTACGTCGCTTCCCGCAATATGCCCTCGCCACTGCTGCGCCCGCCTTGTCACGCGCCCCTATTATGGCATTGTCCTCTAACTAATCCACCTGCAGTGCGTAGACCAGGCTGAGCTCGAGAAGTTCGATGGCGTCGCCGCGGGCAAGTACACTATTGGCCTCGGCCAGACCAAGATGTCCTTCTGTGACGACCGCGAGGGTGAGTTGCACCATTTCTGCCTCTGGTGGTAATTTTTTTCTGCCAGGACGCAGCACTAACCCGCCACTTCGGTAGACATTTACTCGCTCGCCCTGACGACCGTCTCCTCGCTGTTCAAGAAGTACAATATCGATCCCAAGACCATCGGCCGCCTCGAGGTTGGTACCGAGACGCTGCTCGACAAGTCCAAGTCGGTCAAGTCTGTTCTCATGCAGCTGTTCGAAGAATCCGGCAACTACAACGTTGAGGGTATCGACACTGTAAACGCATGCTACGGAGGAACAAACGCCCTGTTCAACTCGGTCAACTGGATCGAGTCCTCGGCCTGGGACGGCCGTGACGCTATCGTCGTTGCCGGAGACATTGCCCTCTACAACAAGGGTGCTGCCCGCCCCACTGGTGGTGTTGGATGCGTTGCCATGCTCGTTGGTCCCGACGCGCCCATTGTCATGGAAGCCGGCCAGCGCGGCTCTTACATCAGGCACGTCTACGACTTCTACAAGCCTGACCTTACCAGCGAATATCCCATCGTTGACGGTCATTTCTCCATTCGCTGCTACACCGAGGCAATCGATGCCTGCTACAAGGCCTACAACGAGCGCGCAAAGACTCTGAAGTCACTACAAAATGGCAACGGCGTCAACGGCAGCAGCCAGGAGCTCGAGACCGATGTGGACAAATTCGACTATATGGCTTTCCATGCGCCAACCTGCAAGTTGGTAGCCAAGTCGTACGCCCGTCTGCTTTACAACGACTACCTCACTAACCCCACCAACCCTCTGTTCGCTGAGGTTCCTGCTGAGCTCCGCGACCTCGACTATGCCACTTCTATCACCGACAAGACCGTTGAGAAGACCTTCATGGCTCTCTCCAAGAAGCGTTTTGCTGCCCGCGTCCAGCCCAGCATCCAAGTCCCAACCCAGTGCGGTAACATGTACTGTGGCAGTGTCTACGGCAGCTTGTGCAGCTTGATTGCCAACATTAGCAGCCAAGATCTTCAGGGCAAGCGCATCGGCATGTTCAGCTACGGAAGTGGTCTCGCCTCATCTCTGTTCTCCTTCACCATCAGGGGCAGCACCGAGAACCTTGCCAAGCAGCTTGACATCCAGAACCGCCTTGACAACAGGCGCGTAGTGGCCCCGGAGGTCTACGACCAGGTGAGTTTCATCCACTGTTCGCATCGTTTCCAGTCCCATAACTAACATGTATACTAGATGTGCGCACTCCGCGAGCAGGCTCACCTGAAGAAGGACTACACCCCCAAGGGAGATGCTGACCTCATTGCCCCTGGTGCCTACTACCTTACCGGCGTTGACAGCATGTTCCGCCGCACGTACGCCATCAAGCAGTAGAGTGCACGTTTGCCCTATTGCATGCACCCCCATCACGACTTGTTTTCGGCCTTTGCTTGCATTTTGAGCATTCGCAGAAGCCATCTTTACAATTCGGCTTAAACGCCAAAGGTTGCATCATTTTGTTCTCTGCGCATGGGACGGAGACCCCGCTTGGCACATTGCTGAGTTGTGGTGCAGTTTCACGAACATTACGAAGGACGAGATGATGGAAAGGGAATTAACATATATGTTGATCAGGTTTCTATGACAGCCAACCATACAATATGCTGTCTTAATAAAGGTTTCTTAGTGAAGCATTGAAGCTGTAGATAGACTAATACTACATTTGACAAACACTGCCTGGGTCATGTTACTTCGAGATCAGAGCCATGTCATGTCGATGGTGCCGACATCGGTGTTGGTGGGAACAAGGTGGAGAGCTGTTTTGCAAGCTGCTCGTTCGATGACTTCCGCATGTGGTGTAGCCTGCGTCGAATCCAGGTGAACGAGTCGTACCTCGGCCCAAACCCCAAACCTCCGCGTCGCGATACCCGCCCCGCCTGCGACCCAAGAGCTTACGCCAGCTTCCAAGCTTTAAATTCTTGCAATCGGAGAAACTACGTATTCCCGCTATTCCGCCTTCCAGCTAAGAACAGAATTCACATTGAAATTGCACTCCTCTTCCAACATGGGCAACGAATCGGGACCTGGTGTCGGCTTCGAGTTTCCTCCCGTCGAGGTGACATGGCTGAAGCGCGATCTTCTGCTCTTTGCAAACAGCATCGGAGCCACATATCCCGATGAACTGCATTTCCTTTATGTAAGTACCAAACCATTGAAATGGCCTGCCTGTATCGAGAGGTATTCACATTCTTGAATGGGTTCGCAACGAGTTGTAAACAGCACATTTCCTGACAGCACGCAATAACAGGAACTCCACCCTTCCTTCGCCGCCTTCCCCACGTACCCTGTGGTCCTCCCCTTTAAGCACACCGACCAAGAAGTCATCGACTTCTACGCGCGCAGCAACTCGACGCCGATTGCCGGTGTGCCCAAGTTCGACACCAAGCATGTGCTGGACGGCGAGCGCAAGATGCAATTCCTCAAGCCCCTGCCAGTAACGAGCGAAGGCCGCAAGTTTGAGATTCGAAGCAAGGTGCTGGGTGTGTACGACAAGGGCAAGCCAGGCACTGTCATCGAGACGGAGCAGCGCCTTGTGGATGCCGAGACAGGCGAGACGTACACCAGGGCTGTTGGAAGCGGGTTTTACGTTGGACAGGGAGGATGGGGTGGTCCCAAGGGTACGTACGCAGTGAAACCTTTTTCATCCCATCTACCCACCTTCTCTCTCGATGCTGGATAACTAACGAAACATGACCATATAGGCCCCAAAGTCCCTAATTACCCCCCTCCGTCGCGCTCCCCCGACTACACCCATACCCACCAAACCACCATGGAAACCGCGCACCTCTACCGCCTCAACGGCGACTACAACCCCCTCCACGCGGACCCGGAACCGGGTAAGAAAATGGGTTTCGGCGGCCCCATTATCCACGGCCTCTTTTCCTGGAACATGTCTGCCAACGCCATCTTGCGCGCTTTTGGCAACAGCAAGCCCGAGAACCTGAAAGAGTTCCAGGCGAGATTTGCCGCGCCAGTGAAGCCGGCGGATAAGTTGATTGTCGAGATGTGGAGGATGGGCAACAAGGATAGCGAAGGGTTCGAGGAGATTCGGTTTGTGGTCAAGGTGGAGGGGGGAAAGACGGTGTTGACAAATGGGAGGGCCATGGTGAGGTGCGAGGGTGGGCAGAGTAAGGCCAAGTTGTAGAAAGGAGGGGGGTTGTATATAGCATGGAAAGTTTGTGTTAAATTGACCAAGTAGAGTAAACATCTTGGACTATAAACCATGTGCTTGTTATGTTTTCCTCTAAATAGGCTTGAGAGGAGACTTCAATATGAATTGCCTTCAGAGAGAAAAAAATCCTCAAATAATCCAACCATCAGGATTGTGCGTCGATCATAGTGTCAGGGATGGTGGTTTGCCAAAAATCACCATGCTGACAAGTCGGGCTAGATCCTCCGCTGTCATCCCATACAAGTACTCCGTACGTAGTTCGATGGTATCTATCCATCTGATAAGATGAGAGTTGATGTCACGTGCTTTGTGTGTTAGCCGAGTGTGCGAGTAGCAGTGGAGAATACATAGCTACGACAGAGGTACAGACGGAAACAACTTTGAGAGGTTGCATGTTTAGCAACTTATGTCAAATCCTCAAGCTATGTCACATGGCAGGCTATGAAGAAGAGCAGTTATAAGAGATATCCTCTAGTTGTCATATATCTTGCATTTTAGTTACAAATGTACAGCAGCGAGCTATCCCCCTAATCCATGCCCATCTTTGTCTGATCCATGGCGATGCTTGTGAATTGACTCGTGACGAAAAGAGAAAAGACATGCGCAGAAAGTGTAGGCATGTGAAGAATGCCATAGCAAAAGCAAAAATCGCAAAAAGCCTTCACTCTCGATACGACACACGTATAAGAGAAAACAGAAAAGCGAAAGCAATGCACCCACGCAATGCAAACCCATGACCCAGCAAAAAGAAAGACGGCGTGCGTACTGGAGTGCTGAGGCCCTCAGTACGGGTAAACTCAATCTGGGAAATCTTGGAATCGTGGTGGATCGTAGAGCGGACATGACTAGTCCCTCGGGGTGGAGGCTACGCAAGTTGCGTCTTGATAGCCACTCGTTGTGTTGGTAGCAGCAGCGAGTGATGGGAGCAAATTAAGCGAAGGCGTGGAAGTAATCCAAGACCTTCGTTAGGGATGGAAAGCTCGGGTATCCAAGAAGATGGTCGTGGCAAATAAGACTGCCATGTACTAGCAAGATAGAACAAGGCAGTAACTTTTGTCGAGTCGTAGGAAGGAAGAATTGTCGAGGAATCGTAAGATGAGAAAAGAAAAGACGAGTTTTGTCCGACAGGGACGCTCATCATACATCGAACTGACCATGGTTGAAGACGTCATGTTCGTTAGACATAACACCGGACATCCTATCGCCACGGCCTGCTGGCCTGTCCCAGTTGACGTCGTCTGTCTCATCCTCGTCCATGCGCTCCATACCCTCGCTCCTGTGTCTCTCGTGGCCAAACTGCTGTTCCATTGTGCTCTGGTCGGTGAAGGTGAAACCGGCAAAGTTGGCTTGCATCGTCGGCGAAAGCGGTGTGGATGCAGAGTTGACACCTGATGCCAGAGCGGCTGCACGTGCGTTCAAAGAACCGGCGCCATTGAGAGCATTGGTAAACTCAGGGTCGAAGTTGGAGACGTCGAGCTCTCCCTTGAGCTTGGGCTTGAATGGCGGCACGACGTTCTTCTTGGCCAGAGCATCCCAGTCAATGTCAGCAAAGAAGGGGTGGTCCTTGAGCTCTTCGGCATCACGTGTCGCACCGAGCCTGTGCTTGGGGTTCCGGTTGAGAAGTCCCTTGACGAAATTCCTACCTTCCGTGCTGAGGGCGTCGCGAGGGAACCTAACCTTCCCGAACGCAATGTTCTTGTACATCTGCTGTGTATCTTCGGCATAGAATGGACTCCAGCCACAGCACATCTCGAAGACTAGCACACCGAGAGACCAGAAGTCGACCATCTTTGTGTAGCCGTGTTCATCCAAGAGCACTTCAGGAGCGAGATACTCGGTAGTACCGCAGAAGGTGTTGGTGGTGGCGTTCTCTGTGAGATTGGCCTTGGACAGACCAAAATCGCAGAGTGCAATGTGGCCGTTTGCATCGAGAAGAATGTTCTCAGGCTTGAGGTCGCGGTACACAATGTTGTGCTCGTGGAGATGCTGCAGTGCGAGGATAAGCTCTGCAATGTAAAACTTGGCACGCGCCTCCTGGAAGCGGCCCTCCCTCTGGAGATGCCAGAAAAGTTCACCTCCAGACATGTAGTCGGTGACAAAGTACAGGTCGGATGGGGTCTGGAAGGAGAATTTGAGACCGACAATGAAGGCCGAGTCGGCCATAGCGGTCCGGACGAGAATGTTGCGTTCTCCAAGTGTGTGCGCCACTTCCTTCTTCTGTACAATAACCTTCTTCGACAGCACCTTCATGGCGTAGATTCGGCGAGTGTCGCGCTTGCGCACCTGGAAGACTTGGCCGAAAGTGCCCTTTCCGATGAGCTTGAGGATTTCGAAATCTTCGGGACCGTAGTGCTTCTTTTCGACCTTTTGGAAGTTGAGCTTCAGGTGGATTTCTCCGGTGACAACACCTCCTTCGCCCTCTCGGGGCTCAAGCGGGAACCAGCCATCATATGGCTCGTTGTATTCGACAAGGTTGGGACAGAAGCGAACGTGGCCAAGGAAAGCCTCGCCATTTGCGCGGTCGTAGACGGAAACGTCGACCTCGGCATGGTCGCCAACGACATCACTGTAGGGTATCAGTTCCCACAATCTTGTGCGGGTGAAACAGAGAGAAAAAAAAAACACTTACAAGATGGCTTCGTGCTCCCACTTGGGGGAAGTGACTTCCTCAAGGGAGCCATTGTCCCTGGGATCTGAGCTATGGCCACTGTTACTGCTTTGCCGGCTCTTCATTGGGATAGCCATTGGGTGGTTCATCTGGCTTTCGGTTCGCTTCATCTGCATGGGCGGGCGGCCCTTTTTCGACTCATCATGTCGGGGACCGTCTGAAATGTACTCGGCCCATTGGAACTGGCAGACCACATAAGGGTCTACACTGGGAACCAGGCCCCGTCCTTCTGAGATTGTGACTGCGAGTTTGCCCTTTGGGGCGACGACGGGGGCCGTCTTGCTGTCCTTTGACTGATCCGAGGCATTGGAGGTGCGGGACAGATTTGAAGGCTGTGGCTTAGTTTCTTGCGAGCGTGTGCGGGGAGTCTGAGGAGGCGTAGCCTGTTGCAACGGCGCAAAGTCGCCTTGCGTTAGCTTCTCCGTTTCAACAGCGGCGTGCGAGGCCGAAGGAGTTCGGGAAGAGGCACTAGGGGTAGGGCTAGGCAGCATTTTGGGCTGGGCAGACGGATCTTTTTGGTCCTTTTCTTGGGGATCCGATGAAGCAGGCTCAGACTGGTTCTGTGCAGAAGAAGAGACAGGTGCGGGGGAGGGGCTGGCCGCAGACAACGACTTCCGCGAGGGCATAAGAGAATCACGAACCTGGCCAAAGTAACTATGCAGAATACCCGGCAGTCGCTTATCGGTCGGATCAGGCTTGGGCGTAGTGGCACCGGGTGGCGTAGAGCTGGTGGAGCCGATGTGGTCTTGTCCGTCGTCGTTGTTGTCGTTTGTGGCTCTGTGCGGTGTCAGTGTCGAAGATGACGACATGGTTCAAGCACAGGCAAATAAAGGGCGGTGAGTGCGTGTCGGGGGAAGCGACGTGGTCGTCGCCACGGTCGTGGAGCTGGTGGTGTGAGGGGAGCTGAAGAAAGCAGGCACGAGTCGCTGACGCTGCGGCGAAGAAATAGTGTGCAACGTTGGACAGGGACCTCGCCCAACTGCATATGACCACCTCAGATGCCAGGCTTTGCTAAGCGACAGCGACAGCTCTGGGGTGGCGGCGGGCGGCGGCGGCGGCGGCGGGCGGCGGCCCAAGGCACTCACCCAACTCACCCAACGCACCCCACGACTCGGCGGGCGACGTGCGTGTGTGTGTGCAAAGAGAGAACAACGGCTTTTGCTTACCTTGTCATTGCCTGCCTGAGCAGGTCGGCCGCGCCAGAGGAGGAGCCGGCGGTGTTGGAGGCCATGGTTTGCGGCGGGCGGGCGTTTGGAGCAGTGCCGACGTTGAGGGTGGAGAGGGTGGGAACAAGACTGCTGGACTTGTTGCGGACGTGATGGCGGGGTTGGAGCGTCTTTGTGGAAGAGTCGGAGGCGCGCGAGACTAGTCCGGGACGGTGCTGGAGGGCATCGACAGCTGGGCTCTTTGGACGGATCTTGGACGAGTCTCGGAGAGAGGGCGGGCGGTTGGCGCGAGAGGGGCTGCTGCTGAAGAAGTCGCTGGCCGGGGAGGCTGAGAGGGAGAGCGAAGTGGGCGCCGGGTCCGCAGGCGGGCGTGAAGTCATAATAATCAACTGGAACCTGGCTCGCTGCTCCGAGCGGCCTTGGCCCTAAACAAGCGCGTTGCAACGAGAGAGCGAAAACTCTGCCCTAGGACGACTTGAACGGGGCAAGCAATCCGAGTGCGTGCAGGCTCGAGCCACGCGGCGGTGTGTACAGGGCGCGGAGGCCTGGTGGGCAGACGTGTACCTTGGACGGCCTGGGGGGAGAGTGGGTTCGGGTACAGTTGGCAGAAGACAGCTGCAGCCTCAACACGGGCGAGAGGAGGATTAGCGGCGAGCAGGAGCAGCGACTGATAACCGCGCAAGAGAGGTACTAGGTTAGTGGCAGGCCGAGGGTGCGAGGAGAAGACGAGGACCAGGAGACGGCAGGTGGGCAGGCAAGCAGGGAGCCGATATGCGATGGCGATAGATAGCAGTCACTCATTCACTTCACTACGGGCATGCCCTGACGGCCTCTGCTGTGTCGGTGAGTTAGTCAGGCAGGCAGGCAGGCAGGCATGTTATCCGACCGGTCAGCCTGCTAAGGGCTGCTACTGCTACATGCTATGCCTACTACACCATACTCGGCGCGGTGGCGATTGCGGACGGTGGCCACGAGCATATGCTACCACGGGTGCTGCCACTGCCGCTGCTGCTGCCATTCACCATTCACCACGCGCCATTCACCGCCACCCACGGCATCGTCTGGCTCGGCGAGTGGCAGCAGCGCTACATTGCTCAACTGCGTACTACGACATCCAAAACAGCGCCATGTACACACCACAGGGCCCCTTAGGGCGCGGCCGTGCGCAAAGGGCTGCCGTACGCTGACGTCTTCTCTCCACTACCATGCGCCCGCATGCCCGTCAACTGGGCCGGCAGCTTCAGAACCGGCCGGGAGAGATTACAGTCCCTGGCTAAGATCTCCCACCACAGCGAACCGCTGCCAATCACCGCCTCCACCTGCCCGTGTCTGGTGGACCGCCAGCATCCTCACATTTGGCTCAAGCCAGCCGCTGCTTCAAGCGCCCAAACCCTCGTTTGAAGAAAAGACGCAGCTTCCTATGCCGCCCGATACCGATGCCGATAGTTGCTCCGGACCGCCTCAAGCGTAGCTGCGCCGGCCAATTCGTCATCGAGCACGTGAAGCCCGACGTGACGGAGGCCCGACGCCAACATCCCGCATCCATGGTTGACCCTGTCTCGTCGTCTTAGGTCCAGTTCACCATAGACATGCTTACTGGTACTCCCTATCCGTACTGGTACACCTCGAGCCTATATCTGTGTGCGCCATCGCACGTGACATCCAAACGGGCGGCCCTCGCCAATCAGCTCCATGGCGATCCAAGCCCTCGGCCAAACAGCCGGCCCGTGCAGCCCTATTGCATTTATCAAGTCAGCGCTGCACGGCTCACGGGCGCGCCAAACGTCTACAAGCTCAAAGCCACACGAGGCAATAGTACACTGCCCACTCGACCACCATGTCTGATCGCGAGTTTGGCGGCAACGACGACCTGTCGCTGCCAAAGGGTACGTCGTCTTGCTTGCCCTTTGTCCGTCCCCCCGCAGCCCATGGCTAACGCGCGCGACAGCGACGGTCCAAAAGATTGTCCAAGACATCCTCGCCAGCGAACCTGGCATGACGTTCGCCAAAGACTCCCGAGACCTCCTGATTGAATGCTGCGTCGAGTTCATCACCCTCATTTCCTCCGAGGCCAACGAAATCGCCGAAAAGGACGCCAAGAAGACCATCGCCTGCGAGCACGTCAAGGCCGCCCTCGAAGAGCTCGACTTTGGTGACTACGTGCCCGCCATTCTCGATGTCGCCCAAGACTACAAGAAGCAGCAGCAGGTATGCGCTGGCCCTGTCATGTGCAAAAGTGTCCGCGCCGCTAACGTGGGGTAGAACCGGGAGAAGAAGCAGACCAAGATCGAACAAAGCGGCATGACCGAGGAACAGCTCATTGCTGCCCAGGAGGAGCTCTTCAAGACGGCGACGAGCAAGTTTAACGCGCCATCGCAATGAGGCACTGGTTCTTGAAAGCACTTCTGTATGAATAACGGGCTCGGTTGCATGGCGTTTGGGCGTGGACATGGTGAGATGCAGGCATGGCGTTTGGGCGCACCTTTTTTCTATGCATAAGGCTAGGCGTTTTCCAGCGCGCTTCAGTGTGCAGCGGGGCTGCACCGCGGCGCATACATGGCCATGAATTTACCACCATCCTGACTTGTTCATCCTCTGCCTGCTGCTTTTATTTTTGTGAATGCGCGCCGATTACAGTACAGCGCGCGCGCACCCGTTGCGGCCAATGACGTCGGGGCGCGTGGGCCGCCAACCCCCGCGTAGCCCTGGCCCGTAGTCGCCGCATCCCACCTACACCCATACACACCTGCCCATCTCCCCAAAGACCGACTCCTACCCACACCCCCACAGCCCCCTGCAGTACTTCCACTACCCGCCATGTCTGGCCTCGAAAATGCGCTCTTCAACCTCAAGGTGGGCCCGCACCGCCCCTTTACTGCTAGAAGCCAGCCGCCTGACATTGCCTAGTTCACAGCCAAGTCGCTGAACCGGCAGGCGCTCAAAGCCGGCAAGGAGGAGCAGGCCGAAAAGGCCAAGCTGGAAAAGGTACGAGAACAGCAGGTCCTGTTTCCTAACCAGCCACATGCTGATACTCTTCAGGCCATGAAGCAGGGCCACAACGACATTGCTCGCATCTACGCCGGAAACGCCATTCGCAAACAGAACGAGAAGCTCAACCTCCTGCAGCTCGCCTCGCGCGTCGACGCCGTAGCCGGTCGCGTACAAACCGCTGTTACCATGCGCCAAATCACAGGCAACATGATGAAGGTCAACCGGAGTCTGGACGTGGCCATGAAGTCGATGAGTCCCGAGCGGGTAGGTTACCCTTATAGTCGCACCTTGGGCCTCCAGCCTTGTGCTAACATTGCCATAGATTGCCGCAGTCATGGTCGACTTTGAGAAACAATTCGAGAACGTCGACTCCGCAACTGAACTCTACCAGGACATTACCTCTTCTGCCACGGCTGTTGGCACCCCCCAGGAAGACGTCGACCGCCTCATGGCCCAGGCAGCAGACAAGGCTGGCATCGACCTACAACAAGACCTACAAGAGGCCACGCCAGCAAAGACAAAGGTCGGCCCTACCGAGCAGGAAGAGGAGGCTTTTACCGAGAGGCTGCGCGCTCTGAGAAACTGAGCCATAGTTAGCAATCGTTGAGAATGGCTTTTTTTTGGTGTATTGGGAGTTTGAGGTGTCACATTTACGAAACGGCTTTTGCTAGCAAGACTTGACTTGGTTCTGACACGACATGCTATCATTGCAATTAACTATCCATGAATTGGATCCACACTTTTCCGTCCTAACGCCCTCGCTGAGTTCGTGCTGTTTCACACATCTTTGCCTTTTTCCCCTTGCCTATGTTGCGATTTCTTAATCACGCATTTATGCAGGGAATCTATAGCACAAAAAATAGCTCTTTTCCCCATACATCCCTCTCCTCTTGCTTTTCGAGCATCCCAAAACTAACTCTCTATACATGCCATCTCTCAATGCTTGACCATCATTTCCTTCCACCATCCTTGGAAATACACAGAGAAAAACCGCTGCATAGACTTCTTTTTTTTGCAACGACTAACATCGTTCCTTGGAGTCTGTCGCAAGTAATTAAAGGTGATGGAAACATCATGGGGCACCCAAGGCGTGAGTTAGTCTTGACACGAACGAGGTGATGGGAGGGGAAGCGGTGAATTGAGAATACTTCCGGTATGCTTTTTGCTTTTGGGTCTGAGTACTTTTTGATAGACGAATGGGGGGCAGGTAGTAAGTGATTCTGCCACAATATCGTATATTTTTCCCAGGTTTACTTTCACTGTTCTACGCTTTCCCAACTTTGCAGGACCTTGACACTAGCGTACCGCCTGGAGCTTTTGGCTGGAAAATGGGGGCATGCCGAAGGAAAACCCGAGACAAAATTTGCTGTGTCGATGAAGACGATCATCATGAGAGCGTGGAGGTTCATACTTTGGGTGTCGCTGCGAATCGTCCTGGCAGTTTTGTCGCATGCATAGAACCAGCATTTACACCTTCCAGTTGTAACGTGGTCGTGAATACGAGTGCACAAATACGAAAGTTTCTCATTTGCTTTCTTTCATACCTGAACCGCATACAATGTATACTTTTAACTTTCAACCCCCGCATAGCAATATGCTTCCCAACCATGTAGTTCAGCGCCATCGTCTCATTCTTGAGTTCAACTTCGCTTTTTCGCCCTCCAGCGAGTGTTTTCCATTCATTGTAGCCGATGCATGTTGCTACTCCTTTATCTATCTTCTTGACATACCTGTTCCTCTCATGTCGGTGATTTTTAAGCTCATCAGCACTGGTGTCATCTCTTGTTCAGCCCAGATGCTGCAGAAACTCGAATCCAGTCATCATTTTCAGCCTTTGGAGCTCGAAATGGTCTTTTGTGCAAATCATGCTTGTGACATTGGCCTTTTGTTACTAAGGCATTGAGTAACAACTGACGTCGGATGCTTGTAAAGAAACCAGACGACCTGGCCTGTGTCCTGGTCACCTATGGATGCTGTTCCTGGATATGGAGTCATGAGATACGTATGGGCTATTAGGCGGTGGTATGCAGAATGTGTGTCCTAAAAAAGAACAGTGTCAATGTCGATAATGCACTGCTTTGTCCAGACAATTCCAAGCCCGCAGTATCTTTCGACCGTGGTTTTTGTTCTTGGATTAATTCCATTTGGGGTGCTCTAGCTAACGTGCAAGTCTCAATCTGCTGACCTTCAGTTTACTGAGACGATCAGTAAAGGTCTGTCATCGCTTCTTCAGATTTCAGCAATAGTGATATCGTAGGGTTTGGAGTTTAGGTTTGGCTAAGGAGCTCAGGATATAAGGGTTGCGATTTGCCTACAAGATCTCCCCCACTCGACCTCACTTGGCTTGAGAATGCTGCCTCCATCGCAGAGATGTTGATTCGTGTTCTTGTGTATACAAACATGCAGGATGCTGCTCTCAAGGTCCCGAAATTGCGGCCCGTTCATCAAAAGACAACAATATAAGTCGTACAATCTCAAGGCAGCTTCGCATATGCCGTCAGCCTGAGATTGGTTGGCAACAGAGGAGAAGTGAATTACAGAATTGCCGTTTTGTCAGTGCCTCCTGCATTCGTTTTGCAGAAACATACACGCGTCCTGGCTGAGTGGCTTGCTGTTAGTGTGAGTTGCTGCATTGCCTAATCTGGCTTTTTTATACGACGTGCGGGGTCATAGGTAGGCCAATAGGCTTAGTTACCGTATATCCTACCACTACAGCAAAGCTTTCTTGCCGTTTGTTATCTCTGTCCTGTTCCTTTTGCTCTGTAGTTGTCAGGCTGGCTTTGCCTGGTTCGAATCGCACCTCTGATTGAACGATCACTGTTCAGTCAGCACTTAACATCCAAGGGTCCTTGGCTACAAGCAGGTCTATCAGCTTCGATATGCAGTTTAATAGAGCTTGTTGAGAACTAGAACGTCCGAATCTAATAAACGACTTATCAAATATCTCACCATGTTCTAGACCTTGCTGCATGGTCTTTTGTCTTGCACGATAAGGAGTCAACTACATGCTTCCTAGTCAGTGAAGGATGGCCAATCACCACTGCCCTCTAGACTTGGCAGAATCGTAATATTGTAGTTGCAGAGCAGAAATATGAAGAGCACAACCAGATGGATATAACAACACACAGACCATATCGCTGACCGATTCACACCTAGTGATTGCAAAATAGCAAGTGATTATATTCTGGATATTTATACACTTTCTATATTCTACGTGAGTGTTGACGTTCAGAGGTATGTCGTGTCGCTGACCTTGACCGGAGCCGACGAAAAGAATCCACATTTCGCCACAATGGAGAACGAACGCAGAGAGCTTGTAGAACTGTAAGTTATCCTTGGACCTACACGTTACTGAGACTCAAGATCTCTAATACTGCCGCAGCTACATCCCGCGCAAGTGCGAGGTAAATGACTCGCTAAACCGCCTGGCTCAATAGAGCAAATATCTCGAGAAGGTCTGGAGCGCTGTCAAATGTGAACCAAGGCAAGAAAAAAGACTGGTCGCAAAATTAGCCAAGGATTGACACGATACGATCGAAACGAAGGTACATGGCGTTTGGGCTCCTGGCGCATAGGAACGACAGAAGACCAGCTTGAGATGGAAGCATGAGGAGACGACGGAGCGCGCAGATCGTCGAGACCATTCTGCAAAAATGCGGGCCGGGATTCACTTTCGTGTTCAAAATTCCGCAAGACGCGGCTGCTTTGAGTGAGCTCTCTGTTCACGGCCTCCCGTTTGCGCACGTCGCATTGTGTACATGCTCAGAGGCCCTTCGCAGACGATTGTGTTGAAATTTGTCCTGGCTACACAAGCTACTTGTGTTGTTTCCTGTTGGCTCGTAATGTGATCAATATTTTGCATCACAGCTGCATCGTCATCGCTGTCTGCCGTGTGGACTTCTTTCCTAGTGTTACACACGTGGTTTCCCAGCTGTATATGTACTGCCAGAATCAATTGTACGGTTTTAATATCCTTTGGAGTATTTCTCATCTAGCGCGGTGCGGGATTGGTGCAATCCACATGCGTATTTCCCGCGTCATCGTGTCGAGTATTAAGAGGTTACCGGTCCTGTATCTGTAGCAAACAACACGCATTAAATCAACTAGATCAGAGAACGAGGAGCCTGACCGACAAACGTGGATAGGTCCGTCCTGAAAGTTAGTAGAGTTTTGATGGGGAAGTTAAATCGTGGAGACGTGGAGACGCGGAGAGATCGTCTGTTAGGTTGGGGACACCCACAACTGCCAGGCCCAGGCCACTGGCTCGTACCAGGTCATCGGGAAAGTAGCCAGTTGTAGCAAAGTTTGTGCATTTGCGTGCAGGACACTAGCGAGTGCAATGGTAAGTGCAGGGTCTAGAAACAGAGATGGCAGCATCCTGCAAGTTTCACCCGGGCACCTGACCAGTGGATAAAAATCTCGAGGCGAATGGTTTCTCGTATCCAGGACACAAATCCGAAGCACTGGCGTTTGTTGGCGTGTCGCGCCTCCTGAGTTCTCGCCAAACGGTCGACAGGCGGCTGGTGTTCATCTCGCGGAATAATACACCGAAGGTTGGCGTCTTCGCGGGGCAGGCGCCTGTTCCGTGCCGGGTAATGGATCAGTGCCCGCGCAGACGGATGGCTTACGGAGAACAGCTTGGTATGCACCGCTACGAGCTAGAGGTGGCGTGAGTGGCGTACTGTCAAACCTGACGACAACGATGTGGTAATCCATACGGCAGCGCCGCATGCTGGCGAAAGTGTTAGTATATATACAACCGCCGTGCTCATCGCAGTAGCGATGTGCAGCGGTGACTGTCTTGGCCCAAAGAACCATGTGAGTGGAAACGGGCGGGGGTCAGGCGCGGCGTTGCAACCATCGCAGGTGCAAAAACGAAGGTCCGGGGAGAAAGTGTGGGCAACCCGCACAATTCAAGCTTCAGCGGGGCCGGATAAATTCAGTCGCGTGCGGGGATGGGGTAACGTTGGACGGGGCTCCACGACCGGGGGCTTGATAGGCTGCTAAGTTGCAATACGACGGCTTGGGCCAACAAGAATCAGCCACCGTCAGGGCACCTTTCTGCATCTGGGTTTTCCCGGTGGTTTCAACGCGGCTAACCAAAGCATCGCCAAGTAGGAGCCCTCGAGAATAAGCTCGTGACAGTCGAATCACACGGGGGCGGCTGGTTGGCGTCAGACCAGTTTGATAGCCAGATGGATCTGATTGATGGAATGTTGTGAGTAAACCACAGACCCCAGATGCCGGTATGCCTTACTCCGGGGGAATGGGCCCTTGCTGATAGACGCTTTATTTAAAAGTGAGGGCATTGCCAGTGACGGTCGCTCTTGCTTCCCATTCCCTGCACCCCTCTCTTACACCACACACTCTGGTTGTGTCGGTTCACATCTGCAAGTATGGGTGATCACATCGATTCAAAGCCGTATGGCGCCGACGCACACGTCGAGAAGGCCATGTCCAACGTCGACATAGACGAGAAGGCCCAGGCCGTGCACAACAAGGCGGCTGCCATCGAGGCAGAAAATGCAGAGCACAACATGGGAGTGCCACAGGCGGTCAAGGAATACCCCATGGCTGCCATATGGGCCTTTGTCATGTCTTGCACAATTGTCAGTCACCACCCCCTTCTGACCCCGCAGACGCCATCTTCCATAACAGAATCTGAAGCTAACGCCATGTTCAGATCATGGAATCCTACTGTGTCTTCCTCATGGGCAACTTTATCGCTCTTCCCGCCTTTGCAAACCGATATGGTGTCTACAGCCCCGTCAAAGACAAGTTTGTCATCGTAGCCAGCTGGCAGTCTGCGCTCCAAATGGGTGGACCAGTCGGTGCAATCATTGGCGTCTGTATCGCTGGTCCCATTACCAGTCGCATCGGATATCGCTGGGCGACCATCGGTGGACTCATGCTGTTGAACGCCTTCATCTTCATCTTCTACTTTGCCGATTCGCTGCCAGTCATGTTTGTCAGTCAGCTTCTCGAGGGTATTCCATGGGGTATCTTCATCGCAAACGCCCCAGCGTACTGCAGTGAGATTACGCCAATTCAGCTGAGAGCCCCCGCTACTCAGATGTTGCAAATGTTCTGGGCCATCGGCTCTATCATTGTCGGTGGCGTCACCTACAAATACAACAAACAGCTCTCCCAGGACGCCTTCAGGTACGTAATGCAGCTTTTGAACTGAATTCATTCGCTGACAAAGTAACTAGAATTCCTATTGCGCTTCAATGGATGTTCCCAACTCCCCTTGCCATTCTCATCTTCTTGGCACCAGAGTCACCTTGGTGGTTGACTCGCAAGGGCCGTTACGAAGAGGCTGAGAAGTCGGTTGGACGTCTTGGACGCAAATCGAAGCTCAACACCGGCGAGGCTGTTGCTATGATGCGCCGTACCATTGAACTCGAGAAATCAGTCAAGGACCCCAGCATCTTCGAACTCTTCAGGGGTGTTGATCGCTACCGAACTCTCATTGTATGCGGTGTGTACGCTGCACAGAACTTGACTGGTAACCTCATCGCCAACCAGGCCGTCTACTTCTTTGAGCGTAAGTCTCCATAATCGCGACAATCATAGACGAAAGTATGTACTAATTATCTCACAGAGGCTGGCATGTCGGTGGATACTGCATTCGCTCTTGGCCTGATCACATCAGCTCTTCAAATGATCTTTGTCATGCTCTCCTGGATCTTGACCTCGTACCTCGGCCGACGCACCATCTACGTGTGGGGCTCTCTCATCAACGTAGGCTTCCTCGTCGCCCTAGGTATTGCTGCCTCTGTTGGTCAGCCAACCGAGGCTATTAAGAGGGCGGCCTCGCTAGCACAGGCTTCCCTTGGTCTTATCGTCTCTGTGCTCTTCACCTTGGGTCCTGCTCCCGCTTCCTGGGTCATTATCGGAGAAACATCTGCCATTCGTCTCAGGCCCCTGACAACCGGTATTGGACGTGGTTGCTACTATGCCGTCAACATTCCCTGCATTTTCCTTTCGAGTTACATGCTCAACCCTGATGTAAGATCTGCCATCCTTTGAGCCTTTTATAGGACAATTGCTAACCCAGTACAGGAGGCAAATCTCGGTGGCAAGTGCGGTTATGTTTGGGCCGGAACTGGTTTCGTTTGCTTCGTCATGGCATACATCTGGCTGCCAGAGATGAAGAACCGATCTTACCGTGAGATTGACATTCTGTTCCACCGCCATGTCCCCGCTCGTAAGTGGTCCAAGACTGTCATCGAGGCGACGGACGACGAGTAGAGAAAGGCTGTTACAAGGACCAAAGTATCATGTGGATTGCAGCAAAGTATTCATAGGCTGTCAGTGAAGTCCTTTAGTGAAACTTCAAGTACTCACTGGATCATAATAAAAGTGCTAAACCCTGTCTTGACGGTACATGATGTTTAGTGAAACCCATCTAAGGAAATGGCACAGCAGTATTGGTTCATGAATCGAAGTGAATGTTACGCAGAATTTCAGAAAGTTGATATAACCATCATGCTTATGCAGATCGAGATAACATCTCTTTTATCACGGCAAATCTTATGCTCATGGTTATGGGACCGCAATCCGGGTGGGTGGTTAACGGGGCGGTGGGTCTTGGCAAGCTGCCACTCATGGCCCGAGTAAATGTACCTCGTGATGAACTTGTGGGTCTGCCTGGCTCATATTCTCCAGTCTGTTCACCCAGAACGGTGAAGGCTATGCACATCCTTGGTAGTGATAGGTCGAGCTAAAGCTCCAATAGATGGGTACAGGGATGATTACGCAGGTCTACGGGCCGCAGCCGTTGAGCGTCCCACGGCCGTTATGCAATTCCATCTTGGCCCAGTGGCAGTGTATGCAGGAACGGTTCGTATACTTCGAATGTTCGGATATAACTTTAAGGGTTTTTGTCGCGGGCAATACATCACAGCTTATTTGTAAATGTAGAGAAAACCTAGACACCCAGAAGTTACGGAACACAATCTGGAAATTTTTAGATCCAAATATCATGTATGCAATACTCTCTGCACCTCTGAAGGTTCAGCTTCTCGTCTTTGATCCCATCACGTCCTAGCTAGATGCAAAAGCGGTTTAGCGCAAGTACCTTGGTAACCCCGTTCAGCAATGTCACTTCCTGTGCTGTTTTACTGTATCTGCTGATATGTCAGCTTTTGGTTTTGTTGTAACTCATAATGCTTTCTCTGTCGATCTACTGCGGGTGTATCTTGGGTGCTCTTCAACCGCTATGGTATGCCGAAAGACTAGAAGCGGTTCTGGGCCTGCTGCCAGTGTTCCAGAACAACGTTAAAACAGCTCGAATTATTAACGGTAGTGATGTCATCTCTTCTAGAAGTGACTAAAGCACTGATTTCGCAATTGCTGTCGATTTTTGTAATGCTAATGTTTGCTAGCTCCTCGAGCCACCTTATTGCGTAGAGCTTAAGTCGTCAGTAGATCTTAAACAAGGCCATATCCGAGTGCTTCGGACCAGACACCCTAGAACGGGGTAATTTAGACAAGAGTTGTTTTGGGGCATTCCACTCAGAACCTCAATGGTTGAGAAAGAATAGCAGTATGCTGCGATGCAATGAGGTCGCACTCCGCCAGACTTTTCAGGATCATTTTGGTTTCGTCATAGTCAGGCCTGGAGAACAGCCTACCTCCTACCTGCCAACATTCTCAATGGTTACTTTCTAAAGCGCCACGGCGTCTTTCCTGACGAAGCATATGACAACACCAGGACACGGCGAAGCGCGATAAGATCATTATACGCAAAATGCATTGCGTGCAAGAGATGGCCGGGAGCTCATTCTGCGGTACTCTACCGATCAGCCGTTCATCAATAGAAGGCGCATTCTTGCTTTCTCTCTCTCTAAACGGCATCCATAAAAAGATTTCAAAGCCAGGCCAGTTTTGGTCGGCTATCTGACAAGGCCCAGCGAAAGAGGACGGTAAGCCAGGCACCTGAGTTTGATGGCAGGTGCGTTAAGAACAGGAACCTCGGCCGGCCGATTATGATATCAGTGAACATGTCCAGGATGAGCGGACTCTACTAGGAAACATTATGGAGACCATGTCTTTTGGCATAGCTTCCGTTGTTGTCCGGGCAGCCAAGGATCGTGACCGAGGCCATGGAAGAAACAAACACATCCACGCGTATCGACTGAAACACGTGCGAAAACTCCTCGGAGGGAGAATGCGATTCAGCAGAAAGTCTGTCGATCGGCTTCGCCTGTTTGTGGCTTTCTGCCATGACACCGTGCCTGGATTGCAATCGGGTGGTATGCCTGATATGTAAAGACATTATCAGCAATGATTGGCAAGATTGGCAAGATTAAAGGCGATCCCTGAACGAGCCAGGGCCCCGTACGAAGCAACCCTGGCGGTCTCTCGAACGTGCGTTAGGCCAGGTACAGCACCATCATACGCAAATCTGTACCACTCACCATACACGTCGGAAGGCCAGGCAAACATGATGGTGTGTGTAGCTCACAAATCCCGGTACCCTCGAACCTGGCATCGCACCACGCGCGGAGACGTAGACCTAGCCCCGACTGCAGCTCCCCACATGCGCTAATATGCCGCAATGCATCTCCCAACTCAGAAACTGCCCCATCCTCCATCAAATAATCATCGAGTGGCACTTGGCAGGCTTGGCAGGCCCGGAATTGAAGCTCACCAAGGCCGCTTATCACGTCTTAACACGGCTCGCGTGCTTGTCCGCTGGGCCCACAGCCGTTACCTATTGGTGGGTGGAGCGTCAGCTTCGTGTGTGGATGCACCCACTTGCCTCCATTAAGCAGGTCGCAAAAGGCTTTGTAGATGGGCTTTGATTGTAAGCTGCAGCTCAGGCATGCTGTGGTGCTGGTAGGAGTAGTATTCCCGGTCTCTGGGCCCATTCCTAGTTGCAACCTGCAGCCAGCATGGAATTAGGCAAGCTAGCAACGAACATAAATTGCACAGCATGCCCTGCCTTTCTAGAGGAGTAGCTTCCTTTGCAACCGGCAAACGATACTCATAATGTCTTACCTAAAGTCAATCGTAGCTTTTGCTGCGTGTGCGACAGCAGTTGAGGCGGCAGTCCTCCATCCTCGCAGCAACAAGACACTAGTCGATTCGGTACGAACATTTGCCAATTAAATTCCGAGTTTCTCTAACACACACTGTAGCAATCGCTTCGCGACACGCTTGACATTGACAACTTGTATGCAAAGGCGGAGATCCTCCAAAAGATTGCGTACGACACACCGAGGAAGAACCGTGTGATTGGTAGCCCGGGCCACGAAAATACCGTTGAATGGATCAAGGGCCATCTCGAGGCGTTCCCTGACTACTACGATGTGTACACTCAGGATGTGCCTCTTTCCATCGGAACCAATGCCACACTCACTGCCAACAACAAGACTATTGAGGCATTTGCTGTAACTCTGGCTCCTGGGGGCCACGTTAGTGGTCCGCTCGTTGCTATCCCCAATCTGGGCTGTGAAGAGGTAGGTCCATTCCTGAGAAACATGAGAGAATAAGGCTGACATTGGAAAGGCGGATTTCCCCGAATCTCTTAATGGATCAATTGCTTTGATCAAGCGTGGTACCTGCTCTTATGGCGAAAAGGTCGAACTCGCGGCCGCCAAGGGAGCTCTAGGTGTAGTAGCATGGAACAACGCCGAAGGCACTCTCGAGGGCTACTCGCTGCAGGTTCTGTATCCTAAGGGTAAATTTGTCCCTACAGCTGGTATCACCATGGGCCAAGGTGAGGCCCTTCTGGCACAGCTCAACACGGGCGTCAAGATCACCGTCGACATGGCTACAGAGGCCAGTGTTTACAACACGCGCAATGTCATTGCGGAGACAAAGGCTGGAGATCATAACAACGTGATCCACGTCAGTGGCCACTCGGACTCCGTCACGGCAGGTCCAGGTATCAACGACAATGGATCTGGCACCATTTCTATTCTTGAGATTGCCATCCAGCTCACCAACTTCACTGTCAACAACGCTGTCCGCTTCAGCTGGTGGACGGCAGAGGAGGCCGGTCTTCTCGGTGCCGAATACTACGTGCACCAGCTCTCTCAAGCCGAAAAGGACAAGATTCGTCTCTTGTTGGATTTTGACATGATGGCGTCGCCCAACTTTGCTTACCAGATCTACGATGGTGACGGCTCAGCATACAACCTCACCGGACCTACTGGCTCTGCCGAAGCCGAGCACGAGTTTGCGGCCTACTTTGACAGCATTGGCCTGAACCACACCGAGATTGAATTCGACGGTCGCTCAGACTACGGTCCCTTCCTTGAGGCTGGCATCGCTGCCGGCGGTATTGCCGGTGGTGCCGAGGGCATCAAGACCGAAGAGGAGGCTGCCATGTTCGGCGGAGGCGCTGGTGTTCCCTACGATGTTAACTACCACGAGGACGGCGATACCGTCAACAACTTGAACCTGGACGCCTGGATCGAGTTCACAAGGGCTATTGCGCACATGACTGCCACGTACGCTGTCTCGTGGGACAGCATCCCGCCGAAGAACGCGACGGCCGCGCAGAAGCGTTCAGAGAGGTATGCGGCGTACAAGCAGGCATTCCAGAAGACGGAGAGATACCAGAAGTGGGTATAAGTGGCTCTCGCTCGAGGCTATAGCGTAATCATGAGTTTAGATATGACAGCAATGGTCAACATGAGAATGACTTTGAGATATTTTGTGTACATTTTCATGTGAGAGATTCAGCGAATTAGGGAACTTGCATTTCGTATTGCTCATATCTTCCCATTACATGACGGACCCGAACCAATAGCGTCAATTGTACTTCACTCTTCGTCATCGTCGTCAACTACAGGTACAGGCTCGTCCTTGCTGGTTGTCTTGACTTTGCGGTCCTTTTCAGCACCAGCAGGCTTGGAGTCCTTTGCTTTCTTCTTGCCATCTTCTTCCTCGTCGTCTTCACCCTCACCGTTCTCACTTCCTTCCTCAGAAGCGGCGGCGTCCTCCTCATCCTCGGTCAGATCAGCCGCTTCCTCCTCCTCGCTCTCATCGTCACCCTCATCTTTGCTTTTGGCCTTGGTGGTGCGCTTGGCTTTTTTCTTTGGCGCTAGAAAGGAAAAAAGTAAGAAGGGGCCAGGATAAGGGGTGTTGAGAATGACTTACGTGGCTCTTCGTCCTCTGAGTCTCCTGAGTCAAAGTTGGAGCCCTCGGACTCGGCATATCTGTGTCGCTGAGTTAGTCTTCTTGCAAATGTCGCAGATATGCGCAATTTGAGTTGTTTAAATAAATTTTCAAAGGAAGAATATGGCATGCGCCATGTAGAGTGCCGATGAAATGTGCGATCAAGATGAAGCTGCAGCATAAGACGCGGCTGAGCGGGTCTTTACTGCAGCTCATCCAGGCCTGCGATGACCATACGGACGTATGCGCAGCGACAGGATAGCTTGACAGAACAAATCCAAAACACCAAATCGAAAAAGCGCATGGAAACAGATGCGAAGAAGCCAAAATCGCACAATTGCGACGTGGTGCGAGGAAGCGTGACGTCAAGAAAAGCGTAGACTTACTCTTCTTCTGACTCGCTCTCGTCGCTGGGGAGAGCAACGAGCTCCTCGTCATCGTTCTTCCTCTTCCTGGTCGTCATATTGTTGAGCTAGACTGTGAAAAAGACAGAAAACCGGCAGAAAATGGAGGTAGATTTGCGCGGGCGTGCAAGCGGTCCAAAGACAGGAGCAATTCTGGTGGAAGCTGGAAAGCTATGGAATTGAGCTTGGGGCGGGGACCAAGACGACAGAGACGGGAGCCCGGATGAAATAGCTCTGGGTACTCGGCCACCACCCACACCCACCTACGCAAGCCCCCCTCCCCTTACTCCCAAGAAGGAGGCTGGGAAGCGCAGGCCAGGGCCGGCCAGGGACTGCAGGCCTTCTGCTCCATGGCCCAGCTCGGCCTCTTCGGGTAGAGTGCAAGGAGCCAATCATAGCCTGTGCCGTCATCACCTGCATTCCCAGCCCGTCATCGAGGGCAGCCAGGCGCAGCCGCTACAGTTTGGGTTGCTGCAGGTACCGTGTCCGAGGAGCGATGGGAGCTGGGTGCTGGGGCCTGTAGGGTAGATTTGGAGAGGTGGCATTGCCTTGTGTGTACAGTACATGCTCTGCTGGTGTTGCCTATGCTTTTGGTACGGCCTTGCAGCTCAATGTATCAGCCAGGGTGCTCACGGCGATGCCCTTGCTAGATGACGATGATGATTGCATTCTGCACATGGCAGGAATGCTTGCAGATGTATCAAGAAATTCCAGGTAGGTCCTCCAGACAGCTGCTCGGTGTTCGCGTGGATAAATCGGCCATGGATGCTGCCGCTTGTCCGTATCCAAGTCTCAGTGTTC
The DNA here is from genome assembly GCA_022457065.1 of Curvularia sp. ZM96. Lineage (NCBI taxonomy): Eukaryota > Fungi > Ascomycota > Dothideomycetes > Pleosporales > Pleosporaceae > Curvularia > Curvularia sp. ZM96. The sequence continues at coordinate 4,130,618 of JAJGBQ010000004.1, read as the reverse complement.
GCGGCTCAAGGTGTAGCGTTCGCCGCCCAAATAGGCAACGCGCCCAAGCCGCCCCCGCCAATCAGCACTAGCCTTGCCCCGCCCACGGTACCGCGTCTCATTCGCGCGCTATCTTGACTGTCTTTCCATTTCCTCGACCACTTCTTTACGACCTCTCGCCCGCGCTCGTTTTGTCCTACGCCGGCACAAGACTGCGCCCACCATGTCCGCGCCTCAAATAGCGCGGCCTCAGAGGGCTCCGCGCCTCCTGAGCATAAACAATCCTAATAAACCTTACCAGTACCAATCCTCTGCAACAAGACGAAGGGCCGCCGGCCCGCCCCAACCCCCGAAGCCCACCCAACGCACCTACAACTGTTGCGAGTCCCCCCAGATCGATACCTCCGATGGCAGCACCATGTGCTACAACTGCGGTACAATTCACGACGAGAGCCATATCGTCTCCGAGGTTACTTTTGGCGAGACATCTGGCGGAGCAGCCATTGTCGAGGGTGGTTTCATTCACGCCAACCAGCGCCATGCCAACTCCATGGGTGGTACTATGCGAGGACTCGGCGGTATGGAAAGCAGAGAGCAGGCAGCCATGAATGGAAAGAACGCTATCCAAGCCCTGGGTGCGTCTCTCAACCAGCGCGAGGCAGTCATAGAGCAGGCTTTTAGTTGGTACAAGCTCGCCATGAACTTCAGATTCATTCAGGGCCGTCGCATGAGGAATGTAGCTGCTGTCGCCATCTATATGGCAGCCCGGAGGCAGCCCGAGAATACACTCATGCTTATAGACTTGGCCGAGAAGATCCAAACCAACGTCTGGGCCTTGGGTGATACATACAAGCAATTTTTGGAAATGCTCAAAGAAGAGGACCCTGCGCAACTTGTCGGTAACAAAGCCGTTCAAGAGATTGAGCCCTTGATGCTAAAGTACTGCCGGAAACTCGAGTTTGGAGACGATTCTCATAGGGTGGCTGATGACGCCTGTAAGGTCTTGAAGCGCATGAACCGGGACTGGATGGTACAGGGTCGTCAACCTGCTGGACTGTGTGGTGCATGCATCATTATCGCTGCCCGCATGAATAACTTTCGCCGCACCATCCGAGAGGTTGTTTACGTTGTCAAGGTTGCTGATTCCACCATCACCTCCCGCTTGTACGAATATAAGAGAACACAGAGCGCGGGCTTGACCGTTGACCAGTTCCGACAGTATGGAGAAAAGTTAAAGGTCAAAGCTCAGCCACCTGCCATTTGGAGGCGCGCAGAGAAAGAAGAGCGACGGGAGAAGAAGAGGAGGCGGCTCGAAGGGGACGATGACACCACAGAATCTACAGAAAACGACTCAGGAAACGGCGAAAGACAGACTGACACAAGTACACCACCCGTACGGGCAAGCAAGAGACGGAGGTCCAACGATGGTTCGTCCCAAGCAGTCGTAAATGAGAACGGAGATATGAGTCCGCAAGGAAGCGGCGCAGCTACGGAACTTGAAGCGTTCGATGGCAATGCCGACGCTATGATCGACAGCGTCGCCACCGCAGTCGAGGAGGTTGAGGCGGGTGAGGCCACCGATCCAGATTTCGCCATGCCCAAGAAGCGCGGTCGTCCACCAAAGAAGCGAGTACCTATTCGTATACCCGACGAGGATCTTGAGATTGAACAGAACATTGAGGAAGAACTCACAAACGCAATCAAAGATTGGGAAGCCATTTTCAAGGAATGTGCCGCAAATGAAGACCACGATCTCCTCAAGCGCTCCGGCTGGACCGCAGCAGAAATGGCACGCGCCGCCCAGGACAGACGCGAGGTACCCGTAAATACAGACCCTGAGATCGGTGAGGACGAGTTTGAGGATGATCCCGATGTTGCCACTTGTATCCTCGGCCCTGAAGAAGTCCGCCGCAAGGAAGCCATTTGGATCACGGAGAATGAAGAATGGCTACGTGCCCAGCAAGAGAAGCTTCTCCAAGCCGAACTCGAAGCCGCAGAAGACAAACCAAAGAAACCCAAACAGAAGCGCAAGCACCACCAAATGGGCGACGGCAGCGTCCTCGAAGGCCAACCTGCAACCAGCGCGGCAGATGCCGCACACAAGATGCTCAAGAAACGCGCCAACAAGGCTTTTAGCAACCACATCAACTACGACAGACTGAAGGAGCTCTTCCCCGGCGGCGGAACTGCTGCTTCAGCAAGCCCTGCTGATAGCGGTCAAGGCGCTAGTCCGGTCAACAAGCCATCGCCTGCTGTGCAGACAGTCGCAGACGTTGACGCCGAGGGTGAAGAAGAGTATGAGGAGGAAGAGGAGGAAGAGATGTACGCAGAAGAAGACGAGGAAGACCTCGAACACAACTATCGGGACGATGATGACGAGGGCTTTGGTAACGAGACTTACGACTATTAGGTTGGTTGTTCTTCCTATCCTGCTTGGTGGGATCAACCAGCACCAAACAAGGTGGCTTTGCGGCAACTGTTTTGTCAATTTTCACCACTGGCGTATTGGGCTATATTCTTTTCCTCCTTGAATGTAACTCTCGGGGCACCATCAGGGGCGTTGGACTTTCCACACTTGACTTTTCTACACACATATACCCCGACGCGCATCAGGCGTAGCAACTATATAGCATGGCATGGCGTAGCATAGCATATTGTTAGGAAAAGAGCTTGTCTCTTCTCCCCAAACCAATTATTTTCATCTTCCCTCTTTCTTTCCTGGTGAAGTACACATCACACATGAAATCACAACAAGTGCGTCAGACGTTTCTCTTTTTTTGTTGTTTTTGGTTATAGGGGAGGAATTCCCAACGTGATCGATTGGTCCCTGCTTTCATAACTCGTGACACGCATAATGCTCATGCTACCCTAGAATTTTATCCCGCCATTCAAAGTGAGAATCCCCCGAACCCTTGCACCACTCCCCCTTGACCGGAAACCAATCGAAGATTAAAGGGCAGAGAAAAAAAAGAACCGAGAACGAAAAACAAAACGCCGATATTTGCCGATTTGTGCACAAGCACACAAAAGTCTACGTAAGATCAAGAAAGCATAGCAGCGAGAAATTGAATCCCGTCTTTCTTGCTTCAAGACGTAACAAACATCGACTCAGTTCTATGCACACATACACATTTAACACATCTTGTAATGTGCCTCGCCAGCAGCCTGCCTATGCATGTCCTGCGTCTCGAGCTTGTACGAAATGCTAATGTCCAAGTCGCGGTGGTTCTTCTCGCTGGGCTTGTTCTCGAGCATACCGCTGATTGTCTCGCCCTCCTCGACTGTCAGGACGTCCTTGAGGTAGAAGACGGTCTGCTTCCAGTGCGTGTACTTTGTGTGGGGACCAGTAGAGAAGCGGATGGGCTTGTGGCAGGCGGCGAATTCAATGTCGAACCAAGCGATGACGGCGTGGACAAAGTCGTTGCGGCGCACCTTGAGCTCATACGGTAACCGGAAAGCAAGGTCGGCAACAGTGCAAGTGTAGAGGTCGAGTGTGATGACCGGGGAAGGGTCGGTAACGACAGCCTTGATGTCAACCGTGTCGACAAGAGGCTCGGTCATGGCGGTAGCCTTGAGGGGAGAGTAGTCGAAGCCCCAGACGTTATCCCAGACTGGTTCTGTGAGTACAATGACTAGATATAAGGGGGTTCCTTTGACTTACAGCCAATCTTCTCATCCTTGTACTCGCCGTCCTCGATACCAGCCATGAAGATGGTGGCCTTGTCAGGGAAGATAAGTCCATCCTTGACCAGGTACTTGTCGCGCGCATACAGGACAGTGTCCAGCATGGACTCGTACAGCAGGAAGTAGCCCATCCACTCAGAAATGATGATATCGACCTTGTCGAAAGGCAGGACAACCTCTTCCATCTTGCCTTGTAGCAGCGTAATCTTGTCTGACATGCCGTTTACCTCAACAATCTCGCGGGCCTTCTCAATGATGGTCGACATGTCAACGCCAATAACGTGCTTGGCGCCAGCCTTGACGGCAAACCTATATCCCAAGTATCAGTGTGTGCTCGCGTGTTTGTGTAGTGGCGGTGGGGATACGGACATGCTGAGAATGGAGGTACCGCATCCGACATCAAGGACGACCTTGTCCTTGAAGAGGTGGGGATTTTGGTAGATGGCATCGCGGTAGCTCTTGGTTCGGACTTCGTCTTTCTAAACGCGCAGCATTAGCAGAGTTGTCCGTGGTCATGACTACAGCCTTTGTCCAAGTAGGTGGGGCAGACATACCAACATTTCCTCGTGGATGCCTTTGCCCGCGCGTTAGTATTAGTTTCATCATTATATCGGATTCTTTACGGACCATGGTGGTTGTAGCTGCGCAACACGGCGTTAGTAAAAGGCTATTTGTATCTCTGGACTCTTGAGAGTGCCTACCTGTTGAAGTAATGCGCCTCGGAGTGCGCCATGCCCGTGAGGGGATCCTTCTTTCCTGCTTCTTGTTGGTTCGCCATGATGATTGGAACAGAGAGGGAATCGAAGAGCGGAGGTAAAATATAAAAAGTAAAGTGAGGGAAGAGAGACAGGCGTTGCAATCGCCAAAAGTTGAGATACGGAAATTTTGGATTTGGTAGAACCGGCAGCGCACAGACACCACTCACTAAGGGTCCCAAAGCGGGGCGCGAGATTGCAAGGCTAGTCCAAGAGAAGTTTGACACGACGAAGATTAGATTTTCTAGCGCAAAAGCAGCACGTTTTTTTTCAGTCCTAATACTAATTTTGCATACATTAAGCCGCCTTGATAGAATATAGAATTGATCCAAACAACAAGTTCCAGCATCAGCAAAGGGCTATTGTCAATTTGTGGGCCCAAAGAGGAAAAGGAGACTGAGTGGGGTATATCGTGCCCAAAAAGCAGAAGCCACCCTCATCGTAGCCGTCGTTTACTCATGATGGTTGTCGTAAAGTCGTAGATTATTTTTTCTCATAAATTCGTCATCATCGTCCGAATGAGTGTTCAGCCTGTGGACACAAAATCGGGTAGGAAAGCGTGCCTAGCGTCTATCATGTGTGCGACGCAGATCTTAAAAGGCCCCGATACGATAGAAACTCTCTCTGAACTGTTTTGCGTCTGTCATCGGAGTCAGCAATGAACTTCAGGTACCATAGTAGATTATCATACCTTCAGGGGTGGTGAACGTGAGCCGGTATTTGCCGGTAGGGCCCTTGGGCAGCCTATAACTGTCACAGAACATGTATGGGTGCAGCTTCTCAAATTGAATCGTGTCGGGACTGACGCGTTTCATCCAATCCCTGCGTCCGATGTATTGAGTAACAAAGGCGGTCCAGATGGGTGTCGTGTTCATCGGGCCTCGGCGTGCAGTAGCCTCGAAACGCACACAGCCCGAATCTTCGTCAAAGTAGATACGGAACGCATGGAGATATCTGTTGTCCGTGATCTCACTGCTGATAGTCAGCACTGCTCCAAGTAAACATGTCGTTGGCAGCTTACCCGCTGAATACAATGTTCTCAGGGTCGAAGAAGTCGACAAGTCCCTCCGCAACGACAGTCTGATCTTGTCGTTTCATCGCAACGGCAGTGCAATAGAACAAAACCATGCCTAGTAAATCATTAGCTAAGATGTACGAGAATGGCTTTTCGTCAGACTTACGTTCATAGAGAGGAAAGCGTAACCTGGCCCAGAGATCTAGCTGACCATCCCGGCGGTTGGCCCGACAGAGCTGTAGACATGGTCCTGCGCGCCGTAATGCTAGTGCTGTGATTGGAATCTGATATCGCATACGACGGCCTTCAGGGTCCATGGCGAGGAATAGAATCCGTGCACGATTGTCCTCAGACCTGCAGTACATTCTGACCCATACGTTTGTGGCTTCGAAAGGTAATTCTAATACCTTTTCAAATCCATCATCCTGCAACATTTCGATTACGCGAGGTTCATTCCTCCCATAACACTCGGTGGGCTCACCCAGTGTCTGAAATGGTGTGGACCCATGTCGCCCATCAAAAATCTTCATGGCCCAGTGTGCGACGGGCTCGGAATCGGTAGATTGGCTCGAGTAGGCCTGAGACGATGCAGATGAATGTGTGGGTGATTGGGGAATCTCAGGCACAGGTGGTGGCACAAAGGGCACCTCTCCTATGCCCAAGCCACCCCATGTGGGGGCGATATGAGCTCGATGAGGTAGTGGCGGTGACGGATGTTGATATGCGTAATTAGCAACGGGATATGTAGGGTGGCTCTGTATTTTAGGTCGAGTGGTTTTAGGAGATGGGGGTTTTGGCGTCCTGGCACCACTTTTGCCGCTACCTTGGATCGACAACTTGCTGAAGTATGAATCTATAGGTTTTTGTTTCTTGAGCAGCTTTGATAGTGAGACCTTGTAGTTTGCCAGCTCGACGTCGTTCTCTTCCCTGTATCGGGTCAGCCTTCGTCACATAGATGACTTCGTTGTGTCACCCACCCTTTCAGTGTATCATTCATGCCCTGCAAATACATTCTGGCTGTCTCGAACCTTTGAGGCAGAGACATGCCTTGTGTTTTGAAATCCGTAAGTGCATCCTCCCATATGATTGCGTAGGGCGGTGTGCCTGGAAAAGCGCCGGGCGCTGTATGCCGGCTTCTCTTGGATCTGCTGAAGATGGCTTGTACATCGTCAAGCGTATAGCCCAGGCTTGGAAGGCAGACTTCGAGATCCTTGACAATGTAACCTGCGTATCTTCCAAAGTTGGCGGACCTGAGTGTGTCGTGAAGCTCACGCAGGGCGTGCGATATGGCATACAGCTCAGCTATGTAGCCTCTGATATCCTTTCGATACTGGGGAATCTCGCCCTCGAAAGCGAGCAGACCATTGGCGGTCTCTTCAGCCTCCTTGGCGTAGTCCAAAAGTCGCCAATCCATGGCGGTGGAGGTGCCGGGGATGATAGAACCGAGACGAGAAGTTTAGAAGCAACGCATAACTTTTGGGACGCCAGAAAGTCGGTGGAGGAACGATGGAGTGGCGCTCAGGCGATAACGCTACGAGGTGAGCGCCTGGGGTATGTCGACGTCTGGTGGCATGCGCGCTTGAAGAGGGTCGGCTCTTGACGTGGTTATGCAGCAGCACGCCGGTGAGAAAGCCAATGGCTTGTGCCGACAAATTCCCTTACCAAGCCTGCATGTAACCCGCAATCTCGCTTGCTTCTTCGCACAATTCGTCTGCTTGTTCGATTTGGCCCCCAGGCCCGACTTTTTAGTCTTGCTTTGTTTTGAAATTCGCTCGCACAGTTGCGGTGCAACGCGGGGCCTAATTGCGATCCCAGGTAGGCGAGAACGCCACTGCTGCACACACCTGCAAGGCTACGCTGTCAATGGGAGAGGGATCCCGACCAAGAAAGCCCGTGAGAGAACATCGGCCGAAGTGTCCTGATTGTTTGAGCCGATGACATCGTGCGCTTGCGTGTTGGCTCCAGCCGCGGCGGGAGAGTGTCCTGCCTAACGTGCCCCCGCCCATAGCTCAGGCTAGTCCTGCAACGTAAGCAATGCGTCGGTCGAACAATGGATCGAAAGCCTAGCATCGCGAGCTACTGGCGGTTTGGAGCGAAAGTGGGCAGCTTCACAGGTGTTAACCAATCTTGAGTGGATCAAACCGAGGGGATATGGCTCGAATCCCAAACTGGAGAAAGAGCGGTTCTGGACAGCTACGGACTGGACTGTCAATAGTGCGGCCTTGTCACAATCTCCAGACGACGACCGGTCGATATATATATGTGTGTATTGCACAAAAGTAAGACTGCGCCTCACTCTTTCCAAGCCACAACAATAGGGCTGCCAACCACACGTTCAATCTTCTCGAGGCAACCACATGAGCGGAGATTGCAATCAGTTCATTTCGTTGGATACACTTGTGGGGCTGTGGCTGTTTCCAGCAATAACGGCCAGCCCATCGACTTGGCTGCTCTAGGCTTCACATGCTCGCGCCCAACTATCTTCCAAGGGCCTTCAGCCGCTCGTCCACCAGCTTGGACACCATCTTCTCCAGTATAGCAATCTCGCCGTTGGCTGCGCCTTCAAAGTATCCAACCACACTCTTCTCGACGTATTTGCCTACCTGGTCTACTTCGACATTGACGTCGTCGCCAGGCTTCTTGCTTGCCGTGACTACCTTTTCCTGTGTGTAGGCGATGAGCATAACCTCCCACCAGCCCTGAGGCCCATCCTGCACCTTGGTGACCGTCAAACTCGCGCCGTCTATTGTGACATAGCCCTTCTCGACAATGTAACGTAGCACCGACGTGTCGCGGGGTCTGAAGCGGAAGGTGAGGGCGTTGCCGTCTGGAGTTATGGATTCGATAGTAGCAATGGTATCGACATGGCCTTGCACAAAGTGGCCACCCATGCGTGTGTTCGCCGAGACAGCACGCTCGAGGTTGACCTTGGAGCCCTCCTTGAGCGAGCCCAGATTTGTTCGCCGGAGGGTCTCGGGAGCGCATCCAATCTTGAACCAAGACTTGTCGAATTCGGTGACCGTCAAACAGGTGCCTGGCCAAATCAGATGGCAGTCCTAACAGCTTCGCGGCGACATACCATTGACACTTATACTGTCGCCCAGATGGCAATCCCCCAAGATTTCCTCACATCCCGATATAGTCAGAGAGGTGCCGCCGCCTCCCGAAGCTGTCTGGTCGAGCTGCTCAAGAGCGGCGACAGCTAGCTATCATCAGCGCTGGCGCGCGGAAAAGAAGCCGCATGACTGCTTACTGCCAATTGTTTCGACGAGTCCAGTAAACATGGTGGGGTAAATGATTGGAGAAGGAAGCAATGACGGTGGGGGCTGCAGCTCTGAGCTCTGCAGCTACCGACGAGCCTCGGAACTGGGCTAGATTACCTCCGGGAATACCCCATAGAGGCATCCCCGCATCGAGAGGCATGCCCTCTCTCTTCACATCTCAATCTCACCATGATAGGCTCTATTTTACGAAGCTCGAGGTGCACTTTTCAGCAGGCGTCGCCGCTTTCAAGGTTCTGTCAGGCTGGTTCGAAAACTTATGCCAGGCGGCTTGCGACTGCAGCAAGTGGAGATGCCGCCAATCTACCGCTGGCTGGCATCAAAGTGCTGGATATGACAAGAGTTCTTGCTGGCGTGAGTTTGCACTTGCGAGTGTTTTTTTTGAGCCAATTCTGACATGCTTAGCCATATTGCACACAAATATTGGGAGACCTGGGGTACGAAATGGATTGCCCTGTATGAACCAGCGACTGTGGTTGGCGACATGGAAGGATTGGAAATTGACTATGACCTAGAGCCGACGTTATTAAGATCGAACATCCCACAAGAGGAGGTAAGCGAGAGCTTAGTTATGTATGTCTGATTGACACTGACCAGCGCAAAAAGATGACACGCGAGCATGGGGTCCACCCTATGCCAAGTATACAGACCAGCAAGAGGGGCCAGGCGAGAGCGCATATTACTTGGGCGTAAGCCATCTTGATTTCTTCTTCGGCATGATACTCAACACCGACAGGTTAATCGAAACAAACGGTCCATGGGACTGTCTTTTCAGCATCCAGCTGGCGTAGACATCCTCCATCGCCTGATAAAGGAATGCGACGTGCTTGTTGAGAATTATCTCCCTGGCTCTCTTGCAAAGTATGCCATGGACTATGACACGGTATCAAAAATCAACCCAAATATAATCTACGCTAGTATCACGGGGTACGGCCAGACTGGACCGTACCGGAACAGGGCTGGCTACGATGTCATGGTAGAAGCGTGTGTCAAGCCATATTCCGACCATGGTAGAACCCAGGCTGACGTAGAAACAGTGAAATGGGCCTCATGCACATAACCGGAACCCGTGATGGCCCGCCAGTCAAAGTGGGCGTTGCTGTAACCGACTTAACGACTGGACTGTACACTTCCAACTCCATTATTGCAGCCCTCTTCCGCCGCTTCAGGAGTCCCGGATCCGGGGGTCAGCACATTGACGTTGCTCTATCTGACTGCCAAGTCGCCACCCTGGCTAATATTGCCAGCTCCTGTCTCATCAGCGGACAGCGCGATTCTGGACGTTGGGGAACTTCCCACCCGTCAATTGTGCCCTACAAGGCGTTCAAGACGTCGGATGGGGACATTCTGCTTGGTGGTGGGAATGACAAACTGTACGGAGTCTTGTGCAATAGATTGGGCAAACCTGAATGGATTCTGGATGAGAGGTTCAAGACAAATGCATTGAGAGTGAAGCACAGGGATGAGCTGGAGGAGCTGATTGAGGCTGAAACAAGGAAGAAAAGTACTAAAGAACTGCTGGATATTTTCGAGGGAAGTGGAATGCGTAAGTCATTGAGGTTGCTTTTCTCAGGCCACGGATCGGCTGACTTCTCTAGCCTACGCGGCCATCAACGATGTGCAAGACACACTGAACCACGATCACGGTATGTTTGACGCTTGCACCACAATGCCCAAATACTGACTCCATTCAGTGCTTGCACGAAACATGGTCAAGGAGATAGAGCACCCAGCTTGCGGGCCGATCAAGTTAGTGAACACGCCAGTCAAGTGGTCCCAGTCTACCCCAGGGATCCGGCTGCCACCGCCAATGCTGGGCCAGCATACCGATGAGATCCTGAGCGACACGCTGGGTATGAGCAAAGAGGACATCGAGGCATTGCGAAACGAGGGTGTTGTTGCGTAGTTTGCCATGTATATATTTGTCCAAACCATACATATCCGTCCGAATCGGGAAAATGGTCTAGAACAAATGTTAGTGCCAGATCTGTACGTCATAACGCGATGCGCAGATGGTGATTGTTGCTGGGGCAACTGAGACCGGGACATGTTTACCGACCGCGCGAGTAGGACCGGGTCCACACTTGTGGTACACCAGCGCCGACTAACTTTCGGCCTCTTGGGAACGACAACGACGTACGCACACATACGATCAACATGGACGCTCCGTCGCGCCCGTCTAGTTCGCTCTTCAATGTCTTTTTACGCCTGCGCCCCTCGACCTCTTCCAACGCCCGCTTCCTCACAGTCGAGGAGAATGAGCGCGGCCACCCGACGCATATCACAATACAACCACCCACAAATTCAAACGACAAGCGCAAGCGGGCAGTCGAGCGCTTCGCCTTTACCCAGGTCTTCCAGGAAGACGCACAGCAGATGCATCTGTTCAAGGGCACCGGCATCGTCCAGATGATCGAGGGCGTTATGGGCGCACCCGGCCACCACGGACGAGATGGATTGTTCGCAACACTGGGTTGCAGTGGGTCTGGAAAGGTGTGTTGCATGACCCTCCTCGACGTTGGGCCCACCTACTAATATCGTGACAGAGCCACACCATTCTCGGCACCAAGACCCAGCGTGGTCTTGTCCAGATGACGCTCGATACCGTCTACCAAGCTTGCGAAGCACAACTTGTACAATCCTTCTATGGAGCCCCAGCATTCTCTTCACTGGCGGCAGCAGACGTTTCGGATGCCCAGATGTACACAGCAACCGCATATTTGGACGCAGTTTATGGAGACAATCAGTCTGAACGGTTTCCTTCCAGAGCGCAAACGCCTATGCAGGTAAGTTGCTTCTTTTCTTCCGCAGATCCCTAGAGGCAAGGACTAACTGGCGGAACAGGATTGTAGTATTTTCTCCACAGGAAGTAACTGGAAATCGAACAAGATCCCACGGCCGTCAATGCTGCCTCAAACCCCTTCTGTCCACGACATAACCATCCCAGCAGACCCCACTGTAGAATATGCCATTGTCATGTCCATGTACGAAGTATACAACGACCGTATTTTCGACCTTCTGAGTGGTAGCGCCTCAAAGACTAAGAGTCATAATGCGAAACGAAGAGCGTTACTTTTCAAGAACACTGAGCAGAGTCCGGATCGCAAGGTCGTTGCCGGCCTCACCAAGATTATTTGTGGCAGCTATGAGGAAGCCATGATGGTGTTGGAGACTGGCCTCATGGAGCGCAAGGTCACCGGCACCGGAAGCAACGCCGTCAGCTCGCGCAGCCACGGCTTCTTCAATATTGAAATTAAGAAGCGAAACGCAGAACACAAAGGTCCTTGGTCAAGCAGCAACCTGACCATTGTTGACTTGGCAGGATCAGAGCGTGCCCGGAATGCTAAGACTGCAGGCGAGACACTCGCCGAGGCCGGCAAGATCAATGAGTCTCTTATGTATCTTGGCCAGTGCATGCAAATGCAGTCAGATAATGCCGGTGGCTCAAAGGTCCGTCTAACATCAGTTTCTAGCAAACATATACTAACCAGTGAATAGAACATTGTTCCCTTCCGCCAATGCAAGCTCACTGAGCTTCTCTTCTCAAACTCATACCCTTCCTCTAAATCCGCTCAACACTATCGGTCGCCCCAGAAATCCATCATGGTTGTCACAGCAGACCCTAAGATTGACTACAACGCCACATCTCAGATCCTCCGCTATTCCGCTCTTGCACGAGAGGTAACCGTACCCCGAATACCCTCTACAACAGATACGATTCTCGCGACACTGCCATCCAAGCGCCCTGGAACGGCCTCGTCTGCTCGGACAGCGTCCTCTGGCCGAGCCTCACCTCCTGCAACAACGGAAGAGCTCGAGAGTGCCAATGCCGAAATCGCTCGCCTGACTGCCGAACTCGAAGTCTTTGCCATCCGCTTGTCTGAGGAAACGGCGCGACGCAAAGCTGCTGAATCATCATGGGCCGCAGCAGAAGACCATATGGTAGACCTTGAGCAGGAAATTCGCGACGAGTGCTACCATGAAATGGAACTGGCAGTTGACCAAGAACGTCGCCGATGGCAAGCTGTCCTGGAGAACGAGCAAGACAACCAACAAGCCCACATGGACTCCAAGATTGACGTTGTCATCCGAGCAACAAAAGCTCAAATGAAGCAAGAAATCAAGGTGTACGAGGACCCTGACCCGGAGCTCAGGGATCGCATCGAGGAGCTGGAACGTGAGAACGAGCTGCTGAGAGCAAAGCTAGAGGCTAATGAGCGCGAGACGCAGCAGAGGTCTGCTAGTCCCATCAAGAGGATGAGGGTGCTCAAGGCGAAAAAGTGGGCGGATCCAAGCGCGTTCCATATGGATGATGAATGATCGACGACCGACGACGACGTTATGCTGTGTTACGACAACAGATTTGCATGGACGATGGTGTTGGTAAAAGTCCTCTACTGTTTTTTTATTTGCTTCCTCCACAATCATGGTATGGGTTGGGCTTGGGATTCTGCACGGCCATAACGAGGGGAGAGCGCCTCTTGCTTGTGGCTTCTGCTTCCTGTTTACTTCTTTTTGTTTTCTCTTGGTTCGTTTGCCATTTTCTTGAGATACCACACCTTATGCTTTTGTAATAGATACTTTCTTTCTTTGCTTCTTCTAAGTAACAAGGTCTCGTTATATTGCTACTCTGGAACTGACGTTAAACTTGCATTTATATTCGTGATGATGATAGTAGTGATACAACATCAAATGTTTTGACTTAGTTCCTCCAAGGAGAGAAAAGGCGATACCAGTGAGCATGTTAGAACTGCCCATGTGCATTGCTTCCATGCTGCTTTGTCGGATCTACCATTCGGTATCATTCTAGACTACCTTTTGTCCCTCTCCTAAACCATCGAGCGTACCATCAGCCCCCATGCCCGTGCCGTCGCCCTTCCAACCATGGCTAAAGACCTCAAAGTTGTCGTCAACAAGCCAGTTGAGGTCCTCACTCTCAGGACGAAGGGTCCGCGCAAGTCCGTTGCCGGCTTTAGGGTAGTGAGCTGGCGGATCAGTGTCATAGCCGTCGTCTTCGTCGTACTGGTTGCCAGCCAGATCCATTGTCGTGCGAGACTGATTAGTGTTCTCGCCGAGGGTTTGGGCTTCCGCAGAGTCGAGTTCTGAATGTGAATGTGATGAGAGTTGCGGTGTGACATTGTTTGCAGGCGAGGTTGTTGGGGGTTGTTGGAAGGCGGGTCGAGAGGGTTGATATTGGATATTTGATTCAGATACTGAAGCGGCTTGTTGTTTGGTTCTTTGCTCCTGTTCTTGGTGCTGTTGCGATTGTGATTTAGTACTCGAAACATCAGGTATGAGACTCCGGACGTTTGGAGGGAAGACGGGCAGCTCAGGATGTCGGATTGTGGCCGTCAGGAGGAGGCCAACTAGTTGATGTTGCGGGAGAGTGGAGAAGTATGCGCGTTTCTCCAGAAGTCAGCACAGGACAGCATCACACATGATATTTGGTCTACACACCTCGTCGATTGATAGATCGTCCGCAGCAACTAGATCCTGTGCGCCTTCCACGGCGGTCTGCTTCGCCCGCGTACATGGAGTGCATAGAAACTCCTTCTCCAGCACAGTGACGACCTCGTTATCGATAGGAGGATCATGGCAGTATTGGTGATAGGCTGTGCTACAGGCATCACAGAAGACTATCCGATTGTTCGCTGGGTCGGTTTCTCGATGGCAAGTCTTGCACTTGGCGGCGAGAAGCGTCTTTGTCGACTTTCTCCGCTTGACTCCCTGGGTTGGCTCTGGAATGACGGGCACGAATGCGACGGGCTTGTTCACACTGCGCCCAGACTTTGTTCTCGTAGGAAGTGGCGTGTAAGAATCCGAGACGTCCGAGTCGCCGTCGTCATCGTTCTACACCATGTTAGCACTTGGTTGCCCCGCCTGTCGCACAAACTGACATGGCTCTCCTCGTCGCTGTCGGAGCGCTTGCGCTTGCCCCCTCTTCCTCCCCGCGCAGAGCGCCCTCGTCCACGCCCTCTAGCAGATGCGCGCCTGGACGAAGCGGGTGTAGGCGATGCGCCGACTTCAGTCTTCAGGCCACTCGGGGTGCTCACTCTACCTCCTCTTCCCCTGCGCCCAGTGGCCACGGTTGGCGAAGGTGTCGGCAGCTTGTCGCTGGTGACATAACTTTGGAGAATCTCCGCGCGCTTGGCTTCAAACGCTGCACTGCCAGCGGCATGGCTGTTCTTGCCCTGGAGCCTCTCGAGAATCGCAGCCGTCGACGCCGAGTACTGGGGAAAACTAGGGCCGCCAGTGGTGCCAGCCGTTGCGGGTGAGGAAGCCATTTGGGATGAGCTTGCTGGGGGCATGGGCGTTGTCGATTGCGACGCTGGAGCCGATGTACTGGCTGCGCCGCTGCCGGCTGCCGGTGCACCATTGCCGGCAACACTCTGGTCGTTTGGGCCGTTTGCCGGGTTCATCTTGGCCAGGAAAGCCCCGCGACTGGTAACATGTGACTTTGGATGCCGTGATTGCGCACGTTGGCTGTGAGGAATGCGATGTCGAAACCTCGACAATGAATTCCAGCGAGGTCGTGGTCCGGGCCCAAGCTCTGGAGGCTAGCGAATAGGAAGCGGCTTGCATCACCATAGTCTTCAGCCTTGCTCTATCGGCCGATCGGGAAAGTCGAATTTAAATGTGCTGGCCTAGAACTATGTGGCATATACAATTTTTAAATTTACATAGCAAAATAAAACTTGAGATATGAAGTTTTGTTTAGTGATTTTTCTAGCTAAGAATATATGGTGGTGGTGGTGGAAATATCTCCAAGTAAAGACGGTGACTTTTGGTGAGTTAGCCCGCTTGTGGTGGGATATCCGACTTTCCCTGTCGACCGGTAGCCTTGTTCCTCGACCGACTTTCAATGCCAATTCTGTTGTAAAAAAGCAACGAGAAATCTATAATTGTGTCTAATGATAACGAAAAGCCGCACGCGCTGAGAACGCCACTAGCAAAGCATCTACTCCAATAGCTACAAGAAATGCCAGTTCCTTTCAATCCATCCCATCTCGATTGAGCCATTCCCCACATTCTAGATGTTACCCCCTACCTGGAAACAAACTCTCCTTGCTCCAGCATCTCCACCCGGGTCTCAGATACGCTTCCCTTGGCGTTCTTCCGCTTTCCAATGGTATTTCCAAGTGGAGGGAAGCAGATTCCAGGGTGGAACACCGTCTGCGCCAGCACTGCAATTGCAATCATCGCGCCCTCCAGGATGATGAACTCCGTCTCTGCCTGCATGAGCTCACCGCCCCAACCACCCAGTAGCTCAGGAATTCGATATATGCATCGAACCAAGATGGCGGTGTAGGCGATCAGGACACCGCCACAGAAAAATCTGAAGCGCCGGCCGGACCAGAGTGCAAGAGCGGATGAAGGGAGGATATCGCGGCGGCGGTAGGTGCGAATACTGTATTCGAGAACGAGAAGACCAAAGATAGCGAGCGCTAGTGACATGTCAGCTTGATTCCAGCGTGGAGAGGGAGAATGACTAACCGACAACCTGCCAAATAATTCCAGCGATCATAATGTTTGTGCCCACGTCCAAGAGGCTCTCGCCTGGGTCTGCTGTCGCCGCAAGAGCACCACCAGCACTCTGCATAACCAGAGATAACACATCAGCCGCGATAAAGAGGTAGGTATACCAGCTTGGCCTCAGCCTCGACCACTCCTGACCGAACTGGATAACGATGTGCTTAAGTGTCAAGTAGATACCCGCTGCTAAGAATGCCGGTGCAAAGATCACTACATTGTCTATTGTCAGCAAACATTACATGCTGCTTTAACACCAATCACTTACATAACACGATCTGGAGGTTGAATCCAATATCGCTCCAGGGGTTGTCATTTAGTAGTATCCGTCCAATGTATCCGACGCACTCGGCGACACACCCGCAGCCGAGTGCGATCATGTACGTCCATGTCTTGTACCGGATGCCCAAGAAGAGCTGAATAACGAGCGCGAGGCCGAAGAAAGCAGCGAAGAAGGCGTTGGCCGCAAGATTCGGAGCGTAGCCCAAGATTGTGTTTTCGACTTCACAGCCAGGAAGACCGACCTCTGTGCATTCCACAGGGGGAGCGTCTGCACGCAGAACTAGTGTGTGCAACATGACTGGAAAGAAGAGTAAAACTAAGAAGCTAGATAAAAGAAGTGGAGTAGAAGTCTCAGAAACTGAACGAGACACCAAAGTGCCACCGATGGACGACCCGAGTTGAAACGCTTGTTGATATTTGAATGGAGTTGCTTTGTTGTGTGAGGCCAAAAGTATCCTCATTCCTCAGTCCTATATGTATCACCTCTCTCAAAGCAGCGGCCCCATTCTTCTCCCACTTACAGATTCGGTGGCTTGCACCGCCTTACACAACCACGTAAACTCGTGTGCACTGACAAAGCCATCTTTCAGCACCGCTACAGCAACGATGGCACACTTTGGCCTGTGTATGGACCACGCAAGTCAAGCTCGTCATCCGCCCTATCGCATGATTAACCCTAATCGAAGTAAGGGGGCTATAGTTCAAGGCTTGCATTTCAGGCGTGAGACTTGGCTCTACAAGCCAAGACGCTGGTTGGCTTTTTCGCAAATTCGTCTACTTTGGGGTTAGGCTTACCTGCATGGGACTGTGGCTGGTGTGTATTGTGTACTTAGTGTTTTAGGAACAACGGAGAGGCTGAATGAGGAAGAGTGGGGATTGGTTAGAATAGAATGGAGATTGCGATATCACGATAGGGGAATTGTTGGGAACATTGAAGGATTCAATAAAAAGCATTCCAAAATAGATACCTCGAAGCAACCGTCTCAGAAAATATACACACGTACTACGACAATTCTCTCACCTAATCCCAATACGCCCTTCGCATCCACTACTTCCCCTCTCTCATACATCCTCCCTCACAAGGCGCAACCAACACACCTCGCGTCGCATGGTGTGGCTTCGTTTCCAACCCAAACCCCCCGTTGCCGCGCACCAAGTGGAGGCTCAGCACCTAAATGTCCAATACCCAAACATTCGTACAATCTTATTGTTTCTGCCCACCGCCCTAGGCAACAACGCCAAGGGCACGCCTTACGATATGCTTGCTGACGTGGGATCCGACATGCGACAGTAATGCGATTCGTAGGGTAGAAAAAGTGTGGGACCGGTGGGAGGACGGGGCGTCATCGAGTGTGGCTTGGGAATTAGACTAACGGTGATCTTTTTGGGTCAAGCGAGGTTAGCTGTTAGCTGTGGATCAATATCCGTCGGAGGGTTTTGGGTGGGGGGCCTGAGGAAAGTTTCCGGTGGTGATGACAGTTAGTGTTGTGTGACATGGAATGGGAAGCAGGAAATAAAAGAGAGGAAGGCGGAGGGGAGATGGAAGGATATGGTTGAGTTTGAGATTTAATTGGGGAATAAATTATTTGCAAAGGTATATTGTTGCATTTCTGCAAATGGTATGTACAAATAACAAAAACAACAACGGCGGTAACAGTCGATGCTTATCGGTTATACACGTCATAGGCGTGGGCGTTGATGAGCGCCATGCCCTCTTTTCTGAACGTATCGGGCTCAGCGAAGCTCGAGACGTTTGCGTCAAAGACATAGCTCAGGGGATCGGCGTTGTTGTATGCAGGCCACTCAGCCTCGGTTCCGTTCCAAGCAAACGTCTCCCTCCACGAGTTGGGGTCAAGATCGTGGACAAAGCTGACCCAGTTGCTGTTCATGAAGCGAGCAAGGTCGCGGTAGGACTCAGTCTTGTTCTCAAAAGGTGGAACCTAGGATAGTTAGTTTTTGAGCGATCAATTGTTAGAAAACTGAACTAGGGACTCACAGCAGCAGGCTTGTAGCCGACACCCTCGAGGTTGAGGAAAACGAAGGCGACCTCCTGGAAGTGAGGGACACCGAAATCCGGGGGAATGCCGGCAGGGATGGCATTGAAGCGGAATGAGTAGGCTGGGAGGTCTGCAGCAGCCCAAACCTCGCATGTCCGTCGGCGGTTTGCAATGAACGCCTGGTCGCCAAAGTAGGATGCCGAGCGGCGGAACTGTGCTCCGAGGAATGCACTTGGTCTGTTATTACCCAGACTGGCAATTACGTTCACCGAAAGATCGTCGGGGTAAGCAACCAGCAATTGCTCGGTCAGGTTGGCGGGTACACCGGTAGCCCTGATCAAGGTGCGGAGATCCTCGGTGTCATTCACAGGGAAAGGACTGAACGAAGCACCCTCATCTGAAGTAGTTCCGATGATAATGGGAACGTGGACGTATTCGCCAGCATCGAGCTGGAGAGAAGTGGGCTTCTGGAGGAAGTCGTAGTCCAAGCAAGGCCTGAAATCGGTAACGTTGAGAACCGGACTGGTGGTGTTGATAGCAGCATTGAGTTGCTCGGTAGGCAAACTGCGCATACACTCGAGCGGGCTGGTGGCGTTGGTGCAGCCCGTGAGGCGAGTGAGCAAAGCGTACTTGTCCGCTGAGCTTACGGCTGGGTCCTGGAGTTTTCCGTAGTTGATGGGGCTACCGCTCTGCATGATGGCACCACGGAAGAGATGGTCGTCACGTCCGCCGTATGCTGTCAGCTGGATACCGACAGACGCACCACCAGCGCTCTCACCGAAGATGGTCACTTGTTCAGGATCACCTAAATTTGTCAGCCCATAAGTTCAGATAAGAACCTACGGTGTTTCAACATACCTCCGAATGCCTCGATGTTTTCCTGGACCCATTGCAAAGCCAGGCGTTGGTCTCTGAGACCAACGTTGAGATCACCAGTGTCTACGACCTCTTTGCTTCCGCTCAAGAAGCCCCAAGGGCCCAGACGGTAGTTGATGGAAACACCAATGATGGGCTTGCCAATCTCCACCGAGTTTTGCACAGTGAAGGAGAGGTTGTAGCGCTGGTCAACACCACTTCCCATGTAGAATCCACCGCCGTGGATCCAGAAGGCTACGGGGAGTTTTTCATCCTCGTATCCTGCTGGGCGGACCACGTTGATGTAAAGACAATCTTCCGAGACCTAAACACAGTAGTGTTAGCACAACCGATCAACATATCCTGCAAGTTAGTTCACACATACCGGATAGTTCCATTGGTCGGATCCATAGCCGTAGCACTAAAGTCCAAGTTAGCAAAGACACTACGGATTGAAAAGAGTAACGTACTGCCGGAGAGTACTGTGTAGCAGGCTTAGGCTCTGTCCAGGTAGTATTCAAGCTGGCTGGTTTCCTGAAGCGCAACTCTCCAACAGGTGGTTGCGCATAGGGGATACCCAAGAAGAAGTCCTGGTTGTACTCAGGAGAGTGTGTTCCGACATAGGAACCATTCTTGGTCTGGGCAGTTGGCACAACAGCATCGGAAGCCCCAAGGCCGATGAACAGCGCGGTTGCGAGGGCAGCGGTGCGCAACATGATTGACGATTGCTTTGCTGGATAGAACAAAGGTCAAGCAACCAGCAGAGGCTCGCCATGCTTTATACCGTCCAAGTCGAACCTGCTTGACTACATCGCGTCGACTAGAGCAAATGGTCCGCGGACTCTTGGTCGCGACTAGCCATCTGCCGCTCCGTCGTTGGATCCGGGGTGTAACGGTTTTTGCGCCATTTGTGCACAAGTGCGAAGCGCGGTCGACAACATGCGGGGATCATGACATGGTGATGGTGGTAGAGACCTCTTGAGGGGTGGAGTAACATGCATGGCTGGGGATTGCCATTGGCCAGGTACGATCGGAAGCCGATGTTTATCCGTAAAAGGGGAGTGTTGTTGTTTAGCGTGGCAAAATATGGGGTTGTGGGGTCTGGGGCATCACAAGCCTTTTTAATCATGAGACCAGCATGTGGTGTAGGTACTCAGGCACTTTGTTGTCGCAGTACAGGAGTCATTGAGGTACTGAATTGACTTTGGACCACACGATTGACGTGCAGCACTGCTTACAGGGTCCTTGCAACCTTATTTGAACGGGATGCTTACATGTTTGCGACTCAGAATGTATTTGAGAGTAGGCTTGACGTACCTGGTACGCTCGGTAGTTCGGCCGAAAAAGCAGTGATGAAATGCCGTCGGCAGATGAAAAACCTCGATCTTTGTTACACCGATTCAGCTTCCTTTTTTGTTGCCAAGGCGCTTATTCAGGTACCTGGTTCATTCCACGTTCTCGGCCAGATTGGGCTCCGACCGACTCGCCTTGTTTTGTGGTTGGTGACGGGCGAGATCGGGTCAATAGAACGAGCGTCCGGGGCAGAAGTCCAGATTCAAATCGTTACGTAGGTATAGATTAATCAAGGAGAGTCATATATAGCTCCAGCCTAATGGAGTAGCAAAAACACAGGCATTCTCAATACCGTGACACTCAAACTGGTTAGATGAAGTAGTACATACGCGCCGATGGGTAGGGTATACCGACATGCCCACGTATCTTAAGAGGAGAGGCCGGCCCCACTTGACCGATTGTGTCCCGACCAGCACCCAGGTGTTGGTATTATGTCCACCAAGGCTTTGGTGGATACTTTCGGTAATCGTCTTCCCGATGCATGCTTTCCGCTGGTGAACCAGCGAAAGCTTAACGCTGCTGATCAACCCGACATGGCAAGCCTGACGAAGGAAAAAATGCATCGTGTATCCCGCTAGTCATGAGATGTCAATGGTATAAAGCAGATGTCGATACCCCAGGAATGCACCAAGGAGTGCACTCAGACAATAAGCACCCAGAGAATGACACCTCCTCTTCAGCACGCCCATGGATATGGAAACCTCGGTCAAGAATTTGTTGCTTGACTTCGCACATACGGAGACCGCATGCATGTGGGTTAGCATGCGGGGTTATCAGGAGTTACACCTACAGTTGCAGATATCTCTCGGGTCGGCAACTGCACCGCTCGTGTCGGTAACGACATTGCAGAGATCCGATTCCTTGTCCAGAAAGCATCCAGGGGCGCGACGCGATATGCCCGGTGGAATTTTGTAGAGCCAATAACGGTGATGCGGTCAAATTGCTGCGCCATTTAGCGCATTTAGTTTCCTGACGTCATTGCCGAGTACAAATCATGGTCACTGCCAAGCTTTCCACATGAAATAACAAAAAGTTGAATTGAATAGTATTACATGTCGCCAGGACTAGAATATACTGTTATCCGCGCATGTGAAAGGCCCACTCAGATGACTGTTGGGATCGTTATAGATGTCGATAAGAGCCTTCAGAGAGGTGTATAAGCCACCGACCATGAGGAACACGGTTAGGCCCATTATGGAATAGTTTACCACGGCAAGGAACCTCTTGCGCGGGCTGCTCCATTGCGTCTTCCAGTTCATATGTAACCAGAAAATGCTGGTAAGACCAAAGGTGAACCATGAAATAAAGATGGCCGAGGAAATATTGAGGATGGACGAGAAAATCGGCACAGCGTTGGAAATGACAAAGGATACGAGCCAGAAGACTGTGCCAATGCCGAGCCAGAGCGTCCACGTGAAGGCGTTGTGCACGTTGACCTGTTCGGGCTTGACGGTGCGCATCAGGGCGATATACTGCATTTGCGTTAGTCACATGGTTTTTCTGAGAGCAAACGGGTATGTCGTACCATATATTTTATAGCCGTGATACCAATGATGAGTCCTGTACCCAAAACTGACGGGATGAGGATGCCGTAGGCAATCTTGGCGGTTAGCCTAGGAGCCGAACCAAGAGCAGGCGAAGTCGTAGCATCACCAGCCAAGCCGTAAATGACGCATGCAACGACAATGTAGATGACGACTTCGAATGATTTTTGCATGAAAAGCGCCGGTGGAAAGTCCTTGGACGCATCTCTCATCTCGGCCATGACGCTGATGAAGCTTTGGTTTCCGGCAAAGGCAAAGGCAATGTTCAAGAGTGCGTTGACAGTCTCGACAAAATTGGGCTTTCCAACCAGAATGATCTTGACCTCGAAGTTTGGAGGAGCTTCCGGTCCAGAGACACCCAGTGCAATCATGACAATCAGGACAGCAGCCACAATGGAAATTGTGCACACCCAACTAGCGGCGGCGGCGAATGTGAGCTTCCGTGGGATGCACAGCAGCCAACACAAGATATGCGGGAAAGCCATAAAGGCCACGGTACAGAGGGCGTGGTTGGAGAGCGTGTTGAGGGCGACTGACATGGTGATGTTGGCCGAGGCGCAGATGAGCACCAGGTTCAAGACAAAAGCCACACCAAGAAAGTACTCGAACGGTTTTCCGCCAACGTACAGCGCGCAATCCACGAGGTTGGTGGTCATGGGAAACATTCTGTGGAATTGAAGGAGGATATAGCCGCAGTAAGTCGTGAGAGCGCCAAATCCCAAGATGGCGATGATACCAGGTATGAGTCCGAGCGTCTGGAGAGCCTGAGGCAGACTCAGAATGCCGATTCCAACTTCGATGGTGATAAGGATCACGCAGGCACGCCATCGACCCAGAGTGCGGTAGTTTTCGCCGTCGTCGCCAGGAGCGTTGGGATACTCGGATGCTCCTGCATGTCCATCGCCAGTCCAGCCGGTCGTGATGTTGGTGTTTTGTCCGTAGGCCTCTGTGTCCTTCTCGGATGGGGGATAGTCAGAGGCGACGTCCCCGTTTGAGGACGTCTTTTGTTCTTTCTTGAGGAATGCTTTCAGACCCATGGTTGAGGTCGATAGTAGCAGGCTGGCACAGAGGAAGAAGGATTAATGGTAAGAAGACCTTTCGGCAGCGAGCACCGGCGCAGCATGGTCTTTTGAACCAAGGCGCCTCCTGTATCGGCCATGTCGAACATGATCCTGGGACGTAATGTCTGCTAGTGGCCGAACGGACCCTTGAACGATCGTCTCGGGCAAGCACCACTTTTCTGAGGTTCTTCTTGGCCACTTTG
This sequence comes from Curvularia sp. ZM96, assembly GCA_022457065.1. Taxonomy (NCBI): domain Eukaryota; kingdom Fungi; phylum Ascomycota; class Dothideomycetes; order Pleosporales; family Pleosporaceae; genus Curvularia; species Curvularia sp. ZM96. The sequence goes on along the minus strand of JAJGBQ010000004.1, from coordinate 4,107,079 downwards.
GCGGACCCTTGGCAGATATGCTATCATGGTTGCCAAAGCGGAGTGCAGTTTGTGGGGGAGATGGCACGATAGGGCTACAAGCGGACTAGAGGTAGGCAAATGTCGTCGTTTCGTGGTGCGACGGCCGGGAGGGTTCGAGGTTTGATGAGCGCAGTGGGGCGTGGTGAGTAATAGCTTGACGTTGGGACGCGACCGTGTTGCATTTCGATCCACATTATCACGTAAAATTCTTCGAGAAATTTGCCGGACCCGTCTTCGCCACTTGGCACGGTGATGGGGACATCCGTAGTTCGGACGTCAAGCTTTCGAGGAATAACTGGGGCAGGGTCCAGGCTGTGTGCGTCGGTGAAGTCCTGGTGGCATGTCTCGTGTCTTGCTGCGGTGGGTTGATGAGGTGATGAGGCTCAAGAACGGGTGATGCAATGTGGTGGGACCAAGCGGGAACTAGCCAGATGGTGCTAGGACGATTTGAGACACCGCGTTAGCATACAATTGTCCTTGGGCACGCGACACGGGCCGGTTATACATTATTGCCGTTGGTGTCGGTGCAGTAAAGTACAAGTCTGGGGTCTAGTAGTGTAGAGGGCCTTTCCGACGGAGCGACTCGGGCCTGTGTACTGAGCCTAGCCTGGTTCTAACAACGCTGTGTTCTCCGATGGGAACCGACTAGGCAAAGGGACAGGCCAAGAAGGACGGTTACATATATAGTAGGATTCAATAGAAGCCCGCTGCTCTTGGAATGTTAGAATACGAATGCATGTGTCCCGACGTATCCGCTGTGCTGCTCCCTTCATCACGACGAGGTAGAGTTACGTGCGGGTCTGCAAAGCCCACCCATTCGACGTAGAACGTGTTTCTTGCGCTTGGTGCTATGAAGCGCATATCAAAACAGCAGAGACACGCCTGTGTACATGGTACAAGACGAGTTGTTGAGTATCCCAAAGGGTGTCAGCAGCGCAAAGGTACAGGCCATCTCCGATTGGCTGGACGCAGGCGGCATGCAGGGCCACGACCAGACGCATCTAGTGTGCTTCTGTCTTATCATGCGCACGCATCAAGTGATGGCGGTGAGTGATTGGTGCTGCACCTGCGATAACCGTGGCCTGCAGGCCCAAGCCCAAGCCCTTCTTCTGCACAGCATGGTGAGGACGAGGAGGTGAGAAAAAAGGCGAAAAAGCAGAGCCTGCAACACTGACGTCGCACCGGCTTGATGTCACAACGACGCAGGAGAGCCGCCAAACCGACCAAGCGGCTCTTCCGGCCCTGTCGCGCTAGCCGCTTCTGGCGCCGCTACCGCCACCATGTGGGGTCCGAGAAGGATTGGAGCAAGGTTCCCCGTCGCGCCACGCGAAGACTGTATGGGGAAACCATTGGGTTTGCGATGCTCCAGGCTGCCGGTCAAACGCATCTATGGCTTCGGAAATGCGTTGCGCAAATCAATCAATGCGGGTAGGCTGTGGTAGGGCTGTTGGCCAAGGGTAATGCGAAAGCCTGCCAAGCAACGTGTGCGAATTTTGCCGATCATACCCGTTTCTTAGTGGCTGCCCCAGGACAACACTGACCCAGAACTTTCCTCAGACCACCGTTCTTTCTCTCTACTCTCCAAGTCCTACACACCGCCAACCTCTCCTCCATAGACTTTCTAGCCCTCTTGCTTCCCTCTGTCGTTTTGCGGGTGATTACAGGCCAAACGCAGGAAAAGCTCTACTTACACTGCAGCCCACGCGACACTCGAGCTGAAGGAAACCTGCGTGTTGGCGAAGCCGTAAGATTCATACCAGGTTACAGAATGCCATTTCTCACAAAGACTCGAAGAACCAGTCCACAAGATGCCCCCGCCACCACCAACCCCGACGACGAATTTCCCGCCGCCCAGCTCGGCCTTCTAGGTACCCCTTTCCCTCCTACGCGGCCCTCGTCACATGCTAACATGTCCCCGCAGCACTGGTTCGAGTGGCTGAGCCAATTGCCCTCACCTCAATCCTTCCCTATGCCTGGAAGCTCGTCTCCAACTTCCACGTCGGCACCGAGGCAAATGCCCCCTTCTTTGCTGGTGTGCTGATTTCAGCCTTCTCGCTCGCAGAGGCATGTAGCGGCATGTATTGGGGCGGCGTTTCTGATCGTATAGGTAGGAAGCCCGTCGTCATACTTGGATGTCTTGGGACCATGTTGTCTCTGCTACTTGTCGGTCTAGCCCCCAACTTTTGGGTCGCGCTCGCCGGTAGGATCATCGGCGGTGCGCTCAATGGCAACATTGGCGTCATCCAGACCATGGTCGGAGAGTTAGTAAAGCGACCTGAGCATGAGCGTAAGTGGTGTAATGTACGCTGCACAGCAATCAAGTACTGACCAGTCGTCAGCAAAGGCGTACGCCGTCATGCCCTTCGTATGGAGCATTGGCACCATCATAGGCCGTAAGACAAAGACCGGCCCCTCATTTCTCAATCCTCAAATGCTGACTTTCTTAGCATCGATTGGCGGCTATTTCTCTGAGCCGGCGCATAACTTCCCTTCCGTCTTTAGCCCTACGGGACTGTTTGCCAAATTCCCCTACCTTTTGCCAAACATCATCTGCGCTTCCCTGCTTTTGCTCTCCATCATCATGGCGTACTTCTTGTTGGATGAGACTCACCCAGACAAGCAGCCGCGAGGATTTTTCGAACAGTACGACGCGGCAGTCGCAGAGACCCCACTCCTACCCGCTCAAGGCGCAACCGCCGACTCTGCGGCAAATTTGACTGCAGATTCGTACGGAACCTTCAACTCGGTCGAGCGCGACGAGATCTGGCGAGTGCGGTCCAATGGAGACTGGGCCGAATCTCCAACTAGTGAGAAGGTCTTCACGCGGCCGGTGATTATGTTTGTAATTGCATTAGGCATCTTCACGTACCATTCAGTAAGCCCCCAAAGAGCATTGCAGCATATCGATTTGACTGACAGCGCTGCAGATGACGTACGATCACTTGCTTCCCATTTTTCTTCAAGACAAGCGCGCCAATGACGACATGAATGCACTGGATATTGCCTCGTCGTCGCTCAGCGGTGGCCTTGGCATCCCTATCCAGAAAGTCGGTATCATCCTTTCTCTGAACGGCATCATTCAGCTCGCTATCCAAGCACTTGTGTTTCCTGTGCTGGCTAATTGCTTTGGCGTGTGGAGACTGCTGCTCATTGTCACTGTGGCACACCCAATTGCGTACTTTATCGTGCCCTTTTTGCAGCTTTTGCCAGAGAACTTGCTTTATCCTGGTCTCTTCGCTTGCCTTACTGTGCGGAATCTGACATCGATTCTAGCATTCCCACTGCTGCTCATCATGATCAAGGAAGCTACCCCCGACAAGTCACATCTTGGCAAGGTCAACGGACTGGCTGCCTCCACAGGCGCTGCCTGTCGCACAGTTGCCAGCCCTATCGCAGGCTTGCTCTATGGTCTGTCGATTGAGTTGCGATTCACGCCTTTGGCTTGGTGGGGCTCTGCCTTGGTCGCCATCCTTGGAGCGCTTCAAGTGCCTTTCTTGAACCGCGCTGCCCACGAGTGCCACGCCCAAGTCCGTACGGCAGCCCGATGCTGTCTCGTTAAAGAGCGTCGGCGAAGCGAAGTCGTGCACATTGTAGTCGAGGATGAAGAATGATGAGAGCATGGTTCCGGGGCCGCAATGCTTGTTAATAAAATTACAGGCCAAATTGTTGTTTCTTTTTAAACATCCTTTTGTTTGCATTGGTTGGCTCTGTAGTCAGCGAGCCAAGTGCGAACGGCGTTTTGTGATATACGATACCAGAATGGCAAACGGCATTGGCGTTTAGCATGGACAGTTTGGAGTCCGGCATGGATAGTTGGGCGCGCGTTCTGTTTCCCGATGCATCCATAGATGGTAGTGGTTCGTAAAAAACATTTTTGTGACATTAATAGCACTCTGACAAGTTCCCTCCTGGACAAGTTCTTGCCCAAGTGCTTTTTTGGTTAGTTTGGTGATCGCCCACGGAAGACATGCCCGCTCGCATGAAGAGGGTGGTTCATGCAAAGCCCAGCTGTGGACACGGCACAATATACCTGGCTCCAACTTGAAACTACGGGGCGATTATGTAAACGCCGAGTGACCAAGCAAAGAGCGCTTCTCAGTGATGACATCCACCGACGACATGCCGTATACCGTTCTTCCTCGTCGCCACCAAAAGATGGATCCGTAGCCCGTCCGGGGGCTGACACAGCCATTGACATGCACCGTGTTTGGCATATCCCTATGAGGATACCCATGACACTTCACCTACATACTCAATGCCGCGTGTGTTATTGAAAGAGACTGCCGGGCATCCTGGTGTGGTGTTGGGATCAACGGCAGACAGAGTACTCCGTATGCTTGTCAACACCATTTTTGGAAAACACAAGCCTCGGTGTCGAGACTCTCCATCCGCGTTGCTCACGGCAGGAATCAGAACAATGCTCTCGCCTTGCCAATGGGTTGTGTCCTTGCCTGCATCCGTGGTGCTTGTTCTCCGAGGGCGCGCAGGTGGGAACGGGCGTGGCAAGCTGAACAACAAATCCAGTACCTACGTCGAGCAACCTCATTGCATCGCGTTTTCTTATCCGGAAGCCCCTTCTAATTTGGTACCTAGGACACTCGAGACGCACGGCGCCGATGGCCCTAGACCCGGTGTCGCGAAGCTTGTTGTTCCTGACGCTCGTTGGCCGCAGCTTGGGTGCGAGCAGGCTCCACCTGAAACACGCTTAGGGCGCCTTCTTTTGGCCTACAGCGTCTCGCCTCCAACCAATCCGTCCCCAGAGATCGGCCCAGAATACTGCATTGGGAAATACAGGTGACACCAGATACGTTATGTGGAAGCCGATACAGGCATGGATGGATGCAGGAACAGGAGACAGTAAGCTGACGGCGGGAGAGTTTCTAACTAACGCAAAAAATAGAACACGGCCAGCGTCTCCCTCTTGGATACCTCACATTCGCCTTTCAACATTGTTGATTACCGCTGCGGAGAAAAAGGCGTATTGTAGCGGCGATCAGTCCACGGATAGCTGGCGGCAGCTTGCAGGCCAAGAAAAAGCAGTCGTCGGTGGCCCAATCGAGTGCGTATTGGATAGTTCTCTAGACGCTTGCCCGTACCTTGCATAGCAGACGGTCTAGAGGAAACCGCCTAGGGCGTTTCAGAAGCACCCATGCGTGGGCTGAGGCGATGCGACCTGGCTGCCACCACCACTCTGACGCCGCCTGGTAACCCACGGCAGTGCAGCCATGTGGGCCTGCAGAGCGCGCGACAAAGCCGACCAGGAGGCCCGTAGCCATCCGTTCGTGGCTGAGCATTCCAGACCCCATGCTACCTCATTGTCAACCAATACATTGAACATGTTTCAAGCTTGCTTGTTTCGTCCATGTGGTGGGTTGCACGACTATAATTTACACGTCCATGCCGTCTCTCACAAGGCTCCTCACCAGCTTCGTCTTTTTAATCAGCACTGCTGCTTCATTCGCTTACCCAGGTGGAATACATTGCCCTCTTGCAGGCTCCATTCTCTTGTTTAGACCATCCTTCGTTTCGGTCTATTGACATTTTTACTACATTCATATCGACGTTCTTTAGGTCTTGCTTCGATATTTCTTTCGATATTGTTTGCAGGCCACACGACTACGTATTATTTACTACTATTCTTCCATTCTCGTTCCAGCATGAAGACCACTTACGCGCTTTTGGTCGCCGGCCTTGCCTCCCAGCAGGTCGCTGCCACCTGGAACTTCTTCGACAACTATGGCACGCCCAACTACAGCGACAACAAGTGTAGCGACAAGCAACAGGGCGGCTTTGACTGGTCCGACCTCAAAGACGGCGACTTGCTCGGAAACTATGGAGACTTTGATTTCTCGGGCGGCTGGAAGTGCTCCAACTCGTTTGGCAAGCGTGACTTGTTGACCAAGAGGACCTTTAACAACAAGTGCATCAAGAACACAGTCAGCAAGCAGAAACCTGCTGCTTTTGGCTGCTCCAAGCGTGGCTTTTCTATCAGCCACATGGATATCTCTGCTGAATTTGATGCTGAGCTCGAGCTGCACTACACCATGCAGGACGGATCTATCTGCAAGCAGCGCGGCAGCTGCTCGGCCGGTGGATCCACTCTCAAGAACACTCAGTGTGGTGGTGCCAAATCCGTCCAGGTCTACCTTGGCTCTCACTACAAGGGCGACAGGGAGTCGTGCGAGATCGGTTTCCACAACATTGGTTTTGACTGCAGTCCCGAGACTCCCTACACCCCGCCCACTCCACCTAAGGTTCCTTCTACTACCAGCAAGGTTCAGTATCCCACTTCTCCAGCGGAGAAGCCTTCTGCTCCTGCCAATGACTGTGGACAATACGGTGGCAAGGATTGCAACTCGAAGCCAGTCCAGACTCCTACTGGCGGCTCTTGCGAGGGTGACAACTGCTATGCAACCTCCACTCCTGAAGCATCCAGCTCGGCAGTCAAGACTCCTACTGGTGGCTCTTGCGAGGGTGACAACTGCTACGCTACCTCCACCCCTGAGGTTTCCACCTCGCCGGTAGAGACACCCACCTCTTCCGCCCCACAGGTTCCCGTCTCTTCGCAAGCTCCCTACACCAACACCACTGCCCCTATCTACTCTCCTCCTGAGGTTCCTTCTTCTGTTATTAAGAGCACCACTGTGACTCCTCCGCCCGAGACGTCATCTGCCGTTGTTCCCCCAACAGTTGAGAGCTCCGCTGCTCCAGGATGCGGTTACGGCCAGTCTTGCGACCAGTCCTCTGCTGCTGTCTCTTCTGCTATTCCTAGCAGCACTGACACACCTCTTCCCGCCACCAGCTCTGCTGCTCCTCAGCCATCCAGCCCCAGCTACCCTCCTGTCGACGTCACCGACTCTGTTCCCAAGTGCATGAACTCATGGCTTCAGATCTCTGCCCCTGGCTGCAAGGACAACACTGACTCCAAGTGCTACTGTGTCAAGCCCGAGTTCACCAAGAATGTCATTGAGTGCCTTACAGCTCGCTGCGGAAACGACGACGAGACTCGCAAGGCGCTCCAGTACTTCATTGGTATCTGCGCTGAGCACATCCCCCAGAACCCCCAGATTGTTGGCGACTGCCCTTCATATATTCCCTTGAACCCTACTCCAGCGGCTCCCACTGGTGGTGCTTCCGCTCCAGTCCCCGCCAGCAGTGCTCCCGCAGCCGCTGAGAGCAGCTATGTTGCTGTCCCTCCTGGTGGCGGCGCATCTGCTCCTCCTACCATCACCACCCCCGCCCCTGCGCCCCCTGCAGAGCAGACTCCCTGCACTACCATTACCTACGGTACTACTACCCTTACTGTACCTCAGGTCCACTTCACCACTGAGCCTAATACCCCTGGTGCTACCCCAACCCAGCCTGTAGCTCTCGTACCTGGTACTGCCCCAGCTCAGACCACTACACCTGCTGGTGGTGTTGGTGCTCCCTACCCTACACCCACTACCATGGGCACTGCGACTGTCCCCGTTGGTACTGGCACGGGTGCTGTCCGCCCTTCATCCCCAGCTCAGTTCACCGGCGCTGCCTCGCCGCTCAACATTGTGCCTAAGGGCGCTATGTTTGGAGCTGTCCTTGCCTTGTTTGCTTTGTAAACGAGTGTTTTTAGAACAGAAGGAAATCTTGTAATGTGGGTCATTGCAACCTAACTTTTCTTATGTATAGTTGTTTCATGTGGCAGGCGTTGAGTGTACAGGTATATAAATGACGCATGGATTTACGTTAATGGTGGGTTGTCATTGTAATGCAAGGGCGTTGGTTTCCTTGGATGTCCATGAAGTAGAAACAAATACATGTACTTTGAATACACATTCATTCTTCCCAATGAGCAACATTCTCCGCGTCTCCGCATAATTTCTCCTCTTGGCAATAATCCTGAAGGCAGCTTAGTTTGTGGAGAAGGCGTATGCGGGGGGATTGCATGTGAATCCGAATATTGGGTGCCGACCGTTCGCATAAGCCGAGGTCTGGCATACCCTCCCAGGGATCATGGGCATCAGTTAGCCTAACTCTACCCCAAGACCCCAAATGCCGAACACAACAACAACAGAACCCCCCTCACGTCATGGTCCCGGCTCGCACAACACCAGACGTCCAGCATGTCGTCGGCTAGCGCACCGCAGCCCTCTCCACCCGGCAAACCGAAGCCGATAGACCCGATTCTGCGAAATGCGCTGCGCTACACCATCTCGGCCAAGGAGTACCAGTTGCTGCACCAGTACCTCCTTTCACGTGCGCCCGTCGTCAAGAAGCGCAGCATACACCCGAAGCGATACGACGCCATTGTCAAAGGTCCCGATGATTACAACGTAGCTGCTTTCCGCGCCGCGTTGCGCTTGGGCCTGGTGACGTTGTCTGGATTGAAGGCATGGGAGGTAATCAAGGCGAGGTTCCTGTCGCGAGGAACTGTCAAGAGGTACGTTTAATCTGTCGTCTTTTTAGACGAAAAGAAGAGCTCGTTTTAAAGAAGGTTTTGGTATTGACATTGTGAGCAGTACTCAACCCCGTGTGCCCATCTGGAAGTCCTCCAATGTCCGTCTCAGCAGCTCCCTCGCTCTCATACTGCTCTTCCATCGCCTCCTACGACGCGTCTTTGTGCGCATCCGTGAGAGTCTTCTTAGCAATGAAGCACGCGCCTTCCGACGGCGAAACCCGCGTATATCGCGTTCGCTGACATCCAGGCTCGCTCCAGCGATCGGGTCCAGTCTCGCAGGCTTCTTCCTTGCTGTGTATCCCGGAGACCAGCTGCGCATTACCATGGCAATCTATGTCATGACAAGAGCACTGGAGTTCGCCTACAATCATTTGGAAGAGCTGGGTTACATGAAGAATAGACCAAGTTGGTTCGGATCATGGATGCTCATGCCTGTTGCCTGCGGCCAATTACTTCACGCCTTTGTCTTCGACCGCGATTGTTTCCCCTCTGGCTTTGGCAGCCACATCCTCAAGAACTCACCCGAGTACATTCAACAGCGGCCAGCAGACTACCCAAAATCAGCGCCTTGGCCAGGAACTTTTGACATTGTGGACAACTTGGCTGAGATCTCGCGCCAGCGATGGCCACCATTCGTATCCCCCATTCTCTTCCCAGACGCAGAAACACTACCTAAACGCTTGGCTTCAATCTCCCCCATCACGTCGCCCGCCCACCCAGCTATCAAATCCCTCTCATGTGCGCTTCTCCACCCGCAAGACCCATCCTGTCTCCGCACCTACATCCAATACTGGATCCAAGCCTTCCCCAAAGTCGTCCGCCTCTTCACCATCTTCTTCGCCGCCCTCAGTCTACGCAACTACAAAGCCTTCCTCACCTCACCCATCGCCTCCCTCAACACCATGGCCAAAAAGATCCTCCGCATGTCTCTCTTCCTCTCAGGCTCCATCGGCACAAGCTGGGGTTCCATCTGCTTGTTTCAAAATATCCTGCCCCGCACCTTCCTCGCTACCCAGCGCTGGTTCCTGAGCGGCATGCTCGGCGGCATGTGGGGTTTCCTCGGCCGCAGGAATGGCAGAGCAAATTTCCTGTACACGGCGCGCATGTCGCTGGATTCGCTGTGGAAAGTCGGCGTCAAACATGGATGGTGGACGGGCGTTAAGAACGGCGATGTATTGCTCTTTGTGGCTAGTTTGGCGCTCGTCAATGCGCTGTATGAGGTTTCGCCTCGCTCGGTGAACAGCGGGGTTGTGCGTAAGGGCTTGGGGGTGATGAGGGGAGAGGGCTGGGTTGATAGGGCTCTGATGCCTAGTCAAGATCAGGATAAGGAGAGGGAGGAGTAGAGGATATGTTTACTTGATTTCGTTTTTTTCTTCTTGAAATCTGCATTTCACCCTTCTAGAATTTGTGGGCTTGCTGTTGTAATGTTTGAATGACGATGTTGATGACCAACAATGGATGAGCATAGGTGCATGTACTACTAGGAACATACATACTATGTTCCCGCGACTGCTTAGATGGAGAGAGTTGCTATACTATTTCTTAATGCATGCTTGAGCATACAAGAGAACGCTGTGTGAATTGAAAGAAGCAGAAGCAGAAGCAGAAGTAGAAGTAGAAGTAGAAGAAGATATTGGGTATATCGGAGCCTTTACGCACCAGGTCCTTCTGCTAGACGAAAAGAACATAAAACAAGGGGAGACACAGATTCGCTCGCTCTCCTGCCATTACACACACCTTCTCTCCAGATGCACACCTTCACCACCGAAGAAGTTTGCTTCGTCTCACGTCTCACAGCACACTCAAGCCATACTCATCGTCTGCGCACACTCGGCCAACTCAGGCTTCTCACCGCCGTAACTCTTCGGCACATTCTTCCCTAGCTCAGTCGCCAACCTGTTTCCATCACTCAAGACTACAAACTTCCTCGTCGTCTCCTTCGGCAGAACAAGCTTGATAGCATTGAAAACCCAGCCCATCATGGACGGCACATTGACGAAGAACTTGCGAGACAAGGTCTCCGGGTAGTGAGCACTAAGCGTCTCAATAGTCTTGTCTGTAGCTGCTTTGACGAGGGGATCGCGGCGGATGAAGGAGACTTGGAGGTAGTCGTGGATTTGAAAGCCTTGGTAGGGGTCTGGTCCTTCGCCGTAGTTGGGGATGGGAGTTGTAGCGGTAGAGAGGGAGAGGGCTTGAACGGACTTTTCCATCAAGCCGACGCGCCAGCGGAGAAAGCTGTTGTAATTAGATACTTGTTAGCGCAAGGGCCCCTTTTCACATGTGTCTGAGATAACTCAGGAAGAGATGAACAACTTACCCCTCCAGATCGCCAAACGTGGCCTTGTTATCCTTGACAGCACCGTAGATGTTGAAAGTAGCAACATCCTTCTTGTTCGGGCTCTCGGGCACACCCTCAACCTCCAGCACATAGCCTAGTCCCTCGAACCGGCTCTTCTCGTATGTCTCGCCCGCAGCCTTGATCGGATCGAATGTCTTCCTCCATTTGAGTGTCTCGAGGAGCTGCGCCTTTGCCTTTGTCAGGTCATTCTGATTCGCGCGCAGGAACTTTTGCAGTATGAGCTTGGTGTGGAACGCGTTGGATTTGCTCAGCTCGATGCCGTAGACTTCGTTGTGTTGGGCTTCGGTGACGAGGGCTTCGAACGCGTCATAGAACTTTGTGAGAGGGTGCTCAGGCGCCGTTTCGGGCCAGACGGGACCGTTGGCGGGTTCGACAGTGCTAGCTTCGGGCGCGTTGCTGGCAGGTGCCGCAGCGGGTTCAGCAACAGGTGCAGCAGGTGCTGTTACTTCTGCCTTGCTTTCCTGTTTGTCTTCCTCCTTTTTCTCCTTCTCTGCCTCCTTTTCTTCGGTCTCCTTCTGTTTCTCAACGTCCTTCTCTTCTATGTCCTTCTTTTCCTCCTCTACTTTCTTCTCTTCTTCCGGTTTCTTCTCAGCGACTGAGAGATCGGCTACTCCAGCAGTCGCGCTGTCTACAGGCTCTGTGGTCTCCTTCTTCTCGGCGGGCTCGGTGGGCTCGGCCGTGAGACTGGATTCGGGCTGCTTCTCCGGGACGGCGTCACCGAAAAGCCCGGCGCCCTGAGTGGTTACTGGGGCTACTTCTTCTGGTTTTGCTGCCATGTTGTGCTTGTGTTGATTTTGTGAGAGCAATGCGCTGTTCGTATGGTGTATCTGGAGATGTTATGAGGTGAACGGAAATCACCCCATAATCTCCGAAACCGCAACCGGAATACGAACACGCGCGTTCACGTGCCCTCCACCTGTCATCAAGACACGCGTTACCAAACGTTTCGGATATACAATTGCACTAGAGTGTACTAGACTGTTCAATTGGCAAGGTACACTTGGAAAGATTATGCATACATGATTGTTATCAAGCTATAAACTTCTACGCTCGACAGTGTGATGGCACCTGTCTGTATTCCCCTCTCTGACCCATGTCGATACAGCACGTACCCATGAGTCTCTTGGGACTGCCAGTGCAATAAAGCCGGGTAACCTGCTCTGAAGCAAGGACAAGACACATAAGACCGACAGCAGCACGGCACAATGAGTACCAAGGCAATCTATGTCCTCATTAGCACAAACTCAAACTTATTATGACGTGCAAGGATCAGAGTGAAAAAGCAATCAGTCGAAAGATGAAAAGTCTCGAAAAGTTTGTCAATCAGTGGGGCGAACCCCTCTGAGTTAGCATGAATTGGTGTTCATCATAGCAAACAGCAGGTAGAACAAAATGGATATTTACCTTTTCATTGATAGCTGGCTGTTGAAAATCCTGTGTAATCAAGAATTTAGTAGATACCTAACAGGAGTCAGCGACATGTCCTCTGTACAAATGTTGCGACTGAGATGTGCATGTAGAAAAACATTCAGGTAATCGAACTAATTTGTTCCCCATGGGTAGGTCGGTATTTGATAATACACTTTATTGCTCATCATTGGAGACTAGGTGCTGGGGGTGTGCTGAGAGGTATTCTAACCTTTCTATCATGTCATAGCCTCACGAAGCCCTCATCATATCGCGCACATTGTATCGCTGCTTGCAAGCATCTCGGACTGTGGGCAGTGTATGCGCAGAATGGAGAAGGCTTCGTGAAGCTATGATGGGCGCGTCGCTACAAGACCGCGCCAGCGCATGCATTGCGCTCGCAAATGGCGAACTATGGCATTCGTTCGAAATCTTTAGAACATGTTAGCAGTGATTCGTGAGAAACTTGAGTGCAACAGTTCGGTGAAGATTAAATAGATCAGTAATCCCGTTTGGCTTGGGTGGTCGATCACCATAGAGTGTATGATAGGGGCGACACTTGTGTTCATCATGATAATGACGGTAAGAAAAAGGGGAGGTGAACTTACCAAATGTTGCGTTGTGATGTAAAGAAGAGAATCGCAGAGCTCCAAGTTTTGTATGGGAACTTTTCGCGGCGGTTTTTCGTTTCGCCGGGCGGGACGTGGTCCAAGCTTTTACCATAGCGTGGCTGTACCCATCGACGCGCTCGTCCGTCATTCTTAGGTCGACACACGCGCTTCCTTTCGACAACTCAACCCCACTCTCGCCGCCCCGAACTCAACTTACTGCCGCCGTGCATCATGGTCGCTTCGACAACTGTATCGTTCGATGACTTCGTCAAGCAGACGCGGGAGAAGAAGAAGAACGAGGTCATCGCCCAGCAGTTTCTCGGCGGTGGAAGCCGAGGACGGAAAGCTAACGCATCTGGCGCAGGTGCAAAGTCGCGCGTGGAGTCTGAGAAGCCATCTCTGCTCAGCCGGATCAACGGCAGCGCCGGCGTTCAAAAGCGATCAGCGAGTGCGAAGCCAGCCGGCAGCATTGACGGAAAATGGCAGCATGATCTCCATAAGCTGAACAACCCCCGCGCTGCCAATAGCAGACACTCTCTTCCACGAACGGCCTCGACATCGCAAGTGGAGCGCAACACTAAAGCGTTCGACAAGTTTGCCTCTATCGGCCGGGCTCGCAATGACGGCGCGGGCATCAGCATTCGTGGTGTTGCCAATGGAGGACCATGCACCGTTATCGCAAGCAACTTTGCGCCTGGAACAACAGCTGCGGACATTGAGGCCGTCATGAGCCCCATTGGAGGAGAGACACTGGGATGCAAGCTCCTGTCTGCGAGCCCAACAGTTATGGTGGAGCTTCAGTTTGCGACCAGGGAGGGAGCCGAAAACGTCATTGCGACATTTAACAACCAAAAGGTCAGCAGAAGCGACCCTTGAAGCCAAACGAGACTAACACATTTTTTTTAGGCTGATGGCAGACTCCTCTACGTGTACATGAAGGACGTCCCTGCGAGCACTCATCTGTCGATGTCCCGAGCACCACCTGCTCGCCTCACCCAGTCAGTCGACGACATGGACGTTGATACTGGCGCACGATCTGGCAGTTTCCAAGATGGCCGATATGGCTTCAACGAGAGTGGCCGCCGAGAGCCGCCACGAGGACCCCGCCGCCGTTTCTAAACGCCTGGAACCACTCAGAACAATCTTCTTCGAATTTACCCTGTACGATACCCTTTCACGAACGACAGCGACGAGCAAAAAAATACTCTAAAAAAACAAGGGAGATTCTGGTTTCCACAACACATGGATGAAGCGGATTGACAAACCAGGGAGATGGCTTTTTAACTTTGGCAACATGAGCGTGGGACCGCGTGAAACAAACATCAAACATGACCTTTGTGAAGATTGTCAAGATAGGACATGATATCTAGAGTATACTTCTAATTACACTTCCGACCGGACGCGGCTTTCCACCAACGCACTACTTTAGTTGTTCTTCCATCCCTGGATGGCAGCGTCAACCTCGTTCCTGTACCTTTGCTGTCCCTCGCACTGCTCCAAGAAGACTTTGTACTTGGCATCCAACAGCTTCTTGACTGCCTTGTCACCCGACGGCTTCACTGTCTTACCAGGCTTGCTGAGCCGATCCATAATGTCCCATAGTGGCTCACTGTTGCCATCCTTGTCTGTACTGGCAGCCTTTGCGCCCAGCATAGCTGCGCCATGCACGACGGCGGCATGTACGTACCGCGGAATGAGAACAGGCATGTCGCATGCCGTGGCCATGAGCTCCATAAGCAGGCCATTCTGGCACTGGGATCCTGACATGAATATAGAAGAAATGACGTGTCCAGATTTGTTCATTGCAGAAACAATCTGATGCGTCTGCAGGGCAATGAACTCCATAGTCGCATAGTAATAGAGCGCTAGGCCATCGAGACTCTTGTCAGAGCTCAGACCGATGACGGAACCCTTCATGTTGGGATCAGCTATAGGTGAGCGGTTTCCGAACAGGTCGCCGTAGAAGAAAAAGTGACGGCCGAGCCATGAGATGTGTGGGGCTTTTTCTTTGTCGGCCATTTCGCGCAGGTGTTCGTTGAGATAATCGTAGATGTTGGTGTTGTAGGTTTCAGCAACGGAGACGGCCTCGTTAAAGGCAGGGTGTGTCTCGATTACGTGCTTGAGTAGCTCACCCGTTGCACTCTGTCCGCCTTCTGCCATCCAGTAGCCTGGTAACAGGACGTCTCGGTATGGGCCCCAGACACCATCCACGAAAACGGGATCGCGAGACATTGCGAGGTGGCAGGTTGAGGTTCCTGCAACGGCGGCGAGGCGCGTGAAGGCCTGGGAAACGTCGTTCTTGGGCTGATCCATGTCGAGTGTGTCCTCATCGAGCTTGACTTTGGCGCCAACGGTACCAATCCAGCCAGCGTAAGCGTCGATGACACCGCTCCCTACTGCGATACCGGCCGGAAGACCCATTTCCTGTGCAGCCTTTTCGCTGAGTGTGCCGACGAGCTCACCAGCAGTGAGATAACGTCCGTTCTGCCCAAGGGTCAGCTGAAGTTTATAAATCTCAAGGTGATGGACAAACCACATTATCAACACCTCCCATGCGCTTGAAGTTGTCCTCGCACAGTTCTTCAAGCCCAATCTCCTTTAGGAAATCCTCCTGCCAGCCCTTGACACTTCCATCGACGCCGACTGGTACAAAGCCCTGCTTGCAGACCACACTGCAATAGCTCCGGCTCTCGCTTCCGGTAGCCAGATGTGTAAGAGCATCAGTCAAATCATAGAACTTGCAGCGGTCGAACAGCTCCTTTGGCATGTTGTTCTTGAGCCAAAGCACTTTTGGAATCTCCATCTCGATGGACATCTTGCCTCCAACATAGCGAAGCAAGTTGTGTTTAGTAGCATTGATTTTGTTCGTCTCCTCTACCGGTCGGTGATCGAGCCAAAGAATGACATTGCGATCGTTGCCATCTTTGTTGTCAAAATTGGGCCCAGTAACTGGGACAGGTTCGTCTGTATCGTCTCTGAAGACAGCGAGGGAGCACGTGGCATCGAAGCCAATACCGCGGATGGTGTTTTGATCGATGTTGTGTTGGTCCATTGCTCGACGGACTGAAGAGCAAATGCATCTCCAAATATCTGTTGTGGATTGTTCCTGCTTTAATTTAGTTTTCGTCGACATGTTTTGCATGAAACAGTATGAATTACATAGTAACCAGTCTGCGGCTGCCAGAGACCTATGTTCTCCGATGCCAGTCCTACAATATCGCCTTGGTCATTCATGATACAGGCTCTGGCGCTGCCAGTACCCACATCAATCCCAATGTAGTGGTCGACCTGAGGGTGGAGCTCATTGCGAGGGTCAGTCGACAGTTGCCGCGACTGCTGGCGGTGCTGGGTTTGTCTGAACGGAAGAGTCATGATGTTTATTTGCGCGTGTAAAAAGATACAGTGGTGCAAGAGAATGAGAGCAACAGGGAACCAGCGGAGATCTTGTACTTCCGCAAGACAATGTTGAGCAACCAGTTGTAAATGCGGGATGAGCTCATAAGAGCTCCCGAAGCTCTAGCATGGTGGGGGTGGGGCAATGGACAGCTCTAGCTGCCCAGACCTTCTATCTAATCAGGCTTACTCCTCGCTCGGGTCGCGGGTTGAATGCCGATCTGCTCGCGAAAGGGTTGGAGAAAGGTGGGCATTGTGAAATCGGGTCCACTTCTTTTGGTATGCCGGCCGCTGTTGAGTGCGCGTAACGCCACCCAAGGCAGGTTTGAGTCTTGGAGATGACTTATCGGTGTAATTCCGGATCAAGCGGAGAAGCAGCATGAGTCAATGGCTGCGCACCTCGCAAGACGTGGAGAGAGGAAGAGGGGCTGTAAAACCGGGGGTCCGATGCAGGTGAATGCTCCTCGGTGATACGATTCGCCGCACGCTAGCCAAGCAAGCTTCAGCCTCCAACACCAATGGGTATACCGACAGTAGCTGTTTACACGGATACGCCAACATGCTACTCTCCCGACTTATTTGGCTGCCCCTTGCAGTCGCATCCTCGGTGACCGTCTACGTGTCCCCCGTCCCCGCCTCTGGGAACACGGCCGCGATCGCTTCACCCGTACCCCTCGCACAGATCGAATACGATGCGGATCAGCCAGTCGGCACCCTAGTCTCCTATACACCGCCAACGGGATCTTACGCCGCAGACCACCTACTACGCGTCGGTCTTACCGATGCGAAATCGGACACATGGCGCGGTGTTGTGACTTCGGCAGCGAGTTTCTCTGAGCAATATCACAAGAAGTTTGTCATCCACGTTGATGAGAAGGGCGAGCCGTTCCACGTTGGCTTCAGCACAAGGGCAAAGGGCAGCGAGAACGAGGTAGAGGTCGAGGTATTGAGGAAGAACGCCGGACCGAAGCCAGTCCTGAACAAGCCAATTGTGTTGAATGCGGAAGGAAAGCTTGGTTCCGAAGAACCGGAGAAGACCTTTTTGCAAAAGTGGGTGGTGTTGCAATTGTCGTTGGATCCTGTGCTAACAATCGCGCAGGTACTGGTGGGCTATTGCACTGTTCCTGCTGGTTCAGCTGGTCGCGGGTGGTGGAGACAAGTAAAGATTCAACAAGCGAGACGACTACATAAATGCCTTCACGCAAGCATGAGGTACACAATTTCCATTGTCGATGCTGCTATTCCGCTCAACTTTCGTTTCAAGTCGCGGTGTCTTTCATTCTGTGCATGACCTATTCTTGTAGCAGCTTCTGCTGCTGGCCAGCAAGAACAGCCTTCCTGTTGAAGGTAAGAGTCGTGAGCTAATATACATTCCTCGTTGTTATGTTGTCCGGAAATCTATTGATATTGGGTATAAGTATGCATTCATCAGCGGTTCCCTCAAGTAACTGGGGTAGCAGTTGCTGGGCGGGACTCGGCTGACACAGTGACAACGCTCTTGGGTAAAGACGCCAGAGTGGGAATCGATCCAGTGGAAGTTGACTGAGCGGGCGGCCCAGTATCTGATGAGGGTGTCGACTTTGGCTGGTGGACATCCATGGGGAGGATCTCAGTCTTCAGCTCTCTTGTCTTCTTCTGCTTGGGCTCAGGGGCCTTTTCGTTTTCCTGAACATAGAACTTTCGCAGCAGCATGATTGCTTCTTCTCGAAAGATGCCACCGGTGACGGGGTACGGTTGGTCGACGCTGGGACTATGAGACAGTCAGTGATTGAGACGCTAGCGTGGACCCTGAGAGAGATTGACATACTCAGAGTGGATCGTCAGCACTCCTCCTGTTCCACCAAACCGCTCGTTCCAACAGCCAAAGTAGACGGCTCGGATGCCATACTGGCGCAGCATCGACGCACACATGACGCACGGCTCGACGGTCACATAGAGGTCCGTCTCTTTGAAGATGCTGGTGGGATACTTTGACAAGATACTAGCAATGGCCACGAACTCGGCGTGTCTTGTACCGTTCAAGGTGCGATTTGTTTCGTTCATGCCCCGGCCGATGATCTCGCCATCCTTTACAAAGACACAGCCAACGGGTGTCTCGTCGCTTGTGAGTGCTAGTTCAGCCTAGATGATAGGATGAGTCAGCATGTGAGCTCGTTGATTGCAGTGCACTGCAAATCCGTGACACACGGAAGGGTTGTTTTACCATGGCGATAGCCTCGCGCATGAATCCCTCGTGATACGTCCTCTCCTCGGGATCCATGTCTTCTGTTGCGCGCACTGCTTCGTAGTCTTGGCGGTCCTGTTGATTCACGGTGGAGGGAGATGGACTGTTTGTCGTGGTTGATTGCTGAGCAAACAGCCAGTAGAGGGCCAGGCCGAGCCCGGCGGAGGCCACGACCAGAGCCTGCCATGATTGCTTCACCTTGAGAATTGCAGTCATGCCCGTGGGAGGCAGCGGCGACCATGCGCGATGTGCTGAAACAGAAAGTGCATGTCGGAGATTCTCTGGCTTGTGGTGCCGACCAAGACGGTTTCGGCAAGCGCTAGCCACTCTAGTTTACGTGGAAGCCGCGCCCGGCCGAGGGCTGAGCATACCAAGGGAAAGCCAACAGGTGTACGCATTGCCATCGTAACGCCAGGCAACGACCAACATCCGCTGCTATACCCCAAGCCGATCTCTTCACTGCACCGCCACAACCACATTACGCAGTTGCAACGTACATCTGTCCACGCCTCCCACCACTCTATACAAAACCGACACGGAAGCGCGCCCGGTCAATCGTCCCATAGCTCCATCCACGCAGCACCTTGCGCCGTCCCCAATCCTACCCAGACTGCACTTCGCATACCTTCACACGCTTGAAATCACACAAACCTCGACCCGACAGTAATCATGACGCTCGCAGAGGAGTTCAAGTCGCGGAATTTCAGTAAGACGTTCGCTGCCGGCGCCATTACATTGTTGCTGACATGGCTTGTTTGAAGGTATCTACGGTCAATGGTCAGTCGCATCCCCTCACCACCCTTCACGCGCCGCCGGAGGCTTCCGCAAACGTGGCCGGCACAGTGTCAGGAGAGACAGTCAGGCATGAGCGGCGCCGACAAGTTGTCCCACGCCCGCAAGGTGTGCTGGACTTTGACACCGTCGAACGAGCTGCCGTGGACGTTGGCTGCTTTTGACGACATTCCCGCTAACATACCCTCTAGGACCGGAGTTCTGTGTATATTCCTGTGCTTTGCGCTGGGCATTGCCAACATCTTCCACGCCAACTTTGTCATTGCATTCAGTATTGTTTGCCTGTATGATTTCCATCTGTTATGCCGTTCCAAGCACGAAACCTAACAAACCTGGCAGGGTGTGCTCCTTCATCATTATCTTTATTGAGATACCGCTCCTCCTCCGCATCTGTCCGACGTCGCCAAAGTTTGACGAATTCATTCGGAAGTTCAGCTCCAACTACATGCGCGCTGCCATCTACTTCGTCATGAGCGCTATACAGTGGATCAGCATCTGGCCCATGGCTACCAGCTTGATTGTGGCAGCCATCTTCCTGCTGCTTGCGTCCATCTTTTATGCGCTTGCCGGCTTCAAGGGCCAGCAGTTCCAGGGCAGCAAGACGCTTGGCGGACAGGGTGTTGCGCAGATGATTATATAAAAGAAGAAGAAAGAGACTCCCCCCGTGGAAACAGCAGGAGGTATCATACGAGAGCGGAGGAGATTTAGGCAACGATTGTGAACGTACCACCCGTGTTCGGGTACACCGGGGAGCCAAGTACGAGACGAACTACTACTACATCATCACGGCAGTGTCCCTGTATCAGGTCCCGGTTTGACCTCTTCGTATCATGGATGAATAGCCAGGCGTTATTGGGTGCTATATCTGTCACAGAGACTGCTTGGTCCTAGACATGTGGCTCAAGTTGAGAAGCTAAAGAATGCGATATTATGTTGTAAATTTGTGCGCTATTTGCTTGACAATTGAGTATTGGTCATGACGGAATAACCAACATCACGATCAGGTGGGGAGAACATACGTAACGGTGCATGTGGGGACTGGCGCAGGGCCTACCGGGCAACCCATAAAGTTCTAGAAGCCTGTATGCCCACGGTGAGCTGCTGGAGCGGTAACGGTATTGAAGGATCGTCATTTGGATGATTTGATTAACTCACCGGTACTTGAATGCAGTCTCGCATACGCGATGGACCACATGTGGAGGGATGCGTCAGCCCAAGGTTGCGAAAAAAACTACTGTCGTTCAGCGGACTGGTGCTCGCCTTTTGCATGACGATGACTGGCTGCTAGGGTCTTGCCAGGAACCACACTGGCTAGGCGCGGGGAACACTAGCGCCCTAGTCGTGCCGGAACTCGCTCTCATGCTGAAGATCCTGCACAACGCCTCGCAGCTGGATACCAGGTGTTGGCTGACTGCTGTATCCAGTCCCGCTGGCTTCACCACACAGTCTGCAAAGCTAGCCAGATATTTGTGGATAGCCCCGGGCCTTCACGCTCCCAGAGCCTCCACGTAGGTGTTGTTGAAGTCGCAAAGTCCCCGATGCAGCATAGCGGCTGGGCATCCATCTCCAACGCGACAGTGACAACAGATCGACAGCACTCAGCAAAGTGGCACAGCCTCTTAGTCAACCGCATGTGAATGCCAGCCATCGCAAAACCCAACAACTTCAGTCGAGCAACGAGCGGGCACGCACGCCCGAGGCGTTCATCATGGCGGCCGCGTGCCAGACGCCAGCCGCCAGCCGCCAGGGCCCCATGCGCCCTACCCAGCCATGATGCAAATGCGGGTCGCAAAGCTGTCTGCTACATAAGTGCACCACCCCGGCTTCACAGGGCCGCTCCCACATTGCGCCATTTGGCAACACCATACGGCCCCGTCGAATTTTCCTCTTTAGCCTCACTTTCTCGGTCGGCCCTAAGTGCTTGTCCTGAGGTCAGTCTACACTATAAATCCCGCCCTGTCCGCAGCATTGGGCTCTCATTCGTACTCGCCCTCATTGGCTGGCTACGTCTCGGTGGAGCTCGCTGACCACTTCTCTACCTTTGTCCATTTCCGCAACCCAGTCAATGCAGCCGTGTTTCTGACGCTCGACGTATCAAGCATTCCGTGGCTGTCCAACTTGTCACTGACATTGGCCTTCTTTTAGCCTACAAATCCCCTCACAGCCCACGCGACGTCTCTACCCCACATAGCCATCGAGCAACGGCTACGCATACAATGAGTGCTCCACCATCAATACCTCCGCGCCCATCGCGCTCCCAAAACAGCCCTTCTCCTGCGCAGGGAACTCACATGGACGTCCCAAAGGTCCCTCCTCGTCCAAAGCGCGGCATCGAACGCTCCGTCTCTCCAAGTGGGGACAGATATGCTCCCTCCCCGCTCAATGACCCAACCTACGTGCCCGGTGCTCCTCCAAAAGATAACCATCGCCTCAGCACCGAACTACCACCCCGCCCGCCAAGTGTTTCTCTGCCTTCGCTCGGCGAGGAAGGCACCGAATACGCCAGTTTCGAGGACCTGTCCAAGACTCTTCAGGAGGATAAGGAGGGTGGTTCTCCACAACACATGAAGAATGTGGCAGGAGACTTGCCTTTGCATGCCCCGACTGCCTCAGTTCCGAGCTCCACCGCAAAGACCAGGATCCAAGCTGTGACGCGAACCGATTCGCAAACAGCCGCAGCGGCCGGGTTTGGCTCGCAGCTGTCGGTTGATGAGAAGAGCTCACAGGCAAAGTCTGGCCGTTCTGGGTCCTCTGCTGGTTCGCGCCCCAGCTCAATCTACAATGACAAGGACGAGCATGGTATCCCCGAGATTGGCGTCCAGGTGCCCATGTTCCGCAATGCGGGAGATGTACAGGCTCCAAGCCCGGCACCATTTGCACAACAGCCCGGATCCCAAGGAATTGGATTCAACCAGAAGCCCGGTGGTCGCCACCACGGGCGTACCAAGAGCGGGCGCGAGATCTTCCATGGACCTCCTGGCAGCTATGGTATGCATGGTCACGGCAAGATATCAACAGACGAATTCGAGCAGAAGTGGTACGAAAAACACCCCGATGACTTGAAGCGTGAGAAGGCTGGCGAGTATGGCCCTCATATTCAGGAAAACAGAAAGGACTACCACTGGCGTGCGGATAACCTGGAGAAACTTGTGCATGCGAGGTCACAAGATGTCGGAGTGGGTACGTTGCTAGCTTCCAACAGACAATCATGAATTTGGCACTAATCTTACTGTATGTACAGGAACCAGCCGAGATGCTATCAGCACTCCTGACGAGCAAATTGGGTACAGGGCCACAGAGGAATACGCGTCAAGGATGGCTTCTCCCAGACCATCATCTTCTGACCCTGCTGCTTCCAAAAAAGCCGGTTATGTTGACTCCCCACTTCGCAATGAAGCTGGTCAAGAAGTTAATGATAAGGGGGAGGTCATCCATATTGACCCGCCTTCGCATCGCTCTAGCAAGGTTCATGGCGGCGGTTACGATCCACCAACCGAGGACCTTGGACCTCGAGGTGGTAACACCGCGAATGAGGGCGGATGGGTTACCGAGCGCGGATACGGTACACCTATCCTTGCCTCTGATGAACTGAAGAAGCATCCAGACGCCGAGTGGAGGCAACCTGCAGTGTCACCTGAGCTCGAGCGCCATGGTGACGAATATATTCTCAACGAGGACGGCACGCCACAGTATCTCACAAAACAGCGTACTCACAGCAGGAGCTCGAGCAGGAACAACAACAAGCAGCAACAGCGTGTCATTCCTAGCCCAGCCCAGTTTGAACATAGCAGCACCCCGCTTGAGTCGCATAAAGAATACGAACCCCTCTTCCCAGAGGACGAGGAGACCAAGAAGCCGAACCCAGCCGTTGAAAATGTTAAGCGTCCTAGTTTTGCCCGCCACCAATTCCCCAGTCAAGATGTTTGGGAAGACACGCCTGGCAGTCTGCAACTCGAGACTACAGTTGACACTCCGCAAGAGCCTGAAGAGCCTCAAACTGCAGTTAGCAAGGGAGACGTCAGCCCTGCTAAAGCCTTTGAAAATCCAGAGTCAGAAGAGCAACGCAAGCGCCAGATCACTGAGGAAGACCAAGAATCGTTCCTGTCTGAACATACAAAGCAATTCGCTGCCGAGAACAAGCTACTTGGAAAAGTACGCGACGACGGCTCAGGCCGTCCCGGTATGCAGCAACGCTTCCCCAGCCAAGATATCTGGGAAGATGCCCCGTCACACGGGCACCTTGAAACTACAGTCAGCACGCCGCAGATGGAGGAATCAAACGAATATGCCGAAGAGACACCAGTTGATCAAAAGCCTCCTGTGCCTGCTCGACCTACTATTCCTGCTCGACCTGCTAAGAGGGAGCCATCCGCAGAAGGAAGGAAGGCACCTATCATTCCAGAGCGACCAAAGCCTCAAATTCCAGTACGACCAAGCAAGCCATCTACAGGCTCTTCTGAAAGTGCTTCAGCCAGTGAGCCACAAAGTACCGAGAAGGTGAAACCACCGGTGCCTGCTCGCCCAGCGGGTTCCAAGATCGCCGCTCTTCAAGCTGGATTCCTCAAAGATCTCAACAGCAAGATTGGTCTCGGGCCCCACGCTCCTCCCAAGGTCAAGGAACCTGAGCCAGAGGAGGAGGAGAAGGAGGCAGCACCGCTACAAGATGCTCGGAAGGGTCGAGCCAAGGGCCCACAGAGGAGGAAGCCTGCTTCTTCTCCAGCTCCAGGCAGTGCGGCCGCCCCAGCTGCTGCACCAGCCCAGAAACTCAGCATCGGTCCCGTGACTGCAATTTGGGGTTTTGTTGAAGACGGCAGCCTCGACGTCCCAGCAGCCAAGATGGCCGCGCAAATTCAAAAGGCTCTCGACGTCACTGCATCCACCGAGAAGCCTGCTTCTTCCGAGGCCGTGACTGAGAAGAGCGCCCCGTCAGAACCAGAAAAGCCGCAACCAGCCCAGACTTCCTCCAAGGAAGACACCGAACTCGCTCCTGAGACCGAGGTAAAGACCGAGAAGACTGAGAAGACCGAGAAGACCTCCTTGCCGGAGCAGGTATCCTCCACTGTAACCGAAGCTCTCGACTCAGTTACTGAAAAGGCATCCTCTGCCTTGAAGACAGAAGAGACTTTAGTCACTGAAAAGGCACCCGGTTCCTCCGATGCCCCTGGTGCCTTTCCCGGCTCAGGCCCTGACCTGGTCGATGAGGGCAACGCTAAGAGCGAAAAGCCTGTAGACGAGCCGGTCGCTAGTGCATCGACCGAGGAGAAGCGTGATGAAGTATCGACTGCGTAGAAGGGGGTGAGAAGTTTCAGAAAAGGGAATATACATAGAAGTAGTAGTCTTCAATTGTTGTTTTTTCCTTGCTTTTGGCTCCAAGTGCACGCCCCATGAGATATTTTAACTAGAAATACAGGAATGGAAGTGTCGCTGTAAAAGCTTTTGTTTTTTTCTTTTTCAATGTGTGTTCTTGACTTGAAATAAGGGAACATTTCTGTCTGTACTCTCCGCGTGCGAATCTTACCCCCTTCCCTCTTTTTTTCACTCACTTTTCGAAGTTGGTGTAGTGTAAAGTAGATGATAAGGAGTACGGATGAGTCGGACATGTTGATAATTAGACTTGTGCTGTTAGCTAGAGAAAGTACCCGTTCTTCTTCTTGTTTCATTACTCGTATGGCGTATTTTGGTCTTGTCAAGTAAGTCTAGCATATATATCTCAGGGACGAGAGAAGTAAGGTGTGTAGGTGATGTAAGATTTGTGCATTTTCTCTCAGGGTATGTATTAGTTTTCTTTTCAAAGCAGATATACCCCTTTTTTGATATTAGTCAGTGGATTAGGGGGTTATGGCGATTCTGGGTTGTCGCTTGTTTTTTTCCCTTCTTCTTACGTTTAGATAAAGAATTGTATTGTAGTGTGCACACGTGTATATGCGTTGCGTATCTTCTCTCTAGATCTGTATGTTCTAGAAGTATAAAACGTAAGTATATAGGCGTGTACGTTTCTATTCTCGTTTCTTACCTATAGAGTAGCAGTTACTAGGAAGAGAAACGGGCATGTGTCTTAAAAGAAAACGGCATGGTCACTTTGACTACCTTATTAGACGCAACCTAGTTAAATCTAGAACAAAATTGCGAGTTTGAAAAAATTGTTGATTGAATTACAGTGCTAGACGTCATAACTACTAAAAAAAGCGGATAGTTCGCTCTCGCCCGATTCAGAAGATGTTTCGTCTTCAGAAGGTGTTTCGTCGTCAGAAGAGGTATCGTAATTTAGGCCGGCACGCATTTTAGCCAAGCGTGCTTGTGCCCCTGTTAGCAGAGGATGGTCTGCCCGCAGAGTACGTTCTCGAAAGGCAACAACGTCCTCCAGTATTGCTATTGCTTTCTCTGTCTCCCCATTGTCGTAATGTGCTAATGCGAGCGAATGTTGCGACGTGATAGGGTCCGGGTGTTCTGGCCCCAGTACCTTCTGCTGTTCTTGAATGACATGTTCTAGCAGTGCTATCGCCTTCAGTGTCTGCCCATCTCTCCTATATGCTACAGCGAGCTCGTATTGTGACACGAGCTGGTCGGGATGTTCTGGCCCTAGCACCTTACCCTGTAATCGGATGACGTATTTTAGGAGCGGTATCGCCTTCTCCAGTTGACCATCATCTCTATATGCTGATGCGAGCTCGTGCTGCGATGCTAGTCGTGAGGGGTCATCGGGTGATAGTGTCTCTTCCATTTTGACGACGTGTTCTAGTATCTCCACCGCCTTCTTCACTTGCCCCCCCAAAGAATATGCTATTGCGAGTGCCATCTGCGAGGTTAGCCGCCAGCAGTCATCTGGAGGTAATGACTCTTCCATTCTGACGACGTGTTCAAGCAGCTCTATCGCCCTTGGTACTTGTCCGTCGTTTTGGTAGGCTATTGCAAGCTCGTGCTGCGATGCTAGTTTTGAGGGATCATCTATTGCTAGCTCCTTCTTTACCTCTATGACATGCTCCAGCAGGGCTATCGCCTTCGACATTTGTTTGTTGTCAATGTATGCTGTTGCGAGCGAGTGCTGCGATAATATTCGATCTGCATCATCTTCATCAAGATGACTGATTAGGTGATTTGACTTTTCCAGCCACATTACCGCCTCCCTGAACCTGCCATTCTCCAACACACATAATCCTACCCGCCGGCAAAGCACGGATTGCGCTCTTGAGATATTGTTTTGTACTAAATCAAGCAACCGCATTGCGTGTGGCAAATATGCTCTCCATATGAGCCGATTGTTATAGTGTATATCTGGAAAGACATCCACAACGTGCTCAATTGCGTCTTCTGCAACTTTGGTGATGGCGCTATGGTTCTTGATCCAGATCTTTGTTGCTAGATGCACGAGTCGGTGAACATCGTACCACTCTTCTTCCTCTTCTTCTTCCTCCTCCTCCTCCTCCTCTTCCTCCTCCTCCTCCTCTTCTTCTTCTTCTTCCTCTTCTTCTTCTTCTTCTTTTTCTTCTTCTTCTTTTTCTTCTTTTTCTTCTTTTTCTTCTTTTTCTTCTTTTTCTTCTTTTTCTTCTTTTTCTTCTTCTTCTTTCTCTTCATCGTAATCCTCTGCGATATCGCCCTCTTTTTTATTCTCGTACTCCTCTGTGTCATCGTCCTCTGTGTCGTCGTCCTCCTTTTCGTCATCGTCCTCCTTTTCATCGTCGTCCTCCTCTTCGTCCTTGTAATCCTCTTCGCCGAACTCTACTTCATCTTCATCTGTATCTTCACCCTCGCACTCTACCTCATCTTCATCTCCATCTCCATCTTCATATTCTTCTCCAAACTCCACTTCTCTGCCTTGGTTACCACTGTCGCGTCTGACCAGGAACGAATATCCACACAGCGTGCCAATAGCCGTCTCCATCTGTTCTTTTGATTCAGGTTCTGGTAGCAGCGACCGCGGTATGGCTTTCCACTCTATGCAGGATATAAACTCTAGTAAATCTGCTGCTAGTGGATCGCGCTCGCGCAGCTGCGTAAATGAAACTACCCACGTTGTTGCTACCGCGTTCGCAGAGCCTTTATATCGTGTGTTGTCGCGAAACTCTTTACTTAATAGACCTATAAGATCCTGTTCGGTACTATGGAGAAGCTGCAGATATTTTGCGATTGTGGTTCGATTCATGTTGAGATACGCAGCCGCCTGTGCGATTGCAAGTGGGAGACAAGTTAACTCGTCCAGCAGCTTGTTCGTCATATGGTGGTCGCGGAGAATTTCTTTCCTGATCAGCGATTTGGAGAAGAAGTCGATCGCATCCTGGTGATTCATCGCCTCCAGCTCCAGCACGTCGGACTGAGTTAGCGACACGGCTACGTCCATCGTGCGCGTCGTGTACACCACCACGCCAGTGTCACTCTTTGGCAGATATTCGATGATGCCCGGTGATTCCTCTGTCCCGAACAAGATACTAGGGTCGTCAGCATTATCCACCACCATGAGCCACTGTCCTGCTTGACTCGAGCTCAAATATCGTTTCACCAGCTCTTTGACGTCTTCTTTGTCAGTTGTCACCTGCGGCAGGCCTAATGCTCTCGCAATGCTTACGCATGCCTGCTCAAAGCCCTCCATGCTCAGCGTGGGAACCCAAAATATCGAGTACTCTGGCCACTTTTTTTTCACGCTGTACGCAAATTGTAGGGCAACTTGCGTCTTGCCTAGGCCACCAAGCCCCACAATAGATAACTCCTGGCAGTCCCGATCCACCATTAGTCTGTGTTGTAAAAGCTGGAGCTCTGCTTTCCGCCCAACAAAGCGTCGATTCATCATGAATGGGATGTGATATATGGGCTTAGGCAAGTTTCCTACTGCGGCTGCTGCTGCTGCCGTACGCTGACCATTCGTCTCTTTGGCGGCATCTGCTGGCGTGCGTGACTTGGCCAGCTCTGCTGGTGGTATCATTGATAGCACCTCCTTTGCATACGCGGCCGCTGTCCCTGCTGCGAAGGGCTGCCATCGTTTGTTTTTGTGTGAATCTGCGTAGTCACAAATTCCGCGGACGACAAGACACGGAAAGCTATTCATCAGCCCCGCGGCCTCCATCTCGAAGCACAACACTTTGCCAAATTCAGTGCTGACCTTGTCCCGCTCGCTGGCGCTTCGTAGCACCTGGTTGCCGGACGCAATAGTGCCATAGTGTACTGCTACTTCCTCCCCGATGTCGCGCACCGGCCGGACTTGGTGTCTGTCAGGGCTGCATCCACCGCACGTCTGCCCTCCAACATGGTCGTATGTTGCTTCAAATAAAACATCAGGCCCTGCTCTGCTGCGTTGGAATTGTGCGATGCCCTCTAGCTTGGAGATGTGCTCAGTTAGCTTGCTTCTGCCGCGCAGCTGGTTTGCCTTTAGTCGCGCGACAGCCGCCAACAATATCTGTGGTGGTGAATTAAGTGACCCTGTGCGTTCAAAGCCGCTTGGTGTCGTCTTTCCCATATCATACTGCACCACACCAGCAGATTGTCCGGAAGGTTGGCTAACGACTATATCTCCTAGCCGAATATCTGCTTCGACGCTCGGGACACCGCCACCAATGCCGACCATCAGCCCAAACTGAATCTTTTTGAAAGTTGCGCGCATTTGCGTTGCTACCGAAGCTGCTGGATTGTTGCCGATTCGGCCAGCGGGCAAGCACACAATAACGACATTGTGGCCGCTGATGGAGCCTAGGGCATATAGGTTCTCGTCGTTGTCGGCCAGGTCGAGGTTAGGATGCTCTTCGTCGAGCATCTCCTGCGCTGCCGCCATCTCGACAGGCAGCGCGCACACCCATCCCACCGTGTAGTCATCGTGGCATAACTGACGTGTCATTCGCGGTCGTTATAGCGGAGAGTGAGTTGAAGTGACTGAGATGCTTGGGATGACATAGGAAGAGTCGTAGCCTCGCCACACAGTCGCTGCTCAGCCTGACGACCTGGATTGCGCTCGGCTGCTCACATGTCGTAAGCCGAAGGCTGTGCATGACGGAGTGGGCTATTGGTGTGGAGCAGATGTCGCTGTAGTCGAATGTAGGCAAGGCGTGGGGGCGAAACAACGCCTTGCTCATTGGTTCGACACGGGGAACAAGCTGCCATATTTAGACTGGGCGGCAGGTGCAGCCCAAACTCTTATTGTATTTTACCTCTAACTAATTCCCTGTCTTTGCGACTTTGTATACGACGATTCACATTGATATAAAGACTACTGCTTCTGTTCCATTCATGAATAACGTACAGGACCAGCCTCAAATATCCTATCCATATGGGGCGCCCTCAAGCTTGAACCCACCCGGCTGCAACTTCTGGAAAACAGCAGTAGGATCGTATTTCTTGGAAACGGACTTTAATTTGGCCAACTTTTCTTTACCATAACTCGGGATTACGTTCTGGTACGGGCTGGCATAGTTGAGGTAGATGAAGTCGTGATACAGGCCTTGTTTCTTTGCCTCCACTTTTGCTGCTTTCATAAGATCTTGGGCGGCTTTGTGGAGCTCCTTGTCTTTGGAAGCGTCTGACCAGATCATCCAAAGGCATATGTGCATCAGTGGTCCATCATTAGGAGAGAGACCAAGCGCATTTCCACCCTTCTTGCTCATCTGCTCCATGGCGGGGACAGTGAAGACTTGGAACATCAAAGCACCTGAACTGGTTAGGGGAGCTACGTCTCTTTGGTGGTTTACTTGAAGCCATGTCATGAATTTGCGATCTAGTTTGAAGGTAGCTGCCCAGAATGCGTGACGGAAGCCTCTGGACATCTGATCAGTCAATACGGTCGAGTCATCTGTCATAGTTGTGTTCGTAGTACTAGTCACGATCGCGGGAATATCGAAGTATTTCTTGAGAATGGCTGGAGGTTCGGCTTCATTGATAGGACTCGAGTACTCCAACTGGGCCAAGGCGACTGGAAGGCCATTTAACATAGCAAATGACACAATTTGAGCCGAGTTGGGGTCTTTGGTGGCCTCCTCCGCCGACGATACGAAGGCCTCGATTACAGCTGGATAATGGAATGTTGAGTAAACTCGAGACCCGCCCCACATCAAGCCCTGACGAATCGTCTCCAGTTCAAACCGGGTAACAACACCGAAGTTGTTTCCCCCTCCACGAAGTGCCCAGTAAAGGTCGGGAAACTGGGTTGGCGTGGCTTTGACGATAACACCTGACGCGGTGACCACCTCGAAGGATGCAACATTGTCGCAAGCATATCCGTGGATATTGGATAGGTGACTAATACCACCACCGAGAAGAAGGCCAAGGCCTACGTCTGATGAGCGTCCACCTATGACAGCAAGCCCGTGCGCTCCAAGTTTCTCATATACGGCTCTCCATCGATTTCCAGGCCCTACGAATACCGACTTTTTATCTTCGGCGAGTGTTATTTCGTTCATGTTATCCATAGAGACAGTGATGCCACCCTCAATACTGGATGCGCCAGCGAAGGGAGTGTGTCCGCCGCCCTTCACTGCAAAGGGGCACTGAGTAAGACGAGACACCAACACCATGGTCGATACATCTTTTGCCGTTGATGGGTTGAAAATGCAAGCTGGATCTAGCAAAGCTGCTTGTTTAGACCAATATCCATTAGTGAATGCGTCATATGAGGAGGATCCATTGGTAAGGACCTTATTTCCAAAGATGAATTTGAGGGACTCGCACTTTGTGAGATGTTAGAGAGCCCCATCTGGCACGATAAGCATGACTTACAGCTATTGCACATAGTTCAGATGTAGGACTTTCTGTATTCAACGCAGCCAGACCAGGAACCGCGGAAACATCAACACCATTGGCAAGCAGAGCACTGGTGACGTTAAAATCAGCGGACTCGAAAACGTGTCTTGCAGAAGCATTAACAGAAAAAGTTGCTAAAGAAGCGAACAAAGGAATCCTCATGTTGAGTAATGGGTGTGTTCTCCGGCCGGTCGAGTCACGAAAATGGTACCTTCGTAAACAGAGGTGTATAGAGCGACAGTCACCGCTCTGAACTGCTACTTATAAGGGGCTGAGAAAGACCGAAGATTGTCTTGCGATTGGTGACTCGCTTTCTATTCATCATCTGAAATACGGAGCAAGATGCAGCTAGCTGCATAATGCAGGGATCATATGCTACAAGAGGCTGGGGCAAATAGTGTACGGATATCTGAGGGCTATGAGGGACCTGAATCGGACCAAGCCACCGTTATTGACCCCTGAGCCTGATTCTTACTTCATATTCTCTCTGGCGCAGGGACCTGTAAGGCATCTTCACTGCTTTATAGCAGCGCTATACTAGATTTGTTCAGCGCGCTCGTAATCGGGTGTCGGGCCTTGACCATGGTATCGTCTACTGCTCCACTGGTCGAGCATTTGTGAAACAGTTTGGTAGAGTATGGGGTTGCTTTGCTATAAGCCTTAGCAGCGTGGGTCCATTCAGTCCGTCATCCGAATAAGTGGAGATGAACAAACGCATTACAAGCTTAACAAACATTCCCTCAAGAAGTAGAGTTACTGCAAAAGTCAGACGATTCTCGAGGTTCTTGCATTCCTCCTGTCTAGCTCAGCTCACGACTATCAAATAATACCTTCCTATGTCATTACTGAGACAAGAAGTTCTTCTTGGCCGTAGGCTCTCAACGTACACCCTTCCAACGCCGTCACTGTTGTAACATCTCCTGATTTCCAAAAAAAAGGCAGGGTCCGAGGGTAAATGCTCCCTATAGATTCTGGTGAGCAGTAAACGTCGACTACATCAGGATCACTACCCTGTTGGAAGCCGATGACGAAACACCCACTAAGTCCCTGCTGGTAAAACCCGGCAGTTGGACCAGTTTACGCAGCCTTATACATCCGCGGTACTCTTTTGGTTGACCCGATTCCATAAAAGGACATTGACGCGGGTCAGACGGGATCGAAGCAGGGAAAACGCAGGTCGGATGCCCGATGCAGTGGGGGGTTGTAGATCATGATCGATCCAGGTGCCGCGTCAAACATGGCTTTTCTAAGATTTGCATGTTCACCAGAATGCCCAAATCTTCAATTCGCCTCACGCAACACACAAAATGCATCAGAACCTGTTTTGCTCTTTGCAGCCACTCAGATTATACCGCATCAAGGATTGAGAGCAGGTAAAAAGGTTAGGGATGGGGTCTAGCACGCGTAGTGTCATCGCCGCTGATGGTTGTGGCTTGTCGTCCGCTAGTGCGTGCATGACGTAGTGTCCCATTTCAGCGTTGCGCGTGTCTCTTGCTGTAATAATGAGCGCAAAGAAATTGTATAACCCCTAATACCACCCCATACTCACCTCAAATCCTCCAAAAATTGTTTCTTCATTTTTTTGCCCAACATGTCGACTGGGGGTGTGGTCTACAAAGACCTCTTACCTATTCCCGATACAGATCCTACACAACATGAGGGGAAATCGAGCACGCTACGCGATGCACCTACGGACAGCCACGCACTAGCCCTAGATGCTGCTAGGGTGCCACCTACAGAAGAGAAGGGGGCTGCGCAAATAGAGCATGGAGAAGAGGTGGTTGATTTAGGTTGGAATGAGCCAAAAGAACATGTCGCCAAACCTCTAGTAGGGGGACTTGACAATGAGGACGTCTGGATGCTTATCCGGCGCTTCAACAGGGTGAGAGCCACATGCCTCTCATACCAATCTCTCATGCTAATTTTTCAAAGCAAATATACCAAGTCAAGGAGATTCCGACAGCGCCCCCAGGAGGCTTGGATATGAACATCTCGGACGATGAGGAATTCGCGCCGGACAAACTTCGTGCCAATATAGAGCGCCTCTATATGACTATTGTAAGCCGCCTTGGTGTACGAATTGACAAGCAGCCTAACTGTCTTAGGGTATCGGCCTAATAGCTTTTGGCAAGCACATCGCACGCATTCGCTCGTGGCGAGAGACCCAACGCACTGCTTGGTTTTGTACCGCGTACTTTACCGCTTGGTCCCTTGACCTGATCATGCCTCTAATGTCAGTGACTCTTGTAACGCTGATTGTTTATCCGCCGGCTCGCGATGCAATGTTTCCTCCTGCCCCTATCGCACTCGTCAGCTCTAGCGGAGGCGTTCAGAAGCCAAAATCTGGAACTCTTGGAAGTACCGACAGTGTTACTGGGGCGCCTGAAAACCACAAGGGTGAGGCTGTAGAGCAGGAGGCGACTAATTTCGTCTATGGCGTCGCTACAATTGCATTGTCAAGCGCTACTGGGAAGAACCCTGAGAGCGAACCCGAAGAAGCAGAACCGAATGACAGCAGTGCCCCGGATGTCACTCGAGTTGCTATCGGTGTTGCCCATTCAAAAGACAAAGCAACGGGTGTTAAGCCCGATAAAGATCACGACAAAACCAAAGTACCCATGGAGACTGCTATGTGGGAACAGATGAGGCCAATCATGCATGGAGTTGCAGAACTCGTAGACACCTGGGAACGCTTCGCAAAGTGAGTGTGTCTCCCCAAGGGCATTCGATTGATAACTGATTTGTTCATAGTTTGCTTAACCCGACTCCCCCGTTTCCAACGAACAAGTTCCACTTCCGTCTTGCAGCAGCCATCGCCCCCCTCGTCCTTATCTCGTTG
This sequence comes from Curvularia sp. ZM96, assembly GCA_022457065.1. Taxonomy (NCBI): domain Eukaryota; kingdom Fungi; phylum Ascomycota; class Dothideomycetes; order Pleosporales; family Pleosporaceae; genus Curvularia; species Curvularia sp. ZM96. The sequence continues at coordinate 4,073,284 of JAJGBQ010000004.1, read as the reverse complement.
CTTGTATCGTCCTACATGTTCATGAAGGGCGTCACGTTCGGTGTTGGATTCGGATTCTTCGGCGACCCAGTCATCCAACGAGGCCTTGCTCTTCTCAACAGAAAATTCCCTCATTGGCAGAAACTACTTGAACTCCGTAATACCCTTCTAAAAGGCGTTCCTACCAACGCTCAGCTAGCAATTACTCTGCTTCGTCTCGGCGAAGCGAATAAGGCACCATTACCACCTCCACCCCACGTTACACGGCCACCAGCAGAGAAGACTTCGACTATAGACGCACAACAGCTTCGTGGTGCGGGCTCAGATCTGCCGCTCAATGCTACACAAGAAGAGCTCGACGAAGCCATCTCGTACGACCCCAGCGTTGGACACGCCGCAAGCGACGAAGGCACCGATGATACCAAGCGCGGGAAAAAGAGCAGCAAGATTCTCAACATCTTCCGCGGCACCCTCAAAGGTGGTGTAGAAACCACACGGGGTGCCGACAAAGTCAAAGCTTTGGCTGGCTCCATGCACGCAAAGAACAGACTGGGTGCCCTTCCCCCTCGAAACGCCGACCTGACATCCGGGCCCGTGGAGTTCAAAGCCCGCTTCGAAGGCAAAAAGGGACACGCGTACATTGCCACCAAGTCAACCATTCCCTGTATTGCTTTCTCGACCGACAACACAATTGAGAAGATTGGTAGTGCGGATAGAGAAGACTTGCATCCTTTGTGGAGTATACCCGTTGGCGATATCCTGGAGTTAAAGAAGGTGGGCGGATTTGGGTGGAAGGCCAAGATGGTGGTGGGATGGGTTATGGATCGGGAGGTGGCGGATGGGCTGATAATTACTGACAGGAAGTTGAATCAGTATCGGCTTATGGCGTTGCCGTTGAGGGATGAGCTATTTAATCGGCTGATAGCTATGGGTGGGCAGAGATGGGAGTGCTGCTAGCAGTATGGAAGTGTGGGGATCACTCCGTGCATGGGAGGTGTTTGCGATTTGGGTTTCTGACGGAGTGTGGAAGTATTCCGGTTAGGATGGGACGCTTGTATTGATTCCGAGACATACGTTGTGACTAAATGACTTTTCTTCATACCCCTTGATAGCAATCTAAATGATACTAAAACTTTTGTCCGTTTCCCATTTTCCATTGCAGCCGTTACTCAAAGCCATATCATGTCTGAGGATACGCAGCACACCCACAGAGCCCAAGTCTTTCATTCACACGCCATCAAATTTTAAAATCACCAAATCATCCTCATCTTGCTCTACCTCTATCTCATCATCCCCCTTTTTCCCCTCCTCACCAGAACTAGGACCAGGACCAGGACCAGGACTAGGACTAGTACTAAGACCAGTACCAGTACCAGCACGCTTCCCAAACGACGCACAACTCTGCGCCGCTGCAAGCGCCAACCGATACTTCAACTGCGTTTTTGACCCGGTAACGCTTAATCCCTTTGCGAGACACATGCTCTTAAGATTCTTTAGACTATGCTTGTCGTCTACATTTTTAAGCGCCTGGAGTAGAGCGGTTTTGTTTTTGTTCGAAGAGAGGCGGATGCTCTGGTCCTTACAGAGTTTCTTAAGGTCGGCAAGGGAGAGGTTGGTACGTGGGTCGGGGGTATCGGTGGTTATAGAATTAGATTTGGTTTTGGTTTTCGGTTTGGGGGTCGAGGATGTAGTCGTAGTCTTGGTCTTTTTGACTGGAGTAGGAGCAGTGGCACCGGTAGGGGAAGTAGGAATAGTAGGAGCAGCGGGGGCAACAGGAGTAGCAGGAACAGGACGGGAAGCTTTCTTGGCTGCTTTAGCAGCGGCTTTCTCTTTGATCTCCGCGTTGCGACGGGCCTTCAACTCCTGGACCTCTTTAGCACGGGCAGCGCGAAGTTTAGCTTTTTCCGCGCGTTGCGCGGCACGTTGGGCCTTTTCGGCTGCGCGCTGGGCGCGTTTGTTAGCAGCTTCCTCTGCTTTCTGAGCCTTACGTGATTTCTTTTCAGCTTTAAGCTTAGCTTTAGTAGCTTCTTTAAGGGCCTCTTCTGCTTGCTCATTAAGACGAGCCTTCTCACGTGCTATGCGGTATTCTTCTATTTCGGTACGTCGCGCCTCTGGGTTATCATCTAGGTCGGTAGGTATACGTCCCGTGCCTTCTACAAGGGCGTTGTAGCGCTCGCGGCAGGCAGTGGCGGAGAAAAGGGCATCCTTATTTAGACGGCGCATGTAATCGGATACCTTGCGAAAACGCCATGCTAGGATACGTTCGATTTCGTAGTTGATTTCAATATCAGCAAAGGAGTAGGCTTGAAGCAGGAGTTTATCCTAAGTTTGAGGTTAGTTAACCAAAACTTAGGCGCTGCAAGTTACTTGACCGAAAACTTACTTCTTCGTATTTCCACTCCTTGTATCCTTCTTTCAGGAGAAAGTCGACTTTTTTCGCTTTAGCATGGTGGATACGCACGATGCGAGTGGAGATTGATTTTTCGTCATAACGGACACGTCCCTCCTTCTGCAGCTTTTGGGCAATCTGGCGGTCACTGAAGCCATTCTCACGCATCTGCATCATGAGTTCATCATCTGAATCCAGCTCATCAGAGATACGCTTGCCACTGAAAGTAGAAGTCTCAATCTTGCTGCGCTTGTGATGACCATGAGTATCAGAGACAGGAGAAGGTTGTTTGCTGGGAAGGTCTTTGTCTTCGTCCAGGATGAAGGATGTGGTGTCATCAAGCTGAGCCTTCTCGGAGACGACACTCGAGTGAGAACGCTTGCGCTTCCGACCCGAGACATTGTTGTCGTCGAAATCAGATCGATCGGCACTAGAGTCTCGTTCTTGTCTGGGGCTATTGAGGCCATTGTGACCACCGAGCTCGAGATGATGACGAATTAACTAAACCAGTCAGTAGGTTTACAAACAACTAAGCAGGATGATACACTTACAGCTTCAGTCGCGTCTCTCGAGCTATCGGAGATTTCATCGTGAGTAGCCATGGAGTCTGGATCGTTGTCGTAGTTTTCAGAGCCGATCTGATCAACTGAGTCACTACCTTCACTGGTGCGAGCCATTTGCGTATACCAGAGAAGGGTAAGTTTACTTACTGTACGCAATGGAAGCTTTACTCGTCGTGCTATTGAATGAACTGTAGGTGCAGTGATCCTAGTTGCGAAGTAAGGAGTAAGCTCCAGAGGACTGATTATTTATGATGGGTTGTACCTGTAGGGTTATTGTACTAGGATAGATAGTACTGTAGCGACCAAAGGTAAAGGTAAAGGTAAGCCTCGGAGCTTACTAGTCTGGTGACTGGCCGGCCTCCGTGATGCTGCTAACATCACTGAGGCCTTCATTTACATCTGAGAGAAGCAGTAACGTAAGGATAAGAGATTAATATAGTGAAAAGCTTCATGGCTCAGGTTACAGTAATGCCAGTGGACAGGACTGAGAGTTCGCAATAGGTTTGTCTGAGATAACAGGCGGTGATGAGGGTTCGCCAGGTACAGTAGCTTCAATACCAATAATAAACTGGTTCAGATGATATCCGGTTAAGAGTTTAGAGAAAAGCACCGATGATCTGCAGGATCTGGAGCTAGCAGGCACACTATTCTTCAATGTAAACTCACGTAGTTCGAGACACACATGATATTAAGATAGCAGACATCGTCAATCTGGAAATTTCTAAGACTTCGTGAATCAAACAATCATGCAAAACAAGAAGAGAAAAATAAAGTGATGCTGGTGAGGCACCGTCAAGTTTGGTCTGGAGGCGAAACAGGGATGTGGGGTGGCGGCCGCCCTACCCCTGCCCAATGACGCAGCGCTCCGCGTTGCTGCGGGACAACAACAGGGCTTCACGCCGCCTTCGACGACATACTGAGCACCGCCCAGCCTTTTAGAAGCGCCGCTGTGAATCACATGTTAGATCTGATCTGCCATATTTTATTTTCCAAGGCCCTTCACACTACGAACGCCACCCCTCAACCTAACCCCTCCGCGACGCGCTCTTAGCACAACACCCACACATCAACAGTCACTATGGCGTCGTATCTCGAGAAGATGCGCCGACAATCCAAGCAGCTATTTCCACAGAGCAAACAGAAGCCTGGCCCGCCGCCAATTGAAGACCCTCCTAAGGTTGCCGGATCCTCAGCACCCAAAGCAGAAGACACTGCCGTTCCTAAAATTGAGGAGCCTACCCCAGCAGAGACCGCTTCAGCAGGGCCCAGTGGACCAGTCCCTTCACCACCTGCACCTGCAGTCACAGAAGTAAGCGAGGAGGTAGCCAGTGATCCTGTTCTGGATGCCGAAGATCAGAAGTTCCTCGAGCGACTCGCTGCTATTGCCGCTGAGCCCGAAGGCACGCCTCCACCCCTGCCACAGCGTACGCCTGTGCCCGAAGAAGAAGCGGGCGAGAAGAAGGTCGGCAAAGATGCGCAGGAGGCGCTTCTGGATGGCGCAGACAAAGTTGCACTCCCTCAGAGTCCACCTGAGACCGCTGCTGGCGCTACCGACAAGGGCAAGGGGAAAGCCACTGAGGGAGGCCTAGGCCGCAAGAAGAGCGTGCTATCCTACTTCCAACTACCCAAGTTCAACAAGAAAGACAGCGACAAATCCAAGGCATCCAAGGACAAGAAGCCAGCCATCACCGACAAAGACCGCGCCCAATTCGCAGACGACCTGCAAGCCGCTGCCGCTGCCGCGAAAACCACCTCACTCACGGAAACCGAGAAGCAAGACAAAGAGCTTACCGAAATCCTGGACCAACTCAATCTGTCCGCCGTCAACAACCGCGTCTTCAGCTTCAGCAAGGAATCCGAAGACCTCCTCAACAAATTCAAGCTCGTCCTCAAGGACCTCGTCAACGGCGTGCCCACCGCCTACAACGATCTGGAGAAACTCTTCACAGACTACGACAACCAGCTCAAGAAGATGTACGCCAATCTGCCTCCGTTCCTGCAGAATCTAGTCAAGAGTCTGCCGGCCAAGTTGACGGCGACGCTGGGACCGGAGATTATGGCTGCGTCTGCGGAAAAGCCTGGTTTCGATGCCCAGGCTGCTGCGGGAGGAAGCAAAGCCAAGGGCAAGAAGGGTATGCTGCCGAAGGTACCTAGCTTGAAGTCACTGCTTTCGGCGCAGGGAGCGGTAGCGACAGCGCTCAGGAGTATTGTGAATTTCTTGAAGTTTAGGTTCCCTGCGCTTGCGACAGGGACGAATGTTATTATGAGTTTGGCTGTGTTTGGTGCGTCTTTCCCTCTCCTCTTCTTTCCATTCTAAAATGAGAGATTGGGCGTAAACTGACTTATGATCTTTAGTCCTCCTCTTCGTCTTCTGGTACTGCCACAAGCGCGGCCGCGAAACACGGCTCGAAAAAGAACGTCTCGCAGCGGAAGAAGGCCAGAATGCTGCCTCCTCCTCCGCCGGTGGCAGTGGCTCTTCTTCCATCAACGGAGACGCCGATTCTATCTTTGGGTCTCAAATCAAGACGAAAGAGGGAGAGAGTGCGGCGACGCCAACCCAGGAACCGCTTATTCTGAAGGATGGAAAGGAGGATGAGGCGACGGTACAGGATTTACCCAGTGTGGCGCATCTTCCAGATCCGAAGGCGGGCGTGGCGCCGTCAGCAGGAGAGAAGTAGAGGATTGGATGTGAAATGGGATTTCTTGTGGGATTAGATTGATGATGTGTTTTATATACCCTAGCTTTTTCTTTTAGTACATGACTGCACTAATAAATGATAACACAACGACGACAACATATGTTCTCCGCGTGGTTGAAAACAACTGCAATCGTGATAATTAAAAACTAATCTCTCTGTTCTCACTATCCTTCTTTTGAGTCGCGCTATTTCGTTTCTAGATGCGGAACTTTTTTATGGCTTCCTCGCATAAATCACGACCACCTCGAAATACGCATGTACCTTCCTCTCCTTGACGCCATTGCGGAACTTTGCAAAGAACACCTGGGCCTCGTCGACGGTCCAGCCCATGACCTTTGTCAGCAGGTAGAGCCCCCAGCCCTCTGCACCCTGGGTAATATGCAGCAGGTTCCACTTGCCGAGCTCCTTCATGTGGGGGTCGGCAGGCCAGCTGTTGACGGGCACCTTGTACACGTACTCTTGCACATCCTGAAAGCCCGCGTTGCGAATGTAAGTCGAGAGGTTCCAGACTTCGTAGAAGCTCTTGCCAAAGCGCTTGCTGGCCTCGTGGAAAATGTCGCTCCATTGCGACAGGACGTGATCTGGTTTCAGAGTGCCGTCGTCGCTCTTGAACTGGATGGACATTTCGAGTTGGTGAAGGTAGCCGCCGGGGGTGAGGTTCTGATAGACTTGGTCGTAGAGGGCGGGCCAGGATTGGATGGAGCCGTAGAGAGAGCGGATGTTGATGAAGTCAAAGGGCTGAGAGTAGGTCCAGGGGAGGGTGACATCGTCGATTTCGAATTTGCAGTTTGGAGGGGTGAAGGAGGGCTGGATGGGGGAGAGGTCTACGCCGAGGATTTCGGCGCCAGGGTGTTCTGTTTTTTGTTAGTAAAATTGCTGTGAGTAGTAGCATAGAAGAGAAAAACATACCATCCGCCATGTCCATGCACCAGATTCCGGTTCCGCAGCCCAGATCCAAGATGCGCTTGGGGTCCTTGATGGGTGCGAGATGCAGCTTCTGGCCTAGCAAGATCAAGAACATGTGATGGGCAATGTCAAGCTGGTCGTTTTGTAATTCGTCATTAGGGCCCCAGTAGTCGTTCTCGCCCTCGCGATACTTGTGGTAGCGGCGGCCGTTTTCGAAGCGGCCTCTGTAAATGGAGGATGCAATTGAAGTCGAATCACTAACGGCGTCATCGTCGCCTAGCGCCGAGTCTGTATCATTCTCTGAGTTGTCCTGGGCGTGTCAGAACTGGGCAGGTGTTCACGTGATGGTTGCTACCACTTACAACCGACACATGAGGATTGATGAGCTGAGCGAGAGATGAAGGTCCTGCTGTTTCTGAAGGCAATTGAGCTTGTGATGGCGGTGAGGCAGCCGGAGTGTCGGCGCGGTATGATGAGGCTGATGGACCAGATGCACTGGCAGAGCCACTTGCAGAGGGGGCAAAGTCAGCAGCAGGCGATGTTGCAGCTGCTTCACCCGTGACCTCCTTTTCTTTGCCCTTGGCACTGGCAGACATTGTGGGGGATGTGTTTGTCTGGCCGGACGCAGAAACGGGGCAGCGGAGTCGAATTAAGTAGTTTGAATGTGATAGCCGCTGCGGGTTCTTTGTCAACGTCAGGGTGTGCAGGGGCTGCTGCGTCTCATTCATCCATACCTAAACCAGCGGGCCGGGGCGAATGCACCCGTTCGATAAGCGAGCCTGTCAAAAACGCTCATACACTGGGATGCTGCGTTGCTTCAAAAGCGGTTCTCAACTGTCATGCAGACGTAAGGAGAACAGGCCGTGCCAACGAGGAGAAGCTGAGAGGCACACGACTCGGCTGGAGAGGACTAAAGAGCAGCCACATTACGACTCTGTGTACGATGGCGGGCCAGGCGCCCCTGTCGAAAAGCGGACGAGAGGAGCAAGACGGACATGCAGCGGCATGTTCCCGACTGCAGGCTGCGAGCCGGGAAAACAAAGGCGTGGCCTGTGGAGCTTCTGGATGCATGAGGGCCGCGGTGATTGTTCATGGATTCTGCATTCGAGGCCTCGGGCCAGTCGTTGCTGCACGCTGATTCGCCGTGGCGAGCGGCCGAGGCGGCGCCTCTGATGTACTCTCGACCATGAACTGTTTGGCCACCTGGGTAGGACTCTGGCATGGTTGTCGGCAGCAGAGAAACGTCCTGTGCAGTTCAGACAGCCAGGACAGCGCTAACAAGAACCGACTTTAACTTTGGCATGCCGATTGACTTTGGCTAACCCCTCTCCCCGCTCCTCGCTGCCAGGAACCCGGCCTGGCGCTCAGCTGGCACCCTATTAGCATGCCTCGTCCCGGCCCTACCGCTCGCCGGCGTGCCTCAACTCCAACTTGACATATCTCCTGGTGCTCTCCGCGTCCTGTTGCTCCTACTCTCCCGCCCGTCACTTTGCCTCCTCGCGGCCCGCCACCCCGCCAGCCAGCGTCCAGAACAAGCGCCTCATCCTCCTCCAAGCTTGGAATCGTGGCCACCCTCCACTCTTTTGCTCGTGTTGTTCCCTGCTCTGTACGCCCTCTCCCACTCTGTCGGGAGCTGCCCCACTGGCCACAACAACTCGTGATCTTCGCTTGCTGTTGACAAAAGCAAATCCTTGCCCACCATCTCCACTACGTCCAGCTATGGACAGCTTTGCCGAGGGCTTAAGCAGCGAGTACGTCTCACGCCGCCTGTATGCCTTTCTATTCGCCCTGCTGCTGCTCCTCTTCGTCCTCGGCCGCATCCGCCAGTACTGGCGCCTGAGACACTTTCCCGGTCCCAGCACAACGGGTTTCTCGGGCCTATGGCATTCCAGAGCCGTCATTGGCGGCGAGTCCCCTAGATACTACGGCGAGATATGCCAAAAGTATGGTATGTATCCATCTCTAGTCCTGCATCGGACAAGTACTGACTTTCTGTAGGACCGATTGCGAGAATCGCTCCCAACCACCTCATCACCTCCGACCCAGACTTCTGGACACGCATCAACGCAGTCCGCTCGCCCTATAAGCGCTCGCCCTGGTATTACCACGCCGCCCGCTTCGAGTCTGGCAAGGATAATGTCTTTACCGAGTGTGACAATGACCGCCATGACGCGCGCCGCAAGAAAATGGTCGCTGGCGTAAGTCAACTCCAACTTCGAGACGCAAACAGTCCAACTGACGCTCCACAGTACTCCGGCAAGGAGAACCCCACATTAGAGCCGACCATTGACGAGCATGTCCGCGAACTCGTTGACCTGGTGCGCAAGTATGCATCCGCTCCAAATTCCAAAACCCCCTCAACCCATATGGATTTGGCAGAGAAGATTCCCTTCTTCACCCTAGACGTCATTAGCCATGTTGGCCTCGGAGAGGCATTTGGTGACCTGAAAGCCGACCAAGATGTCAACGACTACGTCAGGTCATCGGAAGAAGGCTTGAAGATTGGCAATACAGCATTCGCCCTGGGAGTAGTCTGGCTCAAAGATACTCCCATCATTGGACCCTTGATTAGTCCGTCTGAGAAGGATGAAAATGGCTTCGGTCACATGATGGCTCAAGGGCGCAAGATTATCGTTTCCAGACAGCAGAAATCCACCCAAGAAAAATCAGACATGTTTGCATCCTTTGTGCGCCATGGCGTGGCAGGCGATGACCTTTGTAAGTGATGCCTTACTGATGCGTGGCAGTATCCTAACCGTCCTAGTCCAAGAGGTGTTTGAGCAGATCCTTGCTGGTTCTGATACCACCGCCGCAGCCATACGGACCATATTGCTTTATATTATGAGCCACCACCGAGTTTACGCAAAACTACAGGCTGAGATTGATGAGGCTGTCAAGAGCGGCAAGGCCCCCGCTGCTCCAGGTATCGTGTCGGATGCAGAAGTACGCCGCCTGCCATACCTAGGCGCTGTCGTCCGAGAAGGAATGCGCATGCAGCCTCCCGTTGCCAACATCTTCTCCAAGGTCACACCCGATGAGGGAGACGTTGCAGTCATCGACGGCAAGGAGTACTACATCCCCGGCGGCACCCTGATAGGTTACTCGGCTCTGACAATGCACCGCAACAACCCCGCCCTCTATGGCGAGGATTGTACCGTATTCCGACCCGAGCGTTGGCTTATCGACACTACCGACGAGGCGGCAAAGGAACGTCTGCACAAGATGACAAGGACCAACGACATGATTTTTGGCTATGGCCGCTGGGTTTGCTTGGGCCGCAATGTTGCCCTCATCGAGATACACAAGGCTGTGTTTGAGCTGTTCCGAAACTTCGACATGACCTTGACGTATCCGCTCGACCCGTGGAAGACGTTCAACTCACTTGGGCTCTGGCAAATCAGGGATATGTGGGTGGATGTGACATTGCGGGAGTGATTGGGTACTGTTTGGCGTATCAGAAGGCTTCGGTTTCTGTTTTGCTTGTTGTAGTCATGATCGTTGCAAGGGTAGTATTTTTTACCGTCATGCTCGAAGGACGAACTGGGTTGTTGCACCACTGACATATACTAATTGGAATATACGGTAGATTCAGGTACGATTTTACGACCCAGTTACCTACAACACAATATCTTGAACCGGCCTATATCATTTGCAGACGTTATTGTTAACAGTCCAGTTCGCCGAGGTTGAGGCTTGATTAGAGCGCCGCAAAAGGAACAAGGCTCAATAGTACAGGCAACATGAAGGTCACCTCCCGCCGGCGTCGCAACTTGGACAAATCCCCCACGTACAACCACGGCGTCGCCCCAGCCACCCCACCGCTGCCCTACTACGCCTTTGCGGCATCGCGCCGTCATGTCGCCGCCCAACTCGTCAGCATGGCCAAGTATGATGATGACGAGCAGCCCTGCGTCAATGCGCAAACGTCCCAGATGAGCGCCGACAATCAGCCACGCGAATACAGCGACACGCCCGACGACGACTCGCCAACCAAGCGACAGAAGCAGCATCATCCTTCTTCTCCAGGCCCGCAGCATGCTTGTATGATTACTGGACCAGCACTGTCAGCGCCATATGCGGGCCTCCCGCCCGGCCCAGCGCGCATCAACGCGCCCACCAAATACTTCGACATGCTTCCTCCCCCGGACTCGGTACATGGCTCGTGGCAGGCTCTCCACGAGTATGCGCAGTCGCATGCAGCCGAGCACGGCTACGCTCTGAGTATCAACACGACAGCCAAGAACCGCTCGCGCATCAAGCTCGCCTGCGTCTGCTATGGCCAGCCCAAGAATACACACAAACTCACCGCCGAAACACGGGTCCGCAAAAACAGAGTCAGCTACAAGACGGGCTGCAAGATGTGGATCGAGGGCAAGAAGCTCCAAGACGGGACTTGGCTCCTGCGCGTGGGCGAGCCGCTGCATAATCACCCAGGCCGGGACAGTGCAGGCTGGGCTGTCCAGCGGAAAAGGACTTGGGGACTTGTGGGTGGACGCATCGGCGTAGGAGGCGTCACTGCGAAGGAAGAACTTGCGAGACAAAGTCAAGACGCAGCAGAGGATGTCGTGAATGCCGTCGATGGTGGAGATGAGTACACGCAAGCCAAGTTCCCCCTCGAACGCGGCGGTCTCGTCTGGAAAATCGTCGAGCAGGAGATGCTGCGAAAGACTAAACCCAATCATGGCCGTGACCGCGGCGTAGGACGCACGGTAGATGTGTTACAGCTTAGACTACCAGGCATACATATTCTCAAGCGCGACGTGTATAACATCCGGGCTCAGATTAAGCGGGCAAGGAAGGCAGCGGGACAGCAGCTCGGGGATGGCGTTGATAGCTCTTCTTCTGACGACGGCGACGACGACAACGACGATGGCGACGATGAGGCTGACAACAACGAGACTCACAATACTATTCACCCTTCTCCAAAACAACCTCACATCCTGCCAGCAGCACATCCTACCACCTTTTCCAATCCCTCTCCGGCAAGAGTTCCCTCCCACATCGACCCCTCCCTCAACTTCAACCCCAACCTCAATCTCCACGCCGATAATCAGGATACCACACCTCCATCTCCATCCCCGCCACTACCGTCATCATCTTCACCTGATCCAACAAGCCTAGAACTGCAGCAACTCCGTCGTGAAAACGCTGAACTCCGCCGCTTACTCGCCGACCGGAGCAAAGAAGTCAAGGAGAAGACGATTGAGATGGCCGGGCTGAGAAGTCAGGTCGAGCTGTTGAGTAATATCATGCTGACGAGTGGAAGGGGGATGGTGCCGCCGTAGTTTCTGCGTTGTTTTTACGGGGATGGGTGTGTTGGTTTGAATACACAATGGAGCTAGGGAGAGAGCAGAGAGAGGAAAGGGTGTGGATGTGTACGATATGATATCCAAAGTTTATCAAGTCCACGCAGCGCTGCATATGGGTTTCTTTTCGACGAGGACATTCAAATACAAGAGTAATCAATGAATAATGATATATATACCAAAGCATCTGCAATAGCAAAAGAAAAAAGGTATCAGGTATCTCAGAAAGCACCGTATATGGTTCGTTATCCCAAAACAACACCAGATTTCCCAACGAAACGCCATCATGATGTCGTGAAGAAGCAGCAGCAGTAGCAGCAAAAACCCAAGAACTCCATCGAGCGAACTGATTTCGCCAACGTCAAGGGAGGAGGGGGATATAAAAGGTTCGTCAAGACCCAGACAGGCAGAACAACAAGGGATATCAAAAATGAGAAACGAGAAGGAGAAGAAAAGAAGTGAAAAAGAGGAAGGGAGGACGGACTCTTCACGCACCCTCCATCTCAACATCCTCCTCCTCGTACTGCTCCTCCTGCTCTTCTTCCTCCGCAGCAAGCATATCCTGCTCCTCGCACGAGCGCTCGACCTCATCCGCAATGAACTGCTCGTACTCCTCGAGCGACTTTTGAATGTGCAGTTTGAAGCGCACAATGTCGTCGAGCATGCGCTCGATTTCTGTGTGAAGTTCTTCGCGGAGAGCGTTGGCGCGGAGTTGGAGTTGTTCGTATCTATGTAAAAGTCAGTATTGGCAAGGTGACATTTTTCGTGTGGTTGTGTAGGAAAGACGTACTCAATGTTAACCGCCATTTCACGCTGAACCATTAGTTGGACTGATTCTCCCAGTCCGCTGCGCATGCGGCCGAGCTCCTTTTCCATACGCTCAATCTGCGCATCAGACTGGCTCTTCTGTGTATTTGTAATTTCTCGCAGCTTCTCGAGCTCCTCTTCTGCTTGCGCTACACGGTGGCCTAGAGCCTCGACCTCGGCTTGCTTGTCGTCCATGGCTTCTTTGATCTTGTCAAGAAGGTCGTGGTTATTCATGTCAGCTTCTAGCGCTTGGTTGCGCCGCTCAGCAATTTCCTTGCGTAGGGAGAGAATGTTTGCTTTTACTGTGCCACGGAGGTCGAGATTCAAGAGATGGCCGGGGGAGTAGCCTGTTCCTGAGTCGTGGAGGAGACGGTCCGAGGCGTCTTGGGATGAGCCGCCCATTTGCGAACCAGAGAAGTTGGGTGCGTCGGTTATGGTGAGGACAAGCTCGTATTCTTGGCCCTTTGCATTCACAGCTGTTGAAGGAATGACGCCGATTTGATAGCCAAGGTTGTTGTAACGCTCAATCGTCTGTTCGAGCTCATCGAGCTTTCGCGAGGCGGCGATCTCCTTCTCAGCCACGCGCTTCTTGGACTCTTCGAGACGAGCCGAGGTCGCCTGGAGAGAAGAGTCAAGGCGGTCCCGTTCGTTTGCCATGCGGTCAATGTCCGCAATTGTCATGCCTCGGCCGTCAATAATAGCCTGAAGCTCTTGTTGCTCCTTCTCGGAAGCCTCCAGTTCAGCCTCAATTTCCTCAATTGACTTTTCCAAGAAGGTGCACCGGTCAGTGTACTTCTTGACCTTTGAATCCATGGAGTTGTTGTAGTTTTCGAACTTGACGCGGTCCTCTTCCAGAATGCGGATCTGCTCCTCGAGCTTCTGTATCCTTGGGCCAGACTTTCCTAGCTCCTCAATTTGATCTTGTAGGTACTTGTGCTCAGCCTCTAGAAGCTTCACTTGCTCGAGATGTTCAGCGCTTGCTGCATCAAACTTGGCGGCCATTGTCCTGATGTGAGGCTCGATGTGCCTCTTTTGCGCCTCCTCGTCGTCCTCGTCGTCATCCGCTGATATCCAGGTATTGTAAGCATCCGCCAGGAAGTCGAAAATGATGCGGTGACCAGTGTTGTCGAAGCCTGCCTCCAAGCACGCATCGTCGTATGTCCCCGCTTCAAATGCTTGCATTAGACGTGCGAGTTGCATCATCCAGTGAAGTAAACCCAGGAAAGTGTACCAGTTGTTGCCACCGACAGCCGCAATTTGCGACTTCATGATGGACTTCTCAAATGGGTAGCGCATCTGCTTTAGCAGCGCAGGCACTTCTTGGTCAATGGACTTCTGGAAGCGGTAGCTGGGATCAATTCGGTTGTATAGCCATTGGAACATGCAGTTGAAGTCTTTCTGGGTGGGCGAAGTCATGGCTTTGTTCGACAGAACGTGCTTGGATTCCATCTCAAAGTTGTTTTGCGTCAAGAACTCCATAAGCTCTTGTGCCATGTGCGAGCGCGTGTTCGGATCCTTGAGTCGCCGTGGGTCGGCAGGAGGCACTGAGGGCATAGGCGCCGTCTGGAAGAAAGATTGTTTGACACCTGATTGTGGGAGTCCATGGGATGTCCGTGATTGGAACACACTACTCCTCCGCTGTGCGCTTTGTTCGAATGAAGGGCCGGAGGACTGCGCTGGTGTCTGGAAGATGGAAGCGCCTGGCGCGAAGCTCTTGCGCGCAGTACTCGAGCGTTGTACCGACTGGAAGCCGTCGGCGAGATTTGTACCGGAGGAGGAGCGTTGGAAGAGCTGCTGGCTGGGGCGACCGGGCGCAAGGGACATTCTACTTCCGCTCTGCGACCGCGCATGGTTCGGAGGGAACTGGTTGATTTGCATATTGTGTACGGAGCTGTTTCGCTTCATGGCGGAAGCTGGCATGGGGATGGCGGATACGTTGTTGTTGACAGGGCCCAAAGTCTGCGCGTCGTGTAAGAGGAGTCGAGGGGGAAAGAAGGAAGATGCGACTAGAGGGGGCAACGACTCACCTGGCGGCGTACTGAGAACATGCCCGGGTCGGCCATTATTTTTTATGGTATTGCAATGATTTTAGGATTACTATCTTCTTGACGGCTCGATAGACCAATATTTGGGTATACGGAGTGCGATAGGGCTGGTGTTGATGATTGCACATGCAATTGTTTGTTGTGATCAGGGTTTCCGCGCTAACCATGCGTAGCAACGCGCGACGCCCGCGCCACGTGGGGTATTGTATTTCTATTGTTTACATACATTCCCGGTGTTGATTTGGGGGTATTGCTACGTCATTCCGCCTCCTCGTTTGTCTCCTTACGCTTAGACGATTTGAATAAGGTTGTCAAAAATGTGACTATTTCATTTACCATCTTGATGCAGACCTGCTCGCCATTGCAACCCAAACCGCGTCAGGTAGTGGTTGCTCGACGAACAACCAAACATGTTTGAAGCCCAATTGGGCGCTTTTCAGGATTGTAGCCTCACTCACAGCATATACCCTGTGGGCACAGTTACTAGGTTGAACCCCTCCAGGGCCTCTGGCCGTAGGCTGCTCGTGCGCCTGTCGGCACGTTCCGCAGGCTGAGATGTTGCAGCCCAACGGTCGATAGACAGCGAGCGGATCATTGACAACTGTTCAAGCGGTACAAGCATTCTCCTGGGACTATGCAGTTCCGACGACACTAGGATTGGCGTCAGGCAACTCCTGGTCTCTGCCACCTTGAAAAGTTTCGCCGACCTCAGATGCTCAAGAGTCTCGTGCTTGTGTTATCCCTGTCATTGCTTGTAGGTCAAGAAGCGAAGGGACGATTGAACCGTTGGAAGCGTTTTCATGATATCCGCCTCGTCTGAGTCGTCACTTTTCTCTATGGCAATTCAGGTATGGTCGGCGGCGCATATGCGAACGATGGGAGGGCCTGGAGTCTCTGGGGTTTATGGAGACTGAGTGTGAGTGAAGACGAAGGCCGCCAAACGGAAATTCGAGCCATTCCCATAGTATACTGCCAACTGTTATGGTGTACGTTTCTGTGAAGAAATCAAGTCTGGTACATCAGTAGCCCCGTTATGTACTAAAGAAACTGTCCTAGAGCAACAAGTTGAATTATTCCAAGCCTTGCTGGTACAACACCCAAGGCAATTGTCGTTAACTTATACGCCCTCGCATTTCTCTTCACCTTTGGTTACCATATTTTTCTCGCTACACCTGCGTCAGCATGATCGAATACGTCACCTGGCCCTGAGCACGAGATGCAGAGGCGCGTTGCTTTTCGTCGGTTCCAGTCCATCCTCAACGGGGACACGGAATGCGGAAGAGTGGTTCGATGGCAGTTTACGATCATCTTCTCGAGTCTGGACCCTCAATCGTATGTCGGTAGTACGTCAATGGTACACGCAATGGCAGACACCGTGCGTAGGCTAGTCAGTACCATGGGGAATTGGTTCCCAATATTGCCCTTCTTCCATCTGATAAAGCATTGGCATTGTCTTTGAAAGCACTTGCGCAGTATGACGACATGCCGGTGCCAGTGCCTGCATACCAAGCCTTGACAAGCTTCCGTCTGCACGGATTCCTCATCAGTTTTTCCTGCTCTTGAACAAAGCGACTAGCGTTGAGTGAAAATTCAATCTCAAATGACCAGGGCCAATGGCAAGGGGTGTTGTGCTTAGTGATGCATGAAGCAGTTCGGCTACGCGATCAGAAATCAACAGGGGTCTGCGGAGATATCGTGGAAAATCGGGAGGACGGGAATGTCAGCAAGACGCATGAGAAGAGTAATCGAGAGTGCATGAAGGAAGCATGTATGGAAGCATGCAGAGTGACGCAGTGACAGGGAGGTATCGTCCGTGGTGGTGGAAGCCGCACGGCTTCCAGAAGAATACTAGAAGCGGAAGCAAGGAAGCGTGGCTTGCCGGTTTCCCAGCCACGGGCTGATTTTGACCGGCATCAGTGCAGAGCTTTTGCCTAAAAGGGTATTTTGATTGGGAATACGTCGTATCTCATGGGGGAAACGCGCTTGTCGGTACGATGTAGGCGGAGGAGGCTGAGCAAGGGCGACGCGAGTACGCTCGCTTTCGCTTGTAGAGCGCACGCAGCAGTCATATATTGATTGACGCGGTGTAGGTGGTCGTCGTAAAGAGGTGGTGGCTTAGTCTTCCCAGTGTGGTGCGCGTACCGAATGCAGTAAGCGGTCGACTCATCCTGAATGCGAAGTCGCGTCGCATCGCAGCACTGCGTTGCTACGGTACCGCAGCGTATGCATCTAGGCGGACCGCCATAGACTGGGCATGCGGTCTCGTGCCCAGCCTCGCACAAGTCGAGCGGTGAAGTCGGTAGCGGATACGTGTCGTGGACGTAGGCTGAAGCGGTGCAGTCCGTCAGATACGGTATGGGTAGCGACGGCTGGAGGAACCAGCGTACGCCATGCTCGTTTAGGATCGTTCGTCCTCGTACCGGCGGGCCAGGACTGTGGACAGGGCGGAGCGGGGACAAGGAGTTGACGACGCACCGACCACGACGTGCCTGGGCGGTACCTGGATCTGACTCTGGCTCTGGCACTGCATAGGTTTGGTAGCCGTCGAGGCCCAGCGTGCCCGGCAGGAGGCCGCTGTTACAGCATGCCCAAGGGCGGCGATTGCGAGTCGCGATGCAGGCCAGCATGGAGCACGCAATTTACCGTTACCAAGCTGGAGGTGCTCAGAAATCAAGACGACGATTTTCTAGTGGTTCGCGCAAGATTTGCTCATTAGCGGCTTTGTCAGATGGCATTTTTCAGCACACATGACAAAGCCGGGAGTCTCCACCAATCCCGCAGGCGCTGGCACCTGAGGTGGGGACCGACGTTTGTAATCGAGCACAGTATTGCAACCTCGACGATGAGACGGACGGGTCTGGGTCATGTCGTGACGGAATGGTCAAACGCGGGGGTGCACATGCGTACTGACTGAGTGCGTATGCGCATCCAGGCAGCGCATGTGACGTGCATGGCGGCGTGTCGCAACAGCGGACGAAAGCAGCTGTAGATAGCCGGAAGCCTGGCATGGCAGTCTTGTCTCTCAGGTCAGGCTCGTCGGCCGAGCCATGCTTTTCCGTGCCAACCGTGCCGGGTAGGCGAGCCAAGCCGTCGCCGGTGTGGCTGGCGTGCAGCATGTTGCAATGTTGCTGCCTGAGTAGGCAGTCAGAGTATGGTATGGAGAGGCCGGAGACAAGCGTGATAGTGGGCGTGCTAAGTCCGCGAGGCCCAACGTCTGGCAGGCGTGTAGAATGAAGGGCGCGAGAGGCCCCGTAAGCGAGACACTGGTTGGGGGCAGCGCTGTGGCAGCCACAGATGAAAGGCAGACCGCTATGGCTGTGGGGGGGGCCCGTGGCTTAGCCTTACGACAGCGCATCCTGGAACCAGCCAAGCAGCCCTCTAGGCGGACAGCGCACCATGGCGGCCAGCGGGGTCCTGCGCAGGGGGACAGCGAGAAAGCGAGAGAGCGAAAAGCAAGGCAGCACGGCGAAAAAGAAAGCCTCGCCCCGGCGCGGAGGGCGCAATCCACGAAGCCATGATGCAATGCATCGTCGAAGGTTAGTAAACGCCGACGGAGCAAAGCAGGATGGGCGCACGGCGATTAGAGCACCCGCAGGGCTCGGGCTCCGCGCCTGAGTGGGCGTGGGCGGGCGTGGGCGTCGACAACGGGCGAAAGTGTTTACGTCCGACGGAGACGGGCAGGGTAGCGTAAGCCGCGCTAGGACCCCGGTCGCCTGAGTGTGAATCATAGTCGTGCTAGCTCACCGCTGAGCAATGCTCGGCCAAGAGCGGTGGAAACACGCCAATAATCCCGGCCGCCCGTCGCTCCATCGTGGTCATCCAGAGAAACATAAGAAACACGCGTGCCCACTCCTTTGACCACCATCTAGCTCCACATACAAACATCGCCTCGACTAAACACTCCCGCCGGACCCTACTACGACGCCTAGCTTGCACATCAGCAATTGCCCACCGCTACCCCAAGCTCGCATCACCTTCCTCCCGATTAGGCTACTGCACTACTGGTTCGTCATACCCCGGCAACCATCCAGTCACCAACCACTGACTCACATTTCTCAGGCATTCATATTCTATTGCCCGCCATGCCTTCTTCATCACACCTCCGCATTCAGACTTCGTTTGAGCCTTTCACCGCAGAGACAACCCGCTCCCACTTTGTCTCGTCACCACCACCAAAGAAGCAAAAGATGTCTCTCACCCAGACCTACTACATCGCCGCCTCGGCCCGCTCCAAGCTGGGCAAGGAAGCCTGCAGGGCCGACCACGACCTCCGCCTCCTCGTTGGCCACGCCAACCTCCTCGACAGCCTCATGATCGAGCTCCAGGACGCCGAGCGCCAGCAAGAACAGTGGTTCAACCAGACCATGGCCAAGGCCTCCAAGGCCGAGGAGCCCCGACACATCCAGTGGGCCGACAGCATCGCCGAAGAGCTCGAGGAGGACGACGAGGAGGACGATGATGTCTCCGACTCCGACTCAGACAACGAAGACGACTTTGACATGATCCCCATGCCTCGCCGCATCGCGCAATCGCCCGTTCAAATCAGCACCATGGAGGTCGACGACGACGACTCGGAGGACGAGGATGACTTTTACGACGACATGGAGGACGACTCAGAGCTCGCTCTTACCCGCGTGCCCTCGCAATCGCAATCACCACCCGAGCTCACATTCGAGGAAGAGTCGGACGACGAGTCGCCGCCCACATCACCACCCCAATCGACGCTCAACTTCTCGGAAAAGGAGGGCATGCTCACAACCACCTTCTACGACGCCAAGTCGCAATCCGCATACATGGAGGGCGATCAGCCGCTGTTCATGGACTCGACCACGCCGCTCATCTCAAGTTATTAGGCCCAGCACACCGTGCGACCTTTTGATTTCTGATCCAGCATATTTTAGCGAGCGAGTCCTTTTACAGCATAGCGTGGCATTTCTCCTGAGCATGATATCCCTTTTTCGTATTTTCTTTTTTTTTTGATTACTTTTCCTTTGTCTACATACAGAAGGACATGGACCGCAGGGCGGTGAAAGATGTTGACGACGATATTCGGCAAGCTACTACTCTACTCTGGCATGGATGGAACATTTGGGGACATGACGCGGTTCGAGTTCTCCCGAAAAGCAAATGGTCGAGACTCCCGCGATTAGCTAGAAAATCCAAATCTTTGATGAACAATCATGAGTCTTTGCCCAGAAAAAAGTGATCTGCACCGCTTCCCTCAGGTGACCTGCACCATGCATGCATACTCATCACACCACTCCATCAGTTGCAGGACTACTAGAATCGGCGTCCTCGGCCAGGCAGACAGACAAAACGGCGCGCGCATAGCCTGGCCCTCGGCGTACTGCTCACCGTACTCCAGGGACTTTGTCTGCTCGATGGGGTTGACCGACTTTTGGCCAGTGCGGCAGACCCTGGCCGATGTGGATAGGGCGGGCGGCGGGGCGCGTACGCCTCGCCTGGCGAGCGGAGGGCTGGTTTGGCCGACGCAAGCCTCGTATGGCTGAAGCCTAAGGGAAAAGGGCGCGCACGCTTTTCCGGTGAGGCACTCATGTTGCTCTAGGCACACACAAAAGAGCGGACGTGTTCTTGCATCGACAGGACCCATCTGTTGCGTGTCCTCGACATACTAGACATACAAGCCATGTGACGCAGGACATCTCATCTGCCTTGAACCCATGGCATGTGCAGCATACTACACACACACACACACACACACACACACACACACACACACACACACACACATACAGGCCCAGCCGAGTTATTTCGGCCGCCTTACCTGCTCTCGAAAAAGATACGGGCGTAATCCGCCAGCAGGGTGCATAGTACGAACCAGGAATGCGGATGGCTCGCGTGGAGTTTCGGAGTCATCTCGATTCCGAGCGGACTGGACGGCGCCAGACGAGCGTCGGGAGTCTTGATGCTCCGATCGGGCGAAACGCGGGAAAAGAGAGAACGGAACTCGCGCAACGCCATGATCCGCAGCGCAAACACATGCCATCATTCATTTGGGACGTGATCTAGGGATCAGCATGTCCAGCGTATCTCTCTCTCCGCACTTTTGTCAGAAATTAACAAAGGGCTCGTCTTGTCGCACTTTTTCCTTCACCCTTCTCGCAATTTCTTCCCCGCTGCAAATTTATAATAGTACCCGCTTCTTCCTGTTTCCATTATGCGACACGGGTCTCGAAACAACAACGTGGCATGGCAAGCCCATCCATCAAACATGCTGCAGATGCTCCTTCTCCACCCAGCGCCTATGTACGCGAAACAGGCCTGTGTATGTGTGCTGGACGCTGCAAATTAAAGCACGTTTCAACCCTCTGTTTCGGCGGTGTACTAGCAGCCAGCGCAAGTGCAGGCTAAGCTCATGCACTGCGTGAAGACATGGCTACTGCCTCAGCTAACATTGCTGCATGAAGCTCAACCAGGTGGCCCGAAATTCGCGGCTATCTCGCAAAACCAGGGCGTGGGAATGAAGCGAGGCATAGACACACCCACCCCTTTGATTCGGTATGATTCTGCTTGAGTGCGCTGGCAATTGCGCCTTCATCAGCCCAAGTTGTTTCGCTTAACCAAAGCCACCCCTATATTTCCCCTCAAGAGCTGATGGGCTTTGGTACCTGGCATCAATACTTTGAAGGGGGCCTGGCTCGCCTAAACAAGGCAATGCCTCGCACATCACTTCAGGCAGCCCCTCGGGATCTGACAATTACCTCAGCTTCATCTTAGTGCCCCAAATATGCAACCAAACAAAGTGCTATTTCGCTAAGACAGTGCTGTATTGATAAACGCCACTGCTCATCTTTGTGTGTGTTTGTTGCGCTGGCCACGCCGAGAAATGTGCGAGTGCGAGTCTGCGTCGGCACAATTACCTGGCTGCAGGATGCCTAGATAGCGACAAGCTGTAGGTTTAAGTCACCGAAATGTCTGCGACAAAAGATGGACAGGCAGCGTGGTAGCGCGCAATGGCAGACATCGCTTGGTGCAGATCAT
Organism: Curvularia sp. ZM96; assembly: GCA_022457065.1. NCBI lineage: Eukaryota > Fungi > Ascomycota > Dothideomycetes > Pleosporales > Pleosporaceae > Curvularia > Curvularia sp. ZM96. Next base: position 4,051,588 of record JAJGBQ010000004.1, on the reverse strand, counting down.
GTGGTCCGCCGTGGGGTTGCGGGCTTTAGGCCAACGCGGAGAAAAGGGCGGGCTCTCGGCGATAACACCATGGCACTATCGCATGTACGATAAGCACGTAGTAGATCACCAGACTATGCATACATGCATACACACACACAGTCCCTCCAATATGTCTCACTGTGCTCCAGATGCTTCGATAATCAATTCCCTCAGCGAGCTGTCGCCGTCTAGGCTTATTCCCGCTCGCTTCCGGGCGTCTGGTGTCTGTCGGTCATCAGCACCACTACATCATGACCACCACCTCTTTTCCGTATGCATCCGCGAAGCAAAGATCATGATGGCGAGCCAGTGACACACTCGACTTGTCTCCTCGCCTCGGTTTCCTCGGAATGCCCACATGCCTGCTTGTGTCCGCGTGGGAGAACCATCGTTCCCGCGTCTGCGTGATCGACACATGACGTATCCAATGCGGACATGGCGGTCGATCCGCTCGGCTAAACTGCTAGCCATAACGGCTGTTGCGGGTAAGGCTACTCTCTTATCGATTATCGTTGCCGACCTGTCAGATCTGAGAAGTCACGTGACGGCCGATTACCGAATTGCCAAAAGTGTCCGCGCACAAACAAGTATTACACACGGATATGTCAGTGTCCTCAGTCGTCTCTTTTTCCGAGTCCCTCGGCCAAAGCTTCTTCGGCTCACCGTTGCTTCGCGATGCCGATAGGTCACACCACGTTTTTTTTCTATGCCTAGTAGCCGGATTTTTTTCCACACACAGCGAACCCTAGTTAAGCTTCCTGAGCCGACCCGCAGCCGAGGCTGCACGTGTTCATGTCTTGCACCTCTCGTGCTGTCCTAGTCGGGCTCGCACGAGGTGTTAGAGAGTGGGCCACCGCTCCCTGTACCCGTTCAACGCGGGAAGCAAAAAAAAACGGGAGTGCAAGATTTTTTTTTCAACACACGCTAGGACAACAGGGTACCACCTTGACCTTGTCTAGTCGAACGGGAAGGAAAGAGAAAAAAAAACGAGACGAAGAACACACAGACGATGAAAAAACGCACAGAGCCTCTCCCTTTTTTTTCTTTCCTCGTTGACAGCCTTCTAGAATACACTCGTACCCATCCACGCCACACGTACCTTGGGGCAGTTTGGCCTAGTATCCCCGATCCCTCTCTCCCATATGCTTGTCGGAAAACTTTTCCACTAACCACTAACCACCAGCAATACCATGCCATACCACTTCATTTCCCAAATGCAAACTAAATCCCAATAGTACCATGTCTCTCCAATGTTGAAAAAAAAATCATCACATGAGACGACTTTGTGGACTGCCATCACAAACGCCCCCATCACACCATTTCTCACGCTATGTTAGCAGACGCAGTTTGGGACCGGGTGTAGTATGTATGTGTGGCAGGGGGTCCACTTGGTGCACCACACATGTAAAATATACGCTTGGCAGATGGAAAAGACGGATGGTGGCGGGGATTTTGGGCAGCAAGGCGGACAGCTGCGTGTTTAGTCTCGCATCTTCTCTCTCGCTTTGCTTCGGATGGTGGAGGGGTGTGGGTATGTGTGGCTGGTTAGCTGGCGGGAAGGAAAGGTAAGGTGTAGAGTGGTGGGGCTTGTTTGCTCGGGTCTGCCCGTTGTTCCCGTTTTGGAATGTGCTGTGCTGTGCCTGTGATGTTGGTGTACATGTCTAGTCGTCCTTCGTATCGAAGAAGTAGGGGTGATGCGAGAAGGTCTTTTCCTACACTCTGCTCGTGGTGTACGAGATGGATTGCTGGGCTGGTGTCATGCTACAGCAGCCTGGAGACTTTTACAGCAAGTAAAATTTTCCTTGCGTTGCCCAAAAAGAGAATTGAAGATGTTCATGGAGACGTTTTCTGCGTGGTATGCTAAGGCTGGTGTACTGCAATACAGTCTTTTGACCTCATATGGCTATGAGTATGGCTCACTTTGCCAATCCATTCAAAAACGGGGCTCATTGAGGTGAATTCGTTTGTGCTTAGGCATGTATATCTATTAATGTCAAGGTTGGACGCGAGGACATACTTTGATGTAACTATCCATGTACCGTGGAATAAAGTCTCCGTATGATCAGCTACGCTCTTCGACTCATTCGGTAATACTACATTCGCCATCTAGACTGTATACCGCTGTCACAAAGAAGGAGACTATATATAGCCTGTAATACTTACGGCAAGAAAAAGTCTATTACAACACGCACCTCATACCCACCCCCCAATACCCAGCAGTAGACTCCAAGACATATCTCAACGCACTATCTACCCCACCTTTCCGTATTTTCTTTTAAAACAAACCCTCTTGCTCTAGATCTCTACTCTCACACCCTATCTCCCCTTTTAACCCAACTTATCCTTCAACATCTAATCAACTCTGAGAACCCCTCCTCTTAAAATCTTCTTACACTTTACTCTCGCTCCCAGCCCTATATCTCTCTCCATTGTCAACCTATCTACTCCGTTTCTCTGGCGTAAATCCAACAACATCTTTCTTTAAAACGAGACCCTCTTTCCACTGTTACAGAGAGGTGGGCGGCGAATGAGCAGGAAGTGAGACTGAATGAGTCGGAAAGATTATGAGTACGTAGCGAGAAAAACAACAACAGCGTAAGTGGGCTGAGATAGCGCCCATATGTTTGGGTACGGGGGGCGGGGGCGGTGGATACTCGGAGAAAAAGGGAGTTGGATGAAGCTTTTTTTCTAGCTTTTTTCTTTAGGATACAGAAAGGGTGTGGGGTAATAGGTGTTTGAACAGCGAAGCTGGAACAATGATGATGTGACCTTTGTCTGAGTTGAAGCGATGATAGTAAGAAAACCTTTTTTTAAGTAAATAAAAGAGAGATGGGAAAAGCAGATTTAGCGGTCCATGGAGGAGGCTAGAGAGACAGTGGTATTCTCGGCTAAAGGGAGGAAAGTAGCTAAGTTACATGCTTTTTCTTGACTTGCTTGATATGGCAGCTCGAATTGGGTGTAATCCAACCGCCTCGAAACCAGGTTTTGTTCACTTCAGGACATGGTATGATTCGTGTCATAAAATTAGCGTGTGGTATCCCCATGTCATAGGAACTAGGGGTATTTTTCAGGGCAGTTCAAGACTAGGTGAACAAGTGAAGAACACAGGGAAGCATTTCAGCTTCATTTCATTCCTTCCACTGCCCAGAAAACTACTTGTAATAAACACCGCAGCACCTCATTCCACCACAATCTCCCCCTCCAACCTCATATCCCTACTACTCGCCCCAACACCAACCGCATACCTGCCCCTCTGTACCTCCCAATTCTGCGCCTCCACATTCCAAACACTCAAGTCACGTCTTTGCAGTCCAAAAACCACTTCCTTGCTCTCGCCTGGCTTTAATATACCCACGCGCTCGAACCCCCTCAACTGCTTCTGCGGCGCATTGGGAATCCCAAGATACAGCTGCGGTACCTCGTGGCCGGCTACAGTGCCAGAGTTGGTAATGTTGACGGTGACGCGGTAGACTTCGTCCCAGAGTTGCGGGTGTCCACCTTGCACAATGGGCACGTCGGGAGATGGGAAGCGCGCGAGAGAAGCGTTGGATCCAGCCGCAGCCTCGATGGATAAGTTAGAGTACGAAAAAGTTGTGTACGACAGTCCAAACCCAAATTCGTACTGCGGTGTGATATTCTGCTTGTCAAAGTGACGGTAATCAATGTACAAGCCCTCTGTGAAGTTCGACTGGAGGAAGGCCGGGATAGAAGCGTCGAAAGTCGAGTTTAGCAGGGAGCCGTAGTCGGATTCAGAGCGGGCGACGGTGTAAGGGAGGCGGCCGCTGGGGTTCACGTCGCCGAAGAGCACGTCGGTGATGGCGTTGCCGCTTTCCTGGCCGGGTACGCCGGCGAACAGGATGGCGGTGACGTTGGGGTGGTCGTTCCAGGCGTCGACGGTGCGGATGCCGGCGGAGTGGATGACGACGATGGTGTTGGAGCAGTTGGTGGCTACGTTTTTGACGAGCTGGTCGCTGAATTCGTCCGTGAGCGATGTGCGGTCGAAACTTTCGGATGCGTAGGCGTTGATGAAGACAAGACATGCATCGGCGTTTGCGTAGACGGTAGGATTCACGCCCCAAAAATCCCAGCGAAGGGTTCCGCGGTTCGCAATCATGCGGTCTTGCAGCGCTTTGAACGGACTAATCACATATGGGGGTGTGCTCGAGCCCGAACCACCTGCGGTTATCAAGGTGCCATTCAAGGTATTCCAGCCAAAGTTCTCTTCATAGCCGCCACCGAAACGACTCGGGTTGTTCCATGGCGAGGCCTTGACTTCAGCATCGTAGCCGTAGATGTTGAGGAAACGAGGATTGCGCAGGGGCAGTGTGTTGTTCACGTTCTTCACGAGAACCGTACCTGCGGCTCCAATCTCCCTGATCAAAGAGGCATGGTCTTCCATTACGTCGACAATCTCGTGCTTGACGTTGTACGGGTAGACTTGCGTCTCAAAGTCGCCTTCGTCCTGGTGGAGATAGTAATAGGCTGCAAGGAGTCGAGTGTTCATATCAGCAAACCTCTCCGCAGTCACTGATCCGTTGTTCACGGCGTCAGTGAGGTTTTTGCCCCAGAACTTGGCCACGGGCATGACTACATCGAGACCGGCATTTGCTGAGCCAACGCCTGCATGTTGCGCATCCCAGTCAGAAACCTAGACAAATGTGAGTACATGGATTGAAAATCTGTCGAAATCACATACCACGAATCCTTCGAATCCCAGCTCGGTCTTCAACACTCCGTTAATTAGTGCTGAGTTTTGGCAACCATAACTGATTGATGAATTGTCAGTAGTCTTCCACAATTATACTCCGCTTCGACTCCATCGTTACTTACGAGTTGTTGATCCTCTGGTACGAGCACATGACAGACGCCGCACCTTCACGGAGCGCATCCATAAACGGCCAAGCATACAACTCGTGCAGCGTGCGATCATCAATGTTTGATGAAACCGCTTCACCTTCGTCTCCAGGTCTACGCCTATATTCTTGCTCTTGTGCAAGCCAATGCTAATTAATGTGAGCCTCAGTGATGCATACAAACCGGATATCCTTACCTTTGGAGTCGCCATCACACCTGCTTCCTGGGTACCTCTGGTGAGCAAACCGCCCCCGACACCGTTGAGATACGGATCAGCACCCAGACCCTCCCAGTTCCTCCCGCCTCTTGCAACGCGTCCCAAAGGGCCAATAAAAGGACCCAGTGCAACGTGAATACCCTTTCCTCTATATTCCCGTCCTAGAGCCTGGCCATACTTGAGCATGAGCTTTCTATCGAACGTGGTACCAAGGTGAATTCCCGCCGGGAATGCAGAAACAAATTCCTGGCCACGAATGCCCGCAGGCGCATCTGCAAAGCAGAGATTCGGAATACCAAGACGAGGTACTGCACCCGTCTGTCCCACACACGGTCCCGTGACGCCATGCGTCAGATTCGACTGTTCTTCCTGGGTCAACTGCGCTACAACGGCTTTTGCGCGAGCATATGCTGCCGCCCAAGCGAGAGACGTCGAGCCATTTCCCTGAGCTACCCATTGTCAGCACTTTGTCAGCCAGAAGACACAGACATCAAGACTCACGGGTAGGATATACGGGCGGGGAAAGCCCGTACAGAGGGACTTCCGACTCATTGGTGTAACCCTGGGAGACCGAGAGGCCTGGGAATAGGGCAATACCCAAAGCTAAGGCGTCAGTGTACCTCATGCTTTTAACTCAGCGATATCAACCGAGAGAAGCGTATTGAGCTCGAGGGGAAAAGCGTCCAAGGCATTGCCTCGAGGGGCTCCTATATAAGGCCTCCTCTTGCATTTTGCATGCAGCTCCCCATTACTGATGTCATATCTTATGGAAAAAGCGACATCTATCCGACCTCGTGACGAGAGCCAGTACCGCAATAGTGCCGGGGTACAGAGCCGTTCTCCGCATTGGTACCTGGATGGGCATAGTGCGTGGTGGAGACAAGCGTGAACAGGGCGGATGTGATCGAATGGGGATGCCGGGGTGGACCGAAGTTTTCCCGCGCTTTACACTGCAGCCGATGTCGTTGAGCTAGGGCTGTGGCATGATACGAGAAGGTGATGCACCTTTGGCGAGTTGGATCGAAGAGAAACTATTTAACAGGTAAGAAACATTCAGAGACTTTATAAGAAAAGACATTTTGCATAGCAGTCGGTGTTGAGATGCTGATACTCCATCGAAGACGGCAGTTACATCAAGCACCCATTGCCAAGCATTACCGGGTGGGTTACCATGTTGATTACGAGTCAAGACCCCATGGCACGCTGTCGTGTAGCCTGCTTCCGTCCACATCTCGTCAGTCACGGCAGATCTCACGGCCGCATTCATAGTAACATCGGACTGTTAGCTTCTCAAAACCTTCGCATACTTAGGAAAAAAATCAATTCAACTCCATATCTAATAGCGTCGAGCTCTCTAGTGTATAGTATCAGTAATGCTTCTTGATTGATTCTTGTCGAACCACACACCCAACACCTCTTGTGAACGATAGCAATCACTGATAACAAAGTATCTCCTTGACTGTTTATGCAAAAGACGCAGAAGATGCATTCACAACACCACCATGCCGACTCTTTCAAAGGAATCCAAACCCGCAAGCTCCGGTCGTTACTTGTACTCCTCTTTACGCCTTATCATCATCCATCATTGGCGGGGGTAAATTAGATGGACTAACGTCCTTGAGTTCTGAATGTCCAATACCGACAACCTCATTGGGGGAAATCATCTCTCCCTTTGCATTTGCAATCGGTAAGAAGGAAGCGCCTTCTGACCTCTCTTCTGTTCTGCCGCGCTCCTCGGACTCGGTCATGTTGTGCTCCTTGCCCTTGCCATTACTACGCTCAAAAGCCTCGGGGACCTTTTCGCTGAGATCAATCGCGACAAAGGATTTGGGTAGTTTGACGCTAAAACTATATTAATGACAAGCCTCACAGCAAAAAGAGTGAGCAACTTACGTGTGGAACTTTGCACGGAGCGTCTCCAGAACCTCTTTCCAGTCCTGGTGAAGGGTGAGACTGCGGCGAGGAGCGAACCCAATCATGTGTCGGGAGTCGAGTTGCCTATCTATGTCAGTGGTGTTGAAACATGATGCGTAGACTACTTACACGTCAAGAGGAGCAAAAGCGTGGCAACCTGGCGACAGCGTAATGCGAATGCTGTAGTTGAAAGTATGCGGCTGGTCGCCCACACTAGCGTTTTCTGACTCGTAGAGCTCAAAGTTGATCTGTGACAAGTAATCGAGCTCGGGAATAGCGTTGCGTTCGATCTTTGTCTTGATGCCGCCCTCCAAGATACAGTTGAGCAGAGTGTAGATGTGCGACTCCTTGGTGAAGTAGAAGAAGCTCTTTGGCGTGTCGGATGCCTGTAATTCTTCCAAGTCTCCCACAATCTCCTTGAGCAGGGGGAGGGAGGTGAGCAATCCAATCTCCAGCTTCTCCTCGCTCTCGATACCGTACTCCTGAGGACCAATATAGTCGAAGAGAACCTTGCAAAGGTGGTACATCTCGCGGAGCTTGACAAGACGTGCGTCTGTCTGAGCCTTCGAGGAAGCATTTCCTACTCCAGAGTACAACTTGAAATACGATTCGTGGACGTAAGATGGCGGCGCAGGCGCCTTAATGGCAACTTCTGACCTTCGCCGGAAGCCCATGCGATGAGACAAACTGCCTCGTTCTTGGGGTTTCTCAGTATTTTGCTCTTTCGCTTCCGCTTTCAACTGAGCTTCCGATGGAGTTGGACCAACTGGTATCGATTTGGCGGATTGATTATCAGGCGTAGTCTGCTTCGAGCCGTCGGCGATGGATTCCTCGTCTACGAAAGTGGCGTCCGGCGTAAACACCCATTCGAGAAAGGCGCGATTGTGGAGAGCGTCAAACTTCATTGTGTCGTAAAGCTCCGATATCTTGCTAGGGTCAACCTTATCGGCGTCGCCAAATTCCTTGAAGAGCTTCTCCCAGCGTTCCTTGAACAGCTCAGGGCCTTCATTACAGCACCAGCGAGACTGAATGTGGCTGACGTTGGTGTACTGAGACTGTTCTGACTGCGATCCCGACGTTGGCGATGCTAGTGCAGCCAGTGACGATATGGCTCCCGTCTCGATTTTCTTGAAGTTGTGGTTCATGACGCGCTGGTGGAACTTGATGAGATCTACCACTTGTCTGACAACAAGATAGGGTTCTGGCACGTCCTTGGGCCAAGCAAATTGTGGGGGAGCTTTGTCGCCAGCACGCAGCAGGGTCTTGAGCTTCTTCTTGACCTTGTCCATGACATCCTTGGCAGCATTGGAATCGTCAAGAAGATCTTTGCGAACCTGAATGTGTTCGGCCAGATACTGGTCCCGGTCCAGGAATGATGCACCAAAAATCTGTGCACTGGTAGTCACTCGGCGCTCAGAGCTGCTGAAGATGTGAACGTCATCCAGCACGTCCCTGTTCATCAGTAAAAGATCGTTGCGGAAGTTTGCACCCATGTCTTGGGTTTGATGCCGAGCGGAATGGGTCGGCTCGCCTCCCCATTTGATGATCAGCTGTAGCTTATCTAGGACCATGTTGTTGTCTTGGGCGGTGATACGAGAAAGAGTAACTCCAGACATGGAATCGCTGCGATTCTTAAGCATCTCAGGCTCGCCATCCTTGTCTGCTGTGCCTGTCGCTTCCTGGCTTCCAGCATCTATCGGGTTCGGTTTTTGAGCTTCAGGCGTATCCTCAGGCAGGGTTTCTCCCGGCTGCAACTCTTCCTTCCTTCTCTTTCGGAACATTGGCTTGATCTGAACCTTGGTACCGGGCCACGCCCCCTTCTTAGTCAGATATAGCTGCAGTTCACGCAACTTCTTTGGATCCTCTATGCCTTCCTCCATGGCCACCTTTACTGCATCGCTGACGCTTTGCAAGGCCGCTTCACCAATCAAAAGCACTTCCTCCTGATGCCCCTTGAGCAGATCGACAAAGGGTTTGCTATGAAAGGTGTATTTGAACTTTTGCTTGGGCGTACGGTCGGCGTGTCGAATGACTGAAACAACGCCCTTGAGTTTCCATTGCGCCGCGGTCGCAGGAGGCGGCACCTCAACATGATCGGTGGACATTGACCTTTCCGGTTCCAGTTCGAGGTCGTCATCCTCAAAAGCAGACGGAAATGTTACCTCAGGGTCAGAAGCTGGGCCTTCAGACACTGTTGTAGAAGTGGCTGTTGTTGGACTGAGTAGTGAAGCATTAGATTTCTCAAGCCCGGGCGAAGTCGCGACGGGTGTTGTGCTCAACGACATCTCGGGCGAAGAAGGCATGGTACTAGATTGCCTCATGTGCGGGAGATGAGCATGGATCGGGCCAGGATGCACCATCTTGGACATACTAGGGCTCTTGAACAGTCTTCCCAAAGTCTTGCGATGGCTCGATCCATTCTTTGAGCCAACACCAGATGCACCATCGGCGTTAGCTTGTGCATCGGCAGCGGCGTGTTGGGCAGCGGTTTTGTGTTGCTTGCGAGCAATTTCCTTGAGGAACATGTCCTTTAGGATGGAAGCTGCTCTGTCATAGTAATCGCCGTTGTCTTTTACAAAACTCCACCCGTTGACATCGATGACGTAGCTTTGCTCCCCAGTACGAAGCAAGTCAAATCCACATACGCGTTGGCCGAAACCCTCTGATATCTTGGACGCGATAGCCGCCTCTGCTTCGCTCAGTTTGGTTACGTAACGGACTTCCTTGCCGCTTGGGTTCCTTTTAACGAGACCGTCGACAACAGGTGATTTCCTTGTTTCCGCGTGGCAGAAATGTGGCCCGACCGTGTATGCCTTGACATCCTCGGAGTTCTCGACCCGCAAAAACTGTTCGTAGATGTAGCTGCTCCCTGGTTCGGTAATGGCCCGGGGTATTTCAAGAGTGTCATCCTTTTCTGAGCTCTTATTGTTGATTTTCCTAAATAGTCTTCTGCCACCGCCACCATCTTTTTTGTGAAAATAGATGTGAATGTTGTGGTCTTCACCGCTCACGGGCTTCTCTACAAAAGGCTTGGTAAGGGTGGCGCCGTCTACACAGATGGTGTTGCCGTCGTCAATCAGCTCGACTTTCTTGGGTGCGGGCAGGCCGCCGCCAGTGCCGTCTTCGGGCCCTTCGAGCCTCAGGCCAGTTCGCTCGTATAGCGTCTTTGCGAATTCAGCCGAAGGTAGCTTCGGCCCACCGTCTCGGCTCACATCGATACGCTTCGGCGTGGGCACATTGAGCTTGTCCAGGATGCCGAGACACAGTCGACGATCCCACAGGACTTGTTGCATGGGCAGGTCATTGACACAAAAAGGCTTTCGTAACCGGGTGTAGGCAATGGCCTTATCTAGTGGGAAGCCGTCGGAGAAGAAGGAGATAAGAAAGTCACAGACAGGCCAGTTCTCGACGGCCTCGTCCAGGATAATCTTGTCGCCAAAGATCTTGACCTCGAACTCGTCGACGAGCTTTCCAAAGATGTTGCGGGCAGGCTTGCTGCGGGCCTTAGACTCGAGGGCGCAGACGCCGATTATGCCCTTTGTTGGCTTCTTCTCACGCATGTCCCTGCTGGCAGGACTACTGCTAGGAGCGGTGCTTCCACTGATGCGTCTCTGTGCGGTACGACTTCGTGAGCGGCGGGGCTGCGACGAGAGAGGCGGCTGGCCGGTCTGGGGAGAGGCCGGGTGGGTTTGGGCGGCGGAGGAACCCTGGGCTTGGCTGCCGGTAGCCGTCTGGTCGTTGTGGAAGAGCAATTGCGTAGGCGAGGGTTTTGCGCCGAGACTGCCATGCTGGCTAGAGGTGGTAACGGAGAAGGGCGTAGTCGCGGTCGTGGTGCCGTTGGGGTTGTCCATTCTCACTATGCGGAGTCAGTAGTGGGCCAAAACGGCGGGCATGCCATGTGGAAAAAAAGTTGCGGTATGTCAGGTCAGGGCGCATGACGTACGTACCTTCGGGCTCTGAGCCGGCTACCGAGCTTCTGCCACTCCAGCTGTATCCGCGATTCGACAGGGCCGATACGAAGGATGATATGGAGAGTCGCTTGGATGGTTCTGCAGGCGGCGCCCCAGCAATCGCATGTCGGGACGAGTCCGGCAACAAATGAGCATGGATGGGGGCGCTTGTGAGACTTGCGCGCGAGTGCTCTAGCGTCGATGTAGAAGCATCGGTCTCGTCGATGGCGGAACCAGACCAGGCATTGCCCAAGTACTCGAGAAAGCTGCTATCGGATGCTTTGGATGCTCGGCGGGCAGGCAGGCTCTGGCGGATTGCCTTTGCACTCAGCGGCGGCACCGACACGCTCGCCCGCCCAACCGTCGCTGGGCCTGTCTCGGGCTCGCTCGACCTCGCCTTCCGGCTGCCCATTGCTGATGCGCCGCTCGCCGTCGCAAGCTGTTGCCATGATTGCGAGCTCTCTGAGCTTGTCGTGCGTGACAGGGATGGCTCCATGCTGCCTCTTATACCTGTGCGTCTGCGGGGGTCGTGTCAGACCTGCTTGCTTTTGCCGCAAGCGAGGCAAGGCTTGCACAAGGGCGATGGACGGCGTTTGGCAGTCGACAGGATGTCCTCTAGGGCTTCATGATGCTCTGGATGCTTGGGAGGATGGATTGTTGTGCCATCTGAAGAAGCTCCAGACAGACCATCACAAATAGTGCGTCATTCTGCGCGACTTGGCAGCATGCACCAATGCCTCCGCCTGAATGGACGCTCTCCCTGCACTGCAGCCCATACTCTTCCCTTTCCAGCCATGGAACGGCCGCTTCCAATGCTGTAGCGAGTATGGCGTGCGCCACGTGTTGCACACATCGTTTCGGGCCGACCTGCCTCTACCGCGAATGAGGCGGAGAGAGGCCAATTAGCATCAATCGCAGCACATGTCCGGCTGGGTACAATGCTATGGGAATGCTGCCAGGTACCGATGCTTGTTGGTTGCTCGTGTTGTCGCTTTTTGTGTTCATCAGCATGAGCAAATGGCATCGGAATCTGAGATCACTGTACGCGAGGTCTGACAGCGGACCCCTGCGTCGATCTCTTAGCGCCGTCGGACAACATCTAATCTAATCTCATCTCCGCAAAAATTTGGTTGCGCCGCTCAAAGTCGCGACAACTCCAAGCACATGCCTGCGCTCTAGTTGCACCTTGTTCAGCTACCTCAATCATGGCTGCTCCCCAGGTGCACAATGGCACCGGCAGTGGTCCGGTGACAAAACGCCAAAAGACACAGTCCAACGGCGAAAAGAGCTCTGCGCCGCTCGTCCGCCAGTCCAAGATATTCGCGCCTTTCAGAGTAAGCTCATGCGAAGCCCCAAGGCGTCTGCGCATAGCTAACCTATCCATCAGACAGTAGGCCTTGTGTCTCCCACCAATGTTCCGTTTACCGCGCTTCCGCTCGGAAAGACTACCTTCCAAATCACAACCTCTGTCGGCCGCTCCCTCCAGACTTACGATCTCAAGCGCGGACTCAACCTCGTCTTCATCACACGGCCCCAGACGCCCGAGGATATTTCTGCGACGCTGGCATGGAAGAAGGTCGTATTTGCCGCCTGGTCAGGACCAAAAAGTAACTCTGAACGCGGCGTATGGGTCTTTCAGCGTGGAAAAAAGGTCGCCGAGCTCGAGCTACCTCGTGGTGGCATTGATCGCATCCAACGACTAGTCGTCCTTGGAGAGTGGATCGTGGGATGCGGCGACAATAAGATTGAAGTTTGGCGAACTGCTACCCTCGAGCACTACACCACCCTTCAAGGTGTTTCGTCCAGCCCCCTCTCTGGCTGTATCTGCAACATGCCAACCTATCTCAACAAAATCTTCGTCGGCCGGAAAGATGGCTCTGTCGAGATTTGGAACATTAGTACCGGAAAGCTGTTGTACACGCTCCTCCCACCCGCCGCTGACTTTGGCTCTGTGACCGCACTGCAGCCAACACCCGCCTTGTCACTCCTCGCCATCGCACACGAGTCTGGTCCGATCACAATACACGACATACGCGCAGACAAGGAGATCATGCGTCTCAATACGGGTGGCTCGCAGAAGCACCCAGTGACATCTATCTCCTTCAGAACCGACGGGCTAGGTGCTGGCGATGATGGTCGTGAGGACGGTGTTATGGCAACTGCCAGCAGTGACAGCGGGGATATTAACTTTTGGGACTTGAACAAGGGTGGTCGCAAAACAGGAACTCTGCGAGGAGCTCATGGCCCGCCTCCATCTGCAAGCGGTGGCGTTGGCGGCGGTATTAGCAAGATCGAATTTCTCGCTGGCCAGGCAGTAATTGTGTCAAGTGGCTTGGACAACTCACTGAAGAGCTGGATTTTTGACGAGACGCCTTTCTCGCCCATACCGCGCATTCTGCATTCTCGGGGTGGACATGCTGCACCAGTCTCAACCCTCCGCTTCCTTCCTTCAAACTCGGACGGTTCGGATGATATTGGCAAATGGCTTCTTAGCGCAAGCAAGGACCGCAGTCTGTGGGGTTGGAGTTTGCGACGAGATGGACAGAGTACAGAGCTGAGCCAGGGCGCTGTCCAGAAAAAGGCAAAAAAGATGGGTCTGCTGAATGGAAATGCTGATGGATCAAAGCACCATGCCAAGTTGGAAGATTTGAAGGCTCCCGCCATCACCTGTGTGGCCTGCTCCCTCAACCGTGACGGTGGTATGGGTACCATGCCCGGCGTCGTTGGCATTTGGAACAATTCTTCAAAAGTAAAGGGCAAAGACAAAAACGCGCCCGAGGTCAACATGACTGGATGGGAGAGCATCGTTACCGGGCACGAGGGAGACAAGACGGCAAGAACATGGTTCTGGGGTCGCAAACGAGCAGGAAGGTGGGCGTTTGATACTGGAGATGGAACCGAAGTCAAGAGTGTGGCTATCTCATCTTGTGGTACATTCGCCTTGATTGGTTCCGCTGGTGGCTCCATCGACATGTACAACTTACAGTCTGGCAAGTTCCGACGCAAGTTTCCCGCTCGACTCACTGCAGCCGAGGCAAAGAAATACAAGCTGCAGCAACTGCAGGCTGAAGAAGCCCTTGTTGGGGAAGGTGATTCTCCGCGCAAGTTCGCCAAGGGAGAAGGCAAGCATAGGGGAGCTATTACCGGCCTTGCCGTGGATGCTCTCAACCGTACGCTCATAAGCTGCTCAGATGATGGCAAAGTCAAGGTGAGTAACTACTATTTTCCCAGATATAGCGATACTAACATGGCCAGTTCTGGGATTTTGCAACCGGTATTCTGCTACATGAGATTGACTGGTACCCTATGACAAAGATTCTCGGCATGCGCTATCACCGGAACAGTGACCTAATTGCATTGAGCTGTGACGATGGCTCCATCCGCGTTGTCGACATTACTACCAAGAAGCTTATTCGAGAGCTCTGGGTCTCACGATCCCAGGTCGGATTGCAAACAATCGACTACACCTTCTCAAGCGATGGACGATGGATCATCTCTGCAGCTTCTGACTCCACTGTCAGGGTCTGGGATCTACCAACTGGTCATCTGATTGACGCAATGCGGCTTCCTAGAAAGTGCAATACAGTGGCCTTCTCGCCTTCTGGTGAGTTCCTTGCAACTGGTCTAGACGGCGAGGTTGGCGTACACATCTGGACAAATCGAACGCTCTTCACGCACGTGTCAACACGCCAGATTACAGAGGACGATATCGTCTCAGTCAGTGCACCCACAGCATCTGGTGAAGGGGGCGTTGCTGTCGTGGAAGCTGCTACTGAAGAGCAGACGGGCGAAGAGGACGAAGACGAAGTCACTGTCCCCGTCATGGACCAGCTCAGTGACAAGATCACAACGCTCAGTCTGGTCCCCAAATCGCGTTGGCAAACCCTCCTCCACCTAGACGTCATCCGCGCTCGCAACAAGCCCAAAGAAGCCCCGAAAGCACCAGAAAAGGCTCCTTTCTTCCTCCCCTCCGTAGGCCAGAACCAGATTCAGGGCGTAGATAACAACGCCGCATCCAGCGACAACCAAAACACCAAGTCCCGCATCTCCAGCTCGGCACTCGCATCGCGGTCTAGCGCTGCTACCGCCACGGACGCCTTCAGCCGCCACCTCGCCCACGCTACCGAAACAGCAGACTACGCCCCTCTCCTATCCCATCTCTCCTCCCTCCCTCCTTCCGCCGCTGACATCGCCATCCGCACCCTCGACACAACAGAGCCGTACACCGAGCTCCGCACCTTCATCGAGGCGCTTACGGCACGACTGAGGCAGCGCCGTGACTACGAACTTGTGCAGGCGTGGATGAGCGTTTTCTTGAGACTACATGGCGATGTCGTGGTGCAGGATGAGCAGTTGGTGGGGTTGCTGAGGAAATGGCAGGAAGAGGCTAAAGGCGAGAGGGAGAGGGTGGGCGGACTGGTCGGGTATAGTGTTGGTGTTGTAGGATGGGTTAGGAGTGCGAGGTAAATATGTTGTCGACACTGAGGGAGTTTGTTGCTTCTCCTAATGAGAGGGTTTGAATATGGGCTTGATGAGGAGGTTGATATCTAGAGAGTTACAAAAGTGTTGTATGAGAGAACGTTATGGCTTTTTGGAGCTTTGTCTCGCTTCGTAGTGCTTAAGTGGTGAAGTGGTGTTGATGTATTCATGGCCTAGTCCTCTTGAGTGTAGTACTATCACCCCATGTTGTTGATTGTATATCAAGATTCGTCCTAGCGCTGCTGGGCGCCTGCCGGGCGTGATTTGAACGCGACTTGGTTGTGATACTAGTTGAGTCTTTGAGGTGAATTACTTCAAGCGAGTGTCATTCCTGCAAGCCTGCCAATTCATACACGCTGCCACTAGTACAACAGCCAAAATCTAGAGCAGCTTTTCAAACTCTATTTGCATTTACTCTCTTTGGATCACTTGGAAGTCTCTGTAAGCTCTATTGTGGAACGAGTGGTCTTGAACTGAAGCACGCATTCAAGATGTGAGAATTCAAGAATGCAAGCATGAAATTAGCATATATTCTATCCTCATATGCCCACTTCAGTTTAGTAGCAAATTTCTCATGTAGTTTTGTATCACCTTAACTTGGTAGCAGGAAATCATGTCATTACAAAGGGTTTCTCTGCTCAAGTTTCCACTCTCCCTAAGTGCTGTCAGCAACATAGTGTTGAGTCACTGGCAAGCCAGCCGCCTAATTTCTCATGAGTCCAAGATCCAAGAAAGCAAACGGCCGAGACATGGCACATCAGTCAATACAGTATAGGGCCACAGACGCCGAGACCGGTGCGCATCCGCTGCAACAAACGGGGACACGGAGAAGACCGATGTCGGCACAACTCTGGGTATATACAATGTCATGTAATAGCAGTATATATCTCCAGTATTCCAGTTCCTTTCATCAATCAATCCTCACTCCTCTCAGCGGTCGGGTGGGCTCCTAGCAGGGGCACTGGGTGGGTAGCAAATACCAACCAAACATAATAAAAAACATTAGACTGCTGACAGGCTATAGGGAACTAACAACCCACTCAGTGTCCCATGATAACATGGGTTGTTAAGCTAGGAGGGCGGCCGTTCGAATCTGGACGGTTGCTGGAGCAACAGATGCTGAGAGGAGTGAAGATTGATTGATTTTTTGCCTTTTTTGTTTGTTTGTCGCTTCCAGCTTACTAGGAAGACTTTGCAGTGCTCTGACACTATCGGCAATAAGATTACATTGCTTTGTAGAACTTTGCACAGTGTTTTTTTCTCTAAAGTGGGCGTGAAAGGATGAACTTCTAGGGTTGCGAATATATGACAGCGCTGCTAACTATGCCAGCGCCATTCTGCTACTCAACCTCCCTTTAGAGAGCGATTGAATTTGCTCCGAATACAGTACCTTGATTAAGGCTACCAACAACCAGGCGACATACTGGTTTTATTCTTGAGATGTATGCGTCAAGAAGCGATACGAACTCAGTCAATCTACGCAGGCAAAGAAACTAGCTACTATTATACAGTGTTAAAGATACCACATCCAATGGCTCAGCAAATTTGGAGGGAAACAGAAGATAAGGTCTTAGTTATGGCAAGGCTTTTACCACAGCGCAAAGATGTATGTGCATACGCAGTATTCACCGAAGATTGCAAGGAAGCGCTAGGCACGATAAAGTGATGACAGGAAACATACTTCACTCCATACTAGAGTGTATGTCGTTTTCCAGAGTGACTCCAGTATTTAAGCCGCTAGACCTGATTAATACTCATCTTCTTCCCCGGGATAAAACAAACACTAAAGGTAACCAACTGTTTAGGTTATGAAGCTTAGAATGAAAGTACAGAAGTAAGTAAAACTTCTCTTCACTTGTCACTTTATTGTAGCAGAACCGAACGCATTTAGTCCATCTTCATATTAACTAATACAAAGGCACTTCAAGTGTGTCGTTGGAAGATATCCTTTGCCCTGCCATGTTCATCTAGTTGTAGCAACGAAGGCATGATAACACAGTAGATCTCAGAGAGTAAAATATTGATATTTTTGGGTTCTCAACCAGTCTCAGCTTTCAACTTCTATTCTTGACATGATAGTACTATACATACAGGTATCGGCCTCCAAAGCTCAGCTCTGGTCCTGTCCGTGCTGTTAGAGAATGCTTCTTGACATATCGTCATGCTTCCAATCTACCCAAAACCTTCTATTTTCACAACACATTCAGCTAATCACATACGATCTACAATGCAGCCGGCGTGGTGGTTCTTCGCAAGTTGCCGCGATCGGAACATCGCGCGTAAACGAAAACTTCGTTGCCCTCAGCAGCCATCGCACCAGGAAATCCAGCTCACTGACGTACCACCAAGACTTCCAAACAATAGCAGAAGAGGGACCGTTGCGTCATTCTTACGAAAATATTCCAAAGTCGGTGATGTTCGTTGTAGCTGGTGGGTCTCATTTCCTCCACGAGACTCAAGCTTACCCCACAATGACATCACATCTGTTTACATCATATCGATGCTCCGAAGATGCAATTGCAGCATATGAACCTCATATTAAATCCCTCAACCCGCCTCTTCACCATCATCAAAGCATCAGCTCTTCTCTAATACACAATCTTCGCACATTCAAACCATAAACACAACACCAACATGCCCCGCAACGGAGACGGATCCTCAGATAACGGCCCCATCGAGGGCCAGGAGATTGTCCACGGCGCATCTGGCAATGTACGTCCTTGCTCCAATAAACCCTCTGGGAAGCAATCCTAACCCGACGGCAGGACGACCTCCAGCACACTAAGAAGGTAGCCCCCATGCCCGAAGTCGAGAAAGGCGAAGGTACGACTTTAGTTTACCCCTCCTCTCCGCCCCCCACACTCCCATAAACCAATGGAGACCAGAAAAAGCATAACTAGGCCAAAGACCACACACTAACACAAACTGTAACAGGCCTCGAAGGCATGAATGCCTCTGGCGGCGGCAACGCCCCCAAGGAAGGCTGGACAGGCCAAGGCCGACCCGGAGAGGACTCCAACAAGGCCCCTCAGTAAAGGCACCCGCCCTACGTGGTCGAGCAGATAGTGAGAAGCTTCACCGCAAGAATGAAGCACACATGTCAGCATCGGCGGTACTTGTGCTAGTAGTGCGGCCACAGAGGAGTCGGTGATACGACTCTGAATGGCTAAGCTACGAGCGTTATTATCAATCTAGCAGGGTTGGGTAGACTAGTAAGCGAGAGAGGGGAGGGAACATTTCGACGCCCATGCCCACCGGACTTTTGAGGGTATGTCGGGGTTCCCGCTGTTGCAGTTGCATTGCATATGCGTTTGGGAATCTATCTGCATAGTCAAGGGGGGAAACAAAGCAGAGAAGGCTGGTCCGCTCTTTGCTGCAGTTTCTCATGTAGCAATATGAATGAATGAATGAACTGATATCATGAAAATCCTCTATCTTTCTCTTTCTATGTCCCATTCTCTTATTTCCTTCATTTCCCGATTCTATAGCTCACCTCTGTTTGTGTGTATCTGTGTATGTCTATCCGTCGTCTACTTGTTTGTGGGGCAAAAGCAAAAGCGGTGTGCAGACCTTATGGCGTGGCTGTTTTTCTCCTCCTTCATGCAAGTCCACGCAGCACGTCGTCTTTGATCCCACTTTTTGGGCCAGCCTACTTAGCTTCAATGCAGCGACCTGACTCTACATACACTTTACATTGCTTTCCCCAAAGTCCGGTCACCCATTGTACAAGAACGGTGTGTACGTGCATGTGTTGTCTGTGATGTGGAGTTCCCAGGATGTTCGATGTTGGCCGTCGTGGTGGTGGGGTTTTTGGTGGGGGTGTGGGAGACATTTAGTTTAGCTTTTTCTAGTTGTGTAGTACTTCCTACCGCCAGAGGAATAAGCGAACACCGAAGAAAAAACAAGCCCTTTTTCCCTTTTCTCACACGTTTTGGGCGCCTGAACGGAGTTGGGGGAGTGAATGGGGGCGCAAAACAAGCAAGTAGGATCACACCTCGCTCCTTTTCTTTTACTTGTCCGTCCAGTGTAAACCTCTCGTGGTGGTGCGCTCAAACGACCATGCACTGGGCAGGACGTGGTACGGGGAGTGTGCCGCTTAGGCACTTGTCGTAAGCGCACACCGGAGGCCGTTTTTTTTCTCTAATCTAGCACACGCATACTGTACGCCTGCGTTGATTTTGTTTGGCACGTACCAAGACTCCGTGTCTCGCAAAGGAATCCATAATAGTGCTATTATTACTTGGCTTTGGATACTTCCCGGCTTACTCCTGGATGACGTGATCCAACACCAATGAGGGGCCAATTCCTATTCTGGGGCCAAGAAAAGCGGGCTTGGTGGAGTGTTGTCGTTGTTGCTGAAAGTTACCCTTATGGAGACTGGACCATTGTGGAGGGAGGGTGACGAAAGAGCGCAAAGATTGGCGTCAACATGCATATCGCAGCACGGAACGAGACGCCGTCTTGGTCTCGACCTGAGCTTTGCAGCTGAAAAGACCAGGACGAGGCGCGGAGATCGCGATGTGGAGAGTACTAGGATGTCGTTAGCGCATGTAGAACGAGGTAGAACTGTGGAGAATGTCTAGCTGAGTGACACATCGCAGTGACACATCAGGGAGGGATGAAGTCTGGGTCGGCTGATAACATGTGAGAGATAGGCGTTACCAGGCTGAACATCATCAGGACATCACAAGCAAAAGAGACGGAATCATGTTTGAACAGTAGACAATGGTAGATTTGGCTAGATAGAGGCACCAGCCCTTGGTGTGACTTGTCCGCCATTATGAAACCATCCAGGAAACCATATCCAGGAAGGACATACCAAAAGTCTCTCAAAAAGAAAACTGTTACTACAAGGAGTTACGCGCTACACGCTACGGACCCCGTCCTACGCCATGTGAAACCACGTCCCAGATTTTCCCTTTCCAATAAGGCCCTGTCTAACCTCCCTGTTTGTACACCGTTACGCCGACCCATTTGTATAGCGCTAGGAGATCTCATCAGTCGTGATCTACGGCAGCCATCCACCGACCCAGCGTGCTCACTCTCGCTCTCGTTGGGTCCCAAGATGGCATCGGTGCTAAAGTGATCCCGCTGCGAGGGCCTCGTCGCTAACCGAAGTTGCGCCAGAGGCACTCTGCAAGTCATGGAACTTTGCATCAAAGCCGTCAAGAAAGCCATAAGAGTTTGAGTGAGAGCTGGTGTCGAAGAGGGTCGAGCCAAAGACATCGACCGAAGAAGAATCCACCATGCTAAAAGCGGGTTCCATGGGTGCAGCTGTGGTGGGGCTGCACTTTGGGAACTGGTCGAAGTCGAAGAAGTTTTCCATGACGACAGGCTTCTCATCGACTGGTGCGAAAGGTTGAATAGTGAAAGGTAGGTCCAGATCATCCGAAGTGAGGTTCCCGAATTCGACTGACACTGCAGGTCGCACAATACCGCGGCAGAGTATTGTGTCGAGTCGAAGTCGGGGGAGGCCTCAAAGGTGGATGGAGGAGTCTCGGGCTGGCACGAGGAGTCACGGGGTGAGTCCATCGAGTCCATGGATTCGGGGCTGGGGAAGGATGTGGGGATCTGCGCAGGGCAGATGGTGCTGAACGAGTCGTGTGATGGTGTAGAGAGGTCGAAGGCGGTGGATGTTGGTGCTTCGCCAGGGTACTTTGTGCGGTAGTAGCGGAGCTCGGCCTCCATCTGGGCCATCTTCTCCTTGTAGGCCCTCATGTTGGCCTCGAGCTCGTCCTTCTCATGCTGGAGTACCTCGTACTCCTGGCGCTTGCGCTCACGGGAGTTGTGGGCGGCGAGGCGGTTGCGCTTTACGCGCTCGATGCGTCTTTGCTCCTTCTCGTCCTCGGTCTTTGCGCGTTTGCGGGGAGGCAGGCTGGTCTTGGGCTCAGGCAGGACCTGGCCCCATGACTTCCGCTTCTTGACTGGCTTCGAGGCACTGCTCTCGGGAGCCGGTGTCTGGGAGGGCTCTGACGACTGGGAGGCGGAGCGCTGGGGCGAGGGCGAGTTCTCGATCATCTCCATCTTGATGGTGGTGGGCATCATGGTGTCCACGGGGGGTTGTTGTGATGTTGATGGTGGGGGGAGGGGTGTGGATGTGATGGTGGACGTGTTCATTGTGTGGGAGAAGAGAGAAGCGTCGAAGATGTGCTCGGCCATTGTAGAATAGGTGCTAGGCGGGGAGAAGTGGGCATAGTGGGTGGTTAATACCAGGACCCAGGCTGTGCATCGAAGAGGACAGAGTGGCATGTACGGCACCTTTTAATAGGCAGCTGCCAAGCGGACCCCGACGCCCTGAGGCGCTAGCCCGCGTTGGGCAGGGGCGCTAGCAGCGTAAGCCCGATGCACCACCCCTACGCTAGGAACTCAGCCGCGGGCCGCGACTGGTTTCACCCAAGTTACCATCCAGGCCGCCCACGTCGCTCAGGGGCCCGCCCAGTCCTCCCTCCCTCCGTCCTGACGCTGCTGCGAGTCCCGCCTCCTTAGGACAGTGGGCTGCGGCCTTCGCCACCAATGCCGTCCCTCGCCCGACCTGCACTGCCTGCCGCCGCTGCGAGAGAGAGGCGGTATGGCCATGCGTATCCAGGGCCCCCGAGCACCGTCGAGGCCGAGTACGAGCTCGATTTAGCTCTGGCCGGCCCACCTGTATCCTCTACACCGCAGTGGCAACGCGAAACAGGCCAATGTTAGTCATGTCGTAAGACACGCCGTCAGCCAGTTCCCAAGATGCCCTCCCCCGGCCTCAGCCTGCTGCCTCCCCTCGGTCTTCGGGTCACGCAGCCTCTCTGCATTACTGCATGATTGCCCTTAATATCTGTACATTCAGCGCCCACGGTTTGCGTAGATGAAGACCCTGACGGTGTTTCTTCTCGAAGCATCTTACCCCATATTTGCAATCTATTCGGTCGGGTCGCTAGCGAATCCACCACCAGTCCTCTAGTCCCCACACTGCCTCGCAATCTATCTCACCTTCCAAAGCGCGGTCTATTGCCGGCGGATTTGCGCGACCCTGGTACGGTCCCTCTGCTCCTTCACGCACAAGTGGCAGAATGCAATGCAGCCTGCGTGCACTCTATCGCTGCAGGAAACGGAAGCTGTCACACGAGGCCCTTTGACCCTTGCACCCCTTGCAAGTAAAACGTCCCTTTCTGCCGGAATCCGGGGGGCAGGGTGGCTCTCTTGGTGCCTTCGTTAGCATGTGAGACAAGCGGCACTCTGGCTGCAGCCAAAGAGCCAGCCACCATGTACATAGTCAGCTTAGCTGGTATGCCATTTGCCATGGCTATCTTATTCTACCGGAACTGTCTCTGACTCCGGAAAATTTCCTTTCGCACACGCCATGATCCCACGGTCCGGTCGTTGCCACAACCCAATATGTGTGCTGCTGGCGCTCGAATCCAGTCTCGTATATCGGAGGCGTGCACAGCCCTGGCCTGAGCAGCAATGAGGCGTTTCTTGTCATGAACCGTCGCACTGTGCTCCACCCGCTCGACTCATCACCGTTTCAGGCACCGGGATTCGGACCTATCGCATCACTAGAAACGGAGCTGCCTTGCCCATAGCGCTCTAGATGCTTCCGATGATCGCCCCGCGTCGACCACGAGATATGGTCGGTAGATGGAGTGATAGATGGATAGCAATAACAGTGGTAATTCTGCCGCCTATTCAGTGTCATCGTGTGATCATCTCATCGGAAAAATATCGCACTAAGATGATGACTGGACTGATTGTCATTGCTTACCACCGAGCCCTACTTGCATACATACGAAGTATGTACAGACACGGTATACTAGGGAAACTTACCCTTGTATCCTTTCTAAGTGGTCGTTGATGATGCCATATCGTGATGTAAATAGCCATAGTTACGAAGTAGTCTTAACGGACAAAGTACGTACCGTAAACTACAGGCTGCCAGATTAGCTAATCTCAACAAAGCATCAGCTCCTTAAGGCTGTCCGTGCGAAGCTTTCGACCGTTAGATTATCCACTCGCAGATGAACCCGTATCTTGAAAGCGTCAGCACCCTCGCTCAGCAAGGGCTCGTGCTCAACGTACCAGAAACACATCTGAAGAACCGTTCATCGACATGCTCCTCCTTGAAACTGCATCGCTCTCATAGGCGTCGCGAACAGCACTAAGTTCAGGCCTCCCACCATCAATTGTTCCGATGAACGTGCCTCCAGCGTGCGAGAGCCATTTCCCCTGCTTGGACCATGCGTTCATCACTTTTGTCTCCAAACCGCAAAAGAGCCGGCGGAACAAATCTTACTCCCTTCCTACACAATCCACACAATTAATCTTTGAAAACGCGCTCATCACCGAAACTTATTCTTACTTCATAAGCTTTTCCGCGCAAATCGAACCGAGACCCGAGTATGCACATAGCCTGCAATAAAGTCAAAAAGGAAGTTTGTGGTATGCCTGCAAAGGTTTATTTCACGCCTTTCGACATAGTTTAAGAGGAGTAGAACTTAAGTGGCTCTAGCGGCTCCCTCCGGATGATGTGACTTTCCGCCCTAGTTCTTGCAGCTTGACCGTTTTATTTTTCCTTTTCTCCAAAAGGTTCTATTAGGTTGGGAGAGGTCGGAAAATAAGTCAATCCCGGAAGAGATGTGGTAGGTTCCCATGTCTTTTGGGTCAGTCATGATGTCTACCAATCGTACAGCACGTATTATTACCTTTGTCCTTTGTTAGACACGGGATTAGCCGTGGCATCTATGCGCTATAACAATCTCACCCGTTATTGATTTAGCTTTCCGCACACACGATGCGTGTTGAGTGTCGCGTATGTTCTGTCTGTTAACAGTGAAGGAGGATGAGGTCTGGGGAGGCGATGGGCAGCGTGTCTTAGGGTACTGGTTAAGTAGATGTCAGAAGTCTTCTGATGAGGATGGTAAGTCGGTGGTGAAGTATATGAAATGTGAACAAAGGATAGTAGGACAGGGCACGTCAAGAAATAGAATGTGAAGGAATGCTGTTGGATCCATATGGAGAAAGAACGAAAAAAAAATGTAACAAACAGTATCGTATCCAGCGTGCCCAATCAGCTGTAATAGACAGGTGCACTGAGACTGCTGTGACATTGCGCTACGCTTTGAATATAAGTAGTCACAAATCCCCTGCGTTGTCTCTTAACGATCCAGCTACAAGCTTCCTATGTGGAAAGAAATCGCTACCACTCATTGTTCTCAAGAGACAATTCGACCATGTAGACTATACTAAGGGCAAAGCAGAACTATCAAATCATCATACTCATTCAACGCTGCTGGGTGGATACTAGACTACATTTTACTCAAGTCGCCTGAAGGTAACCATCCAGATATTCCTTCAGACAATAGACAGCGAAGGAACAAGTATCGCTCCGTACTAGACGCTTGGACAGGACTCGATCCTACAAGTATGCACATATTTGACAAGTTTAGTAGTTATAGTAAAATCTGGAAGAAATCAATTCTCAACATTTCTGAATTCACCGCACAAACTCCCAATCTCAGTAGGAAGAACGAAAATGCCTACAATATTGCTATCTAGCTTGACACTTGTCACAAGCTGTATGCAATTTCTAATGACGGCTCTCAGCACATCCGCTTCCTTGTCAGACAAATCCCGTGCAGCTATCACACCAATTCGAGGTATTAGTACTGTAGATTTCAAGGGCACAAATATACTCGGTAATTACCACGCTTTAGCATTAGGTGGAGAATTGTATCGAATCTATGACTACACTAGTTATGTGGTGTACAAGCCATAATGGTATATTCCACGCCGAATCGCCTTTTGTGCCAAAAAGAGTAACAGAACAAAGACTGAACACCGCAGGAGAAGAGGAAAATATAAGCACACGCTTATGACAACATGATGATCGTGCTTGTCGCACAATCAAACCGGAACGCCTACAAAGCCAATCTTGGGTTTCGCTCGTGCACCATCTGTGCTCTCTCCACCCCATTGACTTCGCCATTCTTGCTCTTCACGCTTCATCTGTGCAAAGGCCTCGCGTTCTTCTGGCTTCATGCGCTTTTCGTCTTCGGCGTCTAGCTTGGGCAGCCCATTGGTGCCGACATCAATGTAGTCGCCATCGGGACCCGGTATGCCCAGCCCAGCAAAGGGAGGCTGTTGGAACACAGTGTCGACGACAAGGTACTTTCTGCGTACAATTGGAGGCACGTCGCTCTCTGCTGCTGGAACTTCCTCCCATCGCGCGTGTGTTGGTTGCGTGACTTTGGGGTAGCACATGAGATTCGTGTGGGGGTCGTAGATTCCTGTAAGATTTGCTTTGCGTAACTTGGAAAGGCTCGAGTTGAATCGACTGGAATACGTTAGCTTCAGGGTTCGAAAATAGTGACACAGCAGCTATTGCATACCTCGCGGCTGAGCCGTGCTCGAACTGCCAGTTGGCAGAAGTTATGTTGACTTTTCGCTTTCCAGGCGCAGGCTTTCCGTTGGCTGTTGGTACACTAGGCACACCAGTGTGGTAAACACTACTGGCACCATGCCATGCCACGTACTGATTCTTGTTGTACGGCTCTCCTGGAGGCGGAAGTCGGTCATTAGGATCCGCAAGCTCACCCTCGACCGCGCCGCTTTCTCTCGCTGCCTGGACGTAGTAATCATCGATGATCCTCTTGCCGCCAATAATGATGCGAGCGCCAAACTCTCGGAATACGGAACGGGCGGTGACGACACCAATGGCACGACCTTTATACGAATGCGGGATAATCTCGCGGTCGATTAGATCCCTCTTCTCGGTATCATCGATGATAATCTTGTGGAGTTTCATGTGTTTCGTGAAGAAGAGATAACTGTCCCTGAAGCCACAGCAACGAGCAGGCTCGGTCGACAACATGTACTGTCGCTCTCCTCTGCCTTTGATGGTGAAGATGCGCACTCGATAGTCCCTTCCGCCCATGAGATTGCCTAACTTGTCGACTTTCTTCTCGCCCTCTTCGTCCTCGGGCAAATCGACCTCGTCGTTGACAACATCCATCATAGTTCCCTCTTTGTCAATCGGAACACGGGTGGTATGCGACTGCCCTCCCTTGGGTGGACGTCCGCGGCCTCCACCGGACGGCCGCCCACGCTTGCGCTTGACAGGCGTGCCGCCTTCGGAGTTGTCAGGTTCTCCAGCATTCCAGTCTGGGGGCCTGTTCTTAGGTGGCCGGCCGAGACGCTTCTTGCGCGGAAAAGGCTGGATGACTGCGGGCGATGGCGATCGTTCAGATGGCGCTGCCTCCTCATCGCTCGCCTGGGCTGCAGATGCGGCCTCCTCCTCTTCCTCCTCTTTGGGTGTTTCAGCGCGCGATTCCGGGGGGTCTACCATATCCTCGTCGCTGTCTTGTTGCGGCGTTGCGCTGCGAACAGGCGTGCTGCGACGCGCTGCTGCTCGAGAAGGGCGTCCGCGCGCCATTGTGGTGTAAGGACGGTGTTGGTGTCGCGCAGCGTAGGTTCCGGTCGTGGGATGTGTATCCAAGCGACTTGAGTGTTGATGGCGGCTACAGCATGGAGTGAAGCGCAGTTGCGCTGCTGGTGAGGCACTTGCGTACTAGAGGTTGTGCTGTGGACCGCGACGTGAAGGAGCTAAGCAGGGGTCGTGCGCACAGTCCGCGCATGTCACGTGCTTGCATCCACTCTCTCTGATATGGAGTGCTGAAGATATATCGCTGCTTGAGAATCGTTAGTACTGATTCATGTGTTCTTACATGATTTATTGTCCAGTATTAGGTATGTCCGTGGCGTAACAATTGTGCACGATTGCACGGTTTTCAATGGGCTTCAAAGACCATGTCTCAGGAATCGTGACTCTATGGTCCTTGACTGCTACATGTCATTGATCCTGTTATAGGAAAGCCTGGCAATGGCGCCTGTAACGCAAGGATGGAGGGAGCCCGTTCATTTGCTACGGGAATCAATTTGGCAACCATCACCCAGTCCCACGCCCTCATCAGTGTAGCAGGACCAACCATGACCGTAAACAGTCATGGCTCAGCGTTCAAGAGCTGAACTGCCACTACCACCAACTTGGATCCTTGTATAATTTCTCCCACTGTGGTACTTTCACAGCCTTATACAGATCGTCAAGTCATTGGTGTTTGTGGAGCATCAGCAGCTGCTCATCATGCAATTCGACCTTCTCGCTCTCAAGGCCAAGAAGAGCATCTCACAACTCCTAGCTAGAGACAAGGGCACAGAGTGAGTTGGTAAGACTTCCGCACCGACTTAGCCATACTAATCATTCAAGGAACGCCTCGTCCAGTAGCGGCTATACCCAGATCGAGAAGGCTGCGGCCAAGCTCAACACCCCTGATCCGTCACCAAGCAAAGCCTCCGTAGGATCAAATGCAAACGACTCGCCGCCGAGCAATGAGAATACCTCAAGGCGCAAAGGCCTTATGGGGTCGCTGAGAACGAACAAGTTGCGGAGCATCAACTCCCTATGCAACCTGCGATCACCCACCAAAGCTAAACAGGCCGGTGCAACCACTACGCCCAGTGCTAATGTAGGTGGCTACCGAGATTGATTCTGGGAGACACTGCTGACCATGAGCTTGACAGAGCCCCTGTACTCCAACGCAACACCAAAGGTCGTCTCTTGTGCTCAATTTCGAAGAGTCGCCGGCCGGCGAACCCATATTTGATTTGAGCTGCGAAGGCTCGACGGATTTCAACCAGGAGATCTATTATTCTTCACCTGTGCCTATTCCTTCGTCAGAAAATCAGAAGCTCCAGTCATTTGCCGCTTGCTCTACCATACCTGACGGAACGATCCCATCTTCGCCAGCTCCAATCCGGAAGCTCTTGGACCTGGAGCAGGCTGAGGAGTTTCCATCACCAACATTCAGTCCTGCGTATGACGTGGAAGAAGCCTGTATGGAGTTGCTGGCTCCGATACAGGATATGCAGGAGTTGAATCAGATCGACAACACTCTGCCAGGAATGCCAGGAATGATTCAGGCTGGCACAAAGCACTGCCGTAATCCATCCCAAGGCTCCGAAAGCGAGCAGCTCATTGCAGAAGACATTGCAAAGCTGGTCAATGACAGTCAACATCTACAGCAGGAGTCCGAAGTCAACAAAATGACGGAACAATTTGAACGCCATTGTCTTAATGCGGACAAAAGCAAGGCAGACATTTCAGAAAACCTGTTGATGATCATGAGCAAGAACTACCTCTTGAGGATCTTTCATTACGGAGATTTCAAACGCCGGGTTGGTATCACAGCATACGAAGCCCACAACTATGCCTCCGAGAACGAGTCGGAGCTCATCATCGCACGCCGGGACGAAGACTTTGATGCTGCCGAAAAGATAATGCCCGATATCAATAGATTTGTCGTACTCAACAAAGACGTCTTCGGAAAGGCAGAAACAGAAGTGGTGCTTGATGAGGCTCTTGCGGAAGGCCTACTTCCTGAATGGCTGGATCTCGACCTGGACATGCAAAGTACCGCGAAATTTCGGAGCCGCACTATCAACCCTGCAAAGGTACAGAGGCGCGAAAGTACGTGGGGACAACACACCGGTCTCTACGATGGAACAGGCTACGGAGCGGGGTCCAGCTCGCGTTCTTCCACAGCTACAGAGAATGCGACGGATGCAGCTTGCCGTTGTGTTGAGAATGGCGATTCCGAGGAAGAAATCAACAAGATGCTCCCTGGTGCTTATCCAAATACTTCTCGGTTTCATCCGATGGTTTCTCAACGTACCTCCACTGGCATGAAAAAGGGTAATTCCGAGTGAAGAGGCGCTGTTTTGGGTCGCTGGATAACGGTTGAGCAACGGAGTTAGGATACAACGGAACATGGAAAAAAAGAGCATTCCACACTATTGATACTATGACGCAAATACTCTGGCCCCACGCCCGAGACGTTCCACAATTATATTAGATAGCATCAATGCAAGCTTCAGCAATCCATGTTTTCGATGCATCACATGTTCTCCAGCTCACCCCACGAACAACGACATGCGGGGATGTTGCGGTTCCAAACTCTCACGATGGCACCACCCACTGGCAAGCTCTTACATCAACAGCAGCACAAAGAAACACAGCGCGCACGTAGCCGAGTCGATCATCCGAGGCGTGCAGCGCATGGTACAACCGAGCCCTGGACCAAAGCAGTAAAGCCCCAACCTCACGACGCGATCCTTACCGTTATAATCAGGCCATGTCGGCTCATCTTCACTTACCCGAGTTTGATAGTTTCAACTGGGCTTCACTAACCCTTGCGCCACACACGACAAAGAGCAATGAATAGCCGGCGGTCCCTCTTTTTCAATCTGCTCGTACGATACCTTGTGTGCGCGTAGGTGTCCCTGCCAGTGAGAGTAAGAGAGGGGCAACCAGAAAAGTGCATGCTTTCAGTTTGGTATGATACCCGTCATGTGTGCGGTGTATGTCTGTGTGTATGCAACAAAGCGCCGCGCCTCGGTGCGCCGATCCGCAAAAACGTGGCACTCTTAAGACGAATACGGGGTACGTTGAATGCTAGCATAGGAGAAGGCTGAGATTTTTCTTTGGTTGCTGCTCTGCTGCTGCAACGAATTGTCGTTTAACTTTACCCCTCGTCTCCGTACTGCTAACCCCGCGTGGAGTACATGCCAGCCATGGCTGTCAGCGAACATTCTGCCTCCGAGAACACCGACACCGTCATTCTTGGATGCGGCATCATAGGCCTGTGTACCGCCTACTTTCTGACTGAAGATGGAAAGACAAACCCAAAAAATGTACATCTCATCGATTCGAGTCCGAAGTTGTTTCACTGCGCGTCTGGACTCGCGGCTGGTTTCTTGAGTGCAGATTGTATGTCCCAAACGTTATTTCTTCCGCCTCCAAGCCTCCGAAAACGCCCACCGTCTATTAAATACCCTGGCCTTCTTGATTCAACTAACAACTTCGAATTACAGGGTTTGCTCCATCCGTATCTTCACTGGGTACCCTTTCCTTTAAACTTCACGCAGAGCTAGCCAAAGCGCATGGTGGCCGCGAAACATGGGGCTATTCGTCTTCAACCGGGCTTTCATTCTCGCAAGACAGCGAGTCAGCGATTGAGGGTAGCGGCGAAGATTGGCTTGAGAATGGAACGAGCAGAGCACAGGCTAGTCAAAACAGGCCGCGGGAAGAGCAGATTACACGCCCGGAATGGCTGCGCGGCACACAAGAGGGCATGATGGAGGTCATTAGTCGAGACGGAACGACGGCGCAAATAGACCCGCTTAGGTTTTGCCAGTGGCTGTTGAAGGAGGTCAAGGAGAGGGGCGTAAACGTACACCAACCTGCGCGGGCGACGAGCGTAGTCCAGGATCAAGACGGCGTACTGAGTGGTGTAAGAATACAAGCGGGCGAAGATGTGGAGTCACAGACTGAGTGTAAGATCCCCAGCCCATAACCATTGATTGCGCTTATATACTAACTACCAACAGTACCATGTTCCCGTCTTGTAATTGCCTCCGGCGCCTGGTCTCCACGCGTCTTCAGCACCCTCTTCCCCGCCTCCAAATCACGCATACCTATTTCCCCGCTCGCCGGCCACTCGCTGCTCGTACGGAACCCAAACTTCAAACCCGACGAACTCGACAAGGAAATATGTCACGCAGTCTTTGCTACTGATACGCTGGGCTTCTCTCCGGAGTGGTTTGCACGATTGGGCGGTGAACTGTACCTGGGAGGACTCAATAGCACGACTGTACCGCTACCGGACATAGCGACCGATGTGAAAGCCAGTGAGAAGGCGATTGCGCAGCTGAGGGAGTGTGCGAAAGTTATGACGGTTGCTGTACCGGGTAAAGAATTGGAGATTTTGAGGGAGGGCCTGGTACGTTATCTTCCGTGTGGGTTTGAGATGAAATACTAACTTTTTCTGATAGTGTTTCCGTCCAGTTACTTCCAGCGGCCGACCCATCGTGTCGCGGATACCGGACGAGAAGCTGGGAGGCGTCAAGACGAAGGATCAAGCTAAAGGAGGTGTTTTTATTGCAGCCGGTCATGGTGCCTGGGGTATATCACATGCGCCTGGTACTGGTCTGGTGCTTTCGGAACTTATGCTAGGACGGCCCACGAGCGCAAAGGTCGAGGCGTTACAGTTTCCTTTGTAATAACTTTTGGCATTTTGCTAGGTGACCGCAAGGTCTGAAATTGTGACATGCTAAAATAAGTCTAGATAGGTTGTATTTTACGAGCAATCGTATAGCTAGCTTTGATGTTACCTGTGAAAGTTTAAACAAAAGTAGTAATACAAGGTTGAGAAATGTGATTATTTGAACCAAGTTTAACCACTTGATGATTCATAGGGACGTCCATCGGTGCCTCAATACCGTATCCTGTCCAATGAATTCGAAGTGAAAGTCCTGTTGTGTTCTTCAACTAACATATATGTTAACAAAATTTCTTAGATTTTGGGGGTAAAGAGTACACTAGTTGAGTACGAATAGTTAAGAGATGGCATGTGTACCACTGGTACATTTACGTTTGGTTCCTTACCGTTGATTTAACAGCAGCCAAGATGAAGATACAGGATGGTCCATAATCTGTTATGCATTAAGGCATTGGGAATGATACAAGCCCTGTTGAGAGGGATTCTGGAGCGCCGAAGGAAAAAAAGAGGTATAATAAAACTGCTACTAGTGGATAGAAGAATTATTGATTTAACAAAATTCATAGGTATCTAGAGAAAGGGAGAAAAGGACATGCTGATCGTAAGTATCGTAGATTCGATATACCTGACTTGACCTCTCAATGCACCCAAGCGCCCGGCATCCTGCTCTTCCTCTTCTTTTGACCGCCGCTTTTGCGGGCTTTGGCATCCATGCGGCGTTGGAAGCGCTTTTCCTGCAAACGTTCCCACTCATCATAATCTTTAAGTGGATGATGAACAAACAGACAGAACGGCCATGTTCTATTCAACTGATCCGTGAACAAGGTCTCGTATGCCGAAGCAAGTAGGTAGCCGCTTGCTTCCCTGTCAAATGCAAACTCGAAGCCTAGTCTCCACCCTCCCTCGTCACAAGGCTCAAATATAAACCTTCTAGGAATATCAGACCATGGGTCCGATGCATTTGCAATTCTGACTTCCTGATTTATGAATTGCTCAACATCGATGTCTGAACCTGATATCCACTCGAGAAATATTCCTCCCAATTTGAAAGAATCATAAGAGTTCGAACATTGATGGAACATATCTGAGAGGAAAGGGTCCACCATCTCTTTCAGGGAGTTGAGTGTTCTCGCGTCCAGATCGAACTTCGGATACTCGATGATCGGCTCTGCCGCCTCGAATTCCCAACACAGCATTATCCATTTGTGCCAAATGATACGAACCAATATTCCACAGGAATCTTCGTAAGGAAGTATGTTTTTACTTTGTTGATGCAGCCACCGAGCAGAGTCAATGTCACAATCAAAGAAACTCAATTGTTGCCAGTAACAGAGGATCGAATCGCCTGCTCGATCTGTGTCTTCGAGAGCATATCGGTATATTGTAGTTGAGTCTCTTTTCCCCGCTGAAGACTCGTTTTCGAGCGCAGCCGCCAAGGGGGTTTCCCCATCGATGGCAGCATTTTGTTTCAGACCGAGGTTTCGGAGCAGTAGATAAATATCTGCTCTACCGCAAAATGCGGCAATCTAGATACTGTATGAGAAACTTCTTCGAAAATTTATGCACAAAGACCTTACATGAAGCAATGACTCCCCATAAATGGTATGTGTGAATGGGTGCATCACACCACGACGAAGTAAATCCTGGAAATCTCGCGTTCCCTCGTTCTTGAATGCACTCCAGATTTCGTCTGAGAATCTGTTAACGACCGGGAATGTACTGAGGCTTGGGACGACTCTGCCAAATGATCGGTGCTGAACCCATGTGAGTCCATAGCCGAGTATACTCCAGAGCAGAGTTGTCTCATGAGCTTTGGAGACGATCGTTTCATCGCCATTTTTACAACCTCTTGCTAGTTTCCCTGAGGTGCATGGCACACGTCGGACTATTTTACGCTGGTATATGCCTAGTTTTTCAAGCGGCGAGTGGACTGGAATTATTGATAATGAAGAACGCGTGGCTCTCGCGTTCGATAACATTGTATCGCGCTCCTTGGAGGAGACAACAACGGTTTCGGCTTTCGGTTTGATAAGTCCCGTGGAGCTTTGATGGATGGTCTCGTGTCTACTTTGATTTACGAGCAGTGCTGGGCCAAGTTGTAACCTTATGAAAACCGCTTAGCAAAACCCCTATGATTGCTACTCTTGTTGAAACTTACAAGATAGCTCCACAGTTGGCTCCAAGGCTAGCATGGAGAAAATTGATTTCTCGCTCAATCCGCATTTCAAAATCTTGGATATCTTTCGCCTTGAGCCCGATTCTCAATCCGGTTTTCAGCCTGTCCATGCTCGTGCTAGCTTTCGACTTCGAAGGCATGTATTTGTCAACGGTTGCTTGAAGCGGCTCAAGTGTCTTCTCGCAGCTCTTCAAACACTTGAATATCGTCGCCGAGGGCGTTGGAAAGTGCTCCAACGAGGCCTGTCGTTCCATCAGGGCGCCGATGTCTTCCAGCAGGGCCTCAAGACGCTCCAACAAGTCCACCAAGCGTTCCAACTCTTTCTGCGCATCCTTTACGTTGCGTATGAAGGTCTTGATGCTGCCAACGCACTCGATAAGCTGTATCGATAGTGAGACAACAGCTATGCCGCTGGCAGCACCGGAAAGGGCTTCCATGATAAGATGTTGGTTAGCTGTTCAGGGCAAGATACGAAAGAAGACCAGAGAAAAACGAGTTCTTGGGGGTCAAGCTGCTGAAGAGGCCGGGCCAGTGATTCAGCCTTGCGTCGGTCTGAGACACTTAGACGAGATGCATGGTGGCAGTGCATGCAGCTGCGCCCTCGCTTCACCGAGCGGTAAATGGTCAGTTTATAGAGAAGTTAGAAAGGAAAAAAGTCACCATCCAACTTTCGAAAGTGATCCCTTAAACGAGTCAACTCAGTCTGTAGGGAAAGAGCATACTTACTGCTTTGCCGCTCCTTCCACAAACGTCAAGGCTGCAAACACATATATGTAAACAGACTAGGACAGAAAAGGACGACATCAATAATCCAACTACCACTCATAGTACACCACACAATCATCTCTAGTCCACAATGCAATCAATCAATAAAAGTATATGCATGCATTCCCTCACCCACACCAGTATCTACACTATACAAAAGCACGAAGAGGAGCCCTCACCCTATCCCAATCCCCAACACTACAAAAGTGTCAATCAGTCAGGAAAGAGAACGAAAGCGAGAGCCCTCGATCATGGCCATATTATGCAACGCCAAGCAATGCAGCAAAGACAAAAATGATGCACCAACACAACCCATACTAACATTCATACTCATGCACTTTACCCTCTCATCTTCATCTTCTCTCAATTTCCCAATCTTCAACAATGCAATTTACTCGAACAGTAAGATAGGAAAGAAAAAGAATCATTTCTTCTTTTTTCTCCTTACTATATGCCAAATATGCCAAAATACACATACACACATGGAAAAAAGGGCCACCCAGACTAGCACCTGGGACCCTTTCTCCCTCTCTCTCCCCCGTCTCTCCTGTAACTCAAAAAACAAAACAATACAAAAAAAAGATTTCATTTCAAAAACATGGACACGGCAAGCTCCGGTCCTCCTGAAAGGGGGTAATCATTGAAGAAGTGAAGAATTTTGCCAAGTTGAGACCAAAAAGAGATCACATACACAAAGAAGTTATTTGTGTCAGGGGCAAGCTGGATGATGATGATGATGATGATGATGATGATGGTGATAATGATGCTGTACAACAGATGAAGATAAGGAAACAAAGGCGGATGGCTGGCGATGCTTCAACGACTATAAGCACGAGTTGTCGTCGTCAGATGGGGGAGGGAAAGGTTGGATATTTTCGGTGTTTATTCGGTAGCGGGGCGAACACACTCGTCATCATGGCCTGCTTTCTAGTGGGTGGAAATCACGGATTGACGTGGAGTCGCAGAAAAAAGTGCGATGGCGATGGTGACGAGAGTAGTCAAGAGTCATAGGATGCTGCATGAATTGCCCGAAGACCTAAGTAGACTTGTTAGCTATTGTAATACCAGCAAGATTTGGTGTTTTGTGATTAGGCACGCGGAATGTAGGCAGGCTTCGGACCACTCACGCACATCTCTTGCGTCATGGTGACGAGGACAACGGAGATAATGCTTGTCTCAGTACGACAGTCTCGGCGTGACCTGCACCAAAACGGAGCGATACCGTTGCCGCATACAGAACGGTAGGCCACAAATCCGGGTTCCGCGGGGCCCAGGATTCGGAGGATTGTGCATGTGCGGGTAAAAGAGAGCTAAATGACTTACCATCGTTGCCCACGGATCCTGCCAATCCACGAGTACACAATCTTGAGGCGCTCGCGGACCCGCTCTGTTTGCAGCAATATGTACTTCTCCTCTTCCACGATCGGTACGACTGAAGCAAACCAATACGGAAAGATGGCCGGATCCTCCGGTGGTTCGCCGTACACTTGTATGATGCGCTCACGGAGCCAAGGCGCGCTAGCCTCCCTCATCTCGCGCACAAATGCTGTACATGTGTCGAGCAGATGCTGCGTAGATAGAGTTTCAATGGCAATCTCAGCTGGGAGCTGGGTTTGCGGGTGATCGCGGAAGAAAGCCTCAGCATAGTCACGTGCCATGGTAGTCTCGCGCTGCTCCAGAATGGCTTCCTCTGCAAGGGAGACATCCTCAACACGCTCGATCCGGCTGACATGGTATCCATCGAGCATACCATGTGCCCTCACCTTGAAGCGGCCTACGCCGCGTGTTTCGATGAAGCTGCGTCCGTCGCGGAGTAGCTCGTAGTTGACAATTTCGAGGAGCGTGCCATATTCCAAGAAGGGAACCGCACCCAAATCGCCTTGGGGTGCGCGTGTGCGGTTATACATGACCATACCAAATTGCCTATTTCCCTCTATGACGCGGCGCATCATGAGGCGGTAGCGGGGCTCAAAGACATGAAGGAAGGTGGGCATGGCTGGAAGTGACAGAGTGCAGATAAACAGTGGGACGTTGAGGACATTGTCGCCTGCCTGCTCTTCTGACTTGAGGGCATCCGCGCGAGCACTGACCCGATCTGGACATAGTCCATTCAACAACGAGTTGAGTATGACGTTGCTAGACTGGTTCTGTAATGAGGCAGGAACATGCAGTCCTCTCCGACAGAAGGGGCAAATGCTACTGTGGTCCATAACGCGGGCGAGACAACGCCGGCAGAATGTATGACCGCACGACGTTGTTGTAGGATCTAGCATCAGGTTGTAACAGACAAGGCAGTCTAGCTCCTTGTGTATTACGTCCCTTAGGCGTTCCAACAACGTCATATCGAGGTTCTCGTAATCGTCTCCACTTGCCGATAGTGGCTGGTAGCGGACGTCGGAAGTGTACCGAAGTTTGCCCAATGCAGCCATGGTAAACGTAGACGCGAGACGTCCACCGTGCAGTTCCTGCTGGTGACCTTGGCGTACAGGTGTCTCCTTCTCTTTCTCGTCCATGGCAGCGTCTTCGTCAGGCTGGGGCAGCTCGACGAGGAGTATCGGGGTGTTTTTCGCTTCCGCATTGTGGTCCGTCATCTCGACTTTTATCAGGTCCATGAGCTTGGCCAGCGTCACGTCGACAGAGCATTCCGCAGACGCATGCTCCGCCCCACAACCTAGTAGCGGACAGGCAATGCCCATTAGACGGTCTGGTGTGTTTGGGTACGATATGTTGGCGCGAGGTTGTGGAGCGGGGAGGCAGCCGCGGCAGAGTGTATGGCCGCATGGCAGGGTGACGGGTGTGCTCAGAGGCCTTGAGCACCGCGGGCATTGGACGAGGCGAACCAGTCGGCGGGCATCGTGGTGGGCGTGCAGGGCTACAGTCTCAGAAGCCTCTGTCGAGCGCTCATTGTCGCACATGAAGGTCTGTGCCGCAAGTTGAGGCTCGAAGAGATGCTCGGTACTGTCAACGATAGAGCACCCTTTTGTCCGTTGGCGATTCATGTAGATGTGCTGTGTTGTGCAGTGGCTCCGGCAGCCATGTACAGTCGAGACTGGGGTGGAGCGTAACGTCACGTGCGGGGTGTGCAGGCGGTCGCGAGGCTGGCAGCGAGGTCGGTGTCTTGAAGATGACCAAGTCGTCAAAGACAACCCACGCGCGTGCTGGTGTAGGGCCGGATGGCGAGTGCGGCGACAAGGGCGGGAGCGGTGGTATGTTGGAGACTTTAGGAAAGACTGCGACGGTCAAGTCTTATTATGCAGGCTGGCTGGGTGGCGGCGGAGATGGCGACGGCCAGAGTCGCGATGCAGAGAGGGAGGGTGAGATTGCTGTTAGCAGCAGACGAGGGAAGAGCAGAGGGCCGCAGCCATGATCAAAAGGGCTCAGGTTGGACTGGTCATCCATGCTGGAACGGATAGTTCAAAAAGATCGCCGATGATGGTTTCGCGCCCCCCCGTATCAGGTCCAGGAAGGGTGCCGGCCGATGTCTGTGTCAGCTCTGGGGTTCCTCAGATCGAGAGAGAGGGCCGTCATCGGGTGTAGGGCCAGGCCAATCCGGCGCCCGCTTGGTATAAAAATGGCACGGTCCAGCTGCAAAAGGCATCCAACGACGACTCACGACTTGCTTGTTTCGCACGCCACCATTCCCCGACTCAGGCCATCCGCGCGCGCAACGACGCTGCCGCGGCCCATTTGGTCCCCTTCCGTCGTCGCCGCAGGTCCGGGGAGAAGGCCTTCGGGCCATATCGTTCTGGGGCGGCGCGTGTCTGACCACGGCCATGCCATCACCACTATCGTCACCACTTGGGTCTGGCATCCTGGGCTGCCCGCGGCCGCGCGACCCGCGCCGTGTTGCAGCAGCAGCAGCAGCACCCTCGTCGGCGCGTTTTGCCGGCAAGAAGGAAGCGCAAGAGTGCGTGGCCATGCGCATCTAGTCGAGTCCCGCAGAGTTTGTCGACATGTCTACAAGCAGCGGCTTTGGGCTTGCAAGCGTCATGGACGTCGAGGCTAGGCGGACCCTGGCCAATGAGGGCGCAGAGCCGCTAGCACTGCCAAACGTCAATCCATGCCTCCCATGTGCCACACGCCCGCCAAGCCAGAGTTTGCAGGCGCCTGGTCGCCGCAAAGGACCCTGTACATCACCCAAAGGGTCCGATAGTCGTGACGACTTGCATTCACCATAAACGGTCGCGACTCCACGCCGTGTCTCGCCCCAATGCCCTTCTCGGAGTCTACCCTGCTTGCACGGCGCTGTCTATACATGCCGACGACCCACCCGTCGTCTCTTGCATCCTGCTACATGCCGGACTCTGCCTTGCCCATTCCATACGTCCCGCGACTCCCAATGTGCCTGACTATAGCGCCCTCGCCTCCCGTCTTCTCCGCTCCAAACAAGCGAAAGAAGCCCAAGTCTAGTAGGGATGCATCCCCTTGGCACCCTCGCCAGTCCGCACCGGGGAACTCGTCAATTCGCAAAACAAACCACCTGATCCATGCTTTCGCTCGGCTCCACAAATATGACTATCTTACATACATGCACTACACTGCACACATCCCTGTACACAACGCTCCTCAACGCCCCAGTCCCGAAGCCTTGGTCCCTTTTGCCTGCCAACACCAGTTTACAATGCACTTGCTGCTGCCCCGTTCGTCACCGTCCGGCTCACCTGGACCATGCTGCCCTCGGACTCACTGCTTGCTTCCTCATCCTCGGCTTCGTGGTCTTCCACCACGTCCAGCACAATCTGCTCGAGCACCCGCTTATCGAACAAATCTAGGATGAACCGGCACGCCGGGAGACGGAAGTGATGCGCTTCCAGTATCTGCATGACCTTGTGGAAGATCGCTGGCTTACTGAAGCCTGGCGCCTTTCTAGCCTTGATACTAAAATCGTCGCGTTAGCCCTTTCCGGCAACCCTTCTCACCCATAATGGTGGGGTCATCACTTACGCCTGCAGATCGCTGGCCGCCTTCTTGGCAAGCACCGTGTTGCCCAGGTCCGTCGCAAGCTTCAGAATGCGTGCGTTGACTGGGTCTTTGTCTGTTATGGCAATTTTGATCTCGGCCTTGGGATTCCAGCTCATGTCTTCTGCTGGCGCCACCCAGGGTCTCATCTGCAAACCCATTAGTTCTTTTCTTCTTTCTCTGACTGAAGAAGCAAAAACAAAACAAAGTTCCACTACTTACTGCAAAGAGCTTTTTGAAGTCCAAAGGTAGACAGAAGCCTAGCGCCTCGCCTGAATCATTGACGACGCCATCCCAACCATGTTCCAGGAGAATCTCCTGTCCGTGAAGGCTCCTCGAAATCAGCCCTAGCACGTAAAAGGCCGTTCCTCTGAGCGACATGACTTCTGACTGCTCGGCAATCTGGACAATCCACTTGACCACGTCCGAGTTCTCCAGGAATGGCGCGCCCAATTCCATGGACCCGACATTGCCGACAGCCCACAAGCAGCCCTTGACCTTGAGGATAATCTCCGGGTCGTCGTTTTCAGAGGCAAAGTCTCGAATCGTCGCAGCGAATTCGTCAAAGTGGCCCTTTTGCTTGAGTAGCTTGCATCCCTCCTTGGTCCTCGTCAACTCGCGATAGAAGTGTGGGGGCACGAGGCCGTAGTCTGTAGGCTCAGGTGCATCGTCGTACGTTTGTTGAGTCGACGGCTTTTCGGGTATGTCTGCAAGTGACCGGGCCATCGACGCCTCAATCAGTGCCACGTAAGTATCGTTTCTCCCCAAAAACCAGTCATCCATTTCTCTCGTGATGTAATCCAATCCGTCCAGGTAGTGGTAGCCTACCGAAGTTGACAGGAACCGGAGTAAGAGTGGAGCACCGATTTCGCCCAAATGATCCAGCGCTGGACGACACTTGACCACAAACTCCAACGACTCTTTCTGGTTACAGGCCTCCTCGAGGATCTTGATGGCCACCTCGCAGACTTCCACGTCCGGGTCGTAAAGCTGTGTCACAAGCAGTCGAATCGCCCATTCGGCTACCCCAGTAGAACTGCTGTTTCCCATGGATTTGGTGGCATACTTGCGCAACAATCTAGTGGCAAAGATACGAATCTCCTTAGAACACGACGTCATTGCCTTCGAGATGATGATGCGTAGATGTCCATCCAGTGTGTAGTCCAAGTTGCTGAGCAGCGTCCGAATCAGATCGTCGCGGTCATTGAGCTCGATGATGTGGTAGAACATGTTAATGACTCTCCATCGTTCCAGAATGTGAATACCTCGCGCGTCTTTCGTCAAAGCTCCCAGAAGCGCAAAGTAACCACCAGTAAGCGTCTCGTTCATGCGATCCGCCTGGAAAATGGGCGATTCTGATGTCAGACCGCTCATCCGGTCGAAATGTGACAGGCACTCTGCGAGCTGCCGAATGAACTTGCTCTCGGCCAGGTATTTAACACCTTCGGGATTTTGCAGCAGGCTCGTCATGAGCGCGCAACCAGCCCGAACATATCGCTGGTTTGGTTTTGTGTTTTTGACCTCAGAGAACCGGTATTTGAATGGACGGTAGAACCCTAAGACGCGGTGGATGAATTTTGTGACCTTGATGGCCTCATCCAAGCGTTTGGGGTTGAGCAAAGGTCCCTCGATGATGTTCAGAATTAGATCCCATCTCCATTTTTGGAACGTGACTGTATTCAAGACTTGGGTTTCGACCATCAGGTTTCGGAAATGCCCCTCGTCAACCTGCATAGCAGCTTGCAGCTTGGCCGCTTGGTCAGACTGCCGATTCGCTGATGCATCATCGAAAGTTGAGACACTTTTGGTGTTGTACAAGGATGTCGGATCCGACCGGTAGAGGGTTCTGTTGATGCTGTCCACCTGGTAAATGGTACCAATGGCAACAAAGCGACTTTCAGATTGAAACTTTGCTGCCGAGTGCAGGAGCTGGGGAAGCACTTGAAGTTGTGCGCTCCACGATGGCGGTAAAAGCTCATTTGCCATTTTCAGAACCTCTCCAATAAGCAGAGTTGTCTTGCGTTTCAACGGCAATGAGAGGGGCTCTGCTTCTGCTTGTAGCAAAGCCGGCATCAAACCGGCGTGCAGAAATGCTGCCAAAATTACGGAGACGTAGTGATCTAACAGGCTCCATTTGGTCGTTTCATCTTCGGCGCTGCTGGAAGAGGTAGGGTCTTTGATCTGCTGGTTTTTCAGGTTCGTAACACGACCATATGTAGTCAGTCGACGTCCAGCGAGAAACGAAGACGACCAAGAAGGGGGTTTGATCCTAAGAAGATCAAATAGTAATTCTAAAATGACACTCCGAACGTGTGGAGTTGGTATCTGCAATGACCAAAGCAGAGACCGGAGAGGAAGAAAGTCGTTCATCGAAAGCGTGAGTAGTCCAGCCCAACTTCGGAGTAAAGATGCAATGACCTTGGCATTGACTTTGAGTTTTTCTTCGTGAAGATGACCATGAATCGTGCTCGCGTCAGTGAACATTGCAAATGGGGCCTCGAGTTCTCGCCCGGACCGCAGGAATCGACGCCTTCTAGGCGTATCAAGAAGGTAGAGGAAAGAAGTACCGATGCTCTCTGCGGCGTGGTAGCTTCCTTCTCCAAGAGCATCGGCCAAAGCACCCATGCCTCCAGCTGCGACCAGAAGGGATGGCTTCCGGACAAGGATCTCGGCCAGAGTTAGCGTGGCAATGTTCCGGAGGCGGTCTTCTGCGTGCTCGGCCACAGCCACAATGATGCGCACTACGGAGCGGGCAATCTCCTCGACGCCTTCCTTGACATCCAGAAAAGCTCGAACAAACTTCAGTGCTTGTTCGCGCTCAACGCTGGCCTTGCTCTCCTTCACTAATGATAAAATGACAAGATGATCAGTGTGGAAACCACGCATGGTTTGAAGAGACTTGCGATCAGTGAAGGAATACCGCATGACGCGATATGCCGCCGCGACCACTTCGCGGCTATCGCTCAGCAGCATGGCTTGCATCCGTACTCCAAACACGCTCCAGGCCAGGTCATATTTTAGCGTGGGATGTCGCTTGAGGAGAAGGACTAGAGAGTTTGCTCTCTCTACATAATATTCCGGCTGCATGCCCCTGACCTCCAGAGCCTGAAGTATCTCTGCGAGAACAAAGCTTGGTGACTCGGTCTCCTCGTCCTCTTCTTCTTCCTTCTGGGTGACATGGCGTGACGGTGAGCGCGATAGGTTTCGACGGAAAAGGTAGGAGAGTCTGCTTTGGGGGTCCGCTGGCGGGGATTTGACATCTTTGGCTCGCTGCTTCTCGGCGGCCAGGCCTGACTGCAACTGGGCCAGTTTTCTGTTGGATATGTTGAGCTGCTCCTCGACTTGCAGCCTTTGGTTCTTGACCTCTTTTGCGTTTTTTGCATTCAATGCCTCCAAAAGGTTCTCGGAACCGATCTTGATCTTGGTCTCCTTCTCAATCTGATCCTGCAGCTCCGCTTGTCGCTGCTCAGACGTTAATGCGTCACTGTCGGCAATGGTAATGGCGTGCATATCAAAATCAGGTCGTGTCCTGCCCTCCTGTGCTGTGGCAGGCCTCGTCAAAACCGCGTTGAAGCTGCCAGGCCCTGTATTGGCAGTCGCATACGAGGCATACGAAGCCTGGCCACCCCGAGAGCTGGCCATACCGGCGGCCGACGTGGAACGGCCATCTCTACTCGTCGTAGGCGCAAGGAGGGAGGTCTGGTCGGCAGCGTCGGCCTGTGTATTGAGAGAGCGGGCGGATGGCGTCATGAGCGCGCCTTAACCGTGACCTCACCAACCGCATCGCACATGTGTCTGGCGGCGGTGCCCTCGTCTTGCCTCATGAGCATTCGCGGGCAGAGGTGGAGTGGTGCTCGTCGCGGTACCAGACCGGAAGCGGAAGTGTGGCTGGGTCGCTGCGTGCGAAGGAGTGGGAGTGAGCGTGGGCGTGGGCGGCAGAGGCGAGGGAGAGTGGGGCGCGTACAAGGCCGGGTGGAGGGTGAAGGTGGG
The DNA here is from genome assembly GCA_022457065.1 of Curvularia sp. ZM96. Lineage (NCBI taxonomy): Eukaryota > Fungi > Ascomycota > Dothideomycetes > Pleosporales > Pleosporaceae > Curvularia > Curvularia sp. ZM96. Next base: position 4,008,175 of record JAJGBQ010000004.1, on the reverse strand, counting down.
AGGGAATAGCGCTGTGCATAGCCATCGCGACATGCTGCGGGCGGTGGCCGTTGGACGCGCACGGACTGGGCTGTCCACCCTTGCAACCCGACGCCCACCCACCTCTTGGCCATGTCGTCGTCCATCATGGACTAGTACACACACACCGTGAACCTCGCCGTCGTGATCATGGCCTGATGCCGCGCCGAATTGGCTCTGCCGACCGACGCTGGATGCTGCGGCAAGCGGGGGCCTATCTGTGAACGAGTCACGTGCCCGCCCTGCGCCGTTATCCAGGGCCTCGTCCACCTACCGGAGCTCGCCGATGGCCTCGTCAACGAATCGAAACGCGTTCTCGCCGCGAGGGCTAGTAGCTTGCTCGTGAAACCCGCCGCTTCACGTCGGTCTCCTCCGCCTGCCGTTGCTCAGATAAGGTGCTCTTTTTCAGAACTATATCTATCGTGACTGCCCTTTCGTGATTGCTCCATCTATCCATCCTCTCCCCATCTACGCTGTCGCAATGTCTCAACTTAGCTACGCTCGCTACGGCAAGGACAATGTTCGCCTGTACAAGGTGGACAAGGACCCCAAGACTGGCATTCACACGGTTGTTGAGCAGACAGTGCGCATCTTGCTCGAGGGCGACATTGAGACATCGTGAGCATGCCATGCTAACACGGACAACCATCAGACGACTAACGCGACCCAGCTACACCAAAGCCGACAACTCAGTGGTAGTCGCGACCGACACGCAGAAGCAGACCACCTACATTCTCGCAAAGCAGCACCCTATCGATCCACCCGAGCAGTTCGCTGCCATCATTGGCGACCACTTTATCAAGACCTATCCCCATATCCACGCCGCACATGTCAAGATCATCCAGCACCGATGGACGCGCATGACCATTGACGGCAAAGCTCACCCACACTCTTTCTACCGCGACGGTGAGGAGACGCGCGTTATCGAAGCCGTAACCCGGGAGAACGTGGGCGTCTCCATTCGCTCCAAGATTGAGAAGCTCCTGGTCCTGAAGAGCACAGGGTCAGCATTCCATGGCTTCCATCGCGACGAGTACACCAGACTGCCCGAGACGTGGGATCGTATTCTGAGCACCGAGATCGAAGCTGGATGGCAGTGGAAGCTATTCAAGACCGTGGACGAGGTCAAGGCTGTCGACTTCAACGCTGCATGGAAGACAGCGAGAGACATCACCTTGAAGACATTCGCCGAGGACGACAGTGCCAGCGTGCAGGCGACTATGTACAAGATGTGTGACTTGATCTTGGCGGCGATTCCCGCTGTCGAGGCCGTAGACTACTCGCTCCCTAACAAGCACTACTTTGAGATTGGTCAGTAACTTCAGTTTCGTATTCGCACATTCCAGTTTGCTAACACAATGCCCAGATCTTTCGTGGCACAAGGACATCAAGAACACTGGCAAAGACGCCACTGTTCTCGCTCCCCAAACTGACCCCAACGGTCTCATTCAGTGCACCGTCACCCGCAAGGGAACCAAGTCCAAGCTGTAGATACCAGATATTGTCATCGTGTTCGATCCACCGAGTCGCGATATCTTGATTTCCTGTATACCCTTTGGCGCTTGTTATTAGATGGGGGAGAAGTATGGGGTGAGAGTAGAACATTATACCAATACGTACTTTATTATTTGAGATAGTAGCAAAAGCAAGAAATGCATCAAGACTATAAATTTTCCGTTCTGGCGGCTGCAAATGCGTCTCACACAGGGCAAAACACATTCATTCGTCTCCATATACATGGTCTTCTTGTGTGAAATCTACTCTAATAATGAATCCCATTGTGACTATCTTCGCGTTGTGCACGCTGCGAGTTGTACTCGTGAGACAGGGATTATCTTACCTAAGCGTCCCAAGCCAATGACGTTCTCGCATGCCCAAAACTTATCGCGAACTCCATCCAGCGGCCGCATCGCATATACCCACCATCTGCCTTTCACCCCGTAGACCAACTAATAGTGTATGGCCTCAAAAATCTAATACAGACCTGAAGTAAAAGCTAACCGCGACGCAGTTCCTCACACACGCACAACAATGCCTCCCAAGTACATGACCGGCAAGGGCCGCACCCTCCAAGAGCCCAGCTTCGCCGCCAGCACCATCTCCATGTTCACCAGCAAGGAGAACAGGAGCATCGTCACCGCTGCCGGAATGTTTGCTGTAAGACAACCCCTGGCAATTGAGGAGGAGACATCGCAAACGTGTTTTGAGTGCACGCGAGGGGCACGATAGCGGGTGTATCAGAAGCGCAATAACTTGGGGACAAAGTGCTGACAACCCGCTGTACAGCTCGGCGTCGCCTTCCTGCACAGCAGCTGGGCTGAGATCCTTCTGCCCGCGTAAACGAAACAGCTTGACACCAAAGTGCGGGACGAAATCTTCGCTGTCAACCAGCACTCCGACGCCAAACCCGAGTATCCTGTGTGCGCGCAAATGGCGCGGTCTGCAGCCAGGAACAAGAATTCGACGATTCTCTACGGCCATGTATATATACTCTATTTTACCTCGAGGAAGATCAATGGGGGGTGGGCGTTCTGGTAAAACTACGATATTGGAGAGAGAAAAACTAAGGTGAACCCAAACGTGGTTCCAAGCATCTCTGTAACAACATGTAACAACAATCTCCCACTTACCTCCTGTCCCTCCCCTTCTTCCTTTCTCGATCTCGTCCCCGCTTGAAAAGCGATCTGTTACTACGTCACTCCCACCCACAGAGCCGCACACGCTGAAACCCCACCTGCTTCACCCCCAAATGCCAAGCACTGTCTTCATGTCATTGCGAAAAGAAAGAAAAGCTTGAATTTGACACTCGCACGGTTCTCTCCCCACTTATCGTCTTTGACTCAATCCGCCTCGTTATTCGTCCCCCCTCCCTGTCCCGACACATTTCAAGCTTGGCCCTGTGTTTCGGGCACTTCGATACACCAGCCCCCAGCCTCATTCGAAGCCTTCCCCCTTCTCTCAATCTCGATATGGGAACTTGCCAAGCTCTAGACATGTAGATATGTGGCTTGTGATAATAGAGCCCACGACTCTTAACCCCCGTACCTGTATCAGATTTCTGTGGGCTCGCCCCGATATCGTTATCCCTCCCCACGATAACCCACATGGCTTTTCCCCCCTAAACCCTAAGTACGTAAGGCCAGATGACGAAAAGACTAGATAGAACAAAAAAGCAAAGCGAAACCTAGGGGCGGACAATTGATACGATCGGATAGATACGATTCCGTTCCTGCACTGAATCTCCTCTAACGCAAGCCATGTAGAGAAGGAAAAAGACCGCGTACGCAATGGGCGCGTAACCAACGTATCCAAAGCGTACACGTGCTTGCGAGCTAATGTGGGCGAGGAGAAGGGGCGCTCAAGTCCGTCCTTTTCTTTGGCGGCTGCGAAATGCACCTACGTAGCCGCCCGCCCGTCTATCTCCCACATGATCAATCGGACAACAAGACGCATCTTTTTTTGATCAAAGCGCGCAGCCAATTAGATTCTGTGATACCGTGGCGTCGAAAGCAGGGCACGTGGCTCGACTATGGAGACGCTTGGCTTTCCCTACGCGGTCGCTTTCCGAGCCCCCGGTTCTTGGGTTGGCTGGCTGCTGCGTTGTGCCGTAAGCGCTGGTGGCGCCTTGGAAGTGTGATATTGTCCGCTGAAGGACTTTACAGCTACATACGGCTTTTTTGCAGCGGGTGCCAGACTCCTGGGACTTGCAAGTTGCGGTCAGGAAAAGTGGTCGCCGACGTATACCAAGTTTTTTTTCCAGTCACAAATGGCAGAAAGAAAAAGCATCGAGAATTGATCAAATCATTACTCCATTCGTACAACCCAGACAAGAATAGACAACCTCTACAATTTTTTTATAGATGGTGTGTGTAGGGATGTGTACGAGTGTGTGTTCGGATCAACAGTCCGGCTGCGAAAATAAGTGTACAAAAAATAGGTCTTCGTTGTGACAAGAAAAGGACCAGGCATTAAGCTCGCTAGAATTACAGCAACAAGATAACATGGCCATCCTCAAGATGGCCACAATCAGACCTTATCAAGAAGGCGTACAAGAATGATAATAGGAAATGTGTCGTAAACAAGCGTGATGCTGGGGTATCTTTAATCTATACTTCTCTAACCCAAACCTGATGATATCGTTAGTATATGTGAATTCGCTCGAGTGCAAGTGTTGATGGTGACTTACCTCCATCTTGGCCATATCTGAGCCTTCCTTCCTAGCAATGCTCTTTGCTGTCTGAATAGCCATGTCCAGATCGTCTTGATCGGCCATGGTAATCATGTCGCCGTCATCCTTGAATTCGAGCTTGAACTTGTTCCGGACACCAAACTTCTCTCGAATTTGTTGCCAGAATTCAGTGATGAGCTGATCAGAGTTGATAAAGACGTAGCGTGTGTCGGTAGAGTGAACCTTGACTCGGATCTTGCTGCCCGCGCCACGGTTGTTGGCACTGGACCTGGTAGACCTCGCCGGTGATCGCCTCCTTGACTTGGTGCGTGGCATCATCTCGAATTCGGCATCGTCAAGATCACTACCATCGTAGTCGTCTTCTTCCTCCTCTTCAATGTACGCCGGCCTTCTGGTTGGTTTTGAGCGAGAGTATGCACCGCGGCTTCCACGCGCTGGAGGGTAACCATCGTCGTCGTAGTAATCGTCGATAATGTCTTCGTCGGAGCCACGACGGCGTTGCCTGCCGTAATCGCGATCGCGTGTGTCACGATCGCGGGGTTCTCGGTCTCGTGCATCGCGCTGTCCCCGATCACGAGTGGATTCGGAGCGATTTGGTGGGGGTCGTTCCGAGGCAGAGCGCTGTGTTGGCTGGCGGCGGGGTGGCTCTTGGCTGCTTGGTTGGTCAAAGGCAGCACGTCCAAGGTTCAGAGGTTGAGGCTTGGGGCCACCGCCTCGAACAGATTGCGCACGACTCATAGGAGCATCGGCGCCAGCTGCAGGTCGTGCCCCAGCAGATCTCCTCTCAGCAGACCTTCTGTCTGCCTCTGGTGGTGGTGTAGGCGGGAAAACATTACGGTTCAGCGGGGGTTCCGACTGCTGGCGAGCTCGGCTCTGGAGCTCAGGCTTGACGAGGTTGGTTGCAGCATACGAGATCTTGTCTTCAGACCGGTCGTCCTTTGCAGTCTGGCCTCCCTTCTTGATCTCAGCGCCGGTAAACCCAGTGAATGCATTAGACCTGTCTGATGCAGCGACGAGGCGAGCCTTTCCAAGATAATCCTTTGTTTTCAAGTTCTTGACTTTGGCTTCGTTGGGTCGGTAGACAATGCCGACAGGAATAGAGAAGACGGTGTAGCCCTAGAGGATTGGTGTCAGTCCGCAGCTCAGTGCTACAAGTGAAAAGTCACATACCTCGGCTTCCTCTCGAATAGCCTCGTCAATCACGTCGTGGTCAGGGACTACCTTCTCCTTGGCAGCAAAAGAAAGATCCTGCAGACCAGCATCCCTTTGTTGGAGATAGATGTAGCAGAGACCACGGTTGAACAGGACCTCGCAAGAGTACAGTTTGAATTTCAGACCCAGCTGTTCGTAGTCGATGTTGTTGTTTCCGCGAAGATACAAGAGTGTGTCGTTGAAGTTGGCGAGGGCCTCCTCGAAGTCGCCCATGAGGAAGTTGGACACACCCTGCTGGAAGTATGCGACTGCGAGATACTGGTCCAGACGCACAGCGCGCTGGTAGCATTCGACCTGTGTCATCATGTCAGTAATGTTCTTCCTACTTGGACAGTACTTGCAAACAACTCACCGCCTTCTCGTGCTCGCCGAGCGTAGCATGGATGACACCGCAATTGAACAGAATCTTGGATGTATCGGAGATCTGCTCAAAGACCTTCAAGGCCACGTCGAATTCATTGTTGTCGTAGCTGGCGAGGGCTGCCACCCAGGTTTCGATTTCCTGTCTCTCTATCAGCAATTGAAGGCCATGGAAGCCGTCGAGCGCACCTGTTTCAGAGACATGACGAGTGATGTTCACTTGTTTACCCGGCAGTATGGTGTCGTCAAGCCTCAGCTTACTCTCACTCTCCCGCTCTTACACTTTGTCTCCCGCTATCCAGTTTGCGAGGGGTCGTGTGTTCCTTTTCTCACGCGAGTATGGAGGGTTTGGGGACCGATTATGGCAGGTTAACGGTGTAGCCGCCGGGGCCTTTCTAGTGGTGCAGTGCTGACGATTACGGGCTGCGACAGATTGAGCGATGGCAGTATTAGCACGGCAGGGCGGCGTATGCGCAGCTCTCGGTGCGGTTCGCGGTGAAATAATAAACGATTGTGTGGTGCAAACGATTAGGGCACAGTTGGAGGGCCGGAAGAGAGGGAAGAAGGTTTCGATGGCGGCACACAAAAGAGACAGGGGACGGTGGGCATTTGGCGGGCGGTTGCAGGAGGACTTTAGGTGGGGAGACCAATTCTGAGGACCACGGCGTTTGAGGCACAAGGCTTGGCTGGCACCGCGCCTTCGGCGTGTGATTGGATCCCTGCACAGTGGAGCCGTCGTCCACAGCGCTTCGAGCACGCTCCCAAGACGCCGCAACCGGGCCAAGTCGCCCATGGCACCACCACCATCCCATTTCCTCTGCGACGACGCCAGCGCCTCTACGAGCTCGCCCCATCTCCTTGCCCTCGTGCTGTCCGTGGAACGGGCTGACGTCGGCGTGCAATGGCTGCCACCGCCCGGCCCCCTTGCGCGCCCGCCGTGACGGCGTTTGAGGTCTGTTACATGGCGACCAGCCGACTGAGACAGCCACGTGACAGCCGCCTCTGCCAGCCAGTCATCCCATCGCCTGGGGCTCTCAGGCATGAACGCATGACGATTCCAGGCCTCACCCAGTCCGCCATCGCGCAGCTGTAGTTTCGGCCCAGATTTCAAGGCGTGCGCCTCATCTTGCTTCAATATTCCTCACGGCACTTTGACGGCACTTTGGCTTGCTTGGTACTTCTTGGTATATCTTACCCTTACAGCATCCCGCGGTCTCGCTGCTCCTCGCGCTCCTGCCACACCGTCTTGCCTGAACACGAACACACCGTCTTGTCGTCTGGGGTGCGCCAAGGTTAGCAATTCGGCGCCGAACAGATGAGACGGACGAAAAAAAGCAGAACACGTGGGGAGAACGGAGGCACCTACTATCCCAGACACCTGCGCTGCGTGCAATGACTCCGACTAGCGTATCCGCGTCGTTCTTGTCGAGCTGTAGTACGTTAGATTAGATAGAGCTGAGCAAGCTGGTGACGCATACCTTTCCGTCCTGTTCTCGCGCGACCACGATGCTGCGTCCGATCATTTCCCAGATGTGGATGGGCTTGTCTAGAAACACCGATCCCACTCCACCCTTTCCTACCTGAACGGTTCCAAAGATGCCACGACAGGGCTTGTTGTCCCTTTGTGACTGAGCGAGTTCCCAAATGGCACCCGTCGACTCAGGCCCCTCGGAGATGTTTCCCGACTCACGCACTGTGGCATGATAGGTTCCAGGTGACAGTCCTCTTATACTCAAGTCGATAATGGTCATACCGGGAGCAACTTCCACCATCCGCACTAGGCCGCGAACCTTGTTCTGAACCTGTGGCGCGTGTGATTCTAGAATGCACACTGCAGCACCTGCAACACGTTAAGATTGCATCCAGCGTATACTCGTATATGCCAAGCCACGATGAACCTACTGTCTGACTTGCCCGACCCTCGTAGCACAGCATCACGGCCAGTAGCTTGAATAGCTTCTACAATTGCAGATGGTGCCGCTGTGCCCTCAATAGATACTAGTTGTTGCTCGAGGTTGGCCGTGACTTTGTTGATACCTGCACGCTGTTAGAGGCCGAATGACGTGCATTGGTCGCGCTCGTACCACTCAACTGCTGTAGAGAACCTTCAATGTCCTTGATGCACGACTGGCAGGTCATCGGCACTGCAAATATCGTCTCGAAAGGTGGGACAGTCATGGTGGAAAAGTAAATGGGATAATGCCTAAATCTTGCGTGTGGGACAAAGAGAGAAAACGTCAAGACGTGAACATGCCACTTCGCCTTGCGCTCGCTTTGAAATCCGCATCCGAATCCCCGCCGAACATGGATGTTGGCGCGGGAGCAACATCCTATCAGTCATGTGACTGCGTTCTGGAAATTGTTCGCATCTGGGCTTGGCATCAACCTCCACTGCGGCTGCGATCACAACCACCCGTATCTACGGCCAAACCGCCTCCTGGATAGCCATAATACTACTTTCAGTTCTCTCTCCGGTGGAAGAGAATTGGAACTGTAGGCCATTGGCCTCATAGCACATCATGTCGCAAGTCGTAGGCAAGGTACATACATCATCGGACCTCCGCATGCTATCCTCCAGGCCCTCACAGCCGTGGTCCTCGACTCAGGACCATGTTCATATTCGTTTCAATCCAGCTAACATAATTCCACAGACGCGCCTAGCGTACGCCCGCTCATGGCACCACCTTGACATCGGCAGCGACCCACGGGCCCTAGGCCGCGTCGCCTCGTCCATCGCCCTGACCCTCATGGGCAAACACAAGCCTATATTCGACCCCTCCACCGACTGCGGCGACTACGTCGTCGCCACCAATTGCGCCGCCCTGCACACCACGGGCAAAAAGCGCACCCAGAAACTCTACCGCACACACAACACGCGGCCGGGCTCGCTCAAAGAAATCTCCATGGACAAGCTCATGGAGAAATGGGGCGGTGGAGAGGTCCTAAGAAAAGCCGTGAGCGGAATGCTGCCAAAGAACAAGCTGAGGAAGGAGAGGCTGGCGAGATTGAAGACGTTCGAGGGGAAGGCGCATCCGTATAAGCAGAATTTGATCAGGGTGGAGAATGGTGGTGGGCAAAGTATAGTGGAACATCACGATGTTAAGAGCACGTTTGCGCAGGCGAGGTCATCGTCAAAAGACGCTGCAGCACCGGCTTCATGATGAAGTGTGGGGGCAGTTGAGGGTCCAGGCATGTGTGATGCTGTGTAGAATATCGAACATGTAATTAAGGTTGTACACATGAGCGTGAAATGAATAACGCCTTTCATCTGGAATCTGGAATCGATGTGGGAACGATCTGGCAATCGCTCCTCAAGATGCCTAACTAAACACTAGTCAAAGGTAGTTCAAGAAGACCTGGAAAGACATAGATTTCGATTATTAAAGTTCATTCTTCTAAGACGGCCGAGGCCCACTTCAACACCACCCATTGTAGCTCGTTTATACAGACACTATAACCACTCCCATCGTTTAGCCGTCAAGTGAGAGAGAAGATGAAGCACGCGAATACCTTTCGCCTATAACAAACTCCGCTATGCAAAAAGCCTGCCTTGCCCATGAGAAACAATAACGCCGTGAATGCCATTCTGAAACTCCTGATTCGATGGAGAACATAGATAATTTATGGACAAAAGAGGAAAACCGGAGACTTCTAAGCGTGCTGCTTACTCCTTTTTGCTGGCGAGGACGCTGTACTGTCCACCGCAGCCGGCCCATGTAAGCTTCGTCTCCCGAACGGCAGTGTTGTCGATCATAGTTGGCACCTCGATGTCATCGTCGGTACCCTGACCAGTCTGGTAGTTGGCCGAAAAGCCCCATGAGTAGGCCTTACCGTTCTTGTCAATGACGATGCTGTGATCAGGGCCACATGCGCCGGTTACAATGTCCTTGAGATTTGGAAGAGGGGTGGGTTGGACAACAATCTTGGGCTTGCCGTTGTTCTTCAACACCTTTTCTTCATCTGTCTCGGCATCGAGCTGCGACGAAGGAAGACCAGTCTGCGAGCCATCGCAACGACCCCAAACAAGTACCTGTCCGTCCTTGGTGATAGCAAGGTTGTGGTGCGCACCTGCGGCAAGTGACTCTACCGACTTGCCTTCCAGGCTGTGAATGATCTTAGGCTGAAGAACACTAGCATCCTCTGCACCAGCATTCTCAGTGTAGCCAGTTTCGCAGTAGTTGTTCGCGCCCCAGGCCCAAACGTGGCCATCCTCTGCGATTGCCAGACCGTGGTAATCGCCGGATGCGAGGTATGCAATTTTTTGGCTGTGCTTCTTGATCGAGGTATCGTGGAAACCAATCCTGTTGGGCTGCAGGGCTTGATGCAGATTGCGCTCCGTTACACGGCGACCAAGTTGGTTCTGTTGGCCGTTTCCCCAAGCATACACGTGCTTGTCCTTGTCCAGGACATAAACATGGTTGGTACCGCAAACAATCTGTGTGACCTTCTTCACCATATCGAGGTAGACAGGGCGAGGCGCAGTGTGGTTGCCGCGTTCAAAACCAAGGATACCTTCATTTTTGCGGAAAGTACCCCAGCCATAAACAGCTCCCTCGGTCGTCAGCGCAAAAGAGCAGCTGTCGCCAGCAGCGACGTCGACGAACGTAGTGTCTTCAGGGAAGAACTCGGCGGGGATAGGCTTCGGGGTGGCCTCCTCGTCATTCAGACCGCCAGTCTCATCTTCTGAATCGGAGTCGGAATCGTCTGCATCAACATCGCGCATCTTGACTTCGGCCTTGGACGTGTCACGTCCGAGTGCGCCATTGTCATTGACACCCCATGTCAAAATCTTGTTGTCTTTGGTTAGCGCAACAACGTGCATACCACCCGTAGCAATCCTGACAACATTCATGTTGGTAAGGGCCTCGTTGTAGCGCGGTCGCTTTACGTCAATGGCCTTCTTGGTTGCGCCAAATCCAAGCTCACCAGAGCCACCCTCACCAAACACGAAAACCTTGAGAGGCTCGGTGTAGCGAATTGGGTTGATCTCGGTCTTCTTTCCCTTTGTGCGTCTTGGGCCCTTGGGATTTGGGATGAGAGCGGGATTGACCTCGACTTTGGGCTCGGCTTCGGCCTGCGGTGTTGGGGCTTTTGACTCGTCTTTCGAAGAAGCTTCAGGGGATGGCTCTGGTGACGCTTCGGGTGCAGCTTCAGGCGCAGGCTTGGGGGCAGCCTTTGGCGCGGCCTTGGGTGCAGCCTTCGCGCCATTGACCTTGGTCTTCTTCACAGCAGGCGCAGGAGCCTCCTCTGCTTCGGGCTCGCTCTCTTCATCCTTCTTGCGCTTCGTTGTCTTCTTAGGCGCGACTTTGGTTTCGGCTGCAGGAGTGTCGGTCTTCTTTGCGCGACCGCGTGCGGCGACTACAGGATGCTTAGCAAGTGATGGCTTTCATTCGGACGCGTCGCCCTTACGCTTTTGAGCTGGTGCTTCAGTCTTTTCATCGACAGCGTCGGTCTGCTCGGCTACGCCGTTCGCAGTGGGCGCGTCGTCGGCTTTCTTTGCGCCTTTGCGTGCGGCTGCGTGGCTCTTCAGTCGGCGCTCCGTTAGTCGTGATGGGTGGTGTGACGTACCGGTGCCATTGGCTTTGACTTCTTTGGCAGCTTTCGGTTCAGAAGACTTTGCGCTTGTAGCGCGAGATGCAGCAGTTCGAGCCATTATTCGCGACAAACAAAACTTGATGCGCGTAAAAAAGTTCGAGTCGATAGCTGTTGTGGGAGGTTGGTGTTGTCGAGGCACGGAAAAATGTTGAACTATTTAGTAGAGTTGGCGCTAGACTTCACATGGGCCCGCACGCCTGCAGCTACGGCCCGCCAGCTTTCACCGAGGACACCGCCGTCTGATTGGTCGGCTGCCATTCATTGACCGCGTTAACCTCGACGCCCGCAGCATCTCGCATCGTCTGGTTCCATCACTCTCGCATCGCCTCCTGGTCATCTCGCGCATCCAACTCCTTACGTCATATTCTTCAACTGTACATCCAGGCACCCTGGAGCCTAGATGGTAGCCTAGGTGCAAGCGCATTCAGTACAGGGGCGAGCGATACAACCTGTTCATCTCCTTCATGATGTTTCACCAGCTCTTTGTTCTTGTTGCTCTTCTAAAAGGGGCTGCTTGTATCCAGCCGGAAGCGCCACCTCCGAAAGCGGCTCCCCTGCGTGACCTCCCGTGGGCCCAACTCAACTTCTTGCACACCACCGATATCCATGGCTGGTGGGGAGGTCATTTGCAAGAGTACGTGATAGTCCCTAGATTCTCCTAGAATTTCTCCGTCGTGTTCTGCATTTCCATTCACTTCATACTAGTCGGTGGTACAATGTGATTTCTAACCAATATTAGAGCATCCTACTCTTCTGACTGGGGCGACTATGTCTCCTTTGCCAAACACATGCGCGATAAGGCAGATGCGGATGGATCTGATCTGTTACTCGTCGACACTGGAGACAGAGTAGAAGGTAATTTAAATATATGAAATACACGTGGAACAGACACTGACCCTGTCACTTTTACCTGCGCAGGCAATGCCATTTACGACTCCTCGAAACCTAGAGGAAAATTTACTTACGAGATAGCCAAAGAGCAAAACATTGATCTGATATGCTCCGGCAACCACGAGCTCTACAAAGCCAACACCGCCGAAGGGGAGTTCTTCCACACAGTTCCAGATTTCAAGGGCAACTACTTGGCTTCCAATCTCGATATATACAATCCCAAGACCGGGACATTGGAGCCCCTTGCTCAACGGTTCAAGAAATTTACTACAAAAAACCAAGGCATCCGCATTCTAGCCTTTGGCTTTTTGTTCGATTTTACAAGCAACGCAAACAACACCGTGGTTCACAGAGTAGAAGATACTGTGAAAGAAGAATGGTTTACAGAAGCTCTCAAAGATCGGGATGTGGATCTTATTGTAGTATTCGGCCATGTCGACATCCGCTCTCCAGAGTATGCCCTGCTTTTCTCCACTATCCGGTCTTCCCACTGGGACACACCCATTCAATTCTTCGGAGGCCACACTCATATTCGGGACTACAAGATCTTCGACAGCAAATCGGTAGCTCTTGAGAGTGGTCGGTACATGGAGACAATCGGTTTCATGTCTATTGATGGCCTTAGTACAGGAGGGACAAAAGACGTAGCACCTGCGCCTCAGAGCTCAAAGCTTACTTTCTCTCGTCGCTACATTGACAACAATCTATTTTCCATGCACCACCACAGCGGTAAAGATGACAAGGCTTTCTCAACCGAGCATGGTAAGAAGGTGTCCAAGTCTATCGGCGATGCTAGAGAATCTTTAGGTCTCGGCAAAGTATATGGCTGCGCACCACAAGATCTGTGGATCAGTCGCAGGCCGTACCCACACAATGGGAGCATATTTACCTGGATTGAGGAGCAACTCTTGCCCCAGGCAATCGAGAAGTCTGATCGCATCCGTGCTGGTGGCAAAGCTTTGGTCCTTACAAACACTGGTGCTATTCGTTTCGATATCTTCAAGGGCCCCTTCACTAAGGACACCAAATTCCTCGTCTCACCATTTACTAGCGCAATTCACTACATTAAGGACGTACCCTACAAGGCAGCCAGCCAAGTACTGAAGCTGCTCAATAATGAAGGGCCCATCCTGCTGGAAATGATGGAGAGCAGAGCATTGCTCCAGCCCCCAGAGGTCTTTGCAGCAAACTCGAGGCCGCACATGTTCCAGGTGCTTGATAATGCTTTTGCAAAACCCGAACAAGGCCAAGCACCTCTAAGCAACAACGAAGACGAACCAAAACCATTCCCAGGTTACACAACAAAAGACGACGCTGGTACAGATGGCGACGATACAATCCACGAGCCGATCGCCTTCTATAACGTGCCTAACTGCATTCAATCGGCCGTTGGATTTGATCCTGCCAATACTAAAGACCAAGAGCCTGAGACTGTTGATCTCATGTATAACCAGTTCATGGAGAAATGGATTTTGTTGGCGTTAGAGTATCTGGGCCAAAAGCATAGCGCGGAGGATGCGCTCGCATTCGATGATGGAAAGAGCTTTACTGATATCATGACGGAGTGGGTAGAGGAACATTGGGGTAAGGATGGAGGCAAGTGTGACGTATGATGAGTTTATGAGTGGTTTTAGATTTATTCATATGCAACCAATCTTACGAATATCACTTCTATTATTGAAATGCGCATGTTTTGCATGACGGTAATTCTTTCAGGGAGAAGTCGTGTTTGAATGAAGCTGTATGGCACTGCTCACAGAGGTTATGTGAGAAACTAGATACCTGATGACGCTTTTATAGCTACATATAACCTGGACAGATTACGTTGAGCGCAGAACGGGCTCAACATAATCTTCACGCCCACCACACACTTCATTCCCTTCAAGTTTCCAGCCGTGCCTCAGAAAAGTCTCTCGGCGCAAACCAATATCTTTCGCCCTAAAAACGCCATGCCATGTAAATGCATACCTGACCCAAACTCCAGATTGTTCGTTCACATCGTCTGCTGACTATCGGCCTCCTCTGGCGGCACGGGCTTGTTCTCGTTCGCTGGCGTTGTACCTGTGTGTGCTGTTAGCACCTGTCCAGACATACTCGCGACGTTCGTCTCTCCGCATCGTAATGATGAGTCTCTCGAGCTGTTGCGGCGCGCTCAAACTGGTTACGTACTTGAGGAGCTTCTCAATGAGATCAACGTGGGTGAGGATCATGCGACGGCAGCAGTAACGCTGAAGACCGACACTATCGAGTGCTTCACTATACGAGCAGAAGGTCAGCAGAGAACACATATTACGAATCCTCAGGGCGCCTGCGTATAGGTATGGTGGTAGAATCGTCGTCCTCAGACGAGGTGTCTTGTTTAGGATATAGGAAAGTTCGGACAAAGTGGGCGTGCTTACGCTTCTTCCATGCCGTCGCTAAGGAGTGCCATGTATTTCTCCCACAGGTCACCGGTCACCTGAATCTAATCAGTATATGCGCGCATGAGCTGGGTGGTGATTGTAGTACCTTGCCGCAAGAGAAGCATCGGATGGGGACAATCATTTTCGAGTTTGGAGTGATTGGCAGGTAAACAAGATACTCGCGACGGCGGTAAAATAACGGCGGGGAAGCGCTACACTGGTATGAAGTTGTGGTGGTGGTGCGTAGCGTTCGCGATGCCGTCTCAAAGAAAGTTGCGGGCGGCGCGCTAAGAACGCGGGCGGTGAAAAGCTCGGGCCAGCTCCATCAAAAAAGATTCTCAAGATACATCCAGTACACGACTATTACGACAATCTTCACTAATTCTGATTTCTCACGCCAAGCTTATTCCGAGGAGTAGCTACCATGGCGGATGTAACTCCCCAATTGAAACGGAAGAGAGAAGAAGCGGCGGCGCAAAAAAAGGCGAAGAAGCAGAGGAAAGACGAAGCAGCGGCGGCACTCAAGGACGGTCGCAACGGCGAACCCACACCCTCTGCGGCTGATGCTACCCCCAAATCCAACAAGTCGCCTACCCCGAAGAAGCAATCGAAATCGGCGCCGCAGACGAATGGTGTGAGTAAAGATGAAGTCACCGGTACTCCTACAAAGGCGCAGAAAGTCAAGAAGTCGCAAACCGAGCAGAATGGGCCTGTAGACGAGACCGAAGCACAGGCAGCCGGCGCAACTGTCAATGGAAACCTTGATGAGGTAGCGCAAGCCGAGGATGGACAGCCAGAAGGCGTATCCAATGCAACAGACAAGGCAGCACGAAAGAAGGCGAAGAAAGAGAGGAAAGAGAAGAACAAGGCAGAGCGTAACGAGCTTATCACGACTGAAACGTCGAGTCTCGCGAAGAGAAAGAAGAGCAAAAAGTCGGAAACATGGATTACGTCTCCTGCTCAAGGAGGATGGTATCTGTCTGTGGATCCTGTATTCTCCAAAGATGAGCAGTACCTAATCATTGCGGACTCCAAGTCGCTCCGCGTCTATGCCGCGGACACATCGCTGCTTGTCCATGCGCTCTCCGAAGAAGACACTGGGGCGCTCACCACCTACGCTCTCTCAGCTGTAGCACCACACCTCATCTATGTCGCATATTCGACTGGAGAAATTATACTATGGGACTGGGTAGCAGGAAGAAAGACCGGGCGATGGGAGATTGGCGTCACAGTTCAAAACATGGTCGTTGTTACACGACCCGAGTCTGACGAGGACCTCGTATACTGCCATGAAGCTGAAGACGGGCACAGCCTTACTCTCCGTGCCTTCCGTACCAATCGCCAGAGTTCAACTAAGGAACCCAAGACGGAGCTCAAGCAGATATTAAACACAAGCTCTGCAGTTCGCGGTGTTCAGGTTCTTCTACAAGGCAAATACGTCGTGGTCGCAACTGCCGACTCACTCATTGTTGGGAAGCGTGTTAAAACCACCAGAACAGCGCTTCACGAATTCGAGTATGTTTGGCGCGAGGTGAAGTTCTCGAAGCCCATCACCACCTTCAATGTCTTCCATCGCGAGAAGCAGGAAACTAGCAACGGAAAGAAGGGTGTTCAAGATCAAAGAGACATCCTTGATGTTGCTGTTGGTGAGGATACTGGCCTTATCCTTTTGTTTGAAGATATTCTGGCCTCGTTTGCCACGATTGAGAGCATTCAGAAGGGCAAAAAAGACAGGACGGATGCTGCTGAGAGCCTCAGACCCAAGCGACTTCACTGGCACAGGGACGCGGTGGGATCCGTCAAGTGGTCGTTGGATGGTAAGCACCCGAGCCTTCTTTGCTTCCATACAGCTGCTGATATAAACAGGAAACTACATTATCTCTGGTGGCGACGAGAATGTCCTCACACTGTGGCAGCTTTCTACTGGACTTCCACAACACCTACCCCATTTGTCGGCTGCTATTGAAAATATCGTGGTTTCTCCTACAGGTTCGGCTTATGCTTTGACCTTGGCCAACAACTCTGTAATCGTCCTGTCTACAACCGAACTCGAGGCACGCACCAATATCGTTGGCATCCAATCGCGACGAATTGACCCTGAGCAAATGCCAAAAGAGACCAAGTCTGGCAAAACATACCTGGGCGTCTTTGAGGCAGTACCCATGGCTGTGGATCCCACAAACCCAAGCGAGGTATCATTCGCAGTGCCTTCGTCACAATCTCGTCAAAAGAAGACAGATTTAAGAACAGAGCCATATCTACAGACATTTGATCTTGCAAATCAGCGCGCCAAGAGCCGACAGGCATTGACACGCAACAACGCAACGGAGCCCAACGTTGCTCCTGACGGCGGCAGGATCAAGGAGCCCAATGTTACACACATCCAGATCAGCCATGACGGAGAATGGCTTGCGACAATCGATGAATGGCTTCCTCCAAAATCGGATACTCGTTACCTTAACGAAGGCGTCCCTGAGTTCAACGAGCAAGAACGCCTGAATCGTCGAGAGGTTTACTTGAAGATCTGGCGGCGCGACACTACGAACGGCCAATGGAAGTTGGAAACCCGAATCGACGCGCCTCACTTCTTCGAGGATAGATGTGGCAATGGGCATGTTTTTGATCTTGTCGCTGATCCTGCTACCGCTGGCTTTGCGACTGTTGGTGAAGATCACGTTGTACGGATATGGAGACCGAAGACGCGATCACGCGATGGCGTTGTTGTTCGAGGTGCTCAGCAAGAAGGTCTAGTCACCTGGTCACTCGATCGCGCGGTTCAGATGAGCGACAAGCTTGACATTACCGAAGGCTCACAGCAATTCTTGCCGCCACGCACCTCGCGACTAGCCTTTTCTACCGACGGCTCCGTCCTTGCTGCTTCCATTTCTTGGGACTTCGAAGAAGATGCGGGGGTGACACACCTGATTGACACCAGCAGCGGAACTATTCGACGATCATTGACAGAGATCGATGTAACCGCCTTGTCTGGCCTTGGATTTGTTGGACAGTACTTGGTAGTAGTTGCAGATGCCATTACCGTCTGGGATATGGTTGCCGACCAGCTTGCATACAGCGTTTCCATTGATACGCCTGGTCTCGATCGTCTGGAGCGGGTATCACTAGTCCGATTGGCTACAAATGAGACAGACGGTACATTCGCTGTGGCACTGCCTCGGTTCGAGAAGAACGAGTCTCATGCTTCCAAGATCAAGAAGACATCATCCAAGCTATTCATCTATAGCCCGGAGCACCAGAAAGTAATCTGCAGAGAAACATTAACCCCGATCAGCCTGGCTCTTGCGTCTCGAAGGAGTGAGGGCGGTTACGTTGTTCTCGACTCACGGTCTTGCCTCAAGACCATCACTCCAGGCGCTGGCCCATTGCAACTCCTTACACCGCCGCCTGAGGAACAGCTCGAGCCGCACCGCATCGCTTACCCAGATGAGATTGATGTGGAAGAGGACGAGTCTGACCGACCCCTGGCCAAGCTTCTGGTATCGGAGGACCTCACACAGGATATTGAGCAAGAAGAGCATGTATTCAACATGCAAGACTTGCAGAACGTGCTCCACGATGGCTCTGTGCCTCCACCACCACAAGGCTTGTTCAGTAATATTTTGGCGTTGATTGGAGGGAAGTCACAAAAAGTAGCAGCATAAGCGCTGTATCCGTTTGGAGATGCACCTTTCTTTGTAGAATACAATAACGTTTCGTGTGTTCATGTACGATGCCTGCTTTGGTTCACGCTCCTTTGTGAAACGATTGAAAATGTTACGATCTAATCAAGAATGGCGTCTGGCGGTTACTCTCTGTTCCAAGTCTTTGCTCTAGCATCGTATACTCGCTCCGCTGGAAAATGCATTTGATTTACCAGTCCACGATGCAGGCATGTGCTGTACGAAACAGGGGTGAAGAAAAGTTTTCTTCTAGCGCCATAATTGAGTTCCCAAAGCGCAGATTTTAACACCCGATTCTTCCTACATCAACGTTGTTTTCCTGCAGTTGTGTCTCATGCATCCCACAAAAGCCCTCGGTACCAGAAGTGCGGGGTCATTTGCTCCGCCCCACGCCCCGTCAGCCCACTTTCTTGCTCGTTCTAATGTGATAGCCTTGCCAACTCTCGTTGTGATGACTCTGCCTCGCGTATCTGCATGCGTTCTCAAATGATAATCATAGGGCGCGAACATTTTGCCATCAAATCAGCAGCCCGCTTGGCTTAGTGGTACAGCGTCGCACTCGTATACCTTCTGCGAAATGCGAAGATCCGCGGTTCGATTCCGCGAGTGGGCATATGATCTCTTTTTTGATAGTTTGTCTTCTATTTTTTGCACTGCGTTGGCGTTCGGGGTGATGGTGATGGGCTTACATTTTTTTGGGTGTGTGGTGAAGACGTTGGAACAAGTAAGGCACGACAAGATAAGCTAGTCTTTAGCAAACATGGTTATACATTCTTCAATGCCAGAGATGTTAAGTGGTAGAAGTCGGTAGGGTGGATGGTAAGCCACGTCTTCGCATGTGCGGTACTGATCGACAAACTTATATTGAAAACCACTACGGAGTTTACTGCTTTCATCTAAAAGATCGATGGAAGATCGATAGAAGATCGAGATCAGCCGATGCTTTAAGTTCAGATAGAACTACCTGCATAACTTCTATTTCTTAATGCAAAAATATAGGTAATTATAAGTACAGCCTAGGACTGCTATATCTTCTCCAGCCCTGAAAGACATGAGACCAGGGAGAACAAAAATAAGGTCATGAGTGCAAGTCAAGTCAAAAAAGGAAAATCATCCTCCGCGCCTATGAATCGACACTGCAGGCAACTATCAAGACCCAAGAGAGCGGAAGAAGAAAAAGGGACTGGTACCCCGACGGGCCGAAAAGGGTACCAAGGGAACGCAGAGTCCGTGACGAGGATGACGACAACAGCGATACACGGACCAGGAAGGGTATCTTTTAAGGTTCGGATAATATAAATCAAGGGTTCGGGACCATGGGGAGAAAGAAGGAGGGTGGGCGGACCGCACGGATACTGCTACTGAGCGGGGTGGAGGGGCGGAAGAGGAAGAAGAAAAGAGGAAAAGAAAAGAAAAGAAAAGAAGAGCACGAAGGTGATGTGGTGATGGTACTTTTGTGGTTTCTTAAGGGACGGTTGGTGAAGTTTGATGGATAGAGAAGGGCCATGAAGATGGCTGTGTAGGCTTCCCTAGTAGACTTGCCCATGCGCATTCATCTCTCACTTATTCACGCAAGAAAGAGCAGTAGTTGGTGGTGTAGAAAAGAAAGAAAAAGAGTGAATATAACAAAAAATAAGAAGCCCCGCGAGGAGGCTTACAGAATGATATTGGCTTGGAACGAACTACTCTCCATTTCCTCCCAGTCCTGAATAAAAAGAATACTCTCCTTCTTCCTTGTTACTTTCTCACTCGAGGACCCGGAACCATGCCCCGCTCTGTCCGCTCTCCATTACCATACTTGGTCTCGACTGGGGGGTATCGTTTGGTAAAATGCATGTGTGCGCATTAGTATCGCACACATGCAAGAGATAAAAAGAAAGGAACAAAACAGATGCCATAAATGCTACAACCAAACAAGAATGAAAACTCGCCAACCTGCAACTTCAATATCGTTAAAAAGGGTGTGTATGTGATCAACAAAAAGAACAGTACGTCAAGGACGTTAAAAAGAACTTCGAGATGCCGTTAGAAGATGCGTTCATGAACATGATTCTCCTTCTCCTCCCCTTCAGTCTCTGCATGTCTTTGTACCACACATCTTTTGTGTGTGAGAGTTAATATCTGTGTGAGGACGCGTGTTATTGACGCTTTTTCTTGTTAGAATTCCCATCTTGTCGACTTGCGCCTGTCGGATCCACCGGACTGGGCCGGCTCGTCGTGTTTTCCAATGTCCTTGAACAGGTCATCCGCGCTGAGGCTCAACGCGTCCTCGTTGAGACCAAAGGAGCTGAGGCCGGGCAGGGCGGGTGGTGGAGGGCCTTTTGGTTCGACAGATTGCACAGGTTGTGGCTGCGAGACGGTGCGAATGTTGGAATAGACGGCCGAATCGACGTGTCCTTCTGGGACAGGGCCGGCGATGAAGGTTTTTCTCTTACCGAACCAGCTGCCACTCTTCCTCCGGTTCAAACTGGGCGCCTGGCTGTTGATTGTGGCAGGCGAGCCTGGTCGGTCGGTCTTGAGGCTGTCTGACGAGGAAAGCGTGCGGATGCCGAGAAACTTGCGGACCGAGCTAGGGCGCTTGCTCGAGGGACTCGTGGGGGACATGGTGCTGGCTCCATCGCTTGTGCGGCTCTCTCGCAGTTGAGAGTCGGGTGTCGAGTCGTCGATGGGCTTGTCTGGAGGCGGCGACTCTCTCTGGGACGGGAAGGCGGGCGACTTGGGGGTGGGATGGGAGGAGAGTGGACCCTTGCCCGGGGTAGGAGGACGGGGCGTGTCGGGTGGGCTGTCGAGGGGCGCGGGTATCGAGGTGCCCTCTGTGAGGGAGAAGTTGATGGGGGTAAGCGTCAATGGCTTGTACTCAAACTTGCTCGACGACATGGTGATGGGGATGGTGGTAGAAGGTAGCAAGCGCGGCGAGGCAGGCGAGAAGTGATGGGCTGGCCAAGGAGGCAGGCTGGGTCTGCTTGGACGGCAGTCAAGGTGCTACGGTTGGCGTGGCAGCACAGTGAAAAGAAGCTTCAGGAGGTGGGTTGGGTGGTGAAGCGGAGGAACGTGACGGGGGTCTGCCTTACACGGCCGGGGATACTCAAGGGCCGGGGAGGGCAGTCGCACGGCAACACGCAACCCAAGGCGCAAGGCGCAAGACGCACAGCACACGGGGAACGGGCGCTCTCACTCGATCCGCCAGCGAATGCGCATGCGATACACACATTACCATTATACGTGCATAAAACCCGCTGGGCAGCACACAATATGCAGCCCAAGCGTACCTGGCAGGCCATGTTTACCGGCGCTGCATGCGCGTCCTAGCGTGCCCTGCCCGAACCAGAAGATGCAGCGGGGCCGGTGGCTTCAACCTGCATGCGCCTTTGGTGCTACCCGAGCGACCCCCGCCCACCCATGAATCAACCCAGTCGTCTGCCGTCGTATAGCCGACAAAGAACCAATATACCCAAGCAGACAAGAAGGCCTTGGTTGGCACTCGTCCGGCACGGCCCATGGCAACCAGAGCTGCTCTGCACATGTCCATTCCTTCTCGCTACCCCTGACCGCACTAGTCGCCTGCGCATGCTTATGTCATTGTCCGGCCATATCCTGTCCTCGTACTATAGCTACACCCACGACTCGCTCCGTATTGCTTTTATCTCGTCTTGCGCTGGTGGATTTCGTCCAGCTCTGCAATCTCGTCCAGCAACTGGCATGTCTCCAGCGGGTTGGCAATCCAGGCCGTAGTACACGCCAACCGCGCCTTGAAGTCGTTGGCTCCCGCACTGAGGAACTGGTCGCCCACATGCAGCGTCTTGCTTCCTGGGATTCCTCCGAAAATCCGCTGACACGCTAAGACCCCCCATGACTTATCTCCAATATCGACAAATACGTCGTTTCCGCCTAGTTACATGTCAGTCAGGGCCTGCTGGGCAGAGCCTAGGCTTGCAACCTACCATTGAACGCGCAGAACGGCAGCCGCTGGCCGACTTCAGAAATTTCCTACTAGTGTCAGTATAGCGTACTGGGCAACATCCCTCGTCCACATACCAGTATCTTCTGGATAATCAAGACCGTCTCCTCTAGTGTTTCTCGGCAAAATTTGTATCCAGGCTTGGGAACAATGCCTACTGCCCTCTCCTTGCGGACGACATTGGCTTCCATCCGGAAGTTGCGCATCGTGTCCCTCAAGGACGCCTCTGCTAGGTCGAGAAGGTCCTTGATGTCTGACTCGTGCCACAACAGCATCTCTTCCAGTAGCCACTCCGCTCTTGGTACCAGCCGCAACAAAACGGGACTGTTTTCATCAAACTTGAAACAAAAGTTGCTCTCGCCTCCCATGATTAGCAGATTTTGGCGAGCTTCCCGCGGCAGATCCGAAGCTTGAATCGCGTCCAGAAGCCCGTGCAGTCTCCCGTAGTAAGGCTTCGCCTCTGTGTACCCAGCGGCTGTGACGATACCAATCTTGGATCCACGCTGCATTAGTCCCAGTATCTTTGGGATAATAGGATTGTCTGGTTCGAGGTCTTTCCCGTCGTCGTACAACGTGACATCTCCATCAAACGTGACAAGTTCCAGCGGGCCACTGCGGATAAGACTCATCACCTGGGCTGTGTTGAGCACCAAACGAACGTCATTGAATGAAGGGGGGACGAAGCGGCGATGACTAATAAAGCGCCGTTGGTCTTGCCATATAAAAGCATCGTGCAGTGCTAGTGGTGTGAAGAAATTTGCTACTGATGGAACAAGCAACTTCAGCTTGGACCGGTCTGGCTTGCCATCCTTCTGGTGTTGAACTGCGGAGCATCAGTACCGAGCAAAGCCATCGTGTCTCTAGAGAGTTGATGGGGTTGAATGACTTACTGTGGTCATTGATAATCTCCTCAACGTCACGCAGAATCTCGGCATACCGCCGCTGGGCAACATTGGCTTGCTGTTCGACCGATTCGCCATTGGGCTCGAATACAGCTGTTGGGTGGGAGTGCAACACAAAAGGGACAGCTAATAGACCCTGATGACTGATAAGAAACAGGGCAATGCAAGTGTTCAAACACGGATAGTATTACCTTGATCCATTCTATCTGATACCGCTGTTAGCCAAAGCGGAGAACCCGGGTGATAAGTGGTGCTTACAAGCTGATCCCTTCGATGAGTCTTTCCAAAATGTCAGTGGCGTACAGTCAGATGTCGAGGCGGTCAAGTTATGTACACACCTTGAGAGCATCTACAAATCCGAGAACATTGTGTTAGCATAGTGGTCACTTGCGGCAGTTGTCGTACTGACAAAGGGTATCCGTACTTACATTCTACACGGTATCTTGTGGTCATTTTGGACAAATTCAATCGGTGAGAGGAGAGAAGAGAAGAGGGAAGAAGCAATGAAGTGTGAGCTGTCACTATGGTTGAGGCTGTATGTCCAAGCTTATCGGAGTCCGCCGCTAGTGGCTGGAGAGGGAAGGGGCCATGCACATGTGACCCGTCATATCCCCGCACGATGCTACATAGACTGCAACAAGAATGTGTACAGACGGTGTCACTAGTTCGACCGTCGTTTTTGCATGAGATGATGGACACAGCAACAAGGCCCTGTCGCTCAGTGTGCAATGAAATACTACGTACAATCGATAAGCGGGGGATCGACTAACGGCCGCTACTGAGAGCTCCGACCTTTATGCAAGGGCCCACCACGTCGAACCAAACCACTGCAACTCAGCTTCTGCAATCCCGTCTGT
Organism: Curvularia sp. ZM96; assembly: GCA_022457065.1. NCBI lineage: Eukaryota > Fungi > Ascomycota > Dothideomycetes > Pleosporales > Pleosporaceae > Curvularia > Curvularia sp. ZM96. The sequence continues at coordinate 3,984,114 of JAJGBQ010000004.1, read as the reverse complement.
TGCTGTCGAGCCGGGCGTCGCCATGGATTCGCTGAATAACGTCGCTCTGCGGCCGTGGCCAGCTGCCGACAAGGATGAGCTGACCCAGGACGACCTGTTGCTCAAGATCGAGCAGCTGGCCAGCGAACGTGGTCATTTGCGCAACATCACCGAGCAGTCGCTGCAGGAAGACATTGACGCGGGCAAGCACGTACCCGACGATACCGACGATGCAACCAAGCAGGGCGACAAGGACAAGGAGCTCGAGGCACCCTCTCGGCAAGAGCAAATGGAGAAGGCGTTCAAAGCAGGCCAGGAAATGTACGGCCATTTGGAGTAGGCCTGACCCAAGCATACCCCCGCCGAGGACGCGGCGACTGACGAGAAACAGATGGGCCAAATTCGCCGCCACCAATGCGCTCGATCTCGTCTCACTCGTTCTTTCGCAAGACCCAAACAAGCGCAGTTTGAACTTCTTCAGCCAGACGTTTCGCGAACAGGGCCTGAACCAGGGCATCCCTCTCGGTTCTTTCGGCATGAGTAGGGAGAATCACGAGCACCGCATCCGCAAGCCCGAAGAGCAACAGAGGTTACAGGATGTCGAGGCTAGACAAGAGGTTGTGGCCCAAGGCGCACGCATGGACGCGCTCGATTCGTCAGTAGATGAGATACTCAAAGCAGCCAAGCACTTGGAGAAGGAAATACGGCGAGAGACAAAGTACTGGCACCAGATTGTTTCGGTCTCGGACAAGGGATGGCCTATCCAGCGCCTGCGTCAGAACGTTCGCCATGCGCCTTTTGCTGTGCGCTACGGACTTCCCGAAGGTATTATTCACTCAGTGTATGAAGTTAGACTTGTGCTGATATAAGCTTAGCGAGTGACCATTTCAAAGCTCGCGGCTTTGCCCCTCTGCAGATGGACAAAGATGGTAGCATCATACTCGACCCGGCTCTCGCACTCAAGCCCAAGATACTCCGCGTGCGAATTAGCATCGGCGGAAAAATCACTGGAACATCTCAAATTCCCATTGACAGCGAGCTCGCTAACCAGTCGCTCGAAAAGTCTATCCAACTGGCACGTGATTCCTTGTTTGAAGAAGAGCTGTACTACGAGATGAGTCTGGAAACGCGGCAATTGCTAGCATACGGTGTTGAATTCCGGGACTCTGTCATTTACGTTGATGCGCCTCAAATGGGAGGCCAGCCGCAAACCAGGAAGCTACTCATCGATTGCGTGCCCCGAGACGACCCCATATCAAGCAGCCAATCCCACGAGCACGACTGGCTAGCAAAGAACATTGCCGAATCACTCCGCCTCTTGCTCGCCCACGAGCACAGTATGCGTCTTTACCGGAGATCGCAGCTCCCACCTCCGTTGACGGGTCGAACACGTGAAAAGCAATCACCCCCCTTACTCCGTACTCTTCTTGCGGTTCTCCACCATATCGAGGGCGTAGATTCGCTCCATACCTATCTCGCATCCGTCGCAAGGACTCTGCGTAGCGCTGGCCTAGACGTGACCCTGGACACGACGCGGGAAACCTCTTGGGCAAAACTTGCAGAAAGTTTGGAAGCGTCATCTAAGAAAGGCTTGTCTGCTACAGATCAGCTCTTTGAGATTTTCATGAAGCCTTTTGGTGGCACCGCTTCTTTGGCCCTTCCCACGTCGAATGGCACACAACCGGAAGTCCTCAACATTGTCACACGCACCATCATCGGTCAACCTACTTTCGGCACCGAGCACAGACTGACTCTCCCACCTACCCTGAGCTCCGATCTCGGATTATTCCAGCAGCAAAAGTTCGCAACTGTCGAGGAATTGAAGTCCTATCTGGACTGGATCCTTTCGCTCCACATTGCCCATAGATTACTCAAGAACGATTACTCTTCTCGTGCACAGACTGTGAGCCAGGATGCGCGTCTCTCTATCCGCATTAAGGATGCGAAAAAAGGTGACCTGTCTTCAAGGGACATTAGAATTGACTTCAATGATGGCGAGCTCAAGGCTGCAAAGTTGGTTGTAGATGCACCCCCAGAATCCGAGGATGCAGAGCGTTCGCACACATGGGTCGGGAAAGATGGTAGCACCTCTTTGAGGGAAGTCATCAAGAATTGGGTGGGATGAGAGCTTGGAACCGTACAACAGCTGCCGACCCAGTTCCACTGTGCTATCATCTGCCGAGTCATCTGCGAACAATTTCCGACCACTATGAAGAACCAGAAGCTAGTTGTGAGAGCTTAGAAATTCACACCATATCATAATCAACAAAATGTTACCGCTCCATCCCAAAAACAGGTGCCCCCGGTCTAGTTTCCTGCCGCGCCGTGCCGTCATATCATGTTGCATCAAAAAAAGCGGGGTGAACCGTTGTGAAGTCTAAACCCTAACCAGGTAACTGCTCTAGGATAGAGCCTGACAGAGGTACCTGCTGACAAAGATCGCCAGTTACATTTGCTTATTCAAGTGTCTGGCATGTGCATGACGTGGAGACTATTCTTGTTTACAGGTACCATCCGTCATTTTCATGATTTACGCGTGCGGAACCGTGGAGCTATATAAGTTGACAGCGGCAGCCACGATGCAACGATCTACCAACACATCGTTCTTGTGCTCAAGATGTTTTCAATTTCACCTCTAGCGGCATTGAGCGCCTTGCTCCCCCTGCTATCCAATGCGCAGAAACTTCGCTCTGATCCTGGTGTCGCAGGCCCCGCGCTCGAAATTGTGCATCTCTACAACGATCAATGGCCCACTGGTACTTTTGCCTAGAATTGACTCTGAAATTTGATCACAAAAACGGACTCGGCTTACCAAAATCTAGGTATCACTGTCTCCAAGTCTGGGCGTAAATTCTCAAACTACCCTTCCGGCCTTGACCCGAACAACACCAACACGGGCAGCAACAACAAGCACGCAGTAGCAGAAATCCTAGCCAACGGAACCGAGATTCCTTACCCAAGTGTCAAAATCAATAATCCCCCAAATGGAGCGATCAATTATACAGTCTCGCCACCAGTAGGCGCAAACTACCACGACTACCTTCTCGGCGTGCAAAGCGTCGTGCTTGACCCTCTTGACCGTCTCTGGATTCTCGACACAGGACGTTCCCTAACGCCTGATGGCGTGCTCGTACCCGCATCCACTGGAGGCCCTAAACTCGTTGGTGTCGACATATCCAGCAACACAGTGATTCAAACCATCGTCTTCCCTCCTACTGTCGCATTCCCAACCTCGTACCTCAACGACGTGCGATTCGACCTGCGCCCCAGTGTCACCGCATCAGGCAAAGGCGTAGCCTACATTACCGATTCCTCCAGCGAAGGCCGCAACGGCATTGTCATTGTCGATCTCGGCACAGGCGAAAGCTGGCGCCATCTCGACGGCATCAGCGAAGTGCGCGCCGAACGCGGTTTCGTGCCGTATGTGTGGGGGCAGCCGTTGTATTATATCCCTGGTCCGGATCAGCCCCTCACAACCGTTCCCCTGGGCAGCGACGGCATCGCACTGTCAGCGTCCGGCGAAGACCTGTACTTTGGGCCCGTCGGCGGCAGATCACTGTACAGTGTCTCCACCGAGCGCCTGCGCGATCGCAGCCAGAGCTCTGAACTGCTCGCCCAAGCTGCGGTGCAGCGCCGGGGCGAGAGGGGCGTGAGCGACGGGTTCGAGACGGACACAAATGGTTTTATCTACGCAGGTAACATGGAGCAGAACGAGATTGGGTTTTACAATCCGAAGAATGCGTCTATGACGCTTTTTGTGAGGGATCCGAGGATTAGCTGGGTTGATACTAGTGAGTTTTCTTCTTTCGTTTGCATACCTAGTGCCTTCGCCATCTGCGGAACCAATATATGCTAACCAGCAAAAACTATAGTGTCCGTGGGAAGCGATGGCTATCTCTACTTTACCGACAACCAGCTTGCGTTTAGCTCGTCGTTTTACCCCGGGACAGACCGTAGAGAGAGGCCTTTTGTTTTGTTCAGGGCGCCGCTGCCGAACAATGGGTCCAGAGTATTTCTGCAGTAAAGGTCAGGGGAAAGATAATGCGGAACGGACAATCGACTGAGTGTCATGATTTTCTATTAATTAATCCAAGAGGACAATTGACTTAATTTCTATATATAAAAACTACACATCCTATGTCTTGCCAAAGACAAAGATGCCCTTGCCATCCCTATACCCTTCCAATGTGTCTTTGACCTTTGCTATGAGCTCCTCTCCTTTGGTATCCCACTCCCACTTGATCTCATCCACCGGCACATCTTTGAACTCGCCCTTTCTCGTCATATCCAGCACATCGGCCACCGTCTTCTGTTTCTCCTCTGGATTCTTGTTCGCCCACCTACTTACCCAGAAGCCATGGAAATGAATATCCTTGAAGATAAGCATTGACGCGGGAATCGTGAGCGGTTGCTTGGACATGGCGCCATAGGTAACAAAGTGTGCGGATGAGGACAGCAGTTTCGCCATTGCCGTTGCTGCTTTACCATTTACGCAGTTAAGTGCGAGACGGATGGGTTCGCGGCCGCCATTTGTCCATTCCTTGGCTTGATCCTTGATACTTTGCGATTGCAATTCTGCGTCTGTGATGACAACATCTGCACCGAGGCTTTGCAGGTCCTTCTTCATGGCCTCCTCTTTGCTCTTGTCGTCGCGGGCACGAATCACGTTGATGCTCTTGTAGCCCCATTTCTTGCCTAGCTGGATGGCTGCGCGGCCGACGCCAGAGTTTGCGCCGTTCTGGATGAACCAGTCGCCTTCAGAGAGGGTGGTGAAGTCGCGCAGCATGCGGTAGGCGGTGCATGGGTTGACGGAGACGGTTCCGGCCTGGATGGCGGTGATGCCTTCGCGCATTTGATCGTCTAGTTTTACCACGTCCTTGGTGGTGGCGCTGGCGTGTGTACGCCATGTTCCGAAGCCGGGGCCTTTCATAAATACCCAGTCGCCTTTCTTGAAGCCTTCCTTCTTCACGCCCTCGCCCAATGCAATTATCTCTGCTACACCCTCATTTCCAGCCACGGCGATTGGGTTCGGGGTACTGAGGTCGGTGGTGAATCTAGGCTTCGATGGGTAGACGCCTTGGATCTGGTTGATGTCGGCGGGGTTTATGGGTGACGCTAGGAACCGTATGGTCATGAGATTGCTATGAGGCGGCGAGATGGAGTGGGTATGGAGGGAGAGGACGGATGGAGGGTCGCCATATTCGGAAAATGTGAGGGCTTTGGCTTGTTCGTAGCCATAAGCAGAGATGTAGCGGCGCTGCGGAAGTCGTGACACGGCCGGAACAAGGTTTTGTGAGCGGCGGAGGCACGATTGCACTACCCGCGGAGACGGTGCGGTTAATCTCGAAGCCATCGTTGGTACTAGATTGGATGGAATTGGGTATCTCAGAAGTCACGGGCGGTGTTCGCGCAATGTACTTTTGGAAATACGGAGCTATGACGTTAGCTTAAGCCGAGGTTTGGTGGAGCAATGGGGCTCTATCCTAGTGATAGTCATGCTATGGCCTGACCAACATGGATACATGTTTGCTTGCAATATTGTACGGAATTATCACACTAATAAATTTGTACAATAAAGACAACAACTTCCCGAATTGCCACGTTTTTGTCCTGGTGGTTCTGGGCTTGCTCGCTCGGCACTAATAGCTTCGGGCGGATATAAGCGTACAGATGCTTGTATACCGTCGTTTGTAGTCTTGTGCCATAGCTCGCATCTCTAGCCGCATAGGAAGAATTCCTGTGGCAGTGCAATTTCACATGAAAGCCAGTTTACACGAGGCGCCGCGTTTCGTGAATGTTCGCGGTCGCGGCCCGCCTTCTATACGCCACTAGCACCGCCCCACCTGCGTCATCGCCCCATGCGTCGTCAGACTGCGCCCCTCGCTGAGCTGGTTTCCTGCACCCCTCACCACTCTACAAATACTCCTGGCAATAGCTGTCCCTTACCATACACTCAACCTCTTTGTACTCTTGCTACATTCCACCGCCACTTTAATATCTTCCAACCCACAACACACATCCATCATCATGGCTGCCACTATCAACGTCGAGAACATTTCCATGAAGACGAGCGAGGAGGAGATTAAGAGCTTCTTCAGCTTCTGTGGAAAGATCCAGTCTCTCAGCGTAAAGCCCGCCGGCGACGACACGCAGTCCGCCTCCGTCACATTTGAAAAAGCCGCGGCCGCAAAGACGGCCCTTCTCCTCGACAACACTCAGCTCGGACCCAACTCTGTCCACGTCACTGCTGCTAAGAGCATCGACGAGCTTGCCGGCGAAAAGTCCGCCTCTGCCGAAGAGGCCAAGGATGGCGACCACCACATTGAGCAAGAGCAGAAGCCCCGCGCACGCATCGTTGCCGAGTACCTCGCCCACGGATATGCCATCTCGGACAAGGCGATTGAGCGTGCCTTGGCCGCAGACAAGCAGAACGGCTACAGCACCAAGTTCATGAACTTCATCAACAACGTCGACAAGAAGACCCAGGCTACCCAGAAGGCTCAGATCGTGGACCAGAAGCTCGGCGTCACAAACAAGGGCTACGCTGCCTTCAACACATTGACCAGCTACTTCGACAAGGCTGCTTCAACGCCCACCGGCCAGAAGCTTCGTGCTTTCTATGAGCAGGGTAACAAGACCGTCATGGACGTGCACAACGAGGCAAGGCATCTGGCCAACCTCAAGAAGCAGAAGGCTGAGGAGGGTGCTCCTGCTACTACTGCTACTACCGCAGAGGGCAGCGAGCACCCTAAGGAGCCTGTGAGCGAGAAGGTTGGAGAAGCCACCGCTACTGCCCCTACCTCCTAGATGATCTTCTTCTTTTCTCTTCGAAAGAGAATGGTGCGCCTTTCTTTCTTGACGATACCTACATGGTTTACAGTATTATGAATACTTGCGCGTATGATACCGACAACACAAGCACGGAGTTTGGGATGAACATGGTCTGGGCAGTTTAATCCGAAACAATAAATCAATCAAATTTGCCCTCAACGTAATATCTTGTCCAGTTCTCAGTGCAACAAACATCTATTGTGCGTCTCGAAAAAACAGAAACAACAAAAGTCATGTGAAATCCAAACGCTGCTACCAAAGACACTGAAAACAGATATGAAGAATAACGCTCGCCGTCCAGTAATCAATAAAGAACCCTCTGCACATCTAATATCCCCATTCGCCGCCCTCTAGCAAGCTCTGACTAGCCACAAAACTGAATCCGCCAAACGGATTGTTGTTTTGGCTGTCAAATAGTGAATCGTCAAACTTCTTAGACAACACAGGGCTGAGCGGCAGATCCGTAAAGTCCTGGGCAAAGTTCTCCGCTAGCTCAGGGTCCGTAATGAGCGGCTGAATCGGAGGTTCCAGCTCCCTAGCCTCGAGCTTCTTCCAGTCAATCTTGCGGAAAAAGCGGTGTTTCTTGATCGTCTGGAGATCCTTAGACATGTTGAAGCCGAGGCGCTTCTTGGGGTCCTTGCGCAGGAGGCGGGTGAGGAGATCCTTGGCATCCGCACTGAGATAGTAAGGAAGTGAGAGCTTCTGCTTTACGATTTTCTCTTGGATCTTGGCGTTGTTGTTGCCGGTGAAAGGGGGAGAGCCGGTCAAAAGGTCGAAGCCGAGGGCGCCGAGGGACCACCAGTCTACTGCTGCGCCGTATTCGAGGCCTTGGACTACTTCGGGCGCCATGTATTCTACCGTGCCGAGGAAAGAGCGGCAGGGGTTGTCTTCGTCGAGAGTTACTTTGCTGAGGCCGAAATCTGTGAGAAGGAGATGGCCTTCAGAGTCTAGGAGACAGTTTTCTGGCTTCAGATCGCGGTAGATTACGCCGACGGTTCGGTGCAGGTGATCGAGAGCAAGCACCATTTCAGCCATGTAGAACGCAGCTACATCCTCGGAGAACATGCGCTCAGCGGCAAGGTGATGGAACAGCTCCCCGCCTTGTGCATACTCGAGAATGAGGTACAACTTCTCCTGATCCTGGAAGGCGTAGTAAAAGTTGACAATAAACGGGTAGCGGTTCACGCTCTCCAGGACATTGCGCTCCGTCTTGGTCTGCTCGATGAGTTTCTTGTGGACGGTGATCGAAGCCTTCTTAAACTGCTTTTGCGCAAAAAGTCGGCCCGTTGCACGCTGCCTGACTAGCAGAACAGTGCCATAACTACCTTTCCCTAGGCACATCAGGGGCTCAAAGTCCTCGGCTGTCATCTTGCGTGCTACGCCATTGTTTAGCATAGTCGACGTTTTAGACAGAGCATCCGCACTAAAGTCCTCGGCGTTGAGATCAATCTCGTAGCTCTCCAGCTCTGTGCGGTCGCTGTCGCTCTCTCGCCCAGACATGCTAGTATTGCTAGACATGTGCGATGCGACCCGGCTCATAGGGACACCTCTTCCAGCAGCGTCTTTCATAGGGGAATCGCTCCTTGTGCCCAAGTTCAAGGCTTCAAGCTGAGCTTTGAGGCTGCTGATGCCTCCCATAGTGGACTGCGGTCGCAGTGCGGGACTGCTGGTGACGCTAGGAAGTCCAGAGCGCACTGGTCCGAAGCGCGGCGTGCTCGTAATAGAGTAGTCGGACTCTTCTCCACCCGAGGTGACGGGTGTGTGAAAGCCACGAGTAACATTCGTAGCTTGCAGGCCTGCATTTGGTCCTTTCTTCTTCTTCCTCTTGTTCTTCTGGGCCTTCTTCATAACCGCCTCGAAATCCAACTTGTCTGGTCCTAGTTGCTTGGTTTCAGGGTTGGGCTGTGCGCTGCGCTTTGGCATAGGGCTGATGATATTGATCGGCGGGGTCCCGACGTGGAGGGGCACTCTTGGAGGGCTCATATCCATCTCCGCTACAGTGAACATGTCGCTGTTTGGCGCAGCAGGTTCGGAGTTCTGAGGGACCTTGCCTGGGAGGTGCGCATCGTCATGATCGAATGCGAAAACCATGATTACGGTAATGAGGGGTAATAAAATGTAGACTTTCTCGCGCTCTAGATTGCGCTCCGGTTCTGCGCATTTAAATCAGCATTTTGCGTCTCCTCAGGTAAGGAGACTGCGCACATCCAACCCCAGACTTGGGTAGCCCACAATCTATGCCCGCCGCGAAGATTCACGGCGGAACGCCCACCCCTACTTGTCGGACAAGGGACGCGAAAGAAGCGTCCGTCTTGTTCAGGCCTGAGCTCAGTGCGCTATATGGAAAGAAGGAGCCAACTGCGGTAAGCTGAGCAGTAAGGAGAGAGACGTTCGCGGCGGGAGAAGCAGAGCCCATAGATGGTCGTGTTCGAATACTGGGAATGGTGAGGGTCGAAGCCAGGTATGCGGTCCTGGCAGGAATTGTACGCTCGTGGGTGTGTCGCGGTGCAGGGGAAAAATCGCGTTCGAAGAGGGTGTTGGAGGAAAGGTCAGCGATCAGCGGGAGAGGCTCAAATGCCCGGATTCTTAATTTGGTGCCTTGGCGGGCTATTTGCGGTGGCATGTGAATGACCTAACCGCTTAGGTGTCACCCGGGCCCCGGATTCCCATCTCCACAAACTCGCGGAGCCGTACCTCGTGCAAGATCTACTGCCCACCATGTTTCCTGGCCGTCACAAGCTTTGTGCGCTGGCTTGACCCACTAGCCGCCTCACTACAACGCACCGAAACTGAGACGCGATCTGGAAGCATTCAACAAAAGAACCTCGGGCCATTACTTTGAAACCTGCCCAAAGGAGATAGGCCCCTTCTTCCAGCGTTTTTCCTGTAAGCGATGTGTTAAGATTGCCAGCACAGTCAGCCAGTCCAGCCAGCCACCCGGGTTGTAGCGGCATGACGGGCCCAGCCTTAGTGTAGGGGGTGGGAGCGGCCCCAAACAAGAGGCCCCCTGTCTGTTCCAACAAACAGGACAGCACACCACGGCGCAACACAGTATGACGCATTCGATTCCACAAGACACAACTAAAGTTTCGCCCTGTTTGCGCACGAAATCTTTCGGCTAGTCTGGAAGCCGCAAGCCCACAACCACTCTTTCGCTTGTGAAGCGAAGACTATTACCCGAGGCTAAGTGGATATTACTGCTGGTATTACGGCCCGTCGCAGCGCTGCTGACAGGACACCGACACTACCTCGACAGCTTGGAAAGCATTGATTGGAACCAAGATTATATACATACCAATCGAAAGTCTTTTCATCAAAGCCTTCCTAGCTCAGTGGTAGAGCGCGTCACTAGTAATGACGAGGTCGTCAGTTCAATTCTGGCGGAAGGCAGCGAATCATCTTTTTTTGCTTTGTCCACAAGTATCGTACAGATGTCGCAGATTGCTGGTCTCGTAACGGCCTGGGTTTTGTGATTCAGTCTCTTTTTTGTTGGTTTGTTTTTCACAGTTTCATAGGCTTGAGGTGCGCAACTAAGCAAGACGTTAGGTAGGATCCATTGCTGGTACAATGATCTCTGCATTGAACAGCACATGTGCCAAGAGCTATGAGGACTAAAAAGCAGTCTAGAATACCTAGACTAACACTCAGATTAATGTTCGAGTGCAACACAGCATCAGAGTACCTCATTGTCGTAATCGTTAAAGGTAGTTAGATAGCATTAGGGCTAATCTTCATACATCCCGTTTCTTACTAGATGTTCCTTCGTATTACGACCAGATGCTGAGTGAATTACAGGATGTTGGCCTAGGAACTGTTTCACTGTCAGTAGCTTCGTTGGCTAAGACGTAGGACTAATAATCCCCCTCGATTGACAAAGCGGCATTACAGGCATATGGGAAATAACTAGCCAGTAAGGCTGGGCGTATCACACCCTCAAAGAATCTTGCGAGCTCTGAACCCTACGCTATGCGTAGTAAGCACATTTGAATCGATTGTTGTGCGCATATAAATTGAGGCAAGGTGCACATGGCATACCACATCATGGCATGGCCGAGACTTCAGAGGGCAGTGCGTGTTTCTGGCCCCTTGCTTTGGGAAACCGCTTTTTCAATGAGCTATCAGGCTGCGTTCTTTTTTGATGTGTTAATCAAGATATTCTTACGCGCTGGCTCACATTTAACGCGACTCGGTTTATGAGAGTCTACTACACAAGGCGTTGTTCCATACGAACGCTTATAGATTCTAGGCTGCGACGGATACTACCTCAAGTAGCCGCCATTTACAACACCCAAGTCAAAAACAAAACCCACGATCGCGATCGCTTCAATAACATCGCAAACGGGACGAGCCGGTGGTCAGCTAATGTAAATGGAAGACTCATGTGCTCGTGTCGATCGCTCGATCTGCTTCTAGTGAGATTTCCAGTACCGGTATACAGAGCTCCCGAGGAGCATAGTCTGTTGGTACTACTTTCTGTTTGTGTCAGCATTGCTCCTATACTCAGATTAACTGTTGTGTAACCTTGGCCGATCTTCACTGAAAAGGCCACGCCAAGCACTCGGAGGTCAGTAGTACAGCGAATCACAAGGATGGCTCCGGTCCGTAGGAATCCCATGATGACTTCGGGCTTCATCTTCCCGTATTCAGAATCCCATTCTAGTGCATAGGTGTAGGAATCCTTCACGCAGCATGCGATCAGCTTACAACCTCAATCACTGCTAGCTCAAGGCCTACCTCTTCGTGACGTATCGACACTCCATTGATACGAGAACACGAAGAATTCTGTGATCTTGAATGGGCAAGATGGCAAACAATGGCGGGAAACCAACATTTTCCAAGTCTTCAACTCGGCGACAGTGAGCCGGATCAAGGCAATGCTAAGCTTGTATGAGTCTGAGCACTTCAACAGGCTAACCTGTACTCAACCATGATACAAAACTAGTTTATAGAAAACATGGAGAATGGAAATGTATAAAAGGGTGCTGCAAGAAGACAGTGAAAGACTCATCAAGCTCTGACGACAAATTGCAACATCACTTCGTTTTTGCAACCATCTTCGCTATCAGTTACCCTCAAACCAACCTATCAATATTCTATCACAATGCATTTCTCCACCGTCGCTGTCTCTGCCCTCATGGGTCTCGCCGCTGCCTCCCCCAATGCTCTCGCTAGGCGCGAGAACCAGGCCACCACCAAAGCCATTCAGTTCGCTGTTAAGCAAGCAGACTGCGACCTCTTTGGCTGCGCTGCGGTTGTCGGAGCTGCCGCTTGCATCATTGCCGCCATCCCCCTTGGTGCTGCTGGTGTTGGCCCAGCCTTAGCTTGCGTTTCTGGCGGTGCCGCTTCAGTAAGACCATGACTGTGCTATTATTGAGGCTGTACACGCGTACTGACGATGAAAGCTTTGCCCCTGTGCTCCTTGCATTGACGCTCTCAATGACTTCTTGGTCGACAACAACATCTGCCCTTCGGAATAGGTATCATATTGGCAGAAAAATGCCTTTGATAAAATGATGGAATGGATTATGAACCGGGACTTTGCGGCATGTCAAGAAATATGACATTGAGCTTGCAATTTCTGATCTGAATGGAGTATATTTGCTTTCACGAGCAAACTTTCATGTATCTCCTTAGTGCTTAGTTTTGTTCATCTACTTTGCAATGAAAAACGCTGGCCAGCATTATGGTTTCCATGATTGTCCCGTGTGATGAAATTGACTACTTCTGCTTGCGACCTGGATTTTGCGTTCAAAGCGGAAAAAGAATATGCGGATGAATGAACGTAGTAGATTTGGATCACCATTACCAGCAGCTTAGGACTGAAAAGGTCTTACTCAGTTCCTGAACTTGATGAATAATACTAGACTGCAGCGACAGTAAATCGTAAGTAAGTCGGCGCATCATACAAAGTAAAAGAAAGCATGATATACCTGAAAACAAAGAAAATCTCCCCCTATTCCGCGCAAACGCACCCCGAACCTGGCCCCGTACGCCCCGAACTTTTCCTTGTTTTTATTGCCTAGATCATAGCCATAAGCATTAAAAATCCTGTGCGAATAGTTTCTCCTCTCAGCACCGAAGTTCTACTTCATCTCACCTCCCGATCTATCGTCGCCACTCCTACCAATGGCTATCTACTTAGCTATACTACTACAAGAAACCATGTGTTTCTTCCGCAGTGGTCGTACAAGCGAACTGTACTCAACTCGACCCGCGCCTCCAGCTCTTTCACTCTACATCTTATTGCCTCACGCTAGGGGCAATTCTCAGCTAGTTTCGCTTCCAAGCATGGACAATAAGACCAGACCCAACGCCACGCGGACACACTAGATACCAAGCGGGCAGGTCATAAATCCCCGAGATATCGCTAACGAGAGTTTCCAAGCAAAGCTTATTCCCTTACGCGATCTAAAAAAGCACTGTTGTCAGAACACGTGTGGTGTATAAGAAAAGAAAACAAGATGGAATGCTATGCTTTTTCTACTTCAATGTGGAGAGATGAGTGGCGTACCCATTTCACCGATCAATGACATCCAACCAGCCGACGCAATATCAGCATTGGTAATCAAGGAGTCCTTTCTAACATGGAGACAAGAGTTGAGAGAATAGAGCCCGTCTAGGGCTACATGGACTGGACTTCATACAACAAGAACGAGCATGGTTCAGAACTAGGTTTATTTGCTTGCACTACTACCTCGTGACGGTCGTCAAACGGAACGCTTCTGCCGCTCTCATATTGCTACAGTAAACAAAATTTTGTACAATTACATTCGCCCTTTAATCCAAGAAAACACTAATCTGTCCAAGGCATTCTTAGACAAAAAGCGTAGTGGTAATAATGACAAAAGGAGATTTCAGCGTGGCCGGCGGGCGAACAATACTGCTTTATGTGCATTTGCCGAATCCAGACTGGCAGCCAGCGCCGCAGTAGGCAGTGGTGCTACCACACCAGCCTGCGGAGCTGCAGCAGTTTCCGAAAGTAGAGCCAGCGCATGTGAAGCCAGATTTTCCGCCACAGGTTGCGTCAGTGGACACCTTCAGAGTGCTGGTAGGCTTAGGCGCGGCAGCGCTGGACTTGGGCGTGGCAGCAGGAGTGGCTTTGTCGCCGCAGGTGCCAAAGCCAGATTGGCAGCCGGTACCGCAGTAGGCAGTGGTGCTACCGCACCAGCCTGAAGAGCTGCAGCAGTTGCCGAAGGTGGATCCAGAGCATGTGCTAGGAAAAGTTAGTATTGCAAAAGGAAGGTATTGGTTCAGAGGGTATCTTACTATCCCTTGGTTCCACCGCAGGTAGCATCAGGGGAAACCTTCTTAGCTCCAGTGGGAGCAGGAGCTGCGCCGGAAGATGTGGGGGCAGTGGAACCAGCGCCGTCAGCTTTGCGGTACCAGTTCTCAACAGGGTCGCCAAGGCATTCACCAACAGTGACGGCCTTGTAGCCGAGTTGAGTAAGGGTAGAGAGCATGTACTCGGTCAGGTTCATGGCAGTTTGCTCGTGGATGTCGTGACCAATCTCGAGCCATTGGGTGCTGGCAGCTCGTCCCGAAGATACGTTGCCCTTGAAAACGTCCTTGGAGTACTGAATCATGGCAGGTGAGTCATGCTCATAGTCATCCTACATCAGTCAGCTTTTTCGTTCCCAAAAGAGCACTATAAGGTACGACGTACAGTGTCCAAGTCAAAGTAAGTGACGTGGTAGCCAAGATCAGCCAAGTCTTTCTCGCAACCAGACTCAGCAGTGCAGCTAGAGTAAGGAGGGCGCATGTAAGTAGGAATCTTGCCAACAATGTTGCGAATAGCCATCTCGTTCTTGACCATCTGGGCGTGGCGATCCTCCTTGGAGATGGCGCTCAAGTCCAAGTGAGTCCAGGTGTGCGAGGCGATCTGGTGGCCCTCGGCGTCCATACGCTTGATAACATCGACATATTCAGGGGTGAGATCGATTTGGCCCTTGCCAATGTTGTTACCAGTGATGAAAAAGGTAGCTTTGGCGTTGTAGGAGGCCATGACATCGAGGATATGACTAGTGAAGACTTTCTGAGGGCCGTCATCGTAGGTAATGGCAACAGTTCCTGGCTTAGTGCAGCTGTAGATACCGTTGCCACCATACTCAACATTGCCCGCCTTGGTACGGGGAATGGAAGAGGTGTCGGAGCCGGACGGTGTGGAGTTTTCTGGGCAAGCTGGGCCGTGTGCGTAGTCGCAGCCTGGGGAGTAGCAGTAGTCGCTTCCAGTTCCGCAGTCTGAAATTCATTAGTCAGAAATCCTAACATGCAACATCATCAAAACATACATCCAGCGCCTGAGCAGCACTGGCCAGCAGGGCAGTTGCCGATGCCAGCACCGCACTGGCGATCATCCTGGCGGGGGACAATCTGCGTCTTGACATCGTGCTTGGGCTCGGCAAGTTCGTTGACACCAGTGAATCGCGCTCCAACACGAGAAAGCAAGTCACGGGCCTTGAGATCCCTTGGATTCAATCCGACAATGTTGGGAACGCCTACTCCATGGCCGCTAACAATGGGTGCGACGGCTACGACAGCCGCAAGAGCAGCAGAGTAGTGCATGTTGGAAGAATGCAATCAAGTCGAATTACAGAATTAAAAGTAATGTTCAAATGTCGGTAATAGAGTGGGAGCGAGCGGAATGTGGTAGTCGACAACGACGACACACTTGAAGGCCTGGAGTTTAGAAAAGAAGGTGGGCCACAATTAGTGGTGAGAATTAGGTATCCGGGAGGAGCTGGTACTGAAAGAAAGCATCACATGGTGCAGGCACCGTTAGCTTTTGAAGGACAGATGATCGACGACCGGTCGACAACCCGCATGCTCATGCAGTGCCAATATCGACTCGCGTCATGTTAGCGCCTCCACCTAATGCTTGTCTAGACGCCGGTGATGGTGGGAAAAGCAAGCCTCGATACGGCTGGCCCCTAGTTGTCGGGCATCGGACCTGTGCCACCGGCTTCGCTTCGGGAGGGAATTCCATGGATGAAACGGGCTCAATGACCAGCATGCCGCAACCACAATCCTCCCATGACTAGACAAGTATCGACTGTGATGTATTGACCCATTTTGTTTGAAACGCGGCTTGGTCTGTATGTCGTGGAGAAAACTATTCTTGTACACCTTTGTTGTTCGGATGCTAAATCACCGTCGGGGCCTCGAAACAAGGCGTGATTCACACCTAGGCGTTCTCCACTACCTGCCCGCCTTTATTTTAAAGTCTTGGCATAGGTACGCGGTTCCTGAGTGGTTCCTCTGCATGCTGCATGCAGCAACACTGTTTCGTGAACTTCAGGGGCGACGTGGTGGCTTCGGTTCAGGACAGGCTCTCGTGCTGGATGAAAGCGCAGGGCGAAGGTGACGTCGTCCACCTTCCACGGCTTGAGGTGCGGCACCTAACAACGGCTATGCCAGTGCTCAGCGCCACCAACGCATCGACCTTGGATGGGGCACATTGGCAATAGCGCCGAGGCTGTCCAAGCTACACTTACAGAGCTTGTCAGAGGTTAAGAGGTCCACTTGGCAGACCAAGCCAGGCTCTCTGCGAGGTCTGCTGTAATTGGGCCGGTACAAGTCTTTCACTGCCAAGGCCTGGATACGAAGGCATAAAGCTGGTCCACACCAGGCACACAGCATGCTGCGCAGCTCCACCACAGCTTTGTTATCCCCGACACCCCTGGAGCCAGGCCCTGGCAGTCGTGAGGAGATGCAACACGATAAACTAGCTGGTCCGCACTTGGTCCCCTTGTCTCCCGACGATATGCAATGGGCCAATCATTATTATTGCCAAGCCATCCTCATCTTATACCACACAGTGGCATGCCTGTCTCTAGCGTACAGGATGCCCAGTCGAGATTCGTCACCCATCTGCACAGTACCAAATGAGGGTGAGATACATACGTATGTGCACTGTCACTAACCTTGGCACATGTCAGATAATACCCGCCGAAAACCGTCACGGTGTCGAGACATGCAGTTCTCAATTGCTTCCCTTCGCCGTATTGGGTAGACAAAGGGGTGAAAAAAACTCGTATTGGCTCTATAACGCTGTGCGGCTAAGAGCCGTTGCACCCGATGCATGATAGCTTCTCCAAAATTTCTACCACTCCGCAGTCTGGTGCATGCATCCGAGCCACGGCTCTCGGGAATTTCGCCAGAAACAAAGGCCAGTCCTATTTTCAGCGCCATGCTTTTCCGCTGTGAGACAAGCTTTTCGCTGTCTGACAGGGGTTTTCAGCCTTAGACCCCCAGCCTGACTCGGGGCTCTTGGAAATTGTGATAGACAAAGCCGTTCCAGGCCCGCACTAAGCAATTCTCGATTTGCCGTTATAGCTTTGACGGGGACAGGAACGTTTGCGGCCAGTGATGCGACTTGCACAGCCACCAGGTCAGGCGTGTAGACTTCCCCTTTGGTGCCACGACAGCTAGGATGCTGAGTTCGTCCCTGTGGGCTTTCGCAGCCATTACAGCAGTATACTCGGCGTTTCCGGACTGTTGCACAGAACAGTAAAGACGACAACTCGACAAACCCGACAAAGCGGCGCCGCCTTTATCATCTCCTTTTCCCGTTCCCCACCATAATTTCGGTCCGTCCCTACTCGGCTCTAAGCCTGCTTACTCTGATCTGTTCTTCACCCGGTTGAATATAGTAGGAGTACGAGAGATACGAAGTCTACAACGCATCTTGCTTACGTTACCAAGATCTACAAAGTCTCTTTCCACAGTCGTTGCAACGTTACTTTCGTTGTCTGAGCACTCGTATATAGGTACAGAGACCACCGCGACTAACAGCCTAATGAGTATACAAATCACAATTCATGGCATCTTGCCTTGCAAACATGACATGCCAGAGGAAACCTTTTCTTCATCACAACAAATTAACTCCATGATGACGCCAGATACCACTACATGTTGATGCTCTCGCGAGAGACGCCAATCTCCCTATGTCTATCAAGAGAAGCAACGGCGGACGCCCGTGCGAAAACGATAATTCGATCAACCCAACGGCCGATCGCCATTGCATCCTTATTGCCGGTAACCCGCAAATCTCGCCCAAATGTAGCGACCGTGAGGCGAACAATATCATCATCACCACTCATGATACGCCGCCGGCCACAGTGCCCGCGAAACCCCGAGTCTGTAAAGGACAACTGAATCATGTGGTTTCAAGGCGGTGAAATCTTCAGTTCGCCATCACAAACTTTGTGCTTCACCGAGTTTCCTCCTCCGTACACCTAATATTGGAGCTGCGTCTGGCGCATGTGTATATCTCTCCATGATTGGCTAACCTCCCCACGACGATCTCGTGTCAAACCACAAATGCCACTACCCCTTCTCCACCGACACGGTTCAATGTGACATCAGCGGGGAAGCGAAACGCGAACACGTCATTTAAACTTTTCTAAACACCAAATAAAGTTCAAAACCAAACACAAGAGGGTTTCTTCTAACCTTGACATCAAAACGAGAAGAGAGGGATAGAGGCAGAGAAAAATGCATGAAGCAATCCACAAATCCCCATACTCGTATCACATGTAGCCACAAATAGACGAGCTTTCTCCCAGCATGAGAAACTAAAACAACAGAAGTTTGTGTTGATGCAAAACTATACATACAGCTCCCCTAGGTCACATTCCAAAACCTGAGTCTCTCACTTCCCTGTGACAACGGAGTTTCGCCCTGCAAACGCATTATTCACCGCAACCGCAAACGCAGCAATATCCGTATTCGCACTCAACCCGCTCTTAACCTTGTCAAACGGAAAAACAACACTTTTATCCCGCACGCCTAGACTATCTACAAAAAGTACGTTGGGGAACGACTGCGGCGTGAATGCGTTCCAGGCAGCGCTGATGAGGTCGTCGAAGGCGGAGGCGGCCATATTCCTAGAATGATGTAAGAATAAGAAGATAAAGTATATCGGGCAAAGACAAGATAGTGATAAATCAAGCCTCACAAGGAGGGAAAGGGAAGGAAGGAAAAGAGAAATCAAAAACATACATAATCGCCTTATCGAAAACAAGCACATCTTCCGGCTGCTGCGTTAATGTCCAAGAGAAGATGTGAAATGCATCTTTCCTCTCGCGCGTGTCGGCAACGATGTTCCTTTGTTGCTTCAGCTTAGCTAACTGGTCCTTCTTCATCACCTCAAGGTTATTGCTGTTGCTGTATTGGTCGTAAAAAGGAAAGTTTTGACCGCTGTAAAAGCCCTGGTTGGCAAAAGCGCCGAGTTGCATGTTCGATGGCAGTTGCGTGACGATGAAAACGGCGGCGCGGTCAGTGATGAATTCTGCGAGGCGGTGGTTGGAGAAGTCAGTGTTGCCCGGGTTGCTAATGATGTGGCGGTTGTTGATTCCTTTTAGTGTGGTGAAGAGACTGTCCCATTGGGTTTGCGTGAGATCTTGATAGTTGTTGTCCGTGTCTAGTGTATGACTGATGTTTATAATAACGAGCTCTTGGTATTTGGCGGTGAAGTCGTTGATTTGCTGTATGATGTCTTTGAGAGACTGGCCGTTGCCGCCGAGCCAGATTTCGCCTACCGCGCTGTAATGACCGGCTACCCACTGGCCTCTGGAAAGTACGGGACGGAGGTCGAAATAGCGCGATCCTGCCATGAGTTGCTGGTAAAAGTTGAGGTATTGCGTCTGCGTATTGGCAAAATGCGCTCCAATTGTTCCGGGGTAAAAGACACCCATGCCTGCGTCATGGCTGCCAGGCATACAGATGTGTTTGAGTGTCCGATTTGCTAGCGATCCCATACTTTGTTGCATCCAGTCGGCGTATGATCCACTGTTTGACCAAAAGTTTCCAGCTTCATCGGTAGACATGATCCAGTTTACGGCCTCGTTACGTCGGAATCCTACTTTGATCTTTGATCCTTTTGGGCTTTGCTTTGTTGACACGTCGTCAAGCGATATTGTCAGCTCATAGTTGGACGGCTTTCGTGCTAATACTGAAAATTTGTTTGATGTTCCGTCGATATTGTAGTACGCTTCTCCCGCGTCATCTTGAGTATGTCCTCGAGTTCCAAACTCGACATAAATTCTCTCAGCGGTTCCTGTCTTTTAGTTCAGTTGTTGCAACTCTTAGATTCACGAAGATTTCATACCTGATCTCACAGTCGGCCATTTCCATGTATCCATCTGGTACGAATGCTGGCCATTCAACGTCCAGTCAAATGGCGAGCCGTTCACCAGTGTCAGATCTCCGCCTGTTCGTACAAGGTCAGCCTGGTCTGCTCATCTATCGTCTTAGCCACTTGTTTTCAACCTACCCCAACCCATGATGGATAGCTCTTCCGAGTCCTCTGCACCTGCAGTTTCGTTGCGATCTGCTTGTAATCGTTGTTGGTTTACGCGCCCTTCATGAGCTGCATAGCCAGCTGGGCCCCGAGATCCTGCTCTTTGGGCGGCACCATACTGGGCCATGGATATACTTAATCCCCATCCTCCCCAGAAGCTATAGAGTCGGCGCATAATGGAGCGATACCCCTTGGCTGAGTGCTTCGCTCTAGATATGCTCCACTGGACCGGCCCTCGCCGTCAGTCCCGCCCACGCGCTGCTGTCAGCCACTCAATCGATTCTTGCGCTTAGAGATACAGGGTGCATCTAAAATAAACCCAGCGTCAGTTACCCGCCGCAGGCGAGGGCGTGCTTCATCGAACGGGCGAAAGACAGATAGGGCTTGATGTCACTTTCCTGATAGGGCAGGGTGATGTTTCAGCTGAAAATCCCATGGCCAATTCCAGTCTTAAGAGTATCCAGGTGCTAACATATAGAGCTCGCTTCTCGGCATGATAGGCGGTATGAAACTTGGCGTGGTTGTCATGGGCTCAGGTTGCGCGATTTCATTGGCTGGATGTTCCCACCTGTCGCCTCAAGCCACGAGGGCGAGCTTCAGATGGGCTGCAAGGGGGCATTGCGCCATTTCACCGCATTTTTGCTGGACCAGGAGTAGGTAAGCAGGGCGATAAAGCAATAACATCGGGCATCTTACAGTGTACGTGACAAGGAAAACAATGGTCAGGTGCATAACGTCGATCCCTACAAAAGCAACCACCTACATGCTGCATAGCACGGCGCTAGAAACAAGAAGGATCAACAGACGTGGAACATGACTGCATGAAGCACTGCATGCTACGCACGTTGCAATTTGATTCGCAGTAGAAGCACTTTTGCATGCTAGTAATCTACAGAACACCTTTGGACGCAAAGCATGACCGCTCACCTGTCAACAGTGACCATCCAGCCATCTTCGAGCACTTTGCCGTTCGGATCAATACCGCCCCATACTACACAAGTAGCCCCGTCGACCTCAGTGCCCTTGGAGACGCCAAAGTAACCTCGTGCACCTAGCCCTCTCTTTGGCTTTCCTGGTATTTCCTGCTCCTCCTCTCCCCTTGTGTCGACGTATCGGTAAATTGCCTCAGCCCATTGCGACTCATGTGTATCCCTCTTCATATGCGCGCGAATACTATCTTTCGCTGCAGCCGCTGTGGACTTCTCGGGTGCGAGCTGCAGGGCCCAGATGTCATCAAGGTATTCCTCGTTTTCGGTCAAACCACCAATCGCCAACAGGTAGTATCGCCCTTGGCCTGTAGTGAGTCCTACAAGTCCTGCATGTGAACGCGCTTGCGGTGCCACGGGGACGCTGCCTCCTTTGTCCACGTGCTTGACCTCCTCCCAGCCCCAACCACTGGTTACTGGAGTAGTCCCACGCTCCGCGTGTGTCCAGACGTGGGAAGCATCGACATACTCCGTCGCGCCAGAGGTGAATGTTTCGACGCCTTTTCCACCAAAACGATACAGGCGATTTCCAACCAGAGCTAAGCTCGCCCCTTCTCGTGGATGACCTGATGGCGATGGAATGTTGGTCCAGGTTCGCGTCTTGACGTCGAACGCCAGTGCGTCGCCCAAAAGTTCGCTGGTTGCTGTGTCACGACCACCAACGACAAAGATTGTACCATACGTGTTCGACTCGGGTGGTTCTGGTACGTGCGCCGCAGGGTCGGCGGGGGCTTGTGGTGCCTTCTCAACATACGTAATTGTTTTTGGTCCTGGAAGATCTGAGCTCGCCGAAGCGTGGCCCGATCGATGCCTTGGATAGAGCGAGCCAGCCGCTGGGTCGAGATAGGACCAAGTGTTTGAGACCGTGTTGTACACCCAAACTCTTCCTTTTTCATCCGCTACACCTTCTCCTTCGCCGCCAAATATGTATATGTTGTTGTCAATGACGGTTGCCGTGTGTGATTTTCTTGGGCTCGGTACATCATCCAAGCCATTCGCTGCGCGCGCAGGGTATTTGGTGTAGTCGGCATCAAGCACACCGCTTGAGGGAAGGATCACAACGTGCATGTCATTGTCCGCAAGCTCGCCAGATTCGGTTTCTCCACCAAAGATGTAAGCCCGACCCTTGACTACCGCGACAGTGTGATGCGATCGCGGGAGCGGAACAGAAGATATACGTGTAATGTTGACCTTGAGAGGCAATGTGGGGTGTTTGATGCCTTTGACAAGGGCGGCGGCGCTCCCGAGCAGGTTCTCAGCTGCATAGAGCACTCCGGCTGCCCCGGCTTCCATTGTAGCAAGTGAGTAGCTTGAGATCGATTGGAAAGACAGCGTAGTTTTGTGGAAATGGATAAAGAGTCTTGAGTGATATCCTGGCTTTTAAAGAAGAATGGAGAAGTGGGGTGTTGACAGCAAGTGGTGTTGTACAGCTGCGAACACGAAGCTTACCCCAGAAATGACGTCATATTCGACCCAGTTACCATTACGGCCAGGGACTTCTTCTGATACGCTATCACGTGAAAGGACTGCGGGCCCAGCATCTGTATCTTACCCCGTACTCCTGTACCTACTGGAAAAGGGTTCTTAATAGAATGCGCTGTCAAGTCCTTGCGACATTCGGATCAAGCTGCGTCAAAATGAGGGCCAGTTCAACAAGACCTCTCAGCGTTGTCCGTAAGGAGGGCGGCAATATTAAGCATATATAAAGTTTCTCACTCGAATCACCAATCCAGGATATGCAAAAGCGAGCGAGTCATGTTATCGAAACCTGGGCTGTTGTCTTTAAACCAGAATGATGAAGCGATTTTGAGAGGTGATTTGTTGTGATGAATTAATGGCAGAGCAGCATTGTCCTCTATCTGCTTATATATTTGGTGATAGCGTGTCGGACTTGACGCATCGTTCCACCTAATCATTGGTTAGCAGTTTATAACAATGGACCGTCAAGACACTTACAGTGTCGATCGAAGCTTGTAAGAAACTCCGCGCTTCGAGACCAACCCAAACCTTGAGCATCGAAAAGTCACCTCCACGGATCATAGACGAGCCGCTTTGTGCACCCATTTGCCGCAGGATCGGGAGTGCTCTGTTGCTAGTCAGTATGCAATCCAAGGTTACCAGTGACACCACTTACCCTGCAAACAGGTCCAGGTTCGGATTCAAGCTCCTTCCGATACCTTCCAAGAGCAGTATACTGAGGACAACATTCACAAAGTCGCCCTCTAGGCGAACATGATGCGTTCGCACCATCGACAGAACTTCGTTTAGGATGTCTCCGATCTTGATGTTGCCAAGAGCGAACGTACGGCTCTTGACTCCCAAGACCAAGTGTTGCATACGCAAAGCAAAGACTTCACGGTCCAGAACGGCCTGCGGTTGTCTGCATCTCTCGACCATCAAATGACCAGCCTTGTATCCGTCAAACTCTGCAACAGCCTTGAAGAGGTCGAGGAAATTAGTGCGATTCTTGGCATTCAGCTCCGTCACTAAGCCGGTGTCGATAAAAATAAGTTGGGGTCGATAGCCTTCCTTATCGATTTCTTGCAGTTTCGCCTGCCATTGTTGAGGGTTCTTCTTGTGTGGTCTTAGACGCTCTAGCACTTCCTCGGTGACATCGAGGGACTCATTGGGACCTGTTTTTCGGTCTTCCTTCTTAGCGAAGAACGGAACGTCTAGTTGCTCGGGTTTATAAAATCGAACCATTATGTTTCCTGGATGCAAGTCTGCATGTATGAAGTTGTCGATAAGAACCATGGTAAGAAACGCATCCAGTCCTTCATCTGCAATGTCCTTCTGGAAGACTCCGCCTCCATTTTGTAGAAAATCTTCCAGAGGGATTCCCTGGGCGAATTCCTCAATGAGTACATTGCGTGTCGTGTAATCTGTGTAGGGGTAAGGGAACCAAGCTGTCGTTCGGTCCTTGAAGTTCTTTCGGAAAAGCGTAAGGTTCGCAGCTTCAATACGCAGGTCCAGTTGCAGTCGCATCATTTCGCCAAACTGCGCCACTTCGTCTGGAAATGAGAACCACTCCATGGTAGGTATGGCATTTATGATAGCCGCAAAGAACCCCATAATTCGTAGATCTCTCCGTACTATCTTCTCAATTTTCGGATGCAGAACCTTGATTGCGACGTGGTTCGATGGCACTCTTGACGGTGTACTCTTCAGTGTCACATCGACATTCTTCTTTATCCTGCGTGCCAAGTTGTGCTCTTCATGCTCGCTTATGTTGTCATTCAGTGTCGCAAGATGAGGCTTTAATTTGGCCTTGTAAACCTGGGCAATAGCCCCCACGCCTAATGGCTTCTCGTCGAACTCTTCGAAGATGTCCTCGAAGCGTTTCCCCTCAAAAGCCTTCTCGATTGTGCGTTTTGTAACTTCCAGGGAATGTGCGGGGGCGTTGGAGTGAAGTGTTGACATGATCAGACACATTTCGGTCGGAAAGACGTCGGTTCGCGAAGCTGCCCATTGTCCAAGCTACCATGGAGTCAGTCTTCGGTCTGTGTTAAGCGCTCTAAACCACTGCAACTCACCTTGATGAAGGCTGCCCCCGCCTTCTCCATAGATCCGACTAAGAAGCCGTACCACCACAAGGTCCCAGTTCTTTCGTTGTCCCTATCAGGCTGCCGCGAGCCAAGCCATATTGCAGGTATGGTCACAATGACTGGGACGAAAATGATGACCAGATGCAGGAAACGGAGGCCAGTAGCGATCGGTTCGATTATGTAGTCCTCGATAAGGAAGTATATCCCTCGCCTATATTTTGTAGAGTTTCTCAACACAGGCGGTACTTGCTCGTCTAACTCCTTCCTTGACGCCTCGAGCATTGCTTCTTCGTGCGTCTGCTCTCCATTGCTGGCTTTGTTGTTGGCTACCTCTACGAACGAAGCAGAGCTTAGCAATGTGCCTCCTGCGACAGCCCCGGTCGCTGCACCCGACCATAATATTGTTTTACCCTTGAACTTTGGAGTAGCAAATCGGCTACGAATAGAGGCGGCATTTGCATACGGGCGATTCAACGAGCGAGCCGTGAGCCGTGGGAGACCCTGGCGGAAACACTGATGTCTCCAAAGGAACGCCGTCCTCATGGTACCGGGCGTGGTGCGAATGGGGCGCGTATGGGTTCCATGAGATATGCGCCGGTGCTGGTTTACCTGCAAAGTTCCGGCCCAGATCGTGACGTCGCGTCGGCGTAAATCCCACGCGACACCGATCCTGGTTCCGATGCTAGTACAGACGGGTGCTAGGCGGACGGGACGAAACCTCGGTATGTCCTTCACCATTCGCCAGTGTCTGCTGACATGTTATGACGATTGTCTCTCACTACGATGAAAAGATTTTCACCACACTATCCGCTCACCCCTAGACATATGAAACTAAACGCTGCCGACTTACTAACAGGCCTTAATGAGAAAATACAGTACTATATTAGTAAAGAATCTCGCAATGATATAAATAGCCCTGAGAAGTTATTATAACTAGATCAAACTGAATGCGATATATTGTTATGGATGAGTTGTACGGTTGCGGGTTCCTGGCCAGCGTTAAGGGAGGGCAGCCATTCTGTACTAGGATTTTGCTGGGTTGAAGGCGCACCCCCTAGGCAAATAAAACCAAACACCGGTGCAATACAATGACTTGCACGTGTCAATTTGAGTCAAGATATTACATCCGGAAAAATCGCTTCATGATCAACCTTGGTACATACATTAAGCCGTAATAAACCCTTCAAAGTCGTTATCAAGCGCACTCCGTGTCATCTGCCGGTACAAAGGAAACCCTCCTGCAAAACTCAGCTGCTCTCGGACCTTTCCTGGCACATTGTCACCCATGTACCATGATTTTGTCTGCGGAAACAGCGTCTTGTCACTCAACTCTGTAATTTTCTCCCGCCATTTCACCTCAGCTTCATGCGTAGGCTCGCAGTAGTTGATACCCTCGTCGCGGAGCTTGAGTATGGCATCGACAATCCAGTCTCCCTGGACCTCCACGCATGTTGGTCCATTAGAGAAAGCTGTCGGTCCCTGGGCGCCGTAGAGGAAGAAAGTGTTGCTTGAAAGCTAGTCAGACATTGTATGCTTGCGTTCAGAGAAGTAGTAACTTACGGGAAGCCACCTATTGTCATGCCCAGATACGAGTAAGTGCCATTCTTCCACTTCTCCGAAAGCTCAACGCCATCGACGTCCTTCAAACCCATATTCTTTATGCCTCCAGTCACAGAGTCGAAGCCGGTTGCGAGCGCAATCACATCAAATTCGTGGAGAGTGCCATCGGAGAGTACAATGCCTTTCTCGTTGAATTCCTTGATGGGAGTCTTCTTCAAATCGATGACTTTATTCTTGGGCTTGTCAAGCATTTCGTAGTAGTTCTGTTCTAGACTTGGTCGCTTGGTACCAAACGCATGCGGCGGCTCTAGTGGCGCGAGGATCTCGCGCTTCTCAGGATCTGTTATTCGTGCGCGTGTTTTCTTCGCCCAGAAGTTGTATGCTTCGCGGTTGGCCTTGCTGTCGAACAACAAGTCTTTGTAGTTGGCCTGAGATGTCAACTCAGTTTTTTATCAATATGAGCCGCACGTGAAATACTTACCAACCAGAACTCGAAGCCGCCATTCTCCCAAATCTTCTCATAAAATGCCTCGCGTTCTTCTGGAGAGTCGTCAAAAGTGTTCTTCTCAACGTAGTCGTATTGGAAACCAGCAAAAGTGGTCAGCCGCCTCTTAAAGACCTCTTCATACTCGCTTTGCTTCCTCTTCTCTTGCTCTTCTTTCGTCAAAGGCTTTTGCTGCATGGGTAAACAAAGGTTAGGTGTCCGAACAAATTGCGTTACACTGGCAGCATCTTTGGAAGTTTCTTGGGCAATCTGAACACCAGTGGAACCAGTTCCAATTACTCCAACGCGCTTGCCCTTGACATCTACTCCAGAAGCAGGCCAAAAGCTGGAGTGGTGGATCTCGCCCTTGAACGTATCCATGCCTGGCCAGTCTGGGAAGTGCCGTTTTGCTGCAAAGCCAAGCGCCAGCAAGAGATACTTGCAGCGCGCTATTCGGCCGTCTTCCGTCTTGACGACCCATTTTGATGATGGCTTGTCATATTCTGCTCCGACAACTCTTGTGTTGAATGCACAATCTTTCTTTATGTCCAATTTTCTCTCAACATGGTCGAAATACTTTTGAAGTTCTTCTGTACCAGGGTACCTGCATGACCAATTCCAATCCTGACTCTAGTCAGTCTACGAACGAACCAGAAACTGAAAATCTGCACTTGCCTTCCAGACCTCTGGCATACTGTACTCATAGATGGGGACCTGAGAGTCGACACGGGCGCCTGGATAGCAGTTCCAATGCCAGATACCACCAATGTTGGAACCAGCTTCCATGATTTTACACTTGAAGCCTTGCTTGCGGAGCTTGTGCATCAAATAGATACCACCAAAGCCTGCGCCTACTATCAAAACATCGGTTTCGAGCTCTTTTGCGTAGTTCTCATTGTTTGGATCCGCCGCCTCATTCGTTGCCCCGATATCTGTGCGGAAGTGGACCATGATGGCAAGAGTGCGTACCAAACAAATCAAAGAATGATCAAATCTTGATGATTACTGTCAATTGGAATGAGGGGCAAATTGTAGAACTGAACCGAGACGGCGGTCATGTCTATATATGCGTCAGTACACGACATACCCCTCCTGCAAGCACCTTCTGTGATCGACACCCCATTCGCCATGTCACAGCAATCTTGCACCCGACAACCAGGCCAAATCCTTTCGGCCACTTAGCTGTAGCTTGTCCCCTATTGACATGGCAAGGCCTCGTCGATCCTTCCTGGTATCCATTCCAGCCGGTTGCCCGTGGGATATCAGCGGAGACGTCATGAATCTAGTCATAGCCCAGCATGCGATCTCAAGGCGGAACCACCTCGAAGCTGCGCCACATGCACACGCGACTCTGAAAACCGCGATCCGAAGGTCTAGTTTGCGGGGTAGAGCCAACTAGCCCGGTACCCCGCATAACGCCGTTTTCCCCAAGCATAAACATGTCTCGGAGGGCTCTCCGGTATGCCGCTTCGGGCATTCCCGCACGATGGCATGTTATATCCGCAAGTGGGTATTTGGAAGTCAACAATAGAGGCGAAGGATTGCATTGGATGAATAACCGCCCGAAAGCCCTCTAGTATCTAATATGTAGCAAGGGCTTCTTTTGGCAGATAATTAGTGCGATACAACCACACAAGATGGTGCTGACTCGTTTCGGATGCCTAGGATCCCACTTAACTGACTTTCATTATATGGAGAATCTAGCTTTGCTGATCGGTCCGCTGTCTAGCCGCTTTCAGTACCTATGCCATTCCAATCACTCGCAACAATTGTACTTTTCGGGCACCCGTCCAATCAGTCTTGTCCGGCCCGAAGGATCGTGGGATCATGGATGCGGAGCTCGTTCGTGTGAGGACATAGGCGGAATGCTGGTTTAGGCCATCCAGGACATCGAGGGCGCTTATAGGACTGGAGCAACGGAAGTTTGGTGTTGGTCAGTCTTGTGGAAGTGCTTTTCCCACGCATGCATATGCACGAAAATGTGTAGGTTAGAAAGAATGGTTAGGTGGGTGCGAGGTAGGGTTCTGGCGGAAGAGGTTGGAAGAGTTCCGTTTCCTGACACCATGTGACAGAAATTCATCCAAGAGACCCTCCTTTACTTTCTCCACGTTAACCGCATATGGTTCGTCATCCCCAGTGATCATGTAATACAACAAGAGGTCGATGCTCAGCAACTCAGGGTGTATCTTGATGTTGTTACCATTTTTGCCAGTAGATAATGAATGGGGGAACACCTTCGCTAATAAGTCCCCAATCCTGCGTACGAACAACCAGGGATATTGGATACTGTTATCACCGGGGAAATCATCACATGTTCGTTCATCATTGGTCCCAGGATCTAAGGATAGATTCAAGTGACCCATTTCAACAATCTCATCTTCTCATGATATCATTGTCTTGATCTCAGTATATCTTCAGTGGATTGCGTATCACCCACAAGCTCGATAGGCTCATTGTTGACAAAATAACCTCCCGGCATCTCCACAGGGCCATGACTGCTATCCCAATGATATCTCTTTTGTGGACTTAACGAGTGGTAGGTACCATGCACAGGGTCCTTTGTATAAGCGGATTGATCGTTGTACGTGTATTCGGGAGGTTGAACGTCTTTTCTCTGAGATCCATGCTTTCTACGAATGAGAAGAGCGCCTAATATCGTCAAGCAAACGACGGTGAGTCCTCCGACAGCTCCCCCTACAATAGCGCCAACATTCGTCGATTTTGGCTCTGAAGGCGGAGCTGTTAAGTCTGGTGTCGAAGCTGGTGGAGAAACCGCTAGGGTATTGATGCTAGAGACAAGGGAAGGCGGTGTTTGTATATCCGTTGAGGTTGACCTGGACGTGGCGCTGGATCTCGATGTTGTTGATGCTTGCACAGTGTTGGGAACCGCGAGCAAAGTGTCAGTCTTCCCTTCTTTTCCACAAGCGATATATTCGTATGACTGATTCGGTCCGTTGAGTAACAACACAGTAGAACAAAACTCGCTTTGTTCGCTAGCAACTTTTAGTTGGAATATTCTAGATTGTGCAGTGTAGCTGAGTGGCTGACCATGAGAAGGTAGTAACGTCCGCTCGATCAAATAGCCTACCGCATCCCATCGTACAAGAGTGTTTATCGATGCAAAATCCTGCTAGGCCGCAATCTCTAGCAGAAAATACACTATTTGGGCAGAATCCCCATAACCCCCGTGCAGTGTCTATACGGCAATCATAGCCAGGATCTGCGGTTCGGGAGCTCTGAGGGTTGCCATCAGTGTATCCACAAGTAGTAATGTGGTTTATGGCTTGTCGTTCGTTGAGATGGCGGCGAGCGTGGAGAGCTTGTGCGATTGTGGTAGGTGCTACAGGGGCGATTCGGTTGTGTAACATGGCGAATCCGAAAGACACCAGGTTCGCAGAACTCCAGGTGATAAGAAGCGAAACGAAAAAACTGAACATGCTTTCGAAAGACTGAAAATGCAATTGAAAACTAAAATCAAAAAGGAGGACAAGACGCGTACGGACCAGCGGGCCAGTGACTCGCCCAATCAAGAACAACAACCGCATAACCCCTAGCTACGCCGCATACATGCAGACACGCCGAAGATTGCTTCAGCCGTTCGTATCAAGCTCCGTGTACCGTTAGATGTGCGTAACTACTCCGAAGCCAAGTCTTGTGAGTAAACTACTGTATGTCTAAGACTTGATGTGGGAAACGCCCGCAGTTTGAGAAAAGCTCGAGGCACGACTATCTGACATATCAAGGTCTAATTTGTCATTGACTTTGAACTATGTCTTTGCAAGTACGCATGTTTCATCAGAAGCGTCGTGTAGCGCGTGTGGTGTGTTGTGCCTTACCACAGACACGATGCGCCTGGAGTAATCGGATTAGGCGAAATGACCGTGACTATTGGCTGAAACTTGTGACATATTTTGTAATTTAGATAAGCGCCCATCCATTTACCAGAAATGGGATGTAGCCGCTCGGCCCCCACTGTTTACACCCACGCCGCATGTGGGATGCGGCACAGTCGCTCTTGGACGCTTGTCTCATCCATCCCCGACTCTAGTACACCTTCAGAATGAGCCGGCCTCACCAAATCAATCTTTCAATGATTCAATTCTTGTCTGTAAAAACACCCGTATGATGGCGATGCAACGAAGCATTCGATCGCTTCTGCAAGCCATAGCGTTGCTGGTCGTAGTTTTCTTTCTTATCACAGGAGTCGGGCTTTTCCACTATGGCGACGATTTGTCGAGCTTCAAATTCACTCTCTCAACGAATTTGCAGTCGAACTCTCCAGGTAAAACAGGACTTCATTCGTAGCAGTTTGTGTACTGATAGTCAAAGTGAATCACGACGATAATTCGTCAGCACAATCACCACCTACGTCTTCATCACTGCCCTCAAAAGAAGGCAATGCTACTCTGCGAGAAAAAGCACCGCCATACATTCGTGCGATCTTGGATTCATCGGATGCAACATTCCCACGCCTCGAATGCCCACAGCCAAACCTTGAGCGCTACAATTACCTTGGAAGTTCATCAGAACCAACAATCCACGCGCAACTTCCGAAATTCTTCTTTGCGCTCGACTTACACCAATGTATCCATCTACTTCCAAGGCTCATTGGTTCGATTGTGGAAACTATACGATTCCTCGGCGCACAAAACTGCGTACTCTCCATAGTCGAAGGGAGGTCCGACGATGGTACCTTCGAAGTGCTCGACGAGTTACGTTCTAGCATGCAACTTCTGGGAATAAAGTACATCCTGCAATCCAGCGAAACCAATCCAACAGGCGAAGGAACCGACCGCATTGAAGCGCTTGCTGAGCTCCGAAATCTCGCTGTCAACGACCTCATTGCACATCCGGAACACTACGCCAAAGACACCACGGTGATCTTCTCCAACGACGTCGCACTCTGCATGGAAGACTTTCTCGAGCTGATCCACCAGCGTGCGTTCCAAGGAGCTGACCAAACCTGCGCTATGGACTGGACCTATGTCGGTGAGCACCCAACATTCTACGATGTTTGGATCGCGCGGGGCATGACTGGAGATTTATTCTTCAACATTCCCGAAGACGGAAGCTGGGACTTTGCGTGGGATCTGTTTTGGAACGATCAAAAGTCCAAGGCGCGACTTTCTGCATCGAAACCTTTCCAGGTGTTTGCGTGCTGGAACGGTGTCACAGCATTCACAGGACAACCGCTTATGGAGCGGAAGATAAGGTTCCGCGCGCATAGAGAGGAAGAGTGTTTTCAGGGAGAGCCGAAGCTATTTGCGAAGGATATGTGGTTTCATGGGTACGGCAAGATTGCGGTCGTGCCGAGTGTCAATGTGGAGTATAGTGATGAGGCGGCGAAAAAGATCAAGGCTTTGAAAGGATATGCTTCTAGGCTTGTTGAGAATGAGGGCGATGATGTTCAAATTGATTGGGAGACTGCGCCGCCGGAAAAGGTGAAATGTATGCCTGACTATCAGCATCAGTCCTTCAAGGATTGGGATGAGGGACTGCGGTCTGATGGCACCACGCAATCAATGATATAGATATAATAAAATTAGCGTCTCTTGTAACAAACCAAAATGATGTGTGATACAGCGTGTTTGAATGTTTCGGTTTCAAATTCTTGGCTTATTTTACTCGTCCTAAAACTCGCTTTGATTACATAGGTACAAACGACTCCGGTGTTAACAGCACTTAGCAGCTTTGACGCCAAATCCAACTACAAAACAGCGCAGAATTAAAAGAAAAAGACGCATAAAAACCCTCAAGCCAGTCCTAAATTCCACACTCCCATATGCCACAGAGAATCTCAATACTAGTCCCCATACAACTCCATAAGATGATTCAGCATCTTCCTCTGCAACTCCAGAAGCTGCTCTTTCGAAATCTTTCCGCCAGCCGGTGCCGCCTGCACGTCTGTAACCTGGGTTGGATCATAGCTCGATCCCGTCACCAGATGAGGCTTGACGCCGAAAAACGGGACGCCCAGCACCTTTAGTGATGACGACTGCGACTCGACCATAGCCTTGCAGGCCCGGTAGACTTTTGCATCGTAGTTCTCAAGTTCTTCCTTCTCGCGTTCGGGTGTCTGTGGGGGCGTGTCAGCGCGTCAGTTTGATATACAACTATCTCAGAAAACATACACGGAGCAGCGCTATGCCGTCCAGTAGGCCTGGCAGGGAGCTACGAGCAAGTTAGGCGCATGTTGTAAGAAGGAAGATCGAGAAGATACATACAGCGCTGCTCGATGCGTGCGCTCATTCTCGCGCAGGACCTTCTGCTCTTCGATGAGTTTCTTGCGGCCTACTTCCCATGCCTTTACGTTTGCCTCTTGTTCTTTAATCAACTATGGCGGGAAGAATATGTAAGCATGGAATACAGACTACCTATTGTATGGATGCCACACCTTGCGAACGGCTGGACCAAAATCAGGGTTTTTCGCGGCGATCTTGCTCACGCAGCGGAGGCCTTGCTTCCATTCTGTAATGGTTGAAGGGTCGATGAATGGGGATGAGATCCTGTCCTCGGGCTTGGGCTGTGGTTGTCGGGGCTGAGGAGCTGGGCGGCCAACAAGACGAGGATCAGCTGGTTGTTGATACGTGTGGCTTTGCACCGACTGGCGGTGATGTTGAACATCTTGATACCCCTGGTGGCCATGGCTCTGGTCGTACACTTGCTGGTCCTGGTACGGCTGACCCTCCGGCTTAGGGAGATTTGCGAGTGTGGCCAAGATGGCGGCAAGGTCTGGGTTCTGCTGCCCGCTTTCTGCCATGTTTGCGATGCAAGGTTGAGTCTGAGCACGAGCAAGTTTGAAATACGTATCAAGGAATGGATTCTAGTGTGAGTTTGGTGGACGAGTGATGGCGCATGGCGCGAATGGCTCGCGTTCAAGGAAAATGAAAGGAAAGAAGCACTCTCCGGCTCAGACTGCTCATGCTGCGACCCAGAAACAAAACCACCCCGGAACGCCTTACAGTCGACGAGCAAAAAGTACTCCGTATACAAGACGTTTAGTCTTGGCTGCGTTGGAAGCGGTAGCGCGGTACGATCGATGCACAGGGCGGAAATCTCCGCATGGAACCCTAGTCCATCTCAACTTTTGGAAATCGTCGAATCATTCCACTCCCGCTCCGCAGGTCTTGACGGCATCCTCGCACCCAACCCCCACGCCACTCCTACACTCGAGTGCGTCCGCCGCAACTGCCGCCGTCCACACAATGTCAAAATCACCAAAGGACTCGACACGCTTCACGGCCACCGGAGTATGGGCGCACACACGGCCCGGCGGGCGGGCGACGACGCTACAATTCGCTGATCCAGCGCCGAAAAATGAAACTCCACAGCAAAAGGTCAAGCGATTACGAGAGGCAGCAAACCGAGCGAAGATGGCACAGGTGACGAGGTGGGATTACATGTATCTATACGGCAGAATGGCAGCAGATGCGGCGCATCGATTTACCGTCTATGGATTGATCTTTGCAACGGGTATGTTTTCCCGAGGCGCAATTGCACCTCCACTTGAGGCGCTAGCACCCGTCGCTGACATTGTGCAAAGGCTGCGTTGGTGTTCTCGCCGTCTTCTCGATAGGCGACATGATTGTCTACAACCGGCGGAAACGAGCAATCTACTTTGCCGAAGAAGAGCGCACACAAGCCAGAATCCTCGAAGCTGCACGCTCCGCCGTTGCATCTGGAACTGCCTCACCAGCACAGGCAGCCCTTGTCGCAGGCATCGCTGAGGAACAGGAATTGTTGGAGAAGAAGAAGGCAGAGCGGAAGGCACCGTCCAAGCTGCTGTGGTGGCTGCACGGTGACTGGAAAGAGGACCAATCTATTGCAGAGCAGCGAAGGCTGGCTGTAGAAGAGATTAAGCGACAAGAATCCCAGGGAAACTCAAACTTGGGCATTGCCGCTGCAGTGCAAGAGGCAAGAGCAAACGACACATCATACACAGCCCCAGCGGCATCAACACCGATAGTAGGAGGCCCATTGGACAATGCTGCTGAGAAGGTAGTGAACAAGGCTGAGGCCACCGGCAAAGGGTGGTTTGGATGGATAGCGGGGGGGTCCAAGAAGGAGTAAGAGGGCGGACCACATCGTGGGCGGGGCGTGGGTTTTGGATGATCTTCATGTACTACTATACACTCTGAGACTGTACATTGCTGTCACACTAGTTGTATGCATATGGAGTCGGTGCATATCTCAAAAGATTCTCTGGTTTGCTTGGGTATCTTCTTTTGCCTGGCCTGCACAGTTGGTCTGTGTATAATGTGGAATGTGTTTTGTCGCGTTTACTGATTGCCTTGTCCTGCCACAGGTATGTAACTTCGTCGTTCCCCGTTACGCTATGTTCAGTCAGTCCCATTTCTACTTTCTCGATCAGACAGATACATGCCTCTCTCCATCCCTCGATCCATGGCCGTAGCCCGGCCCAACCCAACAGCCCCACTGTTGCTCCGATGAAGATGAACACGACAGCCTGATCCTTAGCCGAGTCTCTCTGGAAACATGTCGTCAACACATTCTCCTCCTTCTCTCCAGCGCAAAAGCTATATCCAAGGCAAAATTGGCGATTGCAGTCGTTGCATGTCTTCTTGAAGGCGCGGGGCTTGAGCTCGAGTGAAGGCTTCTTAGTGGTGGACGGCGGATCCAGGGCTACAATTGTGCTGTTTCCGAAACAAGTACACTTGCAGAAGGATGTCGGAGCTGGTGAAGAGATCAGCGAGACTGACAAGACACGAGTAACAAGGTAGGCTTACAGGCTGCGAGGGATATAGAGAGGGATGAGAGAAAGGTCAGGAGGAGAAAAAGGAGATATGGCGGTCGCCGCATCTTGGTTGATCTAGCAGATGCCGAGGGATAGTGTTACAACTCCAGAGCAGACGTAGGGTAGAGATTCCCAAGCACAAGCCGATGGATGCTCTGTCGCGTCGAGTAACGTGATGTCCAGGCGGGTGGAGCTCAAACCTCCGCCCGCAGATGCGCTAGCGCCAGACAGCTGGGTCCATCTCACGCTAACCTAAGCATTTTCCTTTCCCCTCCACGCCTGAGACATCTACACCACGCGTACAGGTGGCCGTCAGCATTCGGCCTCTCTTCCCCGCACTCTCCTTTGGCGCCTTCTTGCGTGGCGCATTCCTCATATCACCGTGTCGCACGCGCGCCAACTTGCGACTCAATGCCAACCGCACAAGCGCCTAACTCTCCCCAAGCGCAAAACGAAAACAAGGCGGTCCGCCTGCACATCACGCCTCTCCGCCCCGATCTGCTCAAGGTCTATCTTGCGCCTTCAGTTCTACCTCTGGCGCAAAACATATCCTACCACACAGTTGAGACATTCCCTGAAAAAGGCTTTGGCTACGTAGAGCTTCCTGAAGCCGAGGCACAGAAGCTTAGGAAGAAACTGAACGGCACGATCTTGAAGGGCTCAAAGGTGCGCATAGAGATGGCAAAGAAAGAGAAGCGCAAGGCGCGCGAAGAAGCCGACGCTGCAAAGGAAGCTCATGAGGATACCGAGAGGCCGTCCAAACGCGCAAAGAAGGACAAAAAGGAGAAGAAGGAGAGGAAAAAGAAAGAACAAGGGGTTCTCGATGGTGTAGAGCTGCCAGACGACAGAAAGGTCAAGCGTGGTTGGACTGAGCCAGTAGACAAGACTATAAAGGACAGGAAAGACAAGAAGGACAAGAAAGACAAGAAGGATAAGGAGGCAAAGAAGGAGCGCAAGCACTCCAAGTATACCAAAGAACCAGAATTGCTCTTCAAGGCAAAGCTGACACCCGTCGCTGCGACCGAGGTTGCACACAAGGATAAGAAGAAAGACAAGAAAGAGAAAAAGGACAAGAACAAGTCCAAATCGACACAGGTTGTTATTCATGAGTTTGAGAATAATACCAAGACCCCGAGCTTCCTGAAGCAGCCCGAGGTTGTGATTTCCAAGAAGCCCGCGGTGGACTATGTCGATGGAAAAGGCTGGGTAGACGAAGATGGTGTTGTTGTCGAGCCAGAGACTGGAAAGGCGAAAGCTAGACGAGCCCTCGAGCTAGTAGATGCACCCTCAGAGGCTGCAAAAGCATGGATCGATGGCACAACGAAGCCTTCGTCTTCTACACCCAAGGCCACAAAAGACAAGAAGAAGAAAGCCACACCGCCGCCATCTTCATCCGAATCCGAATCGGAAGAGTCTTCTGTAGTCTCGTCATCGTCTGAAGACGAAGAGTCATCCGACTCGGAATCTGAGGAGTCGGACGCCGAAGAGTCTGAGGCCGAATCGTCTGCACCGTCCCCTCCATCAGCTGTCAAGAGTAGAAAGACTCCGGAGGCCGCCCAGCCTGCGGCACCTGCCGAAAAAGAGGTCCACCCACTCGAGGCATTGTTCAAGCGCTCCAAGCCCGATGCCTCCGTTACCACTCCCACCAAGAAACTCAATCCCATTGATACCTCTTTCACCTTCTTCGACAACAACAACGACGATGCCGCAGAAATCAACGGCCAGCCCGTCGAAGACGCTCCAATTACACCCTACACTCAACGTGACATTGAATGGCGCGGCCTCCGCAGCGCAGCGCCAACTCCAGACACCGCAGCCATTGGCCGCCGTTTCTCCTTTGACTGGCGCCGAAACAGCCAGGAAATCGACGATGATGAAGACTTGAGCGACCTCGATGTAGACGCCCAACAACGTCTATCCCACAACACGCGTGCCAATGCTAGCACGCTAGCTGGTGTTGCCGAAGAAGATGAAGATGCAGATGTTAATGCAGGTGATGACGAAAAGCCCGAAAGCGAGTTTAAGAAGTGGTTTTGGGAGAACCGCGGAGATTTGAATCGTGCGTGGAAGAAGAGGAGGAGGGATGCGCTGAAGGCGAAGAGGCATAGTGAGAATAAGAAGATGACGAGTGGAAGGAGGGCTGTTTAGAGTGTGCTTGGATTTTTCTCCTCAGCTTGGGCTTTTACCCTTGGCTTATTGTGCTGAGCATTTTCAGGCGCGTTTTGTTTTGTTCGTAAGTACGGTTGTCCTAGTCAGCATGCAAAGTACGATTTGGAAGAGAGAAAAGGACGTCACGATCTCAATGGCATGTAGACATGTTCTCTTACCGCAAAAAGAACGTCGAAACGAAATTCAATGGCTTCTATTGTTAGTCTTACACATCCACACCCTTAAACTTCACACTTCGCCCTCGTGTCATTCCCTCCCTACACACTGCCTCCTCCCCCCTCGTCAACACATCCCCCTCCTGCGTCTGCATCCTACACAGCGACGCGGAAATCATGCCTCGTTCTGTCGCCGCAACAATAGCACTCGGGACGTGATATGCCGGTGGTCTACGAAGCGGCGTGGGAGAAGGATCCGCGACTCCTGATTTTCCAATTAGCAGGATCTAATATCGATGGGAGATACCGACGTACCGTTTTCACTCGGAACAGATGGCTCCTTCTTCTTCCTTCGTCGCGGGTGAAGCGATGACGCAGTAAAGTGTGTTGTGAAGAATGTGTGCCAGGACATATCTTCCTTTTCCAAAAGTACAGTAAACACCTCGTCTTTCAAACTACTTTTTTTTTCCAGGAGAAAGGTGAAACAATAAAAAGGTCCTACCACAGAAATCTACCATTACCAAGCGCTTACTTTGTACAAACACATTGCCTCTGTCCCTACACATGCTTATCATTTTCAACTAGAGAAACTCGTATAGCGTAAAGATGACGTATCCCACGCGGGTTTCTCGTCCTTGCCGTATACCCTGCATACTGATTGAATGCCTGCCTGATCGAATAGCATCGCAGCTCTTGTTGTATGGTAAAAAAGTAAATAGAGAGGAAAAACAAGAAAGTAGTATCGTCACCCCACGCCTTTTGCCCTACCGTCCTTGATTGAGGTGGCTGTGCGAACGCGATCGACACCAGGATGATGAGCTTATCCGCGGGATCGGAATGTACACTGGATCTAAGTGCTCCGATAAAGTGTGTGGGGGTGTGCGTGGGAACGGAGAGAGTAAGTGGCTGCGCGCTCATGAATGACGAAGTAGAAAAAAGAAAAGGAAATTGACTAGGCAAGTAATCAAGAGAACTCCTCCAGTACTCTCTCCCACGATATTCTCTCACAAGATAGCCTTCACTTATCCGAAAACATGACAAATGCAAACATGTTCTTAAAAGCACACTTGGTTACATACTATCCTGCAGGGTATATCTAAACAGAGACTCCATTGAATGCCCAAAAAACAAGTGTTGTAATGATAAGAGAGAAAACATAGGGGATATGCACATAACGCTCATCGCGAGCCCCGTCTATCCAAAATAGTTGGCCATGTCATGTCCTCTATGTTCACAAAGAGGAAGAGAAACCCGAAAACGCCTCTTTCTAATGCCACCTGCAACGCCAGATGCAAATGTGACTCTATCCAAACGAATCAAAAACACAGGCATCACCATTTTCCTGGTCCAAACGTCTCGCCTTTTGGTACTTCTTTGTAAGGACAGGCCTGCCAATCGCAGCCCTAAATTAGAATGTCAGTGCATGTTCTGAGACCCGTGACGGTGCAAGAAAAAGACAGCTTTCTTACCTGCTTATAGACTTCGGTGCCCCACCACTTGAACCCGCTCATCCAACCTGGATACACGATGCCGAAGAAGATGACGACGACACCAAAGGCAAGCCCGGAATCCAAGGCGGCGCTCAGCATCATATTGTACTTCTTCCACCAGGCGTTCTTCCGGTTCCTGATCTCGTAGTTGAACAGGTAGCATACCATAGCCCAGACGGAGAAGTTAAGGCCTGTAGCCGGTGGAATCCAGCTAAGACTGCCGAAAACGACTGCAAGATTTACTTTGCTGAGTATGGACTTGCGATCTCCGCGAGCAAGGTAGTACAGAATGACAGGTGCTATGGCGCCGATGGGGAAGGCCCAAACGAGATGTTGGTATAGGGCGCCCGGGCCAAAAAACTTGCCCGGTCCAACGACACCCCATAAAATGCTGCCATTAAAGTGGACGCGCGCAATCGGACAGTTGAAACCGTTGATGGCCTGGGCTGTGCAAATACCAGGGATGAAATTAAGCATCCAGTTCAACACACCAATCTGGGTGAGGCTAGAGACGACGGTGACGGTGAGCTGCAGCTTGAAAAGGATTCGTGGCGGGATTTTCATGTAGTGACCAAGCTTGAGGTCCGAAGCAAACTTCAATCCCTGTGTCGCTGAAATGTATCCAAAGGTCGTGAATACCATGTTGGCGACTGGTCGGCCAGGGAATATAACGCCGCAGATGAGCTGGCAGATGAGATAGATGCTGCTTTGTTGGTTCGTAATGGCCATGACAATGCCAATGGGTATAAACAGCACCGCGCCGATCCCGAGTGCTAGCAACAGGCCGTACCAAGGCAGATGGACAGGGTAGTACTCGACAACGAACATGCCGACGGCTGCCATGCTAACTCCTGTCAGAATGTACCAAGCAATGGGCACATCTTCGTATCTTCGCATCAGCCGATTGTGTACGTCTTCAGCAGACAAAAGGTCCTCGACATCTGGCTCAGAATTGGGACTGAGTCTTTGCGTAAACGCCACAGGAGACGCAGGGCTTGTGCTATTTTCCGAGTCATTGGCCAGTGGCTGATAGTCAGCAGCCGATTCTTTTCTGATTTCGGCCCACGAGCGACGCCATTGCCTCCAGATATCCTTTCCATACCAGAGCCCAGTGTGCGACAGTAGAGCGGTGAGGCCGGCGAATTGGAGAGCATAGCTGAGCACGTAGGTAATGGGAAGGTATACCCGGCTGTACTTCTTGTACGCCTCTTCGTCAAATAGGAAGTTGTCTGTCAGAATTTTACTGACATCGTATGGCTTTCCGCGGTTGTCCCAGACGACAGAGGAGAGAATTGGCATGTAAGATGAGTAGAGAACATTTTTGTAGTCTTCAGTGTGTCAGCACCATAGAAATGAATTATCGCAGGAGACCTACACATGATTGGTGCCGCAATCCACATGACGCCAACAAGTCCTCCGAGAATGTTCATGGCAGCCCAAAACGGCGTGATCAAGGGGGACCCGATGTATGCAATTTGCGCCCAGTCAAAAGTCAGGGGGAACAGCCCAAGGCCCGATGAGATGCCAAACTACAGAGGGTGAGCAAGCGACTTCCATATTCTTAGGAAGCATGACATACCAGGTTAGCGACGACGACATTCTTGGGCGCGAACCAGGTAAGTACGTTGAAGTAGCTCAGTGCGGGAAACAGTAAACCGGGGAGGAAGTAAAAGGCAACAGATCCTAGAAAAATGCGGACAAAGAACTTGCGTGGGGCGATTGTCCAGCCATCAGCAGGTTTATTCTCATCCTTGTGCAATGCAGTGAACATGGCGGTGGAGACCAAGGTACTTGGCCATATCATACCGCTGGGGCGGACGAGATAGCGCCTGGTGATACCAGCAAGTGAGTAGCCCAGTATCTGGGTGGAGAGAATGAGCA
The DNA here is from genome assembly GCA_022457065.1 of Curvularia sp. ZM96. NCBI lineage: Eukaryota > Fungi > Ascomycota > Dothideomycetes > Pleosporales > Pleosporaceae > Curvularia > Curvularia sp. ZM96. The sequence continues at coordinate 3,942,979 of JAJGBQ010000004.1, read as the reverse complement.
ATACTTGGTACATGATGCCGAGGTCCTGGTGGTAGAACTTGACCTGTTCAACAATGACCTGTGGATGTCAGCTCTGAAGCAGGGGTAGCTTGCTGGGTCACACACATCAGTGGCGAAGGCAAAGCCAAAAGACACATTGCTGCTGACATAGACACAGCAGTGTTCTTTTTCATTCCATCGTCCCTGTGCGAGCCAGAGGCGTGTGCGACGCATCCAGCTGGCCTTTGGTTGTGAATGGGGTGAGGTTGTCTGGACGCATCCATCGACAAAAGTTTCGTCAGGGTCATCTGGCCGTTTAAAGATTTGGTCCCAAAACAGGCCCATGGGGTGGACAAGCAGGAGAGCAATAATAGGAGTAAGGCTAACACTAGGGTATCGTAGGGAAAAGAATAGGTTGGTGGAAGAGCCGGCAATGGAAAAGATGATGGACAGGAACCACATGCGAGGGGTATCAATGGACAGCGCGAGGTTGTCGGTGGCAGCCACCGAGGCCCTTACTTGGGCATAGGGCGAGTTGTCAGAGGGGTTTCCCTTCATATCGTGCAAGCCAGTGTCGTCGTCGTCGTTGTCAGTCTCGTCATTGTCTAGGGTAGTGGTCGACGAGGTTGAGCTGTCCAACAGTGGCGCGCCCGCGGTAGAAGGGTCGAGGGCGCTGGCATTGAATCTTGCCTCGAAACGGGACTCCTCGTGGCCCCCAGAGGCTACACCGAGCGTGGTACTGCTACGGCTGGCGTCTCCTGTCCTGCGACGGGACCTGGTGGTACTGGGCGACGACTCACAGTTGGCAAGCCTACTCTTGCCCTTTATTTTGGGCAAGGCATCATCACTCAGACTACCTGGGCTAGGACTCTCTGGACTCGCAGAAAGAATAGGCAGTCCGCCATAGGAGCCTGGGGGAGCAGTCAGCACGTGCAGCAGCGAGATGCGGTGCGTCCGTGTGCGCCATTGCTCGAGTGCGCCGATCCCAAGGAGAGAGGGTCGTGAGTAGGCGCGTCGCAAGACATTAGCTTACCTGTACCCTGCGCCGGGCTCGACCGCATCAAAAGGGGCACCCTCGACATGGTGGTACTGGGGGAGTGTGGAGGGGAGTCGGGACACACTGGCGACGGATGCGGGTCGTCATGAGAAGACGTTTCAAGCGTGGCTCTGTCTGTTGCTTTTGCAGCCAGGGCCTGTAACTCGTAGCTGACAGTGGTACGCACGGGACGAGACGGGTGGCGCGTGTCTCGGGAGGGACGGACGCTGGCAGGCAGAGACGGAGACTGGCGCCTGGCCTCGTTAGCCATATGTACTGGGGGCGTATCCACCAGCGTCGCCAGTGCCAGTGCAATACAGCTTCACGCGGCTCAGTGATCAGACGATCAGATAATTCCTGGACAGGCGCCGATGCGGTCGGTGGCTGCATTGGGGTGCATCTGATTAGATGGCCCCACGTGCACCCGCGCCTGCCAGTCAATGACGAAAATTTATCCCGCCCCGGCCAATCACAGCCGCCGCTTCGTCGCATCAGGCGGTTAGATCCGACCCAGCGTGCGGGCATCGCAGGGACACACCACCAAGCCGACGGCCAGGACAGCCAGAGGAGCCGTCGATTCAACTCGTCTCGTTGCAGCGGTGAAGCAAAGGAGCGACAGAGTCTTCACCTCTCCAGCACAAGCGCGACACGCGCCATGCCATGCTTCCCTGGCCGATGCCACCCACCCAGAAATCGTTAGCGTCACATGACCTGGTCATCCTGTATACCATGGATTTCAGAGTCATTGCAGCCTGATGTCATCTCCTCTGGTACTGCATGCGGGTTCTAGGGCGGCCAATGACCAGAGCAGACAAGCGTTGTTGCAGCCCAAGCACCAAGCCCTCTTCGGTAGCGTCTGGGCACCATCCCACTCCACACCGTAACCGATGCCAGACTACCATTCGCAACGACTGCGGTCAATGGATGCCAACGGAAAAGAGAAAGAGGGGGGACGAGCAGACCAACGGAAAAGAGAACGCCAGTCTTGACGCCACGATCCTCTAGCCATGATATTATAATGGCCAGTACAACCTTGCATTTCCACGCTGGGTAACACTTGTGCCCCTCTGCTCTGCTTCTGTCCTCCTACTCTACCTTTGTCCTCATCGCTAGCATTCAAGTCTGCCATGTCCTATATGTCCGACCAACTGTGCCTTCGCACATCTGCTCCAACCTTTTCCTGCGGGAAATTGTCCGGATGTGCTTACTCTCTCTCGTCAGGCAACCAGCCTACGCCTACTTCTGTTGCCTGACTCGTCAACTCAGAGGCTATGCATCACGGCTATAAGGAAAAAAAAGTGATTTAGCATGTCAACAAGTAAGCCGTGCCCGTATTCCTGTAGGTTTCACCATCTTCAACGCCACAACTACATGACGACGCCAATCAATCAACACTCAAAATAAGCACCACCGTTAGATGGCGCATCTTGCATCTAAACGCAGATGACAAACGATCGACTACACCGGTATGGTACGTAAGCATAGTCTTCGTCATCGAGGTACAGCCCGTAGAGTCAATACCGCGTCTTGAAAGAGGGTTCTCTTGTATAAAAGGACATCCAGCATGGAGGGATTGAATCCCTATCTTGTCCGCAAAGCATCATGGCGCGCGCAGTACTTCTCAGCAGCTTGTTGTTAGTCTCATCATCTGCCACACTTAGTGGCCGTGATGCTACAGACATGGTCTTCTCCTTTGACGATGTACATTTCCTACTCTGTCCCCTCAATGTTTACTGACCCTCTAGGTAAAACCAAACACCGACCTGGTGTGGACACCATGCTACACTAACTTCACCTGTGCGCGCTTGGTTGTTCCCCTCGACTATTCCGACCCTGCAGCTGGCAATACGTCAATTGCATACATCAAGCTCCCATCGCCTACTCAGCCAACCGAAGACATTCTTTTCAACCCCGGTGGGCCCGGCGGCTCTGGCGTGGACACGGTTCTGCACGACAGTGCCGCGCTGCTCGACAAGCTAGGCTCGTCGTATAACATTATCGGTTTCGATCCCAGGGGTGTCAATAACAGCGGCCCGAGCCTCAGTTGCTTTCCAGACAATCCAATTGGAGAACAGCAATTTGCTATGCAGTTGCAAAGACCAATCAACAGCCGGTCTCCCGAGTCTGTTGCGCAGACATTTGAAATCGCGGGTGCATGGGGAGATTGGTGCTCGGATGTGCATCGTAACGATTCAGCAAAGTACGCGGGTACTGTTGCTAATGCAAACGACCTGCTCAACTATGTAGAGAAAAAGGCCAGTGCCGAAGGAAAGAACCCAGACGAGGCAAAGCTCTGGTACTGGGGTGTCAGTTACGGCACTGTTCTAGGGGCAACGTACGCAACCTTATTCCCAGATCGCATCGGACGACTCATCCTGGACGGTGTCGTTGACACCGATACCTTCTACAAAGGAAGCTGGGGTGACCTAAGCCAGTCCGACGAAGCCGTCATGAGCTTCGCGACCGCATGCCATGCCGCTGGAAAGGACAACTGCGCATTCTACTACCCAACTCCCTACGAAATCATCACGCGCATGCGCACTATCTTCGAGGACCTACGACGCGACCCACTCTACGTCGCCGACCCAGCCATCAACCCTATCCCAACCCTCATCACCTATCAAGACCTCGCCTTCACTCTCTTCAACTACCTCTACCTTCCCGTCCCCGGCTTCCCCATCCTCGCCGCCATCTTCGCTGACCTTTCCCAACGCAACGCCTCTTCTCTCGCCCTATCCCTCCAAGCCCAGCCCCCCACAGGCCTCAACTACGGCATCCTTGTGGCCTGCATTGACAGTGACAAAGTCCCTGGCGCCACAAACATCTCTTCCTTGGCCATGTGGCAGCAGCATGTCGACCAGGTCAACGTTGCATCCACGTGGGCCGGCGATGTCTGGGCTACTGTCGCCTTGATCTGTAGAAAAATGGATATTGTACCCCCGGAAAGCCAGCGGTTTTTGAGGCCTGCAGGTGCGAACGAGACGAGTTTTCCCATTTTGTTCATAGGAAATACTCTTGATCCGATTACGCCGGCTACTGGGTACGTTCTTATCTTTGCTTCACTGTATTATGTTTTACCGATTCACTCTTCTTCTTCTTCTTTTTCATTTTCACGAGGTAGCTAACCGTATGGGTGTACGCAGGGCACGCAAAATGTCGAGCCTCTTCCCCGGCTCCGTCGTCTTGATCCAGGATTCCGTCGGTCATACATCGCTCGCTGCGAGTTCAAAGTGTACAGCGCAGAATGTGCAGCAGTATTTGAAGGGTGAACTGCCGGCGGCGAACACGACGTGTGAAGTGGAGAGTGTGCCGTTTCTTACGGCGGTGTGAATTGTGGTCAAGTTAAAAAGTTGATGGGAATATGGTGGACAAAATTATTACGAGATACACTAGCAAGGCAAAAACGATACACATAATGTACATGTAATTTTAATCATGTTACAGCTGCATATCTATACAGACCGCCTTCTCAGCGCGACGTAACCTCATTGACATCCACATGTCCTGGCACACCCACATGACCACCCGCCCTCGTTCCCGCAGCCAGGCTCTCCACCATACTAATCGCCCCCTCCGTATCATCCTTGTTATACAAAAACAATCCCTGCAGCGCCGCCGTGCTCACGCTATCTACAAGCCCCAGTTGCCTAGCTTTTGCCATGAACCTCTTCTTCGCCTCCCCGCTGGCGTCAAAGTCGGCGTAGAAGCGATCCCACAGCTGCTCAATCTGGTACTCTGTTGCTTCGCCCAGGCGGACCGTCATGTCGACGCGGCCGGGGCGCACGAGCGCTTCGTCTAGTCGTTCCACGTGGTTGGTGGTCAGGAAAATGATGCGTTCTTCGGCGCTAGCGACGCCGTCCAGAGCGTTGAGAAGGCCTGAGAAGGTGACTGATGCGCTTGCATATCCATCCGGTCCTGCAGTTTTGCGGTTCATAAAAGCGACATCTACATCTTCGAGCAGCACGACGGTGCGGCGCGGAACTTTAGTTAGCAGATGGTTTAGTCTATCGTCTGTGAGGCCACGCTCGCTGACGTTGAGGATGGCAATGTTGAAGTCGAGATGGCCTGCGACTGCTTGGATAAAAGAGCTCTTGCCGGTGCCAGGAGGACCGTAAAGCAAGTACCCTCTGCGGTAAGGTATACCCCGGTCCAAGTACCACTTGCGTGATGAAATGAAGGCTTCCATGTCCTCGACAATACGTTCCTTGACGCCGCGCTCGAGAACGACAGAGTCCAAGGGCCGTTTCCGCTTTGCGTCGCCAAATTGCTGCCACATGGTGCCCATGGAGTTGTATATGACTGTCTTGCCCTCTTGCGACTGCTGGTATATCTGGTGTGCCTCCGCGAAAATGTCCTCAAAAATGTCGCGGTGCGAGTACAAGGTAGTAAGGCTGATTGTCTCAAAGGGAACGCCATCTTTTACATTGAGACTGTTACGCTCTCGCTGCCGGTCGACGAGGATAAAGGCGTTCTTGTAGCGCAAGAAGTGCTTGCCTGGTCCCGGTACGAACGAGAAGTGGGCGGCGTGCGAGGGCCCGTCGGGCGGCGTGTACGTCTGCACCTGCAAATGGTGCATGCGCGGATCGATGCGATTGAGCACTTTGGAGAGAACATTGTTGTGAGCCAATGGCCTGGCGCCGGTCTGCTGCGCCCGATGGTAGTTTGTCATCCATTGGAGGACCCAAGGATAGGCGTCGTCATGGCGGGTGATTTCGAGGTCGACGAGCATGCGGCGCTTGATGAATGCGGCGCCATGCTGCAGTCCTTTCTGGCCTGTCCGTGCCGCAACCCCAAGCGCGGCGAGGCCGAAGCCCTATGGCATCTGTGAGCACACGTCCAGCACACGCATGGGCGGCAGGGGCCAATTCCTACGGCGGTAAAGAAAGGGTTGTCGGCGACTTGGGACAAGAGCGAGGCGGAGCTGTCGCTGCCCGCGGCGGTAATGTGCTTCGCCAGCTGGTGTTGTGGCGTGTTGGATTCCATGGGCTGGAGAGGAGCTCGTAGGTATGTATAGAAATTTGATAGGCCCCGGACGCTAACTAGCGCCCCCTGTCCAGCTGCAGTGCTGCCATGTCCCGCTGGGTCAGTTTGAACGCCGTGCTGGTGGAGCAAGTGGATGCTGTATAAAGTAGATATATGGTTCACAGTGTAGACGAGAATGAGAAATCAAAAAGAAAGAAAGAAAAAGAAAGCTCCATATCGTCCCAGGACACCCAAGCCGCCGCGGAAGCTGCATGAGAATCCGGGGTAGGGCAAGGCGATCGCCCTTTCCCAGTGCTGTGGAGTCGCGGTAGTCGGCAGTGCAGCGCTAGGGCGACGCTTGGGCCTGCGCCTGTTAGTGATAGATAGCCATGATAGTGCCCCCTCCCATTGCCTCGCCCCAGCTCCTATACAAACTTCGTGATCCGCGGGCCTCAATTCTTCTTCTCTTGTGTGCCATGGCCACCGTCACCATAAGCAGATCCTATTTCGACGCCCTTGTACGCAGGTAGGCCACTATATCCACCACTTGAATCAGTCGTGGCCTGCGCGGTTGCTGACTAGACCTCTAGGGCCCAATATGTTAGTAGTCTCTCAACTCAGCTCATATTTCAGCCGTGCGCGGGTTTCCGCCTTGTAGCTGACATGGACTGCTAGCATACTTCTACTCAGCCTGCCAAGTATGGTACTGATCTTTCAAACAATGTCACAGTCAGTAAGGCGGAACATGACCATATGGTACGTTTTCTCTTTCCAGTGCCGTTACAAACGATACCTTCCTCCTCTCTTGTCTCCACATCCTTTCGCTACCACTGTCCTTTTCAGCTCATGCACTGACAATTCGTCGATTGTAGGTCCAAGCGTTGCGAGAATATCGTACGTACACTTCACCCCAGCGCAGTGTTCACCATGATTTTACCATGGCATTGCAATCAATTGGATGTTCTCTGACGGGGCCCAGATCTCCTCAAAAGCGCTCTGTTCCGCGGGGGACTGACTGTCGAGACGCTTGAGACTCTGCTTCAAGATGAGGGTGGCGGTGCCGCAGACGAAGAGCTATCAGGATACGATCATGAGTCGAAGCATACACCATTCGGAGCCAGAGCTGCGGCAGGGAGTCATTACAACCGAGGCAATGCCGGTTATGATAAGCACTCGGCAGCAACTCATTCGTTCTATCATGGATATGGAGAGGCTGAGCCTTTCACGTGGAGTCTAGAAAATCCACAAGATGACGATGAGGACGACCATGCTCAGTCACCGAGCCAGCAGATCCCTGTTCACGCCAAACGGACCATATTTATCACTAACCTGCCCGAGCGCACTACCCACAAAGACCTAGTGAGCGTCATCCGTGGTGGAAGACTCCTTGAAGTATTCCTCCGTAATGATCGATCTGCGGCCGTCTCATTCGCCGAAGGCGCTGCAGAGTTTCTCGCACACACCAAGCGAAACGATATCTATCTACACACAAAGAGGGTAAGACAGGCTCTGATAGTTTTTCAATGCCAAACTGATCTTGTCAGCTCGAGTTCCGCTGGAACGATAGACAGTTTCACGTACCGCCGCACGTGTCTACCAAGATCGCTAATGGCGCCACTAGAAACCTCGTGGTACGGGGCGCTGCAGGAAAATTCAAAGCAGATCAGATCAGGGATCACCTAGACCACATCCACAACCTAGTCGTGATTGACATCTACTTCAAGAATGGAGATGCATACATATCCACCAACTCTGTTCACAACGCACTCTTCGCGAGGACTTGCATGATGTCCCGTACTGGGTACAAAGGCCTGCGTATCGAATACTATCCAGACGAGTGCGCTGAGCCCCTGCGACAACCTGCGAAAGCCTCCGTTCGTGTCCAACAGGCCCCCCTGAAACCTGCACCCCCGGTCAACCAGTTCGCTCTTCTCGATATTGGATCAGACGACGGCTCTGATTCCGAGGACGACTCGTATAGGATCCACGGTGTGCACGTCGGCGGCTGTCGCTTGGGTGATGGTATAACAGCATAGGCCACTTGGCAAGCAGTTCTTCACTAGATCCAGCTCGCGGCAGCTGGGGATTTCAAGACCCCAATCGGCGTTCTTCCTCAAAGAGCAGATCGAGCTGTGCCAGCCTTCTTTCCGGCCTCGTAACTTCGAAGATGACTCTCCAATGTGCGCCCGCTGCAAGCATCTCCAACGAGAGCAAGAGTCAATCGGTTCACAGGCAATTAATACATGGGTTGTCTCCAACACGCACATATCGTACCCATAATGATGGTATGGATATGAATGACCTAATCAGGCAGAGTGTTCGGTGTATTTACTATAGGCGTTTTTCGAGTTCCTTGTTTTCCTACCTCAATACCCTTTTCTCAACATAGCTCCCTCTGTAAGCCTTTGTTCTAACAATGAATTTGATAATTCCGCTTCATCCTGTAAACTCTCCTATTGGTGGTTGGCATGCTATCAAATCCAGGCATACTCGCTTATGCATCTCGTCTGGCTAGGAGATGTTAGCCCCGCATGATTGGCACGTCACGGAGCCGCCATATCTTCGTTGTCTCCACCTGGGTGCAATACATAAGCCAGCTTGGCCTTGGGGCATTACTAACGTCAATTGTCCTATCAAAGTATCAGCGCCCGTAAAACAGAAACATGGCTCCCATTGTCAAAGTAGCCGTCATTCAACTCTATCCAAAAGTACGGATTACCCCACACTCGACTGCAACCCCACCCCAACCCCGCCCCCATTCTCACGCCCCTTCATGGTCTCTTACTGCGCACGCAACCCAAAGCATTGCGACTGACCTGGATAGCCTCTGTCACCCGAACACAACTTCAACAAGGCGGCCTCACTGATTCGCTCTGCCGCCGCTCAGGGCGCCGAGCTGGCTGTCTTGCCCGAATATCACTTAACCAACTGGAAACCCAAAGATCCTGAGTTTCTAGCCGTGGTGGAAAGTTGCGCGGGTTATCTAGAAAAGTACAAACAGTTGGCACGAGAATGTGGAATATGTAAGTGATTAACATCTAGTGTTATCCCATGTTGTTGCTATTGCTGACACAAACAAATCACAATAAGGCATTGTCCCCGGCACAATTGTCGAAAGCCACAAGGAGAATGAAAAAGAGCAGGACCGCCTTCTCAACGTTTGCTACTTCATTGACCACGAAGGCAAAGTCATCGGCAAGTACGTCAAGAAGAACCTATGGGGTCCCGAGCGCGAGCACCTTACAGGCTCTGGCCGCGACATCCACGAGGTCTTCGACACGCCCATTGGCAAAGTCGGGCTGCTGATCTGCTGGGATCTTGCATTTCCCGAAGCCTTCCGCGAGCTCATTGCCCAGGGCGCAAAAATCATCATTATCCCGACCTTCTGGACACTAAACGACTGCAACGAGGCGGGGCTAAAACAGAACCCCGCTGCCGAGGCACTCTTCCTTGACTCGATTCTCACTGCCCGCGCGTTCGAAAACACGTGTGCGGTTGTGTTTGCGAATGCGGGAGGGCCGGCGGGTAAAGGGTATGCTGGGCTCAGCCAGGTCACGGTGCCGTTCGTGGGCGCGCTGTCGAAGCTAGGTGGTGCGGCGGAGGGCATGAGCGTTGTAGACATTGATATGCAGGTGTTGGAAGATGCGGAGGCGAATTATCAGGTAAGGGCCGATTTGGCCAAGGATGATTGGCATTATGATTACAGGCATGCGAAGGGGGGTCCCACGAAAGGCAGCAAGGAGAAGCTGTGAAGGGGCCGGGGGGGTCTTATCTAGCCCCCTTGTTTTGGGTATGGTGTGGTATGGTATTATAGATTGATCTCACGGCAGTTGTTTTGGATTTGGATCGGGTGTTAAGTACATGCTTGCTGGAATGATGGGGCAAGTGGAAGTTGAAAGATGAGAAGAGAGAAGACAGTCAAGGAAAGATGCAACATCATCAGCTCTTGCCCAACGCCTTGGTAACCCTAAGTCAGTTTGTACGCACTGGTAAAGGCTTCATATAACACGACCCATAGTAACACCGTCACCGGCCATATTTCCAGTTGCTCCGTGCCTCCAACTCCAAGTACGCCATTTTTATTAATTTTTTTTAAACTTTTTACATTTTCCAAGAACTCCGGGTAGAGTTGGTATCATCGCTGTCTGAAGGATCGCTGATCAACCCCAAGCCCACGTCCCTGGAAGTCATTCCCGCGCGGTCGGTACTCCATGTCTCGCCAATGACGATAATCCTCGTCTTCCCCTCTTCGAGAAAATTCGCCTCGTCTCGCGTCAGCTTGTCCGCCGTCTCCTTGGCATACACATTGCGGTAGAAGACGCGAAAATGGGCCTCGTCCTCAAAGATCGTCTCGGAGATGCAGTCGCAATCAAAGCCATTGTCGACGAGGCCGCGCAGCACAAGGAGCGGCCGGTCGGGATTCCCGGGGCCGCCAAAGCCTTTCCGATTGATCCGGGCTAGGTAGCGGCGGTGGAAGGAAACGGGCCAGCAGTGGGATAGCAGCGAGTAGGCCAAGGGAATGTGCACGTTTTCGTAGTGGTCTCTGAATTCCTCCGAGCTGAGGTTGTGGTGGCGGGTCAGGAAGAGGATGACGGTGTATGTCATGCTTGGCTTGGGGGACTGGGGGTTGGCGGGGACACGATGGGAGAGTTGAGACAGCGAGAGAGGAGGAGAGATAGGAGAAGAGGAAAGCTGCGATTTCGGTTCCAGTGACCTGCTTAGCGGCTTAGGTTTCTGATCTAGGTTGTTTTTTATTTTCCCTTTATGTTGCCTCTGTTGTTAATGACGGGTTTTAGGTATAATACTCGCGCCGACTGTGCTTAAGGCTTATGAGGGCGCCACCGAAGGGCGGCGCACTAGGGCCAAGCTACGGACTTGAGGCCGTCAAGTGCCATGGGTTCCTCGTCTTGGGGCATGTGTATACACTTTGGCACCGGCTGAGACTGGGTAGGTCGAGAGCGCAGAGGTGTCGGCTAAGGTGCCGCAGCAGGACAGTGGCCAGCGGTGTGTGTGGCTAGGCCCTGGGCAGCAGCGCGACTACAGGGCGGGCGGTGCCTATCGATAAGACACTAGCAACGCGCACAGAACAGAACGCCAAAATTGCAGCAGGCCAAGGTGGGGGGCCACCACGACGACGACACGACAATCCCACAGTCACCCAACCCCCCGACGCCGTCCGCATATCCCAACATGAGTCTGCGCGAGCGAGTTCCGCCGCAGTACCAGAACGGCGAGCCCGCCAGGCGCGCCATGGACGACGACTCGGACGTCGAGGAGGAGGCCATGGCCAACGACTACCGCGAGCAGGTCCAGTACGACGGCATGGAGGACCTCGACCGCATGCCCTCGATGACGAGCAACCAGGACATTCACGCCCAGTTGCAGGCCGCCGCTACGCCCCTCGAGTTCCAGGCCACGCTCGAGACCAAGTTTGCTAGCTACGACAGCTACTGCAACCTGTTCCACTACATTCTCAACTCCGAGGGCCCCGTCGACCTCGAAGTGCCCAACTACTACTGGGCCTGGGACGTCATCGACGAGTTCATCTACCAGTTCAACAGCTTCTGCAGCTACCGCCAGCGCGTGGCCCAAAAGAGCGACAATGAGGAGGAGATTGCGCTGCTGCGCGAGAACCCAAACACATGGGGCTGCTACAGTGTCCTCAACGTCCTCTACTCGCTCATCCAGCGCTCCCAGATCAGCGAGCAGCTGGCTGCCATGAAGCGCGGCGAGGACGCCAGCCTGTATGCGGGTGAGTACGGCAACCGTCCGCTGTACAAGATGCTGGGCTACTTCTCCATCATCGGTCTCCTGCGTGTCCACTGTCTGCTTGGAGACTTTAGCCTGGCGCTCAAGACGCTCGACGACATTGAGCTCAACAAGAAGGCCATGTTCGCCCGCGTCATGGCCGCGCACTTCACCACCTACTACTACGTCGGATTCTCGTACATGATGATGCGACGCTACTCGGACGCCATCCGCATGTTCAGCCACATCCTCGTCTACGTCTCGCGGACCAAGAACTTCCAGAAGAACGCCCAGTACGACTCCATCACCAAGAAGAACGACCAGATGTACGCACTCGTCGCCATTTGCGTCGCCTTCCAGCCCACCAGGCTCGACGACACCATCCACACGGCCCTTCGGGAGAAGTACGGTGAGCAGTTTAACAGGCTGCAGCGCGGTGGTCCCGACTCGCTTCCGCTGTTCGAGGAGCTGTTCCGCAGCGCCTGCCCCAAGTTCATCAGCCCCACCCCGCCCGACTTTGACAACCCAGAGGTCAACATTGACCCCGTCGAGCACCACCTTCGCATCTTCATGGACGAGGTCAAGAACAACATGATGTCGCCCACCGTCAAGAGCTACCTCAAGCTCTACACCACCATGGATCTTAAGAAGCTCGCTGGTTTCTTGGAGGTTGAGCCGGAGAAGTTGAGGTGCTGGCTGCTCGTCAACAAGCAGAGGAGCAGGCAAATAAGATGGGCCGAGGGCGGTCTGCTGGACGGCGATATCATTCAGGCCAGCGACCTCGACTACGCCATGGAGGGTGTAAGTAGAGAATCATTCATTACATCAACGAAACAAGTTGCTGACAAAAAACAACAGGACCTCATTCACGTCTCTGAGGCCAAGGTCGGCAGGAGGCTCGTAGACTGGTACCTCCGCAACCTGGCGAGAACGTACTAGGATGGGACACGAGATATTTTAGACATGAATTATTCACATTCGGAACCTATTCACATAGAGCATTGCGACTAGGAGTTGGAGGGTTTCACGGCGTGCAACATTTGACAAAAGCAGAGGTTTTTATTTTGCGAGACGCGAAACATGCTCTGGCAACGGGGAGACGGGACTTGGCCCATGGTCGTCGGTAGCCTGTGGCTGGATGGAATGACGCTGCCCGCCGCGTGCGAGGGTCGGGCCGAAGGAAGGAAATGACTACCTCTACGTTGTAGTAGGTAGCAGGCGAGCCATGAAACATGATGAATACCAAACCAGTTTTGATAATTTCCAATATCGAGCATCTGGCGCGCGCTGGCGTGAAACTATGCTGATGTTCATGGGTCAAATCTTGCTGCAACTCCAATTGCCAAAGCAACTAGAGTTCCTGGATAGCTCATGGCAGGGGATGCGTGCTAGCGCGCTGGGTAAACAACATTTCATCTGAACAGTCATCACTTCTACTCGACCAACCTCAGCCAAACAAGATCGACAAGCAGGTACCGCTTCAAACACAGACGTGCCAGCAGCAAGCACGTCCACAATACCATGGTCGCCAGGTGAAGGTGCCCCCGCCTGTCTCGGCATCTCACGCCGCTGATGCCCTTTTTATCATTCGATGCTCCTCGATAGCAACAATGCTCCGTCATCGAGATCGCCCATTGTGCACACCGACTCGACACCAACTCCCTTTTGTGTTTCATCGTTTGTTCTCTTGACGACTACTTGCATCGCTATCTCCCCTGCTCGTGGTTACGGCGGGGTAAACTGAACAACACCTTTCTCCCTCCCTGTCTCTTCACGCGGGCGCCCAGCACCTCGGAACCAAGCAAACACACCTAGACGCGCCGTTTGAGCTTACATTTGTCCACAATGGCTCCAGAGCCCACCACTGTGCCTGGATCCTCCGTCACAAGCAATCCTTCGAGCACACAGCCCGCGTCGGGCTCGCTGTCCCGCCAAACGTCCACACCAGCTTCTAGGCGAGCCTCTCAGATATCTCCCATGGGTCCTCCGCCGCTGCCTCTTGCGTCGCCTGGGGGCACTGTACCGCCGTCTGCACCCCACGGAGCTGCCTTTCCACCTCTCAGCCCGGGTCCCAGCGGATACATCCAGACGAGCGTCGAGTCGGCCGGCGTGCCCATGCGCCATCCGCGCCCCATGACAGCCGCAGAAATGCACCTGGAGCTAGAAAAGGAACAAGAAGCAGTCGTCAACCGGCTCACGCGCGAGCTCTCGGCGCTGCGTGCTCACTCTGCATCCGTCGCCTCGACAGCCTCCATGTCCAGCGCAGCCGACAGCTCCATTGCCCATGTCGAAGGTTTAACTGGCCCCATGCATCCGACATCATCCCGGCGCCACCGCAGCTCCTCGAGCGTCTCGCGCAGTGCAAGTCATGTTCCGCATCGGTACTCTATGTCGTCTCAGACAGCGGCTACTAGCGATCCTACTCAGCAGCGCGACCACCGCAGCTCGAGCGTACTGAGTACCCCGCGCTACGAAGAAGTGGCGCAGCACAAAGCTGAGCTGGAAGAAGTCAAGAAAGAGAATGAGGCGTTGAAGCAGCGCATCAGGGATTTGGAACGAATGATTAAAGAGGGTGCCGGGGGTGCAGATAAGCAGAGGGGTAGGAGCGGTGCGCCGAACGGTGAAAGGAATGGGGGTGGAGATGCGGCTGGTAGTACAGAAGTTGTTGCGCCTGAAGAGAGTAACAGGGGATAGGTTGATGGGCGCTATGGAGGTCTAGCGTGGCACTTGCCTTTGAATTTACTCTGGAGTATGCGCAAGGGGAACAGAGAACGCACGAAGGAAACGTCAACTCATCTTTCCTTTTCTTCCTTTTTTTTTGGAGACTATGGTCGATATGCCATATGCAACGGACGTTTGACAGCGCAATTAGACATAACGGTGGCTAAATTGAAGCTCCCAATTCCTTTTATCTTCCTATTCTCGCACCTCTCTTCGCCTTACTGTGCAATACGACGGACAAGTCCACGCATGAGAAACCCGTTTCCTCTCTCCCTCTCTCTCACCCGTGCCACCCACCTACCCAGACTCCCTTCTCAAATCTCGAATGAAAACCCACCCTCACATCTTCACATCCACCCCTCCACACCAAAATCTCTCCTCCAACACACTCCTTGCCAACTTCCTGGCCCTACCCTCCATCTCTTCTTCCTCAGTCTCAACCTCCATCCTCTCCACTCCCCCAAGACACTCAAACTTGCCCGTCCACACATCCGTCCATCGGTTCGCTCCAACCCACGCATTGCCAGCCGTAGCACGCAAGTGCCACCGGCCGTCGTATCCGATCAAGTAGCCGGCGACGTGCGAGAAGTAGAGGCGCTTAGGGGACGTATGTGCGGTGTAGGTGCCGATCTATATTTTGTTTCCCCAGGGGGGAAAGGGGTTAGATAGCTGCTTTGACGACGCAGAAGGGGGAGGCGAAATGTACCAAGACTTCAACGCCCTTGCGCCAGATTACTAGCTGCTTCTTACCACTGCTGCCTTTCTTCTCGCAGAACACGGCTTTGAATACGGGGACGGTTGGGTCGAGGAAGGAGGGAAGTAGCGTGGGAGTGGTGTGGTAGAGGGTTGTTGCGACGGCGTCTTGGAGGCTGACCTGGGACGGAGTACTGTTGGAGAGGGTGGAGAGGGAGAGGATGTGGGCGTGGGAGGAGGAGTTGTTTGGGGGTAGGCCTGGGAAGGCGGTGGTGTAGATGCTGCTGTTGTTTCTATCATTGGCCTTGTTATTGTCCTTGGTGGTGGTGGTAGACTCGCAGTCGGTAGGTGATGTCGAAGTGCTGGTGTTGGCTGAATCGCTCTTCGTTGGGGATGGCGGAGTGCTACTATTGATTGCAGAGGCTGGCATGCTGCTGTTTGCAGAAGATGGAGCCGCGTCGGAGGTTTCTGGGCCCGTTGTGGTAATGGTGTTGGGGATTGGCATCTTGACGGTGTTTGAATGGACTTTTGAAAGGAACCGAATTGGAGGCTTGAGGTTGAAGCTTTGAGGTTTTGAGCTTTCAAATTAGAGTTGTGTCATCTAGAGCTTATAGGCGGTGCTGCTTGATATATGAGTACAACAGTAGTTGGTGTGAGTTGGTGAGCGATGAGGTTGATGAAAGGTGAGCTGCGAAGTGTGAGATCCTAGAGAGGAATAGAGGTAAGAGTATTGAAAGACGACAGGTCGTGTTTACTATGCGAGCGTCTGCCGCGATAATATGCGCTGGTGAGTATTAGCACCGGTGATGGGATCGATGAGAGCTAACGGAGATACACGGCATATCATGAGGATGCGATCTCGCTAGGTCTACCGCTTCATGCCTGGAGCAAAAACCTCATATCTACTACCATCAGACAAACACAGAGGGACATGATGTAAAAACCCGGTTTGCACACGTGGAATGATTACTCCAAAGACTGTGCAAATAACTGTTCAACTCTATCCTCTCCAAACTCCTCCCGATCGACTGCAGGATCATCACTCATCTCTTCAGTGACAAGACCGAAGTGAAGCGCCCCTATTCTCGCATGCACTTCTCAAGAATCGTTTCTGTCACTGGCATGCACCATGAATCAAGCATCCGTACTTGTCTCTAGAGATAATCCCAGAGGGCCAATCGATACTGCTCTCGGAGTCGCAATCAGCAATCTTCTCCCAGACATCCCGCCATGTGCGCTCAGAGGAATCGTTTTCCAAAGCGTATGAAATCTTCCAAGTGCCGTCATCACCAACCTCTAGGTGGGAAACAGTCTGTTTAACAATCTTTTCTGGTACAAATCGAAAGAGGTTCTCTTCTAATCCTAACTGAACAATGGTTGTTAGAAATTGATTTTGCTGCTTTTGGAAAGAAAGCGTGGAAATACTTACAGTCACTTTGCGCCCTCTCCTACAAATGATTAGCTGGGCTGAAGGTTGCCTACGTATTGCTGTTTGTACAAGTCTGAAATCCTTGACTTTCCAGTCTAAGAATGTGGGCAGCTCATTCGGACAGACGTTGAATACCACGGTGACGATTGCATCCTTAAGGCGTGCCATCGATCTGCCTTTGGACCCTAGGTGAACAATGTGTGCGTAGTGTGCTGATGTTGAGGAAGGCAGGTTTATCACCGTGTCGAGAAACGCGACTTTTTCCCCCATAGTTGCTGCGAGAATGCTGGTGGAGAGAAGAAGGAAATGGATGTTGTTCTGCAGGTCAGTTAACCTACCAAGATACTTGAGAAAAGGATTTTCTGCTCGCAGTCACAAGTGCTCAAAGCGTGATCATTCCCTTGCAAGCCCTGAAAGTTTGCTTTGAACAAAACATGTCATTAGCTGCCGTACTTTCATGAACAAAGCCAACCCCACACACAGCCTGCGACATCTAGTACGCTCAGCACTTTTGTTTTATGCCCTGTATCATCTCGATCTCTTTACCGGTCACAAAGACATTGCAGGGTGCCGCGAAATCATCACTTAGCTCATTCGAGCCAAGTTTGGTGATGTCGTCGAGCAAGTCCCGCACCATGCCTCTTTGCCACTTTCCAGAAGCATCTGTCCAAAAGACACGCTTGATCCCAACGTCTGCCATGTACAGTATACACTGGTAGCATGGTTTTGATGAAAGCGCTATTGGAACCCTTTTCTTCTTCTGGAGAGAGCTTTCTTCATTTGGGGGAACTGGTGTTCTCTCACCGAGATTGATCAGCTCGTCGTGCAAGGAGCGAGGTTGTGATGGTAGTGGTGATAGTGGTGGTGTTGGTGGTGGCGCTGGCTCTGACTCTGGCTCCCCGCGGCATGCTTTCCAACCCAGCCTTGTCACATATAGATCTGCCCCGTTCAATCGAGGATGTCTAGTTCTATTCCGAATGTCACGCACAGACTGTCCGGCTTGTTTTCTGGGCGTTACTGTCGGCTGTACTGCGGAAGATTTGGCTATTGAATGACCGTCAGGCGTTTTGGACTGGGAAGTAATTAGCGACGAATCATCTGCATTAACCGCACGTGTCGCCGACGAGGTTCGGCCACGGCTTTTGTTGCCGACTTTGTGGTGCGAGAGGTTCTTTTCATTTGGGCGGAGTCGCTTTGCACTATTGTCTTCAGTTGAGCATATGTTCTTTACATGTTTATAGCGTGACCGGAGACTTAATGTTTGATTGAGATAATTTTGCTTGAAATTGTCCTTGAAGGCCCAACTGACCATGCCACGACGCTGCCTCGATATAGGACTGGACCTTTTGTCGTAGTTGCAACGTCTGCTTCGGATTACCCAACGTCTTAAATTGCGATTTTCTGGAAGACACCGCCAGGCTATTGGAACCAGAGAGGGCAGAATCAATGGCCATCATCTCACTGTGTCTCGACAGTGGAGTGTCCGAAAAGCTGCCCCCAACGTTCTCGAAGGGCGTAAACATCTTGCTGCTCTGGTCTGAATCAGAGAGCCTCTGTTTGTGTTTAAGCCTGCTCTTCGACTCGGTTGCCCATAGTCCGCTCGATGAGCGAACAGGAAGGCGGCCGGTTTTCAGGGTACCTCCACCGTCAAAACCCGCTCGCCAGGCGTTGTAACCCTCTCCAATGACCTTTCCGCCATGCACGACGATGGAGCCATGTTGATTACGAAGACGTGACTTAGCAGCCTGCGCGAGGCAAAGGTCGAGATATCTATCGGATTTCATTGTAAGATACGGAGTTATACGAAGTAGTGTTTGAAGAATTGTATCCAGAAGATGTCATGTGCGATTTTCTAATTATGACAATGACGAGGTGAGAACTCGTAGTGTAGGGACAAACGGATTCAGCCAAACAAACAAGCTTCAAAATTCTGCTCGAAGCAAACAACTACAGTATGAATGGTGTATAGAGGCATGAGACAACACTTCTAGCATTTTGGCGAACCATTCACTTCACACATCACGCTTGCGGTAGTAATCGTCAAGCAGATATCGAGAAATACTATAGCTTTGAATTGAAGTATACTGTATTTACAATCTAGACCCTAGCATGAGAGGAAATATATTCATGCTCCCAAGTGTCTCTATTCACACAACACCAGCGCCACGCTAGCGTTAATCAGATCTATTCCTCCCAAACAACCGCACTAAGACCATCCTCGGCCTCAGGACGACCGGCACTCTGAATTTTGAGGTCGCCAACCTTCTTTCCCAACTTTCCAGTTTTAATATCTCTCGCCACAATAGCGACGTTGGAAGTGGTTTGGTCGCCAATGGCTACATAGTCGCCTGCCTTGTTGATTTCAAAAGTACGGGGATAGGTTCCGTAAGATGACGTGAGATCGGTCCAAGTAAGGTCGCCAGTGGAACTAATGGTAAACTGGCTGATAGAATCGTTGCCGTTGAACTTCTTGTCGTTTCGGTTGGAAATGTAGACAAAGTTGTCCTTGACCCGAACCTCGCCCACCTTGGTACCAGTCACAGCGGTAGCGTTGCCTTGGTAAGGGTTCAGGGTCTGCTTCAAGCTCAAGGTCATGCATCCTCCGGAGGGATATGAGACAGCCCATCCAGAGATGCTGTTGGTGAGCTCATTGGCAATGAAGAGCACTGTGCCGTCGGCTGGCCGTTGCACACGAGAGGAAGCTCCAGATGGCCTCCAGAATGCACCGTGCCTGGGTCCCGTTCCAGGCACGGGCTTTGCGGCACCGCACTCGGTCAGCTTACCGGAACTTTTGTCAATCTTGTTAATCCGGATAAGATCAGTACCAAGATCAGGAACAATCAAAAAGTCTCCAGTAGGGTCCACAAATGCATGGTGCGGATGAGGAGCTTCCTGTCGGTAGGGATTGACGCTCTTGCCAGTGTACTTGATGGTTTGAAGGGGTGTACCGCCGCTCAATGGCAGCTTGAACGTCGTCAACTGCGAAGTTTGGCTGTTACAAGGTAAGCCGCTACTCATCTGCGGGGAATAGTTTAACTCACTAGTGGGCATTGGCAATAAAGCTTCGTCCGTCCGTACCGCCGTAGAGCGTCGTTGCAACTACACCCTGTGGCGTCTGGCCTTTTCCTTTTAGCTGCAAGCTGCCGTTGTTGCCGACCGAGTAGGACATCAAAGTTCCTCCATTTTGCCCCGTAAAGACCTCGTCCGCGACGTATAACGTCTTTCCAACGCTGTCGTACTCGAGCCAACTGGGCAAAGTGTTGCCTGAAGGCACCGAGCTCTTCAAAGTCAGGGAGTTTCCATCAAAGTTGAGATAGTTGAGAGTGGCGGTGGAATAGTGCGAAGCCCAAAGGTTGGCTGCGCTTGCAACGCTGCCGAACAACGGTAGAAGCAGGGGGTTGGAAGACAACATGGCGAATGATGGCGAGAGCTGGTGTGCCTGTTACATTCCAGGGCTATCGCGTGATTTTGTATGTGCCAGGCGTGTCCTCTTGAATTTCCGCTACTGTCGCCCAAATATCGCGCCCCATAGTGCTGAACAGGGCGTGACATTATAAGCGGTCATGCTGAAACGTGCAGCTACGCCGTCCCGCACTAACAAAGTCGCTTTCGGTTGAGTGTGTGCCTTTCCCGCAGGGTCGCATTCTTCCACGGAGTGCTTGTTTCTCCAAGCCGGCTAAAGACAATACACTGGACAATATATCGCAATTTAGAGCCATGTTTCGACAGGGGTCAGATGTTTCGGCCGTAGGCCGCTCTCGGGAGGATCATCATGGAGAAATTAAAACGGTTTTCCATTTCGCCTGTGCTGCTATGATAGGAGGTCATAGAGGATACATATATATGCAAGATCTCTTGGCTTCACTTGGCTTCACCGTTCGCCAGGAACCGCGTCACTACCGACATCTCCCACGCCCATGTATGCCGGTAGACAACCACGGCTATGCAACACTCAACTATAAACATGGTTATAAAAGACCAGTCATTGCTTAATCTTTGTGCGACCAATTACGCCAAGAAGCCATCGGCGCAATAAAGTTTGTTTCCATTCCACCCGCAAAATCGGTGAGATTCTCAATTATGCTGGATGACATTTTATAACGACGGTTCTCTTCAGCGTAAGCACCTAGTCATGCTATACGCGATGCGATGATTCCGATGGACAACCAAGAGATTTCACGGGCCAGTACTATCCAAACTATGTCACTGAGTTCTCTAGAGTGGAGTTTGTCTCGTCTCTAGTGATTACGACAGTACTCTACCGGGTCAATGTCGTATATGAGATGTCATCATCAATTTCTTTTTGTGGTATACAAGAAACACTTAAGCCTTGGAAGGGCGTTGGCAAAACTAGCAGTTCTCAGCAGCGGTTCACATTTTACAACCCTTCAAGATGAAAAGTTACTTCACGTGGCTGCTGGCTTCTGCCACACTTCTTTCTCCCACGACCGCACTCTCACTGGACAAGAGAGCTGCGCTTGATGATTGTCTAGCGTCCCACAAGGTCCCTGTATACGCCAAGAGTACCGCCAACTACACCCAGGCGGTGAAGCCGTTCAATCTTCGCGTGCCTTTCACACCTGCTTCCTACGCTGTACCAGTAACCGTCAAGAATGTCCAAGATGCCGTTTCCTGCGGTGCTGCGAACGGAATTCGAGTCTCTGCAAAGTGTGGAGGCCATAGTTACGGCTCATTTGGCCTCGGAGGAGAAGATGGTCATCTGATCGTCGACATGCGCCGCTTCAACAGCGTCACAGTTGATGCGGCAGCCCACACGGCTGTCATCGGATCTGGTGGACGATTGGGCAACATTGCATTGGCACTGTACAGTCAAGGAAAGCAAGCCATCAGTCACGGAACATGTCCTGGGTAAGTTGGAGCTTCCGACAATTACGACCAGAACAGTCTGCTGATGTCACATCCTAGTGTTGGTATCTCTGGCCTTACTCTTGGTGGTGGCTACGGTCTGTCATCCCGCTTGCACGGCCTGACTCTAGACCAACTCATCTCCATGACCGTTGTCCTCGCCAACAGCAGTGTAGTCACAGCCTCAGAAACCGAGCACCCGGACCTCTTTTGGGCACTTCGCGGAGCCAGTGGCTCTATTGGCATAGTCACCGATTTCAAGTTCAAAACCTTCACTCCATCCGAAGAAATCATCAACTTCTCGTACAACCTGCCTGTCCAGAACACCACTCAGCTCGCCAACATGCTCACCATCTTGCAAAACTTCACCATCCACGACCAGCCCAGCGAGCTCAACATGCGCACCTTCTTCCCCCAGCAGCTAACCGGCGTCTACTACGGCAGCCGCGCCAAATACGATGCCCTCATGAACCCGCTCCTCAGGAAGCTCAACGTCACCACGTCAGGCAAAGAGGTCTCGACCAAAGGCTGGATCGACACTCTGACCGCCTTTGCCTTTAGCCCCCTAGCTCAGCCCGAAATCTACGACAACCACGAGACTTTCTTCGCCAAATCACTCATGACACCCGCGCTGTCTGCCGAAGCCATCTACGCCCTTTCGGACTACTACTTCACCACCGCCCGCAACATCAAAGGCCGCGGCTGGTATCTCCTCATCGACATGCACGGTGGCGCTAATTCCGCCGTCACTGCCGTCCCCGTCAATGCAACTGCGTACCCGCACCGCGACAAGCTTTTCAAGATGCAGTTCTACGACACCACGTACGCCAACAATGGCACGTACAATCCCGAATGGTTTAGCTTCTTGAACGGCTGGGTCAGTGCGATTGAGAAGGCGAGTCCCAATGAGCAATTTGGCATGTATGTCAATTATGCGGACACGAGTTTGTCGAAGGACGAGGCGCACCGGAGGTACTGGGGTCCCAATTATGAGAGGCTGGTTAAGGTAAAGAGCGCGTATGATCCCAAGAAGTTGTTCGAGGGACCCCAGTTGGTGGGTAGTTAAATGGGTGCTTAGGTTATTAAGGGGGTTGTTGGCTTGCAGTGCTGAGGGTGTTTCACAGTTCATATTATGGTGGATTTCAAAGGTATATACTTCGTACTTCGTAGGATTATTGATTAGAATTCGGAATTGGATACATTGGTCAATCAAAATCGCGAATCATTCATGACCTGATGAGAAGTGCTAGGATCCGCCTTGAACGGCCCTGTTTCAACTTGCTGTTCGGGTTGTCCAGGACCTGTCGCACCTTGCGTCTTTGCTGTTATGAAAAGAACACTGATCACAAGAATTATCAGCGGAGGGATAAGGAAAGTAGAAGAAATGCCAATATTCTGTTCGCTTGATGTCCAAGCCAAGGCCTACTAGTACATGTTTATACCTGTCATCACAAAGCTTGACTACAAGAACTCGATGCCTACTCCGAAGCTCAGACCCTTCCTGCTCTCCTCCTTGGCGCGCATGACCAATGGAAGAGAGAAGTTGATTTCAAACCTTGCAACGGGATGCGCATACACGAGTCCAAGGCCAGCCGCTGCGCTCGGGAGTTCTGCCGTCAGGGTTGAGAATGATTTTTGGAGAGCACCATACACGTCGCTTGAGCTGCCAAAGGATCCATCTTCCTTCTTCGAGTTGGGGTTCTTGAGTGCGAGAAGACGACCACCATTGATGAAAGCTTGAAGACGAAGAGGTGTCTCCTTGCCAACACGTGGGATGGGGAGGAGCAGTGATGCGCCACCAGCCGCATAGATATCTCCGCCTAGCGCGTCAGAACCGTCACGGGGACCAAGTCCAGCGAGCCGGAAACCGCGGACGTTGTTCGGGCCACCAAGCTGGAAGCGGTCGTTGATGCGGGAAGCCTGGTATTTGTCCTCACCCGCCAACTTCATAGGGTAAAGAAGACCTCCCCGTAGGCCAGCAGTAAGAGTAATGCCGGTGTTTCCAAATGGAAGTGCGACTTGCGACTCAACTTCAGATTTCCAGAAGGCTGTATCGCCTTTCAGGGGACCCCAACCTGCGAGCTCCGACACAGACTTCATCATGTAGCCACTGCTAGGAAGAAGAGGATAGTCACGCTTGTCCTGGATCCAGGTATGCGTAATGCTCGACTTGAATGAATCGCCTGCATCGGCGCGGACGGAGGGCGAAGCGTTCTCAGCCAAGCTAGTGATCTGTCTCCAGATGCCTGAGTAGCCGAATTCGTGAGTGGCCCCATTCTTCATTCTCCAAAGGAGCTTCGAATTTCCACCCTTGAGAACCTCTTCATGGCTTGCCCAGCTCTTTAGTGTCGAGCTTGCGAAGCCGTTGACCTGGAACTTGAGATCGGGGTTGCTGAGGATCGGGCTATCAAAGGCGAGCGAGTAGGCTGAGCGTGTTCGTGTACCTAGCGATCCATGTGCATTGAGTGTCTCTGCTCCTCCAAACAAGTTGCGAAGTTCGGCGTGGACGTATGCGTCTGCTTCCGAAGCACCGGCCTCAGTTCCCGTCTTGATGGTGTAGGTGCCGCGCTCATACGCAGAGATGTATACATCGACATCGGTCGGAGAGGAAGTAGCAATGGTCTGGTTTGGTCGGTCGAGGTAGACTGAGATTGGCGATTTGAAGATACCTATTGGCTGTCAGACATGTGAAAGTGTGCGGGCAGGTGGGGGACCGTACCGAAACGATTGAGCTTGTCGGTAGCTTCGCCTACTTCTTTCAATGCTTCCTCAAGAGTGTATGGCTCGGTGCGGTTTGCGCTGAGGAGCGGCTCGACAACCCGCTCGAGGAAACTTCTCCGCGTGCGATTGGCATGAAGTACGCGGACCGACGATATCGTCACCGGGAGCGAAGTGTTGTCTTCGACCTGGCACCACATCAGCAATGGCCTGGAATTGCTCTTCCTGAAAGTATGCATACCAATTCCCCCAGCCTCTGCTGTGCCCGCTGCTGTTGAGCTTGCAATCGCGCGTTGAGCTCATCTTGCTGTCGCTTCTGCTCGTTCAGGTCCGTCCTGTTCTTGAGCCTTTCGAAGACCTGGGCCATCAATTAGCAGTCATCCTGCACTGACAGATGTCTGGAACGCTTACATCGTCTTCATGCGGCGAAGCCATTGGGCTGTAGTTGTCTGGGTGCGCAATGCTTGGCGATATTTCAGAAACCTTGATCTCGCCCACCGCAAGCTGACTGGAGCGCACGTGCCGCTTGCCTTCGGACCATCAACGTCGATTACATAGCACCGACACGTCAACAATCTCCTTTCAACCCTTCTACACTCACAACTACATATCATGGCGACACCGGCAGCCACCAAGCGCCTCACTAGAGAATATGCCACCATTTCAAAATCACCGCCGCCCTACATCACTGCACACCCCTCGGACAGGAACATCCTCGAGTGGCACTACATCATTACCGGCCCACCAGACACACCGTACGAGGGGGGCCAATACTGGGGTACCCTCAACTTCCCACCCGATTATCCTTTTGCGCCGCCTGCCATTCGCATGCACACACCTTCCGGCCGCTTCCAACCCAGCAGTCGACTGTGCCTAAGCATATCCGACTTCCACCCCAAGAGTTTCAATCCCGCCTGGGAAGTCAGTACGATTCTGACTGGTCTTCTCAGTTTCATGACGAGTGAGGAGATGACAACGGGTAGTGTTAGAGCCTCGGATGCCGAGCGCAAACTCTTTGCACAGCGCACGAGGTGGTGGAACAGCACAGGTGGCGGTACAAAGGCTATCGGCTCGGGAAATGCTGCCGGCGGTCAAAACGGCAATATTAGAGCGGGCGATGGCGGCGCAAAGTTCAGACACGAGTGGCCCGACGTAGACGAGGAGAATCTTAGGTGGATGAAGGAGAAGCGCATCGATCCAGCTACGGGTTTACCGCGGCCTGCGCCCTCACCGGCACAGCACCCGCCTTGCTCGCCAGACGTTTCTGGCCTGCGAAGGCGGCCCGGCACGAGCGCGACGGTTGTTCAGGATGCCGCGCAAATAGCACGGGATGCAGGCCAAGGCTGGCTGAGTCGCAATAGGTGGAGGATTGTTTTCGGAACCATGATGCTATACATCCTAGTGGCGAGGGTCCTGGGTGAGGGTGCCATTGTATCCTCCGCCTAAACAGTCATTCTTACGGTATAGCGAGCTGTCTTGTCTGGGTAACAAGGATATGGAACAGGCAGTGCAATAGGAGTTGGCAGAGGTCACAACACGTAGATGGAGACATTCACTTTTTTGGCGTTGGGGGTATTTTGGGCATACCCAAGCGGGAAGTTACAACGGGAGCGATAGACATTACCTTTGTGTCTGCTCCTGGCGATTTTCTTCTTCCTCTGTCTTCTCTGTCCTTTTTCTTTTCTCTTTCCCTCATTTCTCAAGGTCTACAAAGGACAAATTGCAAAGTTTTCATAACTGCGATATAATATCCTGTCAACCATTTTAGCTCTCTATCTGTCACTGCCTCTATTCCTCTCTGCTCTTTCATTACTCAAATAGCTTATATCACTGCAGTCCACTCCTCAACCCCTTTTCGCAGCTACCTAGCATCAAACATCTTAATACCCGTATTCTTTACTCTTTACATCTTCCTCCATCACCTTTCCCTCTGCTTCCCTATACCCCTCTTCCCCTCACGCTTATCCAATATCCACTCTCTTCCTCGCAAACAGTCTAGCCTCACCAGGATTGCCCGCTGCGGCGCCACCGCTAAAACTAGTCTCATTGAGGCTAGAAAGGGCTGAGAAGAGGCGTGCATGCAGGTCCGCACATGCCGTACCGGTAGTAGTGCAGTGGAGAAACAATGTAGAAACGAAGGAGCTAATGGAAGTCCTGTAGCGCCTGGCCTCTTACTCACTGTAAGGAGCTGCCTTTGGTGCCGTAAGACTGGATCCCACTGCTGTAGGGATTTTTCTTTCCGCTTTTCAGGGCTACGCCAGGAAAGTGAGGCGAAGAAGAGAGATCAGGAAAGTGAGCGGTGCGTCAATGTGACGCGTGGGCATAGCGCCGCTTGGTTTGTCAGACCTGGAGACGTGTACTTGTGGGATACAAGGACATATAGCCACTGTGCTGGTCGCAATGGCAGTATGTAGGCTTCGATTGGTGCGAGCTAGCTGCCACGCCCAAAGTGTAGAGAATTGGCTCTGGGCCGCTCTGCTATGGCTTGTGGTACCTTTTTACGCTTGAAGAAGGAGTTCTGATAGCAAGGGGGAAATGGTTGTGCGTGCATATATACTTGGGAGGGCAGGTGAGAGGAATATGTCGATACTGCTTCCCGATCGCCGAGTTCTTGATTTCCAGATAAAGGGATATAGCGTTGAGATACGTCTTCTCTAGATCACCGGCAAAAGGATGCACTTGTCACCTCTCTTCTCTCTCATCACATTGGCGAGCGCATCCACCTATGTGGTATGCCCTCCAGATCCCTCCAGTTTCCTTCTAGTCACGACATCGCAGCTCGCCGCCAGCACAGATCCTTCTCAGCTCGAGGCTGTGTCTGCGACCTCGCTTTTCGTAAGTAGATACAATAATACCGCTCACATGTGGGAATTTAGAGAAGATCATAAAATTGAATTTCCCAGAACCCTTTCCATCAGCCCGCTCTTCTGCTCCGCCTAACAGGCCCCTGATACGGTTCTCTCCCTGTTTTCACGCTCATAAACGGCACGCTGTCTACCATCTCCCAGGCACCGTTTAACAACGCGCAGTACCGGTATAACAGCACTGTTATGGAAGCAGGACGAGAACTGCAGTTTGTTGCGTCGGAACAGCCGGCCGAGAATACGGCGCTGTATCAGGGGTACTTGCTGACGGTTAACGATGAGAGAGTTGGTTGGACGATATGTAAGGGTGTGTTGAGTACAGAGGTGTTGACCTGGAAGGGTACGGCGAGTAGTTGTAGAAAGACGTATGTGCATGCTGTCATGAAGGCGCCGTACTAGTTGTATGAGGAGGAGATGTGCTCGTGTTATAGAACTTGTTGCAGATAAGTCTGCGGTTGTGGTTGTGCGATCGAACGATGAAGTGTGGTTTTGGCGTCTTGATGATGTCCTCATCTCGCATTCATCCTGTCGAAAAATCTTTGAGATAACCCAAGGCTCATCGAGTGAATTTCTCCAGATCGATACTCTGTTTTGAGGGTGTTTTCCGCCATGAATCTGCGTCTCATCTTACGTGCACCAGAAAAATCCGACACCACACCGTTTCAGCGTCGAGAAACCACGGACTTGCTGCGTCGATAAACTCTTCGGGTGATAGCCCTGCCATTGGACTCATGTGTGCCAAGGCCCTGACAAAGACGTCGCAGGTCGTTAGGCTTGTGCGCGCAAAAACGCAGTCTGTAATATGGTGTGGCATATTGTCACTGTGACTGCAGCGAATGCTTTGATGGCGTGCAACAGTGGTCGAAGAAAGCGAACGTGTTGGAATGTTCTAAGCGGAGTCTGGGTAACCTAGGGCTGTGTTCCGCTTATAAAACTTCGACTTGTGTAAGACGAGATAGAGAGAAGTTGGGAAATGGTTGGGACCTAAGTATGGTCATAGTCGGACTGCGAGTAGGTGTTTATGGGTATGGTCTTAAAGTTCGCCGTACGCTAGGATGTGCGCCTCCCTTCTTTACCGCAATCGCGAGCCAGAGTTCTGCTTATACTATTGCCTGGTGACCACTTCAGCTGATGCCCACATCCAAACTCAGTTTCGGCAGGGCGTGATGATACGTCGCCTTGCCAGGTCACGAAGAAAATGGCACCGCAAATATTTAGTAGCTGCCAGCGGTAACTTATCGATGTTGAGAGTTGGTAACACGCTGTCGTGGCGTTTGGAAGAAGGGTGTAAGCTGCGGTTATTAGCGCGTGTACGGGACGATGCAGACCGGTTGCCACAGTCAGCTCAGATTCTGAAAACGTGCGCTGACTGTGCTGCTCGTCGGAGGCGACCTCGTATGATACTTATAGCCTTTTGTAGGCGTATTGGATTCCGCGGCACATTTCTTTTAAGCATGGGATGCCCACCATGGTGTATGATGAAAGCTGCTGTCCGTATCAGCAGGTCGGTGCGCGCGACCTATGCAGGAGCATCGCGACCATACTTCGCCGACCCAATAGGTAAAGCCTGGACAGGAGAAGGACGACGGTCCGGAGATGCAGTGCAACACGAGGCCATCCCTTTACAACGTGATGTCCGATTGTGACGAAGCTAGAACTGTGGTGCATGATGCGATTGGGGGGTGGCGGAGAGAAAGACGTGCTATTGGTTCGTTTCCGGACCAGATACAGCCAATGAGAGGCGCGATACTAACATTTGGCAGCGGAGTGGTGCTGATGATGGTTGTTGAGAGATGAGCATGGACAAGAATATCCACTGTAAAGAACTTTCCAGGTCGGGAAACGTGGACTGTTAGGGGAATTTGAACGGAAGTACAAGGACCCGAGAGCAGTGATTGAGTCAGGCTGACCCACGACATGCAGGTACGGCAGTAGAGAAAGTCTTGTCATTGGGAAACAACAGTAGATTCTTGGTTGCATGTAATATTGGAGAGTGGGACTATTGCGGGTCTTGACCTGGCGCTGCACCGCATTTGACAGCCAAGTGTGGGATGCATATGGTATATCAATATGGTGGCTGATAGATTGTCTATAGTTGTACTAATATATCGCACATCTCAAATAACTTATAGACCGGTTGGTTGGGGTCCCAATCTCTACACTTCTAACATCTGTAAGTCTAACATCTAACATGCAAAGGGTACATAAGATATGGAGGCCAATGAAGGTCTGCAACAAGGAGAGCAGGGGCAGTTTCAAAGCTAAAGAGCTCCAATATCTTCAAGGTAAACAGACTCAAATCTAGATATGCAACTAAGTTTGCAACAATTGCCGCCCTCCTGGGGCCGTATGCTATGTTGTGTGCAAACATGTTTCAGTATAGAGATACTACCGTAGTTGTCATAATGCTGTGCACTGCTAGTTCCATTGATAGGGACTAGATAGAGAAAGATGCTTTTAGAAACGTCTAATAGTAGCTGAGTACTGTTAGCAGCGTTGAAAACACTAGAATATGCCTGGAAGCCGTAAAGTAGTTGTCGGTTAATGTTTAGCTGCTACTTTTCCATCGTAATTCTGGCGGTGACATCGCTGGAAGTAGGACTCAATGATGAGCTAGTAAGACAGCTACTTTCTCAGCAGGCAATGCTAGAAAACACTTCTCGAGCAATGGTTAGCTAGGCAAATCACGATTCACACAACAAGTACATTCGGAACAGAGATGCCGCGCACGCCAGCCAGCCGCTCTGCCATCCAATCCGCGGCGCGAGCGAGTGTACAACCCATCGGTTCTATTACTGAAAACGGCTCCGCAGGCGACCCAAGGTCCCGACAAAGTATATCCCAAGAAATGCTACATTCATGATCGCGTGTCTGACGAATTGGTGATGAGCGGAACAACGCAGCCGAGAGCTTGGATGTCAGCGGTCGGTGCCGCAGCATGCTTGGCACACGCCGCCTCCCACGTTGGATGCAACCTCTGGTCTCATTCAAACGCTTCGCTTGCAATGTCGTTACTACATACGTGCGTACGAATCACCAGTGCGAATGAGAACGCAGCAGCCGTGGTTCAGGCCCCCAACTACTTACACTGAATACTGCCCTAACCGTATAACGCAGCCCGACTGGATTAGACGTCATTTTCATTAAGCCTGGTTGCGAGACATCATGTAATGCCGCGCCAACGCCGAGTCGGAGACCCCAGAGCAGCATGTGTGCTCCGCTTCATCCCTACTCTAGCTGAATCCCGTGATCGAGAATCTGCTCGAGACTTCTGCCGTTCTAGCGTCTTGGACAGCCAGTCAGCCTTGCCGTACCTCTGGTTGTGGACCGAGACACCGTGACAGTGCCCGGGAAGAAGACAACTTAAACCCAACGAATACTCTGGAGCATGCGTCTCGCTAACGGGTGTTTTTACCGTATGACGTTACGAGGGTGAGGAGCTGTATGCAACCGTACTGTGCACCCACGGCATATGCAACTCCATCTTATTGGACGGACTTGTCAGAACGACATGGGGCCACCACCCAACCATGCGTTACCCCAGAAAACATTGCCAGGTTCCTGGAGGATCTGCATGTGTCGTGGTTCTGCGCCTTTTTGCGGGGTTTCCAACTTGGACAAACGCCGTCAAATGAGAACTGCCTTGCCTGCAGTCGAGGTGAAGGAAGAAATCAGGATTAGCCATCCGCACGGACTATACACCCTCACGCGCTCTTTCCACACTATTTAAGACACAAACGAGTAGTACTCCCGCTCTTGAAATCATTCTCTCCACCTTTCTGATCAACTTGGTTTCCCTGGCTACACCCACTTGAAGAGATGAGGGTATGTTCTCAATCACCTCGATACCCTCAGATGCTCTCGCTAACATGTCTGCTGCAGTTTCCCCAGATCTACAACGTTTACGCCATTTGCGGCTTTGCCGCTCTTGGTGGTATTCTCTTTGGTTTCGATATCTCGTCCATGTCAGGCGCTCTAGGCACCCCCGCCTACAAGCGGTACTTCGACAATCCTAGCGGCACCCGCCAGGGAGGCATAACTGCGGCTATGCCTGCTGGCTCACTCTTCGGCGCTCTGTCTTCCTCTTTCCTTGCCGATCGGCTTTCGCGTCGCACGGCTATCCAGATCGCTGCTCTCATCTGGATCATTGGAGCAATCTTCCAGGCAGCTGCAAACGGTGTCGCTCTCCTCTGTGTCGGTCGAGTGGTTGGCGGATATGCCATTGGCGTTTGCTCCGCGATGGTTCCAGTCTACCAGGCTGAGATCGCACCCAAGAACATCCGTGGTCGCGTCGTTTCACTACAGCAATGGGCCATCACATGGGGTATCTGTAAGTACACCATATGCCTGGTTTTCTCTTTTCTACTGTTGTTTTATCAGAAAAATCATTGCTCACGCTGACACACCTCGTAGTGATCCAATACTTCATCCAATACGGTAGTTCCTTTGTCGATGGAGGTGTCAATAACCCCAACCAATCCACTGCTGCATTCCGCATCCCATGGGGTATCCAGGCCGTTCCTGGAGCGCTCTTGTTCATTGGTTTCTTCTTCTTTCCTCGATCTCCACGTTGGTTGGCTTCGAAAGATCGCTGGGAGGAGGCTCTCCAGGTCCTTGCCAATCTGCACGGTGGTGGCGATATCAATCACCCCAAGGTCCTCGCCGAGTACAAGGAGATCGAGGAGGCTCTGGCGTTTGAGCGTGAGGTCGCTGAGACCAGTATCACTGCCCTTGCCAAGCCTCGTATACTCAAGCGTGTCATCCTCGGCATGTCTATTCAAATGTGGAGCCAGCTGACAGGTATGTTCGCCCCTTGGACTGGATAATCGCTTCCTTTATCAAATAGAAGGCCGCTAACCATTCCTAGGCATGAACATCATGATGTACTATATCATTTTCATTATGAGAGGGGCTGGCATCGCCGATGAGCTCCTTACCGCATCGATACAGTATATCATCAATGTGGTCATGACTTTGCCGGCCATTCTTTACCTTGATAGGTTCGGTAGACGTCCAGCTTTGCTTGGTGGATCGTTTTTGATGGCCGTTTGGCTCTATACTACCGGTGCTCTCCAGGCCTCTTACGGCCACGCTAATCCCGACAAAACCGACAAGGATATCTCCTGGGTCGTTCCGCGTGAGCGCACAGACGTTTCGAAGGCCATTGTAGCGTGCTCGTACCTCTTTGTTGCTACATTTGCGACCACCTGGGGACCTGTCTCTTGGACGTATCCATCCGAGATCTTTCCCGCCAAGGTCCGTGCGAAAGCCGTCAGTCTTGCTACTGCTACAAACTGGACATGGAACTGTATCCTCGCTTTCGCCGTTCCCCCTCTTCTGTGGTCCATCAACTGGAAGATGTACATGATCTTTGGTACCTTCAATGCCGTTGCATTCATCCACATGTTCTTCACCGCACCAGAGACAAAGGGCAAGACCCTCGAGGAGATGGACGACGTCTTCGATTCTGGACTGCCTGCCTGGAAGGCCGGTAAAGTCGAGTCGCGTCTTGACAGGGTCACCCGCGATATCGAGGACGGTAAACTCAAGGTTGGTCCCCGCGGCCATGCTCAGGTCGAGGACGTCAATGTCGAGACCAAGGTCTAAATTGTCAATCATGCTTCTTGATTGGTTACTTTGGGACTAGTGTATCCCTGGACGACTACCTCTTAGCTAGGATTAGCTTGCTATGATTGTGCCTTTACAGATATGATTTGCTCACCTTGAGCATCCAATTCATTATGTTCTTTGTATACCTGACTCCCTGAACTAAAAAACCCTTCGCCGTGATAAGTCCATCGATCTCGTGCTGCACAACACTGATCCTTCCTGCCCAATGCATGACGTGCGTTATTCTCAGTAATGGTTACCAAAATCGGTTTAGCGTAGGTAATGTTGTTACTCTTACCCTACGTGCCACCAAAGCACCTTTACCACACTCTTCAATGAGACTCAGCTTCCATCTAACTTACATTACCAGATGTGGCTTGGACCACTGCCACTTACACCTGAAACTGATTCCGAGATTCCGGCAGACCTGTTGCGTATTACCCGTCATGACTACTGTAGTGATTGAAACTCTCACCTCAACCTGACCTATACCCAGTTCTAACCCTGCTAGCAATTTGACATGGCCCATTGGCTTCTTGTGTTGGTGAAGGTGTCTCTCTCCTTCACCTCGACTTATACGTCTGCCTATACCAAACTATCTCACAACCAGCAAGGACTTCGTCAACGTCTACTTTAACCCCTTCAAACACTCTGCATCGACAGCTACAGGCACTAAAAAAACCTCAGAGAACCGCCAGTCCCGCGGGCGACAATGAGCACCTCAAAGCAGCAAGCAGTTCCGTCTTAACAACCCCAGCCCGCAGCTCCCCCTCCTACACGAGCACAAAGAGTAGGACAACTAGATATGTTTGTCAACATGTAAGTTGTAGGCCAGTTTCTCTACTGGTACGTCCAACATTAATGATTCCAAGGATTGAAGGTCCAGCTATAAGCGTGGGCGTTGGACAGAAAGAAAACCTCCGGACTTTTGTCCTCCCTTGCCGTCTCCTCGCCCAACATTCATTATACGTGTATAACTACTTGTTTCCGTCTCAATCTTCCTTTGAAAGCACAAGGAAACGAAAACTATCTCAAGTCAGCTGTGAGGCGGATTCAGTGGCGAATACAGTCAAAACCAAAGGAACCGATGTGGTGATAAAAATCGAGTGGGATGTTGATGAAAACGAGACGAAAGAGGAAGAGGGGGAGCCGATGGTTCATCTCCAGTTCCCAGATGTTGATCCCATGATCTTCAATCTCTTTCTTCACTTCATCTATAAAGATGCGTATCCACGAAATGTCGATGCAGTCATGCCGTCTGTATGTCATCAACAGTATTCATATCCGTCGACGATACTGAACCCGATCCCTCAGGTACCACATCAGCATACAAGTATTAATCTTCCCGTTCCTACCAACCCGGCTCAGCGCCCACGTGTACCCGCTGGGGCATCTTCATCGACGAACATTCCCGGTAAATCCATCACAGCGCACCACGGCTCCCAAGCCAGCACCAGCGCTATCAACAGCAAAGCCGCAGACAAGCTCCCACAACCCACTTTAACTCAACAGCCTCCACACACCTCTTCGACGTCACCTCCGCTTATCTCCAATTCAATCCGGCCACCGCCTTTTACCTTCCAACTCGCAAACACCAGCCTATACTCTATCCACGCACCCGCAAGCATCCAAGCGCACTTTCTAGGCTACCACCTCGGCGCATGCGCTTTCATAAACTACACCATAACTCGTGTTCACAGTGCGATTGGGACCGGCCTCCGTCTGACACCGCACCTCGTCTATGCCGTCTGGTACCGTACAGAGTCGCTACCGCAAGCGCCCTTGCGCAGGCTCTTGCTCGACTACCTGGTCACGTACTGGTCGCACCCCACACCAAACACAAGAGCGTTGTATATCTACCCCGACGAACGCAGTTGGGAGATGCTATTTGATCACTGCAAAGACCTGAGGAATGCTTTTTTTCGTGGCATGCAGAACAGAGTCAAGGTGGCTGGCCCGGAGGCGTATTATATCACAAAGAAGATGATGGTCGACAGTAATTGGGAACTAGTTGGCAGAGGCCAGCAAGGTGGTGCTAGTGCCGGTCCTCGTGCCAGTGCCGGTCCTGATTCTGGCGCTGGGGAGAAAATGGGGGGTATGGCCCAGAGCATGTGATGGTCACGACTACGAATCTCGACTCATGGGTGCAAAGCGGAGGGAACACAGGGTGCTCTGGGAGGTCAGAAGTCTTTGATCTGATGTTTCAAGATGGCGATTGGTTTAATTTCATACGACTCATCAGTCTATGGGAACCTTCCTTTGAGCAGGCTTGACGACAGAAACTCAGTACTCCGCCACTGCCATTGGCGGTATTTTCGGAGGATTCATTTTTTGAGTCGGTCGGGCTGAGCAGAAAGTTCTTCCAAGCTCAAAGCAATGAGTAGCTGAGCACATGTATGAATGCTGAGTTCAATCTTAGCCTAATAGTCGGTTTCTCTTCAAATGTATCATAGGCATCATAATTCAGTTTGCCCTTCACTTCTTATTTCAAGATACCAATTGAATCGTGACGTCAAGCCCTAATCACTCACCTCATCTCCTATGCCGGATAACAGACAAGTCAGTACTCTGGCACTGCATGCTGGGTAGCGTACTGCGCATTCTTTTATCAACAAATTCATAGACATCAAAAGCCAGATTTTATTTAATCTACAAGATACCAGGTGAGTTGGACTATTGGATTCTAGCCAAAGTTATGCAGGCTGGATAAACAAAGTATTAGTGCTCTAGGCACTGCAACTTGAGTACCAACGCCAAGCATACTGAGCAGAATTCTTTCGAATATATCGTACACATGAAAAGCCAAATCTCCTTCCTTATCGTAAAATACCAGCTGATTTATGAGATCAACCGCAGACCACTCATCCCATCTCCTGATCAACCCCAACTCCTGCCATGTGACATAAGGCCAATGCCCTCAATACTTCCAAGCATCCGTAACCCTATCCTTCCACTCCCGCTCCATATCCATCGCACACTTCCTGCAGCACACCAAGTGACAAACTGCGACATCACACTCCCAAAGTTCCTCTTTAACATCCTCGCCACACCGGTGACAAAAAACCGGTACATGAACGTGCTCCTTGCGTCCAGTAGGGGTGCGAAGATAAGGACGAACTTGCAGACTGTTGATGGCGGCTTCATCGGGGATGGTCTTCAGGTTAGTGGGGTGGAGGATATGGCCGTTCTTGATACAGTAGTGCTCCTTTGATACAGTTCGTGGGGGAGGAGGAGGGGGTCGAAGGGGAGGGTGTGGTTTTAAAAGGGAGACTGGAGGTGTCTGTGGGTCGGTAAGCATGTTGATGTCGGGGCGCCCGGGTGCAGGACGCTGTTTGGCGTTGTCGTACGTGGAGGTCCAGTCCTGAGCTAGGATGCGCGACTGTTCACGTGGAATTTTCGCCTTATTGGCGTTGTCAGTGCGGTTGTGCTTTTGGATGGTCAAATGACTGGGCATGACGGTGGGCTGCATGATGTTAGTCGTTTCACTGCGAGTTGAGGCATACTTACGTACCTCTACGTCTCGAGTGCGTCCCTTGAAAGGGGTGGGGGTTTCCTCATTCTTGAAACAGTACTTTGTAGTGAGAGGTGACTTTGCTCCGCTGGAAGGTGCGGGACTGGGCTTGTCACCAGATGGAATCGCATTCGGTCGTCTCCTTGGCGGAATATCGACAAGCTTGACCAT
Source organism: Curvularia sp. ZM96 (assembly GCA_022457065.1). Classification (NCBI taxonomy): domain Eukaryota; kingdom Fungi; phylum Ascomycota; class Dothideomycetes; order Pleosporales; family Pleosporaceae; genus Curvularia; species Curvularia sp. ZM96. The sequence continues at coordinate 3,906,671 of JAJGBQ010000004.1, read as the reverse complement.
ACCCGGCGTAACACGTGTAATAGTCATGATCTTGGCTTCGCAAACGACAGGCTCTTCATCTAGATCGATGCTGCTGCGAATCGAGACCAGGTCCTCGTCTTCGTCCTCGAACCCGTCGCTTTCAGACTCCTCGGGCGGAAACAAATCCGGTCTGATAGCCCTGAATTCCTCTTTCATCTTAAGATGTGACTCTTTCAAAGCACTAACTTCCATATCCATTAGAGCTCTAGAACGGTCATTCTCGTCTAGCTTGGCCTTGTATGCGGCAAGGTTTGCTTCGGTTGCCTCGAGATCCAATAGAGCTCCTGAATGATCGTTCTCGTCTATCTTCGCATTGTATGCGGCAAGACTTGCCTCGGTTGCGTCAAGAAGGTGATCCTCCACTTCTTGTAAAGGACTACGGTGGGGAATGGCGGCTGGCAGCTGATGGACAAGTCTTTTCAAGTCAACTTCTTCAGTGGATTTAACGGCAGGTTCTGTTCCTCCAATGCCGTTATTCTCTTCCGAACCTGTTTCTGACGGGGAGAGGTCTTCCTTGTCTAACGTATAGCAAACCTTTGGTTGGTGTAATGAAGACGTGCGAGACGGTGGCTGTAGGCCGCTGAAGTATGAAACATCATGTTCATATTCAGATATGAGTTCCAACTCGGTGTTGTGTTCGCAATCTTTGTAGGAACTATGCAGCTCGTCATGCGATGCTTCTGTGATAGGCGGCATTCGATCAAGTGATTTAGGGACCTTCTTGCGCTTCCGACGTCGAGGGGTTTCGGTAACCGGTCCAGCAGCTGGAGGGTCTAGAGGAATACAAGCTTGGAAGTCAGAACCACTGCTGTGGTAGTCCTCGCTTTCCTCTTTTAGATGCAGTGTTGGATGTTCAATTCTAGATCGCTTCGAGTCAGTTTCATGCTTGAAGCTAGACGCATGGGTTGACCGTAAGCCTAACATTCGTTGCACTTTCTTAGTGCTGGCTTCCCAAAGGCCCTTGGCCTTGTTGGTATCGGTTCCAACATCCTGTTCTTTGGGTTTGGTGTCTTTTACTGGCCAGAGCTTCAAATTGGTTAGTGAATATGAAGACGCTTGTTTTTTCAAAGTCGATGTTACCAGCAGATCATCAAGTCCATCGTCATCTGGATCTTGACTGCCTAAAGATCGGCTTCGGGTCCTAGTATGATCGCGATCAAACCCTAGCATCTCCAAGGCTTTGCTTGGTGTATCCGGAGGTAGAGGAGAAGATACTGGAGGGGGGGACGCAGGTGAACTTTTGGGTCGGTCATTGTCCTTGAACTTGAAGCTAAATAGGGGATGCTTCTTCTTGCCGTCTGTTGATGTGCTCGAGCCGCTCCCAAACGAGGCCGCAGATGAGTGCCTGTAGGTCGCGCTGCCCGTAATAGCTGGAAAAGGTTCTAAGAGAGTCGGGAGACTCGAAAGTCCTTCTCCATCAATACGTGGCTCCGAAGTAACACCTTCGTTGTCCGCCACACGGAACGGCTCACGACTGAGATCGGGGGTGGTATTCGAGCGTTGATTACTGGGTCGACGCGTGATACGGCGGCGACCTTTCTTGTTCTTGCCCATTATAGCGTTCGTGTGCTTTGCAGGACTGACAAGTTGAGTATCACGCCGGCTGCTGTACTGGCGAACCTTTGATAGGCAACCGACAGCAAATTTTTGGGTTGATAGGACTGTTTTTGGGTAAAGTCAAAAAGGTTTCGCTCACATTGTGGGCTGAGCGCCGAACTCGGTTTGTTGTCCTGGGGTTACTAAGAGCAAACGGAGCGTGTGGCCACGCGATAGCGGCCGAGGAAAGGGAAGGCGCGGCATGAAGGTGACGTCGTCAAAAGCGACAGTGAAAGCGGAACGGCGAGGGATCAGGACTCGAGGCGCATAGATTCAGATGTTGCTGCTCTAGAGCAACAACGCATCACATGAGTATATCGACAGTGTTGAAAAGGCAGGAAGCGATGGCACTAGCTACAACAATGAAGCGTGACCAAAAAGGGTAAGAGGTTGGGAGAAATGAAGGAATCAGATTACAACTATATACTTCTACAGAACGTTCGATATCTGGGGTATCTTGTGTATACGCAACGGTGCTACAACATGCTAAAGTCCGTGTGCCACCCGTCTCTGTGCACTCGTCTCAAACCCAACGTCACGTAACACCCAAATGCATTCTCGACCAAAAACGCTTGCAAGATCTAGAGAAAAGGAATGTAAACGATACCCAGAACCACTGGGGGGATATGTCGCACGCCGGTCTTATCCATCAGCACATATCGTCCAGTCTTCCACTTGGTCTTGTGCCACGATCTAGTGTGCTTCTACTTGTCACCCTGAGGGCTGCTCAGTTTGGCAACCTGCTCAGCGACGCCACTACTGCCACCGCTCGCTTTGCTACCCTCTGGCGAGGCAGAAACGTCCGCGGCATTTCTCAGCCCAACCCCACTGATCCGGCCAATAGGTGCTTCAGTTGAAGGGGACGTTTGTTTACCTTCTTCATGAGCGGTTGTTGGCTCAATAGACTCGATCGAATCCGGCTCAGCGGTCAGTACAGGAGCTTTATTCTTTGGGCTTGCACCAAGGCCCCTGTGAAGTTCAACGCCAGGCCCGTGGAGAAAGTCAGAGATATCTGCTTGGCTAGTGCCCTTGCCTTCTGGTGTCTTCGGTGGAAACTCAGAAGGGCTTCGCGGGCTTTTTGGGTTATTAGGCTGGAAGAACCGCTGGACAGCGTTACGGTCGTCGAGCTCGTCTTCGTCATCGCTGGTCTCGTTGAAGTAAATGCTATCCCAGTCACCAGATCCTATGCTGTGGGTCGAGTCGGTGGTGTTGGATCTCTTTGGAATTCTCAGGCTGGGCGGTTGCAGAGGCGTCAACTCATCAGCTACCTCGCGCATCTCACTATCCGAACGCTCAACAGGTGGGTGTTGATTCTGTTGGTCCTTGACGCGCTCTCCGTCTTTGCCAATAGGCTTATCCATTGGCTGTGCTCGCTCAGTGGCAGGCTCAAGCTCAGTGCGCGTGTTAGCCGAGTACGTGTCGGCAAAGTGCGTATCGCAAAGATGTTTAATGACAGGCCATCCGTACGCGTTGGCAAACATACGGCGTACTATGATGTTGTTGTGGGCGTCGGGTTCGAGCCTAACCAATACCTTACGCCATGAGAGATCTTTGTGATAGGCGCGAGCGATCTTCTCTTCCACACGCATCACACTCTCGTCCACGCTCGCTATCGATGTTTGGCTGGCAGAGCTTTCACCTGAAAAATTGCGGGTGGGCTTCTTCTTGACCGGCGGTGGAGGGATATCTTCCGGATGATAAATTCTGTCATGAAAAATGGCGCGTGCTCGGGTAGTTGGATCGTTGATCCATGAATGTGGAGGTACAGGCGGGTTGATCAAGTCGCCAGCTGACTCGAATATTGTTGTCTTCGGTGGCGCCAAATTGCTTTGTGGGTTGTCGACAATGGAGTCACCACGTGTCGCTTGCGGTCTTTTCTTTTGCCGGCTCGTACGGGACGATGATGATGACGAGTTTTCTGCTTCCGGAGGTGATTGCTCGCCTTCATCGTCCTTGTAGATGGTCTGACTTCGCGAGAACATCTTCTTGTCGCGCGACGTATGCTTTCCTGTTGGCCTGATATAACTCCAGAGCTGCATCAGGGTGTTTTGTGGCTGAAAATACTGGTAATCTGCACCTTTCCCTTCTGGGTTTTTCTTCTGCCCTTCTATCACTTGATGTGCTGCTGAGTCTATTGAAGGCACTTGCGTTTCGTCCTCCTGATTGGTAACATCGGCGCCTGGCAAGGGTACAGCTGTATCGTCGCCATGGAACGTTGGAGAATCGACTCCTGAACTTTCATCGTCTGCAAAGCCAATCCTAGAAGGGTTGGGTGAAGAGTTCTGTCCTGTGAGTTGGCCATAACTCCACACAGCAACAGTACCAATAAGGCCGTTCTCCCGGCGGGCTTTTTCCACCCTACCCAGTCCTCTCCAGTCGAGGAACAAGAGACAGCTTGTACGCAATGGCACTATACCATCGTTGACAACGTTCGAGTAGACGGTGCGATTCCGGAATCTACGCAGAACCTGGTGGGCGGGTCCCGTTGGTAGGATGCGTAGTAGAGGTTTAGCGCCAGGGTCCTCCTGCGGATCTTGGGTCTGGGTCCCAAACACATTGCCCATGGCAGTCCAGCCACTCCTGGCTAGTGTTGGTGCTCTCCAAGTCAACCCTAGATCCTGCCCCGTTCTGCCGACCAGTCCAAAATCCAATGCAAACTTGACGTACGTAGGGTTTTCGTTACTCAGACCCAAGAAAGGAGATGCCAGAGCGATGAAATTGACGGGCTTGATTGTGTCGAAGAAGTGAGGCGAATGCTTGTGAATGTATGCGATAGCGTACGTTTGTACAAGACCACCAAGAGAGTGACCGATAAAGCTGATACTGGTGAACTTGTATGCACGTTTATCCCGACCTTTGAACGAGTGGTGTATACTACTTCCTTGATGAGCGGGTATGCCTTCGTCCGCCTTGTCTCTTGTTGGTGAGAAGGTATTGGAAAGCTTTTGGCCTACAGACTTCTTGATCGGAAGGTATGGTTGGTCGGGATATGTCAGACGCAAGACGTGTTTGGCAAGTCGCTTCCCCAGGTACTGGATACCACGTTCAGTGCGTATGACATTGCCGTCAAAGCCGCGTACAACGACTTCCTCATCCTGATCTTCGTCTTCTTCGTCGGCATCGGATATCTCGTCTTGGCCACCAGACAATGGTGCGGTTGATGTGTCCTTGTTTGCAGTCCTGTTTTTGGCATCTTTCTGTTCTTTACGCCGCTGCCGCCGGCTTTCCCGCGCTTGCCTTGCTGTCGCATCGATGCTCTCTTTCAGATATAACATGTCTGCGCCGAGGTTGCTATGTAGTCCATGTGTTACTATCACAAGATGTATGTTTTTTCTTTTCCGCTTGCCGATCTCTTGTGTATGGCCATGGTCGTCATTGTGGTCCTTGGAATGCCTCTCGTTGCCCTGTTCCTCATCTTTCCATTCCGGCAGCTCGGGCTTGTTCCACAAACTTGTAGTATCGTCAACTACCAACTTGACTGCCTTGGAGTAGACCCCTTTTGGCTGCGCTGCGTGGTTCGAAACATGTTTCTGGCTACCCTGCTGGTGGTCCTGGACTTTTCCTGGTGTTCCATGAGTATTTCCTGTGACGGCGGTGAAGCCCAGGTCGAGCGATCGCTCGTCGCGTGCCACCAGTAATTCGTAGCTTACTGACGCGGAGTTGGAAAAGATGATTTGTGACGCGATCTCAATTATCCAAGTGACGCTCTTTGGGGTGGCGTTGAAGTCGGGAAGCTCAGTCCTTGCATGTTCGGGGACCGTCAATTTCGTGTTCCAGTATCCACCAGCCTTCACATTGGGCTCAAAGTCTGGGGCGCCGTAGATTTTGGCATCGTCGTTCTTGACGTTGGGGTTGAAGGTGGAGGGATAGGCAGAGACGTGAATGGTATACGGTCCATGGAGGTATGCGGCTCGCAGTGGTATCGCCGACGAGTTTCGTATGCGGACATGGAGAAAGGGAGGTGGTGGCAATATCCGGTCTTCGGATGGCGTGTATGTAAGTGTGTATCTGCACAGGGTCTTAGCACCGCTGCAACACTGAGGGTTCGAGCGCTTTGGCGTGCTCTAAACCATGCTACACATATCTACGCATGCGTGCCTATGCTGAAACTCACCTCACGACCTCGCCCACTTTGACGCTCCCCTTTTGGTGTAACAGCAACATTTTTAGCGCACGCTTCTGCTCGGCTTGCAGCTCTTTGCGCGACTTTGTACACACGAAGAATGAGGGCTCTGGAAGTTTGCGGCCTGCGTCGGCGATTTGTGCGTTGGAATAGGTGCGAGGCGTGAGAAGCATTTAGCGGATCCAGCGGAGACGGTGACAACCAATGGACAGCAGCTGACAGCGCGTCATAGGGCTGGCGGAGTCGTCGCTGGTCGGATCGTAATTGTTATGTAACCAGGATAGCGGAGAGCGTGAGTGGGTGCCAGAAGAGGGGACGATATGCCATCGGTGGATTCGAGGTTGACGATCTGAACTGGTCACGCACGCGCTTGCTCGCTGCAGGGTCATGGCACGTCATTTACTCGCGTGGCATGCGCGCCGCACGAGGTCGCTGCCAAGGAATATGCACCTTCAGCCTCCCGCCACATGTTGAAGGCTTGTATACGCCTAGTCGTCCGGGGTGAGATGCGACAGACGATACCCCAAATAACTGACGTTGCAGGCTATCCGCGCCAAGAAACCTTCGTGCCGGATCCGCCTCCACCCGGCGTTCGTATTGTCATCTACGAAGTACATACGATTACCACCTGGACATGCCTTGGCCTCTGTGCTGGCATCAGCAACAGTTGAAAAAGAAAATCAGAAATATGACGTTAAACCCACATCTCTCGACTAGAAAATGTGACTCGGAACAAAAAAAAACATAATTTTCCAAGTTCACTATGACGATACTGGGGTATCTTCTATGCCCGTCAAATACCTGACTAAAATCATTTCAAAATTAGGGTATCCTTGCGGGTCATGAACAACACCCCAAGACCCAAATGCGTAAGCTGTGTCGTAGATCATCAATGACGTTGGCTCATCCGTGGCACCCCAATCTTCGTCCGTCTTTTGTACTGTATACCATTTTTATTTTTGGACCTGACATGGCTGCATGGCTGAAACCCGGTCATACCATGTGCCCATGCGATTTGCAATCAGATGACCTTCTATTCTGATCTTCAAAGAGCCCTCCATGACATCTACTCGGCAAACAGAGATTGCAAAATCAACCCATATGCCTCAGCCGCCTGCACGAGTTCATCTTGGCTCAACATCTCGTTGGGTGTATGAGCAACCTCGATTGTGCCCGTGCCAAACAAGTACCTCTTCTCCACCTGTGGCAAGTTAGGGATATCGGTACCGTAAAATACCGGCGCAACTTCTAAGCCCTCAATATCAGTGTCTAGAATCTGAGCGATGCTCGCGGCTCCAGCGTAGGTAAATTCAAATGTAGCATTGGCTTCTTTTGCACGACTGGCGATGGGAGAAAGCATGCCAGATAACATGTCCTTGACAACGTCGGCTGCGTCGTCTTCGCTCCTGGCTACTCGAACGACTACGGTCGCGTTGGCATCGGCAGGTACAACGTTGCCGGCGACTCCGCCGGCTATCATGCCCGTATTGAGTGTCGTAGCGCCCAGCAGCTCACTTTTAGGGAGAGCGGGTTCTAGCATATTCAGAGCATAGACGGCGTCAACAATATAGTTGATGGCGCTTACACCAAGCCACGGGTAGGCCGAGTGTGAGGCTTTACCTAGAGCTTTCAGGGTCATGCTAAAACTGCCTTTGTGTCCGCTCGCGAGCTTTCCCTCTGTCGGTTCACCAAATATGCCGGCACGGAAGGTCGTGTTGGATGCATACTGGGCAAAAGCCTTCATTCCTGCACCGCCGGTTTCTTCGCTAACGACAAAGAGCATGCCTAGGCTGGTTGTTTCATTGCGAGACTGGAGGAATTTGTGTGACGCAATAATCATCGTTGCAACTGGACCTTTGGCGTCAACAGTACCTCGGCCAGAATGGTAGGTCGTGCCGTTCTCCTCAAGACGCTTGAATGGGTAAAATGGTGGCACCTGAATTCTCGTTAGCGGTTATGTGCGATGAATGTACTCCAGTTGTTATGCGTACAGTGTCAATGTGACTGGTGATGAGAACTTCAGGCCATGCCCCTTGATCTTTCAACTCTTGTGGGTAGGCAAAGACGTTGTAGGTGCCTGTATCACCGACTGGTACTTGTTCCACATAGTAGCCCAACTCAGTCAGATATTCCGATACGAAATCAGCACATTCGACCTCTTCCCCAGAGATGGAAGGGATGTTGACCAGCTGTTCATGGAGACTAAAAAGCTCATCAACCTCATCCGTAGAGAGTGAGGTTGTCGAGGTCGACCCTGAGGGGCTGGGAGAGCTCAAAGCAGACGAGGTTGTTGAAGCTTGAGGTGCTGCGCTAGCTAGTTGAAGGGCAACTAGCCCTATTAGAGATTTGATTAAGACCATAGTATCGGTTCTTTTGCGGGTTCGAACAGTGTTGGGAACGTGACATGAACTTCTTGGGGTCTTCATCGGGTTTTATACCTGAACATCAGCCTAGGCCATGCATAGGATTTGTCCACATCGGGTTGAAGGAAGCTTTCCTTGCCTTGGTATGAAGCCTTCCATCAAGTGGATTTCCAATTGTAGGATATGCGAGAATAAGCAATTCAGAGGTTGGCATACGTCGTTCGTCATCGGAGTCTATAGTGATTGGATGATTGTATGGGAATACCAAGACCTTATGCAGCTATAACATGGATAGCGGCCTCTTTACTAGTCTTTTCGACATGCCTAGAGACATGGACTAAATAAACCAAAGTTGGATGTAATAGCTGTGCTGATGATCAGAATGAGAGCGAGATTATCCACATAACTATAGAACTCTTGAGTCAATGTTACTGGTCTTTTCGGTCACTATAAAGTTTAGACGAATGATGTCAAATGGCAGCAATGTTGCAAATGCGGGGTGAAGAGCTGTTATCGGGCCCAGGGTTGAACTAAGCGTGATCTTGGCAGCCATGGCGGCATGAGAAGCGTCTTAGGTATTCGAGTGTCCTGCCCGTTTGGGTGAGGCAAAGTGGGTGCTGTTGGATCTGTAGATGTGCCGGATATACGCGCAGAGATGTACAGATAAACACCCAAGGCGGCCAATGACAATATGGTGATCAGCCTGCAACTAGACCTGGCAGCTTCCGGTGTCGCTCGTATTTTGTAGTAATAGAGCTCTGTATCCTTCTCCGATGCGGAACACGAGCTCAGGTAAGGGATAATCGCAGAGGTGCATCCTTCGCTTTGTTCCTATTGGGTACCTCGAGATCAAGCGTCGGCACACGCATGGATCGCTGCCACGAAAAAGAGAACAAACTTTGAGAGATAACCGACAGAGCCAAATGAAGAGCTAGGTTAGCACAAGACCCAAGGAAATGTTTGACGGTGCTGAGTTTCAAAGGTCATCGACGTTGGCTGATTGCTTCTCCGGTTGCTGAAGCCAAAGGGCCTATTCCGAGAGCAAAGTGACAAAAGCTGTGCTCTAGAATGGGCTGCACCCTACTCGCAGGTCATGTTCAGAAACACAGGACCAAAAGCGGATAGCGCGCCGCTCTTGACCGACTGACGTGCACATCCATGCATCACCAGGCCGCTGAGGCTACTCCACACCGTGCTAGGCTTGCACTTTCGCTACTTTTGCTTGCGGCTCCCTGTGCATTCTTTCCCCATCTACACTCACAACCCCGCCCAAATCCCTCTGAAGCCTTGTCATCATGTTCGGCTTCATCGCCGACGGCCTGACGTACGTTTTACCCCGCCCCCACGCTTCTCAATGTTGAGACAAGCTCCGCCGGAGGCGACCTCATGTGAACGTGACCGCCCAAAGTGTATACCTCTCATGCTACGCCTTGTGCACGAGTCCTCGGACCTCTGCAAGATTTTCTTTTTCATACGGATGCACAGCCATGAAGTAGCTTGCTAACAATTCAGCAGCGTCGTCACCACAGTCTGCTTCCCCATCTTCGCGTCGTACAAAGCCCTCCACACCTCAGACCCGGCCCTCCTCGCACCGTGGTTGATATATTTCGTCGTCCTATCCGCCTGTACTACCATAGAGAACACCTTCGACTTCATCCTGAGCTGGGTACCTTTCTACTCATGGATCCGGTTCTTCGCACACCTCTACTTGATCCTACCCGGATCCCAAGGTGCAAACTACATCTACCAGGAGCACATGGAGCCATTCCTATACCACCACGAGAAGGAGATTGATGATTTCATAACCCAAAGCCATGACCGGGCCAAGGCGGCAGGCATGGCATACGTCGAGATGGGCATCGAATGGGTACGGGTCAACCTACTAGGTTTCGCACCTCGCAAACCAGAGGCACCCAGACCGGCTGGACAGACCTATGCACAGAGCTTGATGAGCAGGTTTCAGATGCCTGCAGCAAGGGGCAGTAATGACCTGTACGGTCTTGTGAACCAGGCACTCAGTGGAGCAAGTGCACTTTACAGCGCTGGCACTGCTGAAACAAGAAATGCTCAAGCATCCGACTTGAGCCGCGGAGCAGCAAACCTTGTCCCAGATTCAATCCGCAGCAACGAAGATCGACTCAACTACGTTGCATCGCAGCGCCAACGCCTCGAAAATCTCCTCCAAGCATTCGACCGCGAACAAGAAAACATCCGTACACAACAGGCAGGCGGAACACATTATGAAGGCAGCAGGAGCAGCGGCAGTCTCTCCCGCAACAGGAGTGAAGCTGAGTTTGATAGAATCGAGCGTGACGAGTTGAGCTCCGGGTCAGACCGACCACCATACCCCATCACACCACCTCCTATGGACCGGAGAACGAGCAGTGGGTGGATGCCATGGAACTGGCAGCGCCAAGATGCACCTCAGGACGATCCCCTTGCATACGGACGTGAGCCGGGTCAGGTGAGGAACAGGACAAGGGCATCAGGATTTGATCTTGGGGACCGCTAAGAAACGTCCTCATAGCACTCCAAGCCTGTGACATGAATCTATTTTTTCTCCTTTGGCGTTTTGGTGGCAAAAGTAGATGGACCCTCACGACTGTATGATAGAGCCGTGCCTACTCCTCCAAGTTAACTCGTAGATGTGAGTGAAATGGGGCTGTCCCGGTATTGCTACAACCAATATATACATATCTATACATGCATTTCTCCACATAACACCGCTCAATGCATATGAGCATGCATTTGTGTCTATAGCTTGATTTCCTTAAAAGGATACTTCGGGCTGTCGTCTTTCCTCAGCACAATCTTCTTCTTCTTTTTGGTGCTTACGTGCTCAACCCAAACTTCCTTGGTCGTCTTGTTTGTGAATTCTCGAACGAAGCGGGGGTCCCAGAGCTCTGAAGCTATGCCCAGGTCCTTACAGCATCGCATCAAAGCATTGGATTTGCAGCCCTCGGTCGCAGTGGGGATACCGTCCGGGTCGAAGTATTGTTGTTCACCGCGTGCTATTGAGACAAGTCTACACAAAAAGTTCATGATCAGTATGCCGTTACGTCTAGGCTTCCAGAGTCTGACTTACCGTCCTTGCACAACGAGTCCGTATTCTCTCGTGACCAACTTGCTTGTCACGATGCTCTCGCCTCTGGGCGCAAGACCCCAACCTCCCGGACCAAATGCCTTGTTTAGAATGCGCCTGTACTTGATCTCGGGCAGATACAGGATACCGTCGGGTTTGACTTCGACATCGTCGTGGGAGATGGGCGCGAGCAGCGCTTCGGACTGCTCTGGTGTGAAGGCGACACTGCCGAGACCGTGGTACGAGCGTGTCCAATCTATGGCTGGCACGCCTTCCAATTCAGGTGGCGCATCAGAGAGTCCCTCGGTGAGGGAGCGTTGGGACTGAGCTGCGGCGGCAGCAGAGTCTGCGGTGGCGTTACGTGTCGTGGGAACGGGAGCCTCTTTGGCGGGGTATTGTGGTGTGACGGTCCGCTGTGTACTTGATGTTGTACTTGAAGACGCAGGTTTCGCTGTAGAGGCGGATGTGCTTGCGGCGGCTGCTTTTGGTGGGGTGGCATATGCAGCGCGAATGGGCGAAGAAGACAGGTTCCGGCAGCGTATTCTATGTGGCAATGGCTCTGATTGTGCCAGAGAGCCTCTCAGAAGTGCCGATATGCCCCTGTGTACGGGTCTCGCTGCCATGTTTTCCTGTGCGCCTGGCTGAAGTCTGGACTGCGAGGCGATGGAGGAACGTCGCCAACGCGAAGTCACGGTCTGATCGGCGCACGGGCCCTCGTAGGTGGGCCGCCCCACTTGCATGGGGCGGCAGGCGGAGATACAGGCAGCCGTTCGCTTCAGCCGCGCAGACCAATGTGATGTTTGAGACCGTTATACCGGACTATGTACCCCCCGTCTGCAAATCGGCTAGCTGACCGTCTTGGGAAACGTATAAAGTTGACTGCTAATCGCAGTCGATTCCCCCGGATGGATCGGAAACCTCCCACCCTCTTTCCGCCACCACCAAACATCTCTTGCAGATACACGAAACCTTCGGAGGATGGCTTCTATCTTGTCTGTCCTCGGTGGCTTGATAGCTTTGGTCAGAACTGCCTCAACCATGGCATCCGTCGAGAGACGCTTCCAGAGCACAATGCTAATCGGACAATAGGCTATCCTTCGCTTCGTTCTAAGAGCAATCTACCGGATTTATTTCCATCCTCTGAGCAAATTCCCGGGACCCAAGAGTCATGCTGCGACACGCATTCCACTCATCATTGCCACCTTAAAGGGCTCACGTGACAAAGTCAACCAAGATTTGCACCGGAAATATGGGCCAATAGTCCGAGTCTATCCTGATGAATTGAGCATCATCGAGCCTGATGCATGGAAGGATGTAAGTACGCGCTTGAGCAGCTTTCTCTGTTGCCAGCATTGCGTGGGATGTTTAGCTAGCTATACGACATCCTGCCGATCATGACTCTAACAGCAACACGGGCTCATCTTATCCCATCCAGTTATGATAAAGCCTTACACTAGTTCCAAGCATATTACATAGACTGACGTCCTCAGATTTACGGCCATGGTACGAAAGGAACACCAGGCTCCGTGCCTCACAAAGCCTGGCGTGAATACGGCGCTCCTATAAACGGTTCCATTAACATAATCACTGCAAAAGATGACCACCACAGTCGCCAAAGAAAGATCTTTACTCCGGCATTCTCAGACCGCGCTCTCAAGCAGCAGGAGCCCCTCTTCCTCAAATACGCCCACAAACTTGTACGCAAGCTACGAGAGAGCGTTCAAGAGGACCCTGACAAGAAGCTCAACCTCGTCCAAATGTACAACTTCACTACGTTTGATGTTATGGTAAGCTAGAGTTAATCTCTATAACTCTAAGCAAGCTAGGAGTATTAATAGTAAAGTTAGGGTGATTGGACATTTGGCGAGTCTCTCCACATGCTTGATAACTCCAAATACGATCCTTGGGTCAGTACTATATTTGCATCCATCAAGTTTGCAACAGCTTTAGGTTTGCTACGAAGGTACCCGTTAGCGTTCAAGCTGTTTGAGAAATGTTTACCGGCTGCCTTGGACAAGAAACGACTGGAACATTTCTCCCATTCCACCACACGCGTTACGAAGCGGCTCGAGAAAGGCCAAAATAGCGAAGGCACTGATTTGTGGGATCTGGTCCTTAACCAAAAGGAGGGGCGCGGGTTGACCAGACCCGAGATGGACGCAAATTCATCACTCTTCATGGTTGCGGGAACAGAGACAACGGCGACCCTGCTGTCAGGTCTGACGTACCTGCTACTGCGCAACCCAGACTGCATGAAGAAATTGAACGAGGAGATCCGCACTCAGTTCGACAGTCCCGATGACATGACAATGGAGCGCCTCGCCGCGTTGCCGTATTTCGGTGCTTGCATCAAGGAAACTTTCCGCATGTACCCGCCGGTGCCTCTCGCTCTGCCTCGTCAGACGCCGGCCGACGGCAGCACAATCTGTGGCACATATATACCGCCAAACACTAACGTGGGAATCCCCCAGCACGCCATGTACATGAGCCCAACCAACTACAAGCGGCCAACAGAGTTCCTTCCCCAACGATGGCTCGGAGACAGCGAGTTTGACAGCGATCAGAAGCAGTGTCTTCAGCCGTTTTCTATTGGATCTAGGGATTGTCTTGGTAAAAAGTAAGTCTCAACTACTCGATTTTTTTCAAGACGAGAAAAAAAGCATAGGCCTTTTGCTGACATATAGCTTCCAGCATGGCATACCATGAAATGCGCATCATCGCTGCCAACGTCTTTTACCACTTTGATATTGAGCTCTGCCCCGAGAGTGAAGATTGGACCGACCAGATGGTATATATCCTGTGGGAGAAGAAACCGCTCATGTGCAAGCTCAAGCCAGTCAATTAGTGAGGCTTCGAGCTCTTCGGTCGGTTGGCAGACTGGATGGACGGTCTTTCAAGGATTTCTTTTATGTAGACGATACATCACCACCGTACAAAGTATTCATGTCAGTTGTGGACATTTTACGAAGGATCCATTAGGTTAAATCAATCGCCTTTCGTCATCGAAAGCTGTCTCTCTCGTCTTACACACACACACACACACACACACACACACACACACACACACACAATGAAAACTTTACTCTCGCCACATCTACCTCCCCACTACGCCAGCTCCGTCTTATTTCCCCTTTCTCTTCTTACCAACCTCGACACGCAAACATGCCTCTCACTTCTTGTTCTTCTCCGTGATACCCACATCCTCGACGCGCAACAACCCGGACCCCATGCCCGCCACCGCCCACGTCCCATATTTAAGATTGGGATTCCAAGCCAGTGCCGTAACAGCGGATTGCTCCTCAAATATACTAATCGACCGCCCAATCTCCGGGTTGCCTTTTCGCTTTGATACTGCACTGTGCGCGATGCCTTGTTGCACAGCCTTGTAGCCTTCTGTGATGCGGACAAGAGGCTGAGAGAATGTATCTTTGGGCAGCGCAGCGCTGGCATCTTGCTCGACTGATGATGCTACTTCTTCGGACATGCGGTCATCGGTGTTATCGGTGCTGGGCTTGACTAGCATCCTGTCTACTGGGCCACGCCACTCATGCATGAACCATTTCTGCTGCCAAGGAACAATCTTGTAGTTAACGATGCGCATCACAGGATTACTAGTCTGGATGTCGCCGTCCGTGCCGCCAACAAGCACGCCTGGGTGTACTGGGCTTGTGGCAACGCGCGTGATGGTATTGTCCAGCCGCATGCTGTATAGGTTGTGGTAGTAGCGTCGGATGGGCGTGTGGCGCAGGATGTAGTGCTCGTCTGGCATGACAAATGACTGCGTGTGTTCGTGCCATGCTTGCGTCAGACACAGCGTTCGACCGCGGATCGAGGCAGTTGTGTCGGCGTTTGGGCTTCGGAGGTCGAAGAGACGGGCGAAACCGTCGGCGGTGCTGATGGAGATGAATTGTGGATTCGAAGGCCATGCAGAGGATATAGTGAGAATGAAAGTATCGGCGAGTTGCTGATAAAACCAGGGTCGGGGGTTGTGCTTGTGGGCCTGGCTTGTTGATAAAGTTCCTGGTTGATCCAACGACCATATCGCAACGGTACCTGCCGCGGTTGCGACCGCAAGTGTGGTTCCTGATAGCCAGTGAAGACATGATGGAACTGTCTGGGGAATCGATACCTCAAATGCTGCACGGGAAAAGTACAGATACGTGGTTGTTTCGTCGTCTCCGACTTGATAGTTGGGTACGCACAGGTCCAGTATACGGACGCGTCCATCAGAGCAGATAACCGCAAGTATGCCGATGTGCGTTTCGTTCTCAGCATCAGAGTCCACATCCGTGTTTGTCGCTGCGACCGGACCCCATCGGAGTTGTTTAGGTGCACCCCAGTCGGCGCAAACCACAAATTGAAGTCTGGGCTTTTTCGAAATATCAAGCTCTCCTTCATCGGTTGCTTCGAATGCCCATATCTGTATGGAAGCTGGATATGGCTCAGTAGCGCTGAAGGCCGGCGCTTTTGGTTGTTCCATTGGTTTTGGCCGCTCTTCGCCTGCAGGTTGCTGCTCAACAGCGACGGCGAGATACTGCGTTCGGCTGTCTTCCTTGGTCACCCATTGTGCATCTTGTACTCTGGAGCCAAGATTGAATATCCAGCCTCGTCTGCTGCTGTTTTGGGGAAAAGACTGGGCAATATTCAAGTACATGCCTTTTCCAAGAGTGTCAACCTTGGGGTTCTTCACAGGTCCACTCAATACGTTCAGACTCTCTGGTCCTGCGGTCCGCATGTACTTCTCGGCTTCATTCTGGTCCAGCTTCCTAGTCAACTGTGCTGTTCTAAAGGCATCTCTTCCGGCATGCGTGTACCATTCTGTCATCGCTCGATTTTCCTTCTCTCTAGCCCCTTGCTTTTCGTAGAAGCTTCTTCTCAAGCTTCCGAAATGACCACTAGCAGGTTTCCGGATCGGAAATGTTTCTTGGGCACCCCAGTAGTCGCGTGATGATAGCACAGGCCTAAGATGATGTCCGTCTGGCCCGAACAGATTTTTCAAGCGTGGCTCATGTCCACCAACTTTGTCGAAATCAGGTATACCTCGTGTTCGTAGCTTGTTCTCCGCATCCATGTCGCGCACCTTGACACCACGGCCTTTAGAGAATTTGACAGGTGATGGGACATGGCCTGTAACTGGCGTATTATGCTGAACGAGCGGGGTTTTTGGCTTAACTGGGACGGCCTTTGAGCCACGAGCGCCGCGTTTTGGCGTTGACAGACTATTGTCCGAATCATCCTCATCTTCTTCTGCATCATCCTCTTCTTCTGCATCATCCTCTTCTTCTGCATCATCCTCTTCTTCCTCATCTACTTCATCTTCGATGTCGTCTTCAGCTTCCTCTTCCTGGGCGTCGGGCATGAAATCGTCTTCGTCTTCATCGTCATCATGGAAGGCTGGAGTTTGGCCCTTAGATGGCGTGGCGCCATCCTCTTCGTCAAGAAACGAATATTCGTCCTCGACGCGGTATGACTTGCGACGCTTTCCTCGCGATTGTCGAGGCGACGAGTGATCTGCATGTCAATGTTAGCACTGTCAGGTGATTGGCGCGTCGCGTCGGCCGGTTTTTATATTCTTCGTCTGCTGGACTCAGGCATGTTTTTTTGCGCTTGCCAGTTGTCGCACCAAGCCAGCATAATAGGTATTGAAAATGTTTCAAGGCAGCATCTTCGATTTCAGCAGAACTTGGACGTACCTGCGGGCATGATGAATTGTCTGATGTGTGTCGACCGATTGGGTAAGGAAAGAGCATACAAAACATGAACAAAATGGCTGCCCCGCCTCTAGTGGGTAGCACAGACCCCACCACCCCGCACACTTGTCCAAATTACTTTGCAGTCCTAGCCATGAGGTTGTAGGAAGAAAAAGTCTGCTTGACGACGGCTTTCCATATGATTTTGTCAAGTACTAGTAGCGTGCAAACGGAAAGTTTGTCATCAAAGAAATACCACGGTGGTATGGTCTAGTGGTATGACGTCGCGTTGTGGCTGGCGGACACTAAGTGTCCCGATCCAGATCCGCGCCAGCCTGGGTTCGAGTACGTTCCTCTCCACACATTGGCAGTCCTGAGACATAACTAACATGTCTACAGTTCCCAGTACCGCCAATGTTAATTGCGACTATCTTTTTTGTCCCTGGTTGAGACCAAGGGCTGCCCTTTTTGCTCATCCTTACGGTGGGGTGGAAAATAGCTATTTTTACGTCTTTCCTCAGAGCTTCACTCGCCGACTTACTTTTTGTTAATACTAGCGACAAGATTTTATCCTTTAAAAATAGATCTATGCATTCATTCCTACGCTTCTGTCTTCCTTCGTGCCATGTCTAGGGCTGTACAAAGTTTGTCAGGCAAGTTTTCCTTCCAAATCCTTGTCTTTAAAATAAAAAATCATAATGCAAGGTTATATACTACCGTCTATTCTATGTGTCTCGACAATCCTAACATACTTCCGCTACTTTCAATTTACAAACTTACGACCAAGTGGTACCCAGCATTCTGTCATGCAATACGCAGCCTTGTGATAGCCAAACGTTCACCCATGTTTACAGCATTGATAGATGTCAAGAGAGCTAGCACTGAAACAACCATCCGCACATGGGGAAGTGAGTATTTCTCGAAATCAACTGCCATTTGCGCATTATATCATACCAGCCCTATCAAATGGGGTATCTAAAAGCCGAGAATGAAAACAAAAAATACACGCAATATGCCCTGTCCACAGTACGCCCACATTGGAAATAAAGGTACGGAAGTGCACTACTATCCGACATATGATACTGCAGCAATGTTGTAGCAGGAACAAATGAAAACAAATATGACACTGGCCCAAATTATCCATCTACCGAAATGCAACGTATGAGGACAGTCTCCACCATCTAGTCCACATCCATCTTGTCTTCATCTCGCACCTTCACTGGCCTTGTGGTCGTAACGTGAATCGTGTCACTTTCCATAGCTTCGTCATCATCGGGACTATCCTCGCCCTGCTCGGTCTCTTCAGGCTTGTCTGCAGGAGCTGATTTCGCAGCAGCTAGATGCGGAAACAGTGGCTTGCTCAAGGCGGCAATAGAAGCCGACCGACGTAAGTTGTCGTTCTGCACTTCTTGATGAATCTCTTCAACCTCGTCTTCGTCTAGCTCGCTAAGCTCGCTTTCATCGTCAGCATCATCATGAACTGATGCGGGTGCACTGGGCGCGGGCTCGTCATTGTTTACACTTGGAGCAGCAGTGGCCGTTTCGCTTTTATCGAAAGAGGGTTGAAGATCTCCAGTCGATGTGCTCGGCTCAGCAACTGGTGGGGCGGTCTTGTCTGGTGATGCTGCTTGATCGGTGGCGGCGGGTGCAGTAGCATCAGCGGGCGGAGGAGATCGGATCGGCATCGAAGTAGGTTGAGCAGAGTTACTAGCAGTCTTTTGAACGCATGCTTCCGCCCTTCTTGCAATCTCCCTGCGACCGACTGCCTTGGTCCTAGTCTTTGCAGGCTGCTCAGGTTGCGGTACTATCTGAGGAGTCTGGGTAGGATGCTGAGACGGTATTTGATTGGCATGATACATGCCAAAGGGTGTCCCAGTGCTTCCTTCTGCTGGACCATCCACTTGGACTTGCATCAAGGATGAGATTGGTACGGCGCCTGTAGAGGTTCCAGGAGCACCGAAAGGCGTTGGTCGAGGTTGAGAAAGCAGCGCCTGTTGCTGCTGCTGCTGCTGCTGCTGCTGCTGCTGTTGCTGTTGTTGTTGCTGCTCTGACGGTAGCGGTGACAAAGTGGGACCAACTGTTGTGTACAACATCGCATACGTATCTCCAATAAGATCATCGATGAGGAGAGATTTCATCATGCCGTTGTTAAGGCGTTTGAGTTCGATCGCGTCGCGAAGAACATCCAGTATAGGATGTTGCGTAGCTGCGTTCTGACACCATGCTTCCAAACGGAGAGCAAGTGTGTTGAATTCCTCGTGGTTGACAGATTTGAAAGCCGAGTCTTCTTGGCCCTCAGGCACATTTCCGATTCTTCGTAACAGCTTAAGGTAACACAGGCAAAGTTCCTGCCATAGTTTCTGGTGTTCGAAGAAGTCCGTCTGTTTCCGCCGTACGCGCTTGGCAAGCGCCTCAAAATTGGCCTTGTCTCCAGTCAAGTCTAGAAGTTCGATGAAGAACTTGGTGTAGCGAGTAGTGAATACAAAATGCCTGCCAGGCCGTTCGTTCTCGGGCTTCCAGACTTGAACAGCCATGGTCTTAGTGAACATCTGCTGCATGAGTTCATGCTTAGCGTCTTGAGCCACAGACGGGCTCCTTTCCTCATCATAGATTGTGTGAGCAATGCGGGATATGACTCGGTGGTGCCAGCTCGACTTGTCAGCTGTACGCAGTGCCTTCAAGATACCAAGAATGTATCGCTGCCAGTCCGCATCGTTTTCTGGAGCTTTGACATTCTGGGTATATGTTGTGTTCGAGAGGATCTCAACACCCTTTTCGTAACTTATGGCTTTACGCTGAAAAAGCTTATGGGTGATAGACACTAACTTGTAGTGAGGCTCAAGAACCGGCTCACCATTTCGTCCTTTCTTTCCAGGTAGAGTCTCAATCGCACTGACGATTGCCTCGATGACCGATTCCCAGCTGGGGCCATGCTGTGGAATAGCAGGCACGCCGTTCGATATTGCATGCTGCATGGCGCTATCGTTGGTTGACCACATTTTCCATCCACACTTGCCAAGCATGTAGTGATTCCACCATTTGTTCGGATTCCCTTTAATGGCACGTTTGAAGAGTGTACTTGCAAACTTCCAAGCCGTATAGGCCTCCAATGGTGCAAATGCAAGCCCTTTGATCAAGGTTGCACTGCTCTGGATATTGCAGAATCGCTTCTCATTCTCTCGAATTTGGAACGCCTCCATCCTGAAAGGCTCTCTGGAGGATGCGTATATGCGGTTGCCAAACTCGGTGTACATCTGCGCAATCTTGCTCTGGAAGTTTGGTCCTACATCAGGATTACGCACAGCACAAGCTACAGCCATGATGTAACAGTTAATGGCAGCACGTTGGAAATTGACCACATCAGCGCTGTTGCTGTTCATCTTGTCCGCATTCCATGAGACTGCCTCCTCCAGCTGCGTGTCGTTTGCTTGCGCCAGGCGGTACCAAGTCTCCCAACGCTCAGTGGAGTGCTCTAGATCCTGCACGAAGAACGCTTGGGCGTAGTTCAAGTCTTCCGTAGGTCCCTGGGTCATGCGCTTCTGTGACTTGAACTTACTGAGTGCGATGTTGCCCATCATGTAATACCAGCCTTTGGATGCAGCTACAGCATCTTCGGCAGGAATGTGCTTGGTCGGAAGTGAGCCGACACCTTTCAAGCACCCGAACAATTCGACTGGGTTGACAGGCGATTTGAAATACGAAGAAATGACCTTACGATTGTATGTCACATCCTCGTTCTGCTTGGGTCGACCTAGGGCTGAGTGTATCTTTTCAATACTTGCTTTGAGTTCAGTCTTTGGCAAGTCTTTCAGGTCGACCTTTGCAGCTTGCGACATAGCGAATGATAAGATGCTGAAAGCGGTCTTTTTGTCGATAGCATCTGGCGTAGTTTGGAAATCTTGGCATTCCAAAGGTTCGACAAATAGTTTCAGGCCATACAAATCGTGAAGAACCTGGCACAGCTCAGTGGCATGGCTGTGACCGTCAACGATGTCGTCAAGGCGAAGCAATTCGTCCTTCGCAAGCCTCAGGAATTGCCGGTTTGAGAGATGACAGAAGACTCGCACACCAGTAGCATGGTGCACATGACGAATGTACTCGAACAGATCCTCGGAAGGAGTAGGAAAACTTTCGGAGTCTTGAGCCAAGCCATCTTTGAGCAGATGATACTGCAGCATCCATAGACGTAGATGCATATCGCCGAGCCGAGTCATCATATTGACGAATGTTTGACTTGGATGCGATTCGATCCTAGGCGCAGGAATGTGGCCGATGCGGATGTAGTCTCTGAGCATATCTACGGCTGACATGATATGCAGTAATTTGGCAATGGTGGACATGGAAGATTGCACATGCTCGTAGTATAGGCAATCGAATGGCGTGTCGCTATCGCGGATTAGCTGGAGAATCTTTACAACCATATCGTCAATGACTCGGTATCGGGTCAGCAACTTGTGTTGGCGATCAAGTGCTGACAGCTCCTGGAAAGCTGAAGACCCAAGATCATCGACAAGCGCTTCGATACTTCGCAAGAAACATGATAGGACTTTGGAAGGGTAATCGATGGCCTCATACGCGACACGTAACCTGTTCCAGAGGGACAGTCGTACGTTCACGTTGGCGGAGTCAAGGAACTTGCGCATCTCCAGAACCGGAGACGACTGGCCAAGTTGTTTGTCTGTCGACGAGTCCTCAATGCTTATGGTAGGTGAACTACGTGTGTTGAGCGCACCTCCATCAGAAACAGCTGATTCGGCAGGTATGCCGGACTCTCTAATGTTTTCAGGCTCCAGGATTGGCTCCAGACTCTCTATCACCGTCACCGGATCCTGCTCGTCTTGATCGAAAACTTTGAGGAAGAAGTCCTTCATACTGATGCGAACAAGCTCCCGATCGATGGCTGCAGTAGATAGCTCGGGCATCACCGCATTGTTCTGCAATTGAATCGTACGGTCTCCTAGGGGCTCAAACATGTTCTTTAACTCTGCCATGGCAGACAAGACATGCTCTGGCGCCACCTCATCGCTGACGCTCATTTGTGACACGGTAGCCCAAATGTGGCGGAGAGCTAGATCGTCCAGGTTTTGAGCTGGCAGACAGTCAGATCGCAATTGTATGACTTCTCGGGCGAGATTGGACCATCGTTCCAGCCGATCGCTTTGGAGTGTTCGCGTGTTGATGTCTATTGTGCTATGTGGGTGCTTGATGAGGGAATAGATGTCCAAGTGCAGCTCAAAAAGGGCTTCCACTATTTCAATCTGTGAAACGTCGAACCGAGACAGCTCATATCTTCGAGAATGTTGATTGGCGTTCAACATCCTGCGGTTGAGCTTCTCAACACGGTCGAGCATACGCTCGTAGATGAACTCATCGATGTGAACGATGACTTGGACAATATTTCGTTTGAGATCATCTGCCCATCTGAAGTGCAGATAGCTTGACTCTTCTGTGGGGCGAGACCCGGGGGGCAGACATAATCCAGGAGAAAACAAGGCCTCAATCCAAGCGAAAGCGACCTCCTGGGTGGAGAGCCAAGCGCTGTTTACATTTCGCGCGAAAGCATTCAGTCCCTCGCTATCTAAGACTGGCTTAGTGCAGGCTTGACTTGAACTAGACTTAGAGAAACCCAAGAATGCATTCAAACCATGTTCTCTTGTTACTCCAAGTAGGTCGAAGGACTCGGAACTCATAATTATCTGCGCAGTTTTCATGTGCCCACTCCGAAGCGCAGTGAACATGTCGCAAGCTGCTTTGTCAATAGGATCTGTGGGGTTGATGACAGACGGTTCGAGGAGTGCGGTGACAAGGTTTCGTAATTCAGCAGGGTCTTTGATGCCTTCAACACCAAGCCGTGAGTAGATGTCCTTAATAATCTCGTACAGGCATTGATCCGCATGCGTATAGGGTTCTAGTTGGGCATCAAGCTGCTTGTTAGCTTCTTGTGCCGCACTTCCAGGGGCTGGTTCAGTAATCGTTTCTCGTCCACGAATTCGTTTACTGCGCGATCGACCACCCTCAGCAGTTTCCGGTAGCCCAGCAGAGTCTGTGGATCGCTTGCGTGAGGGAACCGGTGCGACTTCCAGTGGTATAGTTGAGGCAGTCTCCTCGTTTTTGGAATCAGCTTCGGCACTTTGTTCTTTCATGACAGTGTCACCGCCATCCTTTTCGGTTGCTGCAGCAGTATTCTCTCCGGTTTGCGGCTGCGTTGCGGGTTCTGATATCTTTGATACGACCTCTTGTGCGAGCTCAGTAGATTCGGGTTCGCGAGCCGGCTCAATCCGTTCTGGAGTGCCGCTATCGGGAGGTATGCTGAACACGATGTTTGACCCTGAAGGAACGCTGGGTGTCATGCCCTGCTGCTCCGCCTGAAATTGACGGAGGATAATCTCGCCTACGCTTGCCCAATCCCATCTTGTCGGGCTAAGAATAACGCTCTCTGGCCCAGTCTTGACATTGTGAAGGTTTTCAGCAAGGGCCACATCGGCAGGAAGAGGCGCAAACGGAAATGGATTCAGCCTCTTCTTCAACGTTTCTGACAACTTCTTCCGCTTCATTAACGACAGGGGTGCCTGTCGTAGAGACACATTATCTTCCAACCGTTCAACGAGTTCACGCAGCTGCTGGCCAGCAAATCCTTCTTCCAGGCCTGGTAGTTGCAGCAAATTTTCCCACTGTTCGTCATTTCCATCGAGCACTGCTTCCAGACAATAGCGAGTGAGGCGCTTACTTCCTAGCATCGCAGCCACAGAAGCAGCTCGCAGCCACAGATCGAGATCGGTGTCTTCCTTGTCAAGCGCTTGGGCAAAGTAGTTCAGAGCGCCACGAATATTGGCCCAGGCCTCCGTCTGGGGCGGAGGGCCGCCTTTTGTGGTCGCATGCTGCATAGCCTCAAGCAAGAATTGACCATGGTTCTTGTATGACAGATGGAGGATCTGCTGAAGTGTATTTGGGGCGCTGTCGGCGGCGCCAGTAGACTGTACCGGACCCGCATCGTAGTCATCCTCCAGAATGGTATCGAATACCAGCTCATCACCAAAGACCTCATGTCGTTGGTATTCGGAAAGGGATTCGGCGTATTTGAAGATGTCTGAGTCGAAAAGTGCTTTGTATGCGGCGGCGGTCTTTTCAAAGGACGCGGGGCCTTCGGAGTGGAGCTTCAGGGCGGTTTGGTAGAGCTTCAAGGCTTCCTCAATCTGAATTTCTTGCGTATCGTCCACTTCCTCCTCGGCTGTTTCCTCGGGAATCTCGACGTTGTATGGATGCCATACCGAAGCCTTCGACTGCGTCATGTCAGAGGAAATAAACTTACACAACCGCAGTGGTGGGTAGAGTGGCTATATATGCGAGACTTGGGCTTACCATGATGAGTGTTGTGATTGGTTAGAAAAGGGTTGGAGAAAGCCTCAGGGCGATAGAGAAACTCTGCACAACATGGGCGATAGAATCAATGGGCAGCAGGCAACCATAAGGAGCGCTGCCGTTATGGAGGCAATGGACCAGGTGAGTGACGTGACGCGACGCGACAGTGAATGGAGGGCAGGGATGTGGAGGCTTGGCAACGGCGCACCTCCGCTATGCAGCTTCCGTGCCTACTCCATGCCGACCAAGGATACGGAAATCTTGACACGCAAACTCCCGGAGCCCCAAGCGCATTCGAAGCCCCTCGTCCGGCACTCGCCCCGCAATCGTCCTCTCTTCACAGCTCCCCCGCCGCCCCGCACTGTGCGGCGCCAATTGAGCCATGGTGACATCGCCAGCTGTTCCTGAGTATGCCATTCATGCTTTGATTAGTTCCCCCATGCAGCGTCTACATACGCGCCGCCTTCGGCCACGCTCTTGCATCGCCCATACATATTCCCTTCATTTTCGTGGCGCATCTCTTTCTACGTGGCCTTTCTGACAATGCCATAGAATCTACGAAGACGAGCTACACTCGGCCATCGAAGCGCGCTCAGAATCACTCCAGACGCTACGAGAGCTGGGCCCGCCAGACCTGGTACACCTGATAAAACAGCCCATCAAGTCTGCGACGAAACAGGTCCGTACCACCTTGGCCATGCGTGCATCGCCGTTGACATGTGATTAGATTGGTGTCTACCATCATGTTACTGGGATAGACGCATCCTCTTCCGCTAGCCTTGCGGCTTACATCAACACGCTTACGTACTCTGCGCATGACAAGCAAAACAAAGTGGTCTCTGGGTTGTACTGGTAGGCTGGCACCAAGTCCTGGCGCAGTCAATCGCTGACCAAGCAGCTGCTACAATGCCTTCTCACGGCTCGACATGCGTGTTCAAGTCTATATTCCAGGAACTGTGGAAAGCTACTGCATTGACGAGCGCGGCGACAAACGAGTAGCCACCGACGAGCTCTGGCTGGAGACATACCTATGTAGCGTGTTGCGCGCATACTCCTACGCCGACGATGGCTCAGGCGATACGATCAAGAAGATTGTAGGCGTACGGAGATTCAACCCCATAACAAGCACAGAGAGTGAGCATAGGTTCCTGGACGCTGCGGAGCGTCTCTTCTTCAATGGTGGGTCAGGCACTGGGCAGAGGAGAACTTTAGCTGATGGCATCTAGGCTGGCAACTGGGCTCCGACCCTGAGATCCAAGTCCCTAATCTTGTCTCGAACCACTTGACAACAGGTCTGCTCAACTATATCCACACAACTGGCAGGTATACCTCTGGCATCAACCTCTTCGAAAAACTACGGACTCGCGATCCCGAAATCTCCTCACTGCTTGCCCGCGTCTACATTGAAGCAGACGAAGAGGTCAAAGCTGTACAACTGTTACATGACGCAATTCAAGAGTTACCCATGGACTACTCCCTATTAGACTGCCAAGCCGACTTCTGCAACAAGAAGGGCCGTGGTGATCTTGCACTAGAGATCGCCAAGAGGAGTGTGGTGTCTGCACCTAGTGAGTTTGGTACATGGGCGCGCCTGGCAGAAATATATGTTAGCCTCGAGCAGTGGGACCTCGCGCTCTTGACGCTCAACTCATGCCCAATGTTCACGTATCAGGACAAGGATGCTCCACGGATGCCTGAACCCCAAAGGGTCTTTCTGCCAGTCATGCCTGAAGCAATGTGCGATGAGATCGAAGACTCTAATGTCGACGACATGGAACTCGTGCATCCAACCCTGAGAAAACTCCACGCAGCAGGCTTCAAGGGCACTTTCCTAAAAGCCTACATTCTGCTCACAGAGATCACGAAGAAGATCGGCTGGGATCAACTTTTGAAGATAAGAAGCCAAGTCTTTGTAATGGAAGAAGAGTATCGCCACGAAAAGACTGTTCAGCAACCACATTCCCGCAGTGCAAGCACAACAGCTCTCCGAGCTCCGTCTCCTAATGCACAGGCCCAACAAATGAACGGCAGCGAACACGGTGAAGTCCAAGAACGCTCCTCTACAGACGGAGATAACACGCAAAATGGTGAAAGCTCTGCTGCTAATGCGGAAGCTGAACTAGAAAAGCCTGGTCATACAGTCGCCTCTGAGGTGGTAAAGGCTGGCAGTGAAGACCCTCACCTACACGAAAACCAGAGTAACGGTAACCCTTCACAACCAAACTACACACACTTTCAGAACAAGCGTCTGTGTGAACGTTGGCTTGACAACCTCTTCATGGTTTTATACGAGGACCTGCGCGTGTACACAATATGGCGTACGGAAATGGCGCAATACCGACAGCAACAGCTGCTGTACAAGAAGAGCAGTGAAGAGTGGGAGATTTTGGGCGAATTGGCTGAGAGATTGCATCACACTGAGGAGGCTGTAGAAGCGTATGAGAACTGTCTACAGATCAAGTTCTCTCCCAAGGCAATGAAGGGCGTGCTCAAACTGGGCGAGGAACGGAAACAAGTCAGGGATGTCACGGCAGCGTTGATTCGACTGATTACATGGCAGTACCGCTGGTACTCCGAGGTATGCTTTTTTCTGGTCAATCGCTCGACATCCTGGTCACTAACATGTTTGGTAGTTCTCGCCAGCCCTCCTGTACACCATCCGCAAACTCATCGAAGAGGAAGGTGCAGTCAAGATCCGCAGTATCGTCCAGGGAACCTCACTACCTCAGCACGTTCTCGACCTGACGCATCAGTATGCTGCTTTGTGTGCTGCTTTTAGGAGTAGTGGTAGCGATGGCTAGTAACCTTGACCTTTCAGCCTTCGCAGTTATACGAATAATAGCCTGCCATCATTTCAAGTCAGTGCGTTCATAGTGTTCTCATTTCTCTGCATGGGAAGCGCTGGTGTTGGAGATGGAGGCATTTCAACCGTGTCGTATACATTCTAGTCACAGTAGCATTACTGGATGCCTAATCCATCGAGTTTGAGTTGGCATTCACTGTGTCCCTACATCTTCACTGCACGTGTGGCGAGTGCTCCTCACTCCATAGACCGTGTTGTGCTTCCGTGTTCTTGCAACCAATGTATTCATTTTTATCGTCACAAGCCGCGGGATCGTATCAGGCAGCCATTGCGCGCCATGTCACGTAACCTCGTCCTTGAGGAGTAGATAGTAGACAGTAGAAGACCCCATGAAAAAGCCCAGGATGAACACCGCTCCATGCTCCCCCGTACACCCATCTCTCTCTTTCTCCACCAGCAAGCCAGAAACCGCTTAACGGTAAGACTTCTGGTACCTGGCGCGGGCACCTGGACCACCGAACTTCTTGGGCTCGCACCGCCTGTTGTCGGCAACGAGAAGTGTGCGGTCGTACTGGATGAGGGCCTGCTTGAGCTGGTTCTTGGAGTGCTCGTCGACGTACTTTTGGTAGTAGGCGATGATGGATTTGGCAATGGCTTGGCGGATGGCGTAGACTTGCGAGGTGTGACCACCACCGGAGACGCGAACGCGGATGTCGACGTCGGCTACCAGCGACAGTTAGCTTTCTTTGTTCTCCATATACACTGTTTTCGTCCAATGCTTTTTGCAGCATTCGTGTGTGTGCGTACCGAACTTGTCAACACCCAGGATCAGGATGGGCTCGTAGACCTTGAATCGCAGAATCTCGGGCTGGATGAGGGAAAGAGGCTTTCCGTTAACCTTGACGAGACCCTTTCCGGCCTAGACATTCATAGTAAGTATCGTGTTCGATTTTGCGCGTTCGATCGGTAGGCAGTGCGTGTGTACCTTGCAGTGGGCGACAGCTGTTGGTGACAATGTTAGCCATGTGCGACACGTTCAAAAACGCTCCGTGAGCGTCGGGTGAGTGCTATCGTACCAGTCGCGGTCTTCTTCTTGCCGAAGCATTGCACACTCTGGGAGGCCATTTTGGGCGACTGTGGGATGTGCGTGCGGTTAGTACTAGGTGGGCGTCGTCGGTTTTGCGGTCGTCGTGGAGTTGAAGTTCGTCCAAGCCATCAGCGAATATTCAGTGGGCGTCCGTGCGCGCCCCGATCCCTGTAAGCGACTAGCGTTCTCAGTGGCTAGCGCGCTCTGAGACCATGTCCAAATCCCAACTGGAGACGTTCTTTGCCACGGTGCGTGACTTTGGAGGGCCCGAAAACAGTGTCTGGTGGCTGCTGGGGCGATGAACTCTGACATTTTTATCGATGAGTGAGCATTTTCTCAGCAAACCCTGCATCGTACATTGTACCCTTCCAACATGCCTCACAAAATGTATGTATTCGGCAGCAATGGCGAAGGTCAACTTGGAATACCTGCTGCAGAAATCGTCGACGTCCCCACCGAGGTTTCTAGTACACTTCCACTAGAAGACATCACTGCAATACGAGGGGGTGACAACCATACGCTGTTTCTGTGCAAGAATGGAGCCGTCTATGGAGTAGGCGACAATCGTAAAGGCCAGTTAGGTTCCTTGGGCAACGAACCTCGGATCCAAGCTTTCCAGAGAGTATATGAAAATGCTTCCTCAATTGCAGCCAGTTGCGAATCTTCAGCATACGTTACGAGAAGCGATTTTGAGCAGGACTGCATATACACTGAAGGTACTGGCCAATGGGGTGAACTGGGATGTGAAGAGCAGACCGGTCCAGTGGTATCAACTCGTATCTCTACCCCATTTCCCGGCACAATAGTGGACTTTGCTGCAGGTGTTTGGCATTATGTAATCGTCCTCGACAATGGCTCAGTCTATGGCTGGGGCAAAGCCCGCCTAGGTCAACTTGGCAATAATCTCACCAGCAAAGTTACAGCTCCGACGAAAATCGAGGACATACCATTCAAGCCAGCCAAAGCCGTATGTGGAAAGGACTTCACATACATCGTTGGAGAGCCGTCTCGTGGAGAACACGTTTTGTTTGGCAAAGACAAGTTCAACATCATCTCAAACATGCCTGAAAACATCATGGGTTGGAAAGATATTGGCGCGACATGGCATGCCATCTTCGTGTTGTTTGAGGATGGGACACTCACTGCATGGGGGAAAGAAAACATGTGGAAATTGTTACCACCAAATTTGCCTCGCCTGGATAAAATTGCTGTGGGCTCAGATCATGTGCTTGCGGTAACAGTGGATGGTAAATTGATCTCTTGGGGCTGGGGCAAACACGGAAACTGCGGCACCCTCACGAAGATCAAGAAGGATATCAAGAATGACATGGTCAGTGGGTTTTGGAACGAGATTGAAATACCCGGTGAAATAGAGATGATTGGGGCTGGCTTTTGCACCAGCTTCGTCATCACGAAATAAGTCGCCTAGCAATGAAATTTTAGAGTAAGCGTATGCTGTATTTTTTTTGAACTCCTGCGAATAACAGTAGCGACAGATTAATGTTTCTGGATTCGTAACGAAAGTACCTCCCCTTTATACTACACATATATCAAACCTCTCTATATGGCAGATTTACACCAATATTCTCTCTAAGAAGCCTTGACAACAATCAATGCTTCTCTCTAACCAAACTCCACTCCGCAACTGTAGGACCATCTGTCGCATTCTTCGCAAATTGATTCCCCTTCACGGACAGGTGCGCATACCTCCCGCTCCACACACTCTCTTCCAATGTGACGTTCGTTTGATTGCCGACGTAAGGTTTGATTACATACGCCGTCACTGGATCCCACGGCGCACTGATCTCTACATCGCCGGCCGTCACTTTCCTCACATCGTCTTCCAACTCGTCTGAAAATGGTGGGAGCGTGGTGTTGGAAAAATAAATCTCGAAATGGGCTGGTGGCTGGTTTGCCCAGTCCATTATGACCTCGTTGACGGGATAAAAGGCAGAGTCGCCCAGATCGACAGTGAGATAGCTGGTGGTGTTTGCCATCTCAGGCTGCCATTTCGTACTTGCAGCGCCATCGATAGCAGCAATTGGGAATTGTCCGGGTTTGTTGCCTTGGGGTGGCGGAAGGAGGGACTTGCACTGGAGAATGTTTCCGCCAACAGTGAGGATCTCGCCCATGGGTCGGTTGCGTATCACGAGCGGCTCGTCCCCAAGCTCGTACACTGTACTGTTGCGGCCGCTCCGAGTACCAACTGTGACTGGGATGGGCTTGTCGAAGTAAGTCTCATTTGCTGAGGGAAGCGTGTACTTCTCTCGTGGCAAGCGCGCAAGTGTGGTGTGTGTCGAGTTTGACGTAGCATTGATGCCGTGACCCATCCAGTAGAAGGTGCGGTAGTTCAGATAAGGGATTTGTGGTGGTAAAGTGGGATCAATATCCAGTCTGTCGTAATACAGCCCAAGACCAAGGTAACCGAAGATGGCGACGCGATTTGTTCCACCCATACCAGTCAAGAAAGGGAATGCAGGATGAGTCCCTCCATTCTCTTCGACGTTGTCGATTAGCTGCTCGGAATACTGGTACCATGGGGCGCGAAGGTAGGGCGCAGACGAGTAAACATCGTATGTGAAACTTGAGCATCCGGATGGCGAGACCTCGTTGGCCACAACAGCAAAGGACGAGTAGGTCATTGCAGGACCATCGAGGGATTGCTTCGCTGCATAGAAGTCCAGGTTGGACAAGCTGTATGGATTTGGATAGTGCAGCAGATCGTCTATGAGGACAACATCCGCTTGCTTGACTGCTACCGATCCGTTCATCCCTGTGTATTCAACAATAATACCGGCATGGTCATTGACTGGAAGCCGCATCTTCGAAGCCTTCTCGTTCCAGCTAGCATTTTGGCTACGTCCGAACCAAGCGTTGAACTCATTCGTCTCTAGGAAATGCTTCTGGATCAGGGCAGTAGTAAATCCCACATTGTTGACTTGATTGGCATACTCGTCCGGATCAGTCGCATTCCAGAGCTCCCAGGCCCCAGAGGTCTCGTTGAAGTCTAGAACTTGGCCAAAGAAATGTGCAACAGCGTTGGATATTGGCAACAAAGTGTCGTTAAAGTATTCACCATCGCCGGTAATAATAAGGTGGTTGTTGAAAGCCAGACTCATGTCACCGTTGAGATGATACTCGTAGTCGAAGCACGCTCCGGTGCCTGTGCAATTTCCAAATCTTCCACTAGTCCAAGGATACACGGCACCTCCAGGGGTGAATCGACCTGTTTGGTTCTTGCTTGAGGTGAAGGCCATCTCAACGTTTCGCTGCGCTTGCTCAAAATGGTCCGCGTGATATTTGATGACATTTTGTGCGTGCTGAGGATGCGACACCTGAATTCCTGGGGCCATCCAAACTGTCGCATCCCAGAATATCATGCCGCCATAGCAATCAGAGCCAAGACCGCAAACTGGGATACTGTAGATATCGAGCTTTGTGTTGTTCCCGGCCGCAGCCACAGCATTGGGACCGACCATGTTTGAAAGAAGGTAGAAAGGATTTGTGCGGGCCAGAATATGTAGTTGCTGCACATCTGGATCCGCAGGTAGAGACCCGTTCGGTAAATGATAATCGTCCACGGCGTCTGGTGTCAGGATAGATTCCCATTCCTGGATATGGGAACGCACAAGATCGTAATAACCTTCTTCGGCGCCTGACAATGAAGCATTTCGAGCTGTATCCTGCGGATCAGGGAAGGCATCGGTTGAAGCCACTCCAATGAACTTGGTGATTTCGGTTGGCCGAAATGCGGTCAGCTCAATCGGTACAGATTGCGCGATAGTCGACTCGTTGCCGCTACTGAAAACACCATCTGGTACCTCGCTACGGGCTTTGAGGTCGACCCATTCGCTAGCACCCAAAGTGGAATACACGTACGCCGTAACATTCGTAATATTCCCTGGTCTCACGGCGGACCAGATAGTCGGGGTGTCTTGTTCAAACTTCTTTTCCACGAAATCCGAGCGCACGGCACAATCTCCATCTAAAACGTCGTACACAGTCACGTTTTGATCTCGAGTAGACGTAAGCCGCAGTCTGACTGCCGCTTTGTTGACGTAGAGCTTATGAACAAAAAGCTGATAGTCGACGTCGATGGTGCCATCCCCGAAGCCACCTGGTTTCCAGTTGTATCGCCAAGTCGCAATACCAGCTTTTACGTCCAGGCTTGAGACGAAATCGGAGATGTGCTCGGGGTTGACAGATGCATTCAAGAACTCGCCATCCGCCTCAACAATCAGGCCGCTCCAATGGGGTATACCAGCGATGAAGCTTTCCCACCCGTACTGATACAGCCATGGATAATTTGATCCATTTGTTCGTGGTTGGCTATTCCAGAAGCCCGCGATGGTTGAAAAAGCTTGTCGCCGGCTGAAAAGCGGCCATCCACTTATGACATCGCCATCAACGGGTTCATCTACCTCGAAGAAAGGCCCCGCAGCGGCAACGTTTATACCAAAATAACCATTTGCGAGCGTCAGTCGGGATTGGTAATGACCTTGGTCCAAAGCATGCGTTGAAATCACAGAATTGTCGTCATCCCAAGTTACATGCTTGAACTGGTCTTGCTCGCTGCTTGTGGAGCCTAGTGCTAGGTGTGCTGACGTTAGGAGGCTGACTGTGGCTCCGAGGAACCGATTTGGCCGCATCTTTTGAACGATCGAAGAGAAATAAAATTCGAGACATAGGCTCCAACTTGCCAGACACGCCGGCTTAAAAAGCAGAGTACGAAGCCATGACGACGATCCATGCAGTTGACTAGTGCCGCCCATGGGGCTTTAGCCGTTCGCTTTCTTTTCCATTCCGTACACCGCTAGGCATGGGCTGAGCGACCCGATAGCTTGTCATGCAGACGCTACCCGATTATGCTTTTTGGTCCCCGCTAGGGCCTTTTAGTGCAACCTGGCATTCATCTGCATCTTGTGTCCATCGGAAGACCTCAGGATTGACTAGGAGACAAAGAATGGATTCGAAACCTGGCGCCCAAGAAGCAGAGGGCTGGAAAGCCAACTGACATGTCGGCGACTGGTAGGGTAAGCAACAGGACTGCCATCGAGATCGTGCTCAGCTGACGTCATGTGGCTGTCGCCGTATGTACCACATAATGAAACTCGGAGCCTCGTTGGCCATCAGAGATCAGACGAAGTTATCATACCGTAATATGTCGCTCAAAACCGAACATGTTGTTGAAAACACACGGGTGTTGTTGCTCGCGTCGCGTGTTTTCGGCTCACGTTTTGAGGCCTCATGTCTCAGCCTCAACACGTGTGAGTGCTGACTAGCACCTAGAGTCAACTTGTCATCCGAGGAGCTGAACCATGGCACCCCAACCTCTCCCCTTGCCATGTCTCATCGGATCGTCTCGAAACTCACCAAGTTATTCAAAAAAGATAGCTATGATTCTGAATTTTACGCGCCGTTGGACACCAGCACGCCAACAATTCGCCTTTTACACCTTTTGCCTGGGCGCTTGGAGGACGATATTCGTGTGGAGCTGAAGCCTTGTTCCTTGGCCAACGCCCGAGACCGTTACACTACCCTTTCGTACACATGGGGCGATCCAGATATTGTTGCGAGCCGTTTGATAAGGTGCAATGGCAAATTGACCTCTATATCTGAGAATCTCTTCACCGCGCTCCGCACACTCAGGCTGCGTGACCACTCACTCTTGCTTTGGGCTGATGCACTCTGTATCAACCAAAGCGATACTTCCGAACGCGCCCTTCAGGTCGGTTTGATGGCCGAAATATATCGTAACAGCAAAGAAACTGTGATTTGGCTGGGTGAGCCTGCACCTAACGAGGATGTCGGTACCAATGCTTTAAAAAGCTATGCTTCTTCCCATGAGCCGTTTTCCCAGGGAACATGGACAGGCGACTCAAGAGATGAGGAGCGTCGCAAAGCATACCTGTTCGATTTCAATTGGTCTAATGCAACTGGATCGTCAACAACACGTGGCCCGGATATTTTTGGAGCGTTTTGCTTAATACAGGACTTTGCCGAAGGTAGTTCATATACTCTCCTTAAGGGTTTGGACCGCGAAAAAGCCAATGCGTTACAGAGGCATGGGATCGCCGGCAATTGGACTAGCTTGGTTCTCGCAAACGGCCACGTGCGTGGTTCAAGGTCTTCAAGAGTCTGGGAGGGCCTTGCGAGGCTGATGAGTAGACAATGGGTTCATCTCTCTTTCTCGTCTTTGTTTTCCACGCTGACAATAACAGTGGCAACGTGTCTGGATCGTTCAAGAGACTGTGTTATCTCGCAAAGCTATGATTCGATATGGCCCGCTCTCAGCACCCTGGTCAATGTTCGCCAGAGCCGCTACTAATTATGCTCAACAACGTCACAGCCAGTGTCTGGATTTGTCTGGCACTCTCCAGGGCCAGGACATTTTGAATCAATTCAGCAACTTTGTGCTTCGCATTGAGGATATCAGACTTCAATACAATGCTCGCTCAGGTAATGGAACAATATTGCAGTTGCTGTGGAGATACAGGCCGCTAGAAGCGACTGAGAAGCGGGACAAGATTTTCGCTCTACTTGGGTTGACTACGAATTGGCAGGGCTTGCCGCCATTGCTCCCTGATTACACATCGGATTCTGCCACCGTCTTTACGAACACGACAGTAAGCAATATACAACGAGCTGGCTCGCCAGCAGTTCTTGCAGGGGACCTTGAGGCTGTACTGAACCGGAAGCGACTAAGTGATATTCCTTCCTGGGTAATGGATTGGTCGCTCCCATGTCTATCAGTTGAGATAGAAAGGGTAAACTCCCTACACATGTACAACGCCTCCGCAAGTCGCAAGGGAACAGTTCGCTTCCAACCGAAAACCCAGCTTCTCAATGTTGAGGCAGTGTACATTGATAGAGTGGAGATTATAGGCGAAGTTAGTCGACACACCCAGATTAGCGACACATGTGCCGTCATACGGTCGTGGAATCTGCTCACTAAATCGTCTGAGCGACTGGACAGTAGTTATCCTAGTGGTGGAACATACGAAAATGCATTCTGGCGAACACTCGTTGGAGATTTAATATGTACCAACCCTGCTCCAGACACCCATCAGGGACAAGATATTTATCGGCGTGCGACACCAGACGACTACGAAGCTTCTAGAGCGTGGAGCATGTGGGCTCGCTGCATATCTCGCGACACGTTGAGCCGTGCTGCGGCATTCAGCCAACGCGACCTTGACGAAGGCATCTCGGGAATTCACTACGCTCTCAAGACAGCGACGACATCTCGACGTTTCTTTCTTACTAGCTCCGGTTACATGGGACTTGGACCAAAGACGACTGCCGAGGGTGATCAGGTTTATGTCTTCAAAGGTAGCAACGTTCCTTTTGTGGTTCGGCCAGATCGATCCGTATCCATTGGTGACGACGGATGGACGACTCTTGTTTCTGGCGATGAGAATGAGACCAAAGAACATGCCCATAGTACGACAAGTCGATCATTTGAATCTTTCCAAATGGTTGGTGATTGTTTCGTCTATGGTGTGATGGATGGCGAGGTTCTTGAGCAACCAGATGTCCGATTCCAAAATATCTTCCTTGCCTGACGCCTGTTCGTCTTTCATTTTTCTCTCATTGACTTGGTAACATGCACTCAACTGTTGTAGTTGTAATGTATAAAGTAGAGAATTACTGACCAATGCGGTAGTATTCATTGATCATATGCTGCGTACGGCTAGTCCTTTACGTAGTCATTTACTCAGCATGACCCATTTTCTCTTCTAAGTCAGGCTGAACAAACTGTCCTTGATCCTCACCGGTGCAGCCTGACGCACAATCAATGTACCGAAAGCTGCTACATGGGAAATCTCAAACCTCTTAGCATTGGTTGAACGGTTAGGTGGCTTGTGGCTGTGCACGCCTGCCTGTTTTGCCGAGAAGCGTGCTCTCTTTGAAAGCACCTCACTCCTAACTGTGTCCTCGTCGCTCCTCATCGCCGAGTCCTTCTTTTCCTGTCACTTTACATCTTCGCATGATGCGATCAGTAATACACCTGATTCCCAGTGGAGCAATGACACAGTCCACTTCTGAATAAATTCCCAGTCATCACAAGACTAGCACTTAGTGCTTAGCAACTCAGCGCAATCCCCATAGTCGCATGATATCAACACCTCAAAAGACCCTAAGTCATGGAAAGTCCCTACGCTACGGCCCCACTCAACCTGGATCCTTCAACGCCTCAGTTCAGACTGCTCGAACTGCACCCAAGAACATCGAGCTCTACAATCTCGTGCACTCTGAGCTCTTACTCATTCGATGGGCGTCACCCCGCTTACAAAGCGCTTTCCTACACATGGGGGCCGAAGGCGAAACCTCATCTAATTTTACTCAATGGAATTGAGTTCCATGTTGGTCACAACTTGTGGACATTTCTAGACCAGATGTGCTTGCAAGGTCAATATGGTGTCTATTGGGTCGACGCGATTTGCATTGATCAGGATAACACCCTAGAAAAGAACCACCAGGTACAAATGATGAGACGTATCTACAGTACCGCTGAGAATGTAGTAGTCTGGTTAGGTGAAGCCAATCACGACGAGATGAGCGACACAGCCATGGATTTATTAGCCGGCTCAAGGTCATGGGCCGAAATCGGTATCCCCTGCCCGCCCGATTATTTTTTCGACCCAAAAATAAAGTCCGTAAGATCCATTTTGAATCGAGATTACTGAAACAGAATATGGATCATACAGGAAATTATGGTGGCCAAAAGAATCTCGATATATTGTGGGTCAAAGAGTTTGGAATGGCAGACTTTGACAGATTTCATGAACTTTTTGTTCACTGAACTTGTAGAATCTTGGGAAGAAGATGAGGTCAGGGCTTACTGTGTCTATAGTACTCGGGCTAAGCAGCTCGTCTATGACAAGTGGCAAGCCCGGACCATCCAAAAGAGATGGACTCTTGCTGAATTGCTCAATGACTACAGATTCTGGGAAGCTTCGAATATTCTTGACAAGGTGTATGCATTATGCGGGCTTGCAAGTGACGCCGACAACGTCGTCATCGATTACGACCTTTCCCCAAAAGATGTTGTTGTTCATTTTCTTGATAAAGATCCTCGTGACTGGGATCGCCTTGCATGGCGTGCATATCTGGCTCTAGGTCATGCCTCGAAAGAAGGCTTCGAGGAGTTGTTGAATAGTATGGAGAGCCCAAGAGATCACATAGTACGGAAATGAGTGTATCCAATATCGCAAATTCATAATAGCCTCTTCTGGATTTAGACATACATCAGTTATGGTTCTGAACATGGCGTCCACCTTCTCCAAATTCGAAATAACCATTTCCTGCGTAGCACACGTCTTGAGCTTCCATTTAACAACTGAGACTCTACGTCTGTACTATGCTTTATCTGTTCACGCTGAGAATGTAAACCTCAGCTTAAGGAGTGCGATCTTTGGGTAAAGCATACTCAGTCTCTTTCCGATAAGGATACTTATCCGTCTGGTGCACCAACCGTCCCCTGACCCAGACGGCAACTGTATTCCGGTCGTCACCACTGTACACCCACTTCTCCACCTTGTCTGGCCAGCTTTCCCAACCAAAAACATCAACGGGTCCTTCCTCGAACACGCCATTCTCATTGCCGTAATCGCCAACGGAACCTAGGTTGATCATTTGCGCATCCCACTCCTTGCCTACTTCAAAGCCTCCAACCCTGTCCTCAAGACCCACGACTGCCGCACCACCCCGAGTAGCAAGGTACAAGGCTTCTTCGGTTGACAACTTAGCAGAGTCAGATGACGTCTGAATGCAAAGGTGTCTAGATACCCATATCGCCTGCCGAACATTTTCCAAAATTGAAGGCGAGAAACCACCAGAAACATCGGTACCCAGACCGATCGTATGGCCCTCATCTAGCAAGTCACGAATGGGCGCGCACCCAGATGTGATCGCCGTGTTGGATGCAGGGCAGTGGCTAATCTTACTCTTCCTGTCGAGAATCATCTTGCGCTCATCCTGTCCCAGATGCACACAATGCGCCAGGATCGTCTTTTCGGTCAGCAAACCATGTGTATCGTATACATGGGCATAGCTTTCACTTTCGGGGAACAAGCTCTTGACCAGC
Organism: Curvularia sp. ZM96; assembly: GCA_022457065.1. Classification (NCBI taxonomy): domain Eukaryota; kingdom Fungi; phylum Ascomycota; class Dothideomycetes; order Pleosporales; family Pleosporaceae; genus Curvularia; species Curvularia sp. ZM96. Next base: position 3,868,457 of record JAJGBQ010000004.1, on the reverse strand, counting down.
TCAATCTCGCCCTTGTTTTCAGAAATGTGCGTCTGAACATGTGCATCTGTCTCTTGCGCCAGTCGCCCCATGGCACTCAAGCACTCCGCTGTACACGACGGCGCAAACCGAGGTGTGATAATTGGCTTGACGATGTCTCCTTTGGGATCAATGGACCGGATGTAGTCGATGCTCGCTTTTGAGTCCGCATAGCTCTTTTCCACGCTCTCGTCTCGGTAGTAATCTGGGCTCAGATCGCTATTCATACATACTCTGCCCACTAGCGCTCTTTGGCCGCGCGCCAGACAGATGTCTGCAAGTGAGTTGGTAGCAGGTACGTGAATGGTGGCGTAGTACGCTGCTGTTGTAGTTCCATGGGATAGTGTCCTTGACACAAAGTTCATATACACACGGTACGCACGATGGATATCAGAGAAGGAGGCTTCAGTCGGGAACGTGTACTTTTGCAACCAATCCAACAAGGTTGTTTTACCAAACAGCCCTGTATTTGGGTGCTGTGGTGCGTGGACGTGAGTATCGATGAATCCTGGGAAGAAGAATCCTCGGTCGGCATTGCCGATGGCGATGACCTTGGCCTCGGTCCAGACGGATTCTAACGTGGAAAGAAGAGATTCCAGGGACGTGACGTTCCGGTTCACGAAGCGGATGATGCCATTGGAGTCTACGCCGATGGCGCCGTTGGGTTCGATTTCTAGCGTGCTGAGAGATGTGCTGTGTACGAAAGGACCCAGGTAGATGGTGTTTGGTATGGGCGTTGATGCTGCCATTTTTCTTGTGACCTTAGGATACGTCTTCCCCCTCTTTCCTTGATTGGAATCTAAAATTTCCGCTTGGAAAAACGGGGACTACGCAGACTGTTCTTGCCACTGAAGTTGGAGGATGAAGTCCTATCTATGTACCGGGACGTCCGCGGATGATGTATGGTTCGGCCCTTTTCCACGAGACAGATAAACAAATGTGAAACACGTGGAAGAGAGATTGACAATAGAGGTTTATAAAAACTCAAAATTCCAGCAATTCAAGTGCAAGGATTGAAGAGGGACAGCCTGGGTCCTTTATCAGTTGCTGAGAAGGGATGGCGGCTTAGATGCGGTTTAGCGGGGGCTCGCTAGTATCTACCACGTGGAGCCGACCGGGGGAAGCTAGGTACATCTGAGGCTATCGGCGTCCTCCGATCAGCGTTCACTACCATCCATTACAATTGGCAAAAGGAAAACATGGAGGCGACGGGGCGTTTGCCCTCGCTTCTTCACACATATTGGACCCCACCCCCCACACGCCGCCAGGGGGGAGAAAGCAATCGAAGCCAAAAAAGAAGTTTACATGTTTCGTAGACTAAATGGGCTGCCTGCCACACCCTTCACGCTCGGCAATGCAACACTAGCCCTTTCGTTATGGCTATCACCCATTGCTTTGTCATAGTCTTTCCACACCTGCACACATCCGGTCTTTCTTTTTCCACCGGGTACAAGCAACGCCAGGATATCCCCTATTTACCATACCTGAAAACTCCGCGATGGCTTTCTTCTCAAAAGCAGAACACAAAATGCCTACATCTCTCATCCAAGGAAGAGCCGCTATTCATAACAGAGCACGTGCAGACATGATCATAGGCTGTAATCGTGGATAGCTTGCGGGCCTTGATCGTTGTAATCTGGGCGGGTCATGTAGCCCTTGGACTGACCCTGGTCGACTACGAAGATGACCTTGGCTGCAACCTGAGCGCCTAGGAAGGTTGATTCGTCAAATCCGACCTCTTTGAACTCGGGAAAGTACTCTGGGGGCTTGACGAATTTGACGGACGTGGGTGTTTGCCCATGCGAGGAGTGCAGGTTGTGTGACATGCCGGGGATGCTGCCATGAGGCATCATGTGCTGTGTCTGCGCTGTGGTGGCTGCTAGTAGGAGTGGGTTGACTTGAGAGCTACCATGTGGACCAAGTTGAGGTTGTGGAGTGTTAGTTCCAGTTCCTGCAGGTGTTGAGACATTGGATGGGATCTCAGATGTGAAGATGGTGGCTGATGAGGGTGACACCAGATATTTAGTTTGGATGGTCTGTATGAGAGACTCTCTGAAGCCTAAGCGCATGTTAGTGGGCTATGAAGAGGTTGTTGGGTATGTGAATATTGTAACTTACCTCGCAACTTCGCTCCATTACCGCAGACGATCAACTGATCCCAGAGGTCGCTTCGTTTGCCAACTTCATCGACTGATGAGATTACCCTGTATACAGCATCCGCAATCTTCTCCAAGGTGCCGTTTCCATCCGCCATAAATCGCTCATTCCCAACCTCTATTTCGCGTCTTATTGAGCCTGCCCGTCTGGCGTTGTTGGAGTCACTAGTACCATTTGCATCGGTTGTAGAAGTAGGCTCGCCGTCTTCCTCATTCTCGTTTGGCTTCCTGCTGGGACCCTCATCCAAAGCGCCCTTCGCATCAGCCATCTCTTGGGTGTTTAGATTCATATTCTTTAGGGTGTCCAGGAGCGCATGATCCTCGTACAGGAACGTGGCCTTTTCAAGCTTGGAGTTTGGAAGCTTGACCGGCTTGTTTGCTTGCGGAGCTGGGGCACCCTTCTTTTTAGCATTGGCCTTCTCTTGCTTTTCTTTCTCCTTCTTAGCAAGGTACTCTGACATCTTGCCACCAGCCACGATGCTAGCAACATCCAAGACTCCTTCATCTTCGCCAGTTCCATCTTCTCCAACCTCGGTATCTATGCCAGGACCCCGTGGGACATTCCCGATTGTAGCTGCTGCTGCGGCGCCAGATCCTGGGGCTCCAGTGGAGGTTGCTGCCGCAGGGTTGGTTATGCCGTCCGCAACAGGCGCATCTGCTGATCCTGGTAGTGGGACTCCTGGGGGCAGAAGCTCGCAAATAGGCGATCTTTTAAGCTGTTCGCACATGTCGCGGTTGAAGCCTTTGGGTTTCAGTTTGGCGAGGAGACCCTCGGTAAAGGCTTCGCCTCCACAACCTGCCAGTGATATAACCCTACCCTGCGTATGTGGGATGAACTCGCTGACAGCGGTTACGTCTGCCTTGTCTTTACCGACATCGATGACGGTCGCCGTATGCACACCATAAGCCCATGTCGTCGCAAGTGCCGCGTCCATCAAGCCAAAAGCGGGAACCTTGAATTTCTCGAAGAAGAACTGCGTGAGCTTCTCGTGCTCTCGAGGCGTCCATGCTGGCTGGGCAATGAGGAGGATTGGGGTGTGGAAGGGCGGATTTAATGAGTTGTACACGTGAGTGATGAGGGCGAAGAAGCATGGCCAGTCGACGATTCTGCCTTGCTGGATTGGCCATATCGCGCCCTCTTCAGAGACGCGATCCTCTTCCCATAGCACTTCGTCTTCGCCCTCGGCGGGCTTATTTTCCTGCTGCGCCTCATCTTTGGCGTCGCCATTTTCCGCAGCTGGCGCGTCTTGCTTTCTTCTGATCTTGTATGGCTCAAATTCCCCCTCTTTCTCGGCAGGAAACATACATGAGCGCAGGCGGAGGCGCGCCGGGGTGAAAGACTCAGGCAGGCCCAGCTGCGCAACAGTCGTCTCTGAGCCGGGCGAAATTATCTGCGGTGTATTAGCACGTGCGCCGAACGAAGAGCAGAGCATGCGGGACTAACGATAATCTGGTCATCCTTGAAGGGTGGCATGGCTGCGCAATTGGTGAGATATACAAAAGCTCCGGCGCGTGCAAGAGCTCCAGGCCAGCCGACCGCGGTGCACTTCGCGACTGCAGCGCTAGCCGACGCACGGGCGCGCGCGGGTGGTCTTCACAAGCAAGTTGGCAGCACCCCCACATGATGCCAGTGTCTCTCAATTGCATTCCCGAATGTTCCAACGTGCCCTCGCAACGGCTCGCGATGGGGCTTCAGTCTTTACGGCAAAATATTAATACCGATCAGGAACTCTGCTCGTGACAACCCCCATTCCTGGCCACACGCTTCCGTTGCCCAACATGACCTCCATGGCAGCCTCGGGTACGACGGCCTCGCAGGCACTCGCAGAAGCCTCCAAAGCAGCCGTCTCCAGCGCAGCAGAGGCTCTCTCCACCTCTATAATGAGTGTCAAGGCCGCCGACGGCCCTCGTCCGTCCAACTTTGGACTGCTGGGTCGTGTCATTCTCTCCATTTTCAGTGTACTGCCCACCGTCCTGTACTGGGTTACATATACCTTGCCGGCATGGCTGTTTACGCTCTTTTCTATGAGCCTGACTTTCACCATGAACTTCACCACTTTGTACGTTTCCTGGACGGGTCCATGGCCTTTGCTGAATCAATTTCCAGGATGCTTGTTGTGGTTTTCGTCGTGTCCACCGTCAGTTACTTTGTAAGGTACCGGTACATGACCATGTATGCGAGACTACCGCCTGAACCCCAACGTGAGGAACCACAGGTTGAGGTGTTTCCGGATAGTGCCGAAAGCGACTCCAAGAGGGGCTTGTCTAACTACCTTGATGAATTTTTGAGTGCGATCAAAGTCTTCGGTTACTTGGAGCGCCCAGTCTTTCATGAACTGACACGCACCATGCAGACTCGCCGATTGGCAGCTGGGGAAACCATTCTCTTGGAAGAAGAGAAAGGCTTTTGTCTAGTGGTGGATGGCTTGGTTCAGATTTTCGTCAAGTCAAATCGCGCAGAGTCTGATTCCGATGAAGACGAAATGGGCGATTCATCGCCCGGTAGCTCGGCTCAGCAAGGTCATCGGCAGGGCTATCAGCTCCTCACGGAGGTCAAAAACGGGGCGCCCATGTCGTCCTTGTTCTCTATATTGTCATTGTTTACAGAGGATGTCAAGCTGCGTCATGACGAAGATGATCTTGTAGAGTCCAGTCTACCGACATCGCCCCGTGGACAAACGATACCACCCATGTCTCGGACCAACAGTTTTGGTTTGGACAGTTCCAGACCACAAACTCCTCGCGAGGTTTCAGAGTCTAAGTTAAGACATCGAAGAACATCCACTCTAAACAGCCCAACGGCAGGAGGACGACTCGAAAGCGTACCGCCACTGTCGTTGGACATGGATGGATTCGCCGACGAACGTCCCAAGCAAACCAAGGCTCAAAGATCGACTTCACGTAATACGAAGATCAAGTCTTCTCACCCAGACATTGTTGCACGCGCTACTGTAGACACAACAATTGCCATCATCCCAGCCACTGCATTTCGTCGATTGACGCGCATATATCCAAAAGCGACGGCGCATATCGTGCAAGTTATCCTCACGCGACTACAAAGAGTCACGCTTGCGACCAGTCATGAGTATCTGAGCCTAACCAACGAAGTGCTTCGTACAGAGAAGCTTATGAACAAGTACACCACATACGATCTTCCGGGCTTCCTGCGAGATGCTCCACTGGAGCGGTTGAAGGAAAAGTTTGCTAAAGAGACGGAACGCATTGGCTCAGACGAAGGAATGAAAGGCATCGCGCTGCACAACCCTGGCGCTGGTCGCAGGAACAGATCCAGTGTTTCATTAAGACGAGGCACAGCGGCGCAAGCCCGCCTTGCCGCTGCGCGAGGCGCAAAACTCGACACCGGCCCTAGGATATTGCCTGCGGTCACCTCACCAGACCAGGGACCACGCAATGATCGTATCAGTGCTGGTGATCTCTTGACCAACTCACAACTGCCACGAGGGATGGGCCGTAGTGGTCGCAACAGCTTCTCCCAGCCATATCAACAGGATCGCCGCGATGCTCGAACGCCACTGGATGCTAGTTCTTTCAATCCTTTTGCCTCTCCCTCCCTTCGACCCAAGACACTTCATCGACAAGAATCTATTGACGAGGCCACCGTTTTCAGGGAGTCTATCCTTGGCTGTATGTTCAAGGCCATTGGACTCACCAATCCGGAAAACCCAATGCCTCGACCGACCGCATCAGTAGAGCAATCACCTCAACTTGTATCATTTGATGCTAGCCGCCAGAAGGCTGTTTTCACAAACGCGTTCGGCTTCATCGATCCTTATGCAGCCTCCCGAGATGGAGATACCGAGTCCATTGCATCCGCGTCAGGCATATCGAATATGAGCGCTGCAGGATCACATAACATCGTTGAAGAACTCGTAAACGACGTAGAGATTGTCTTCTTTCCCAAAGATTCCGTTCTCGTGGAGCAAGGCGAACGGAACCCTGGCTTGTATTATGTGATTGATGGGTTTCTCGATGTGAGCGTGGCAGTGGAAGAAGAAATGCCTGATAATGGCACGCTCGGAAATCTTCCCAATGGCCCTGGATATACTGAAGATGATCTTTTTGGCGCTCCACTCCGACCGGTCAGCTCGAATACTCCTTCACGCTCTGGCGAAAACATGAAAAAGAAGCGGTCGAGGCGAAGCTTGTTCATGACAAAGCCTGGTGGTCTAGCAGGATATCTTGGAACAATATCGTCAAATCGGTCTTTTGTTGATGTTACTGCTAAGACCGATGTCTATGTAGGCTTCCTGCCACGTCCAGCCATTGAACGGATTGTGGAGCGCTATCCAGTTGTGTTGCTTACAATGGCTAAGCGCCTGACAACCCTCCTACCACGCCTGGTCCAGCATATCGACTTTGCCCTCGAATGGGTTCAGGTGAACGCCGGACAGGTCATATACAATCAAGGCGATGAAAGTGACGCAATTTACATTGTTTTGAATGGACGACTGAGAGCAATCCGCGACGCTGAGAACAACGACGTCAAGGTTATTGGCGAATATGGCCAAGGCGATAGTGTTGGTGAGCTTGAAGTGCTTACCGAGTCCTCGCGTCCTGGGTCGTTGCATGCAATTCGGGATACTGAACTTGCAAAGTTTCCAAAGACGCTCTTCAACAGCCTTGCTTTGGAACATCCTGGAATTACCATCAAGATCTCAAAGATCATTGCTTCACGGATGCGGGCTTTGGTCGATGATCCGTTACATGAACAGAGCAAAGAGCGGAGCGGCAAGGCCACACGGGCGAACGTATCTTCGACAATCAATCTTCGCACAGTTACTGTTCTTCCAGTCTCTGCAGGAATTCCAGTGGTAGACTTTGGAAGCCGTCTTGTCAATGCACTCACCCAGATCGGTCTCCCCCAAGGCGTAGTCTCGCTCAATCAAGCTGCCATTCTCAACCATCTTGGAAGACATGCCTTTAGCCGAATGGGCAAGCTTAAGCTTTCTCAGTATCTTGCAGATTTGGAAGAGAGGTACGGAATGGTGATTTATATCGCCGACACACCAGTGAAGTCACCTTGGACGCAGACATGTATCAACCAGGCCGATTGCATTCTTCTTGTAGGATTAGCAGAGTCTTCGCCGAATATTGGCGAATATGAGCGCTTCCTGCTGACGACGAAGACGACTGCTCGGAAAGAGCTAGTGCTTCTGCATTCGGAAAGGTATTGCGCTTCTGGTCTAACACGAAAGTGGCTAAGGAACCGGCCATGGATTAACGGTAGTCATCATCATATCCAGATGTCATTCCGGGCGACATCAGAACCCGTTCATCATGCTGGCCGACGTTTTGGAAATGCCCTTAAGCAACGAGTGCAAGTTATCCAAGCAGAGATTCAGAAGTACACCTCAAGAAAGGTCCGCCAAACGCCGCTCTACTCCGCAGATACACCATTCAAAGGCGACTTCCATCGGCTTGCACGTCGACTATGTGGTAGATCAGTGGGACTCGTGTTAGGCGGCGGCGGTGCCCGTGGCATTGCACACATTGGCATTATCCGCGCACTGGAAGAGGCAGGCATCCCAATTGATATTGTAGGAGGGACGTCTATTGGTAGTTTCATTGGTGCTCTGTACGCTTGGGATGCAGACGTGGTTCCCATGTACGGCAGAGCGAAGAAGTTTTCGGGCCGCATGGGCAGCATGTGGAGATTTGCACTTGATCTCACATACCCCTCGTAGGTGTTGGAGCGACTTGTTGTGGTATTTCAGGCTAACTGCAAGCAGTGTTTCGTACACAACCGGTCACGAGTTCAACCGCGGTATCTTCAAGACTTTTGGCAATTCTCAAATCGAAGATTTCTGGCTTGAGTTCTATTGCAACACAACCAACATCAGCAAGTCAAGATCAGAGGTTCACACGTCAGGCTATGTGTGGCGCTACGTTCGCGCGTCCATGTCGCTTGCAGGTCTGCTGCCGCCACTATGTGACGACGGCAACATGCTTCTTGATGGAGGCTACGTTGACAACTTGACCGTGGCCCACATGAAGAGTCTGGGTGCGGACATCATCTTCGCAGTTGATGTCGGCAGCCTCGATGACAACGCGCCACAAGCATTTGGCGATTCGCTAAGTGGCTTCTGGGCAACCTTTAATCGGTGGAACCCCTTCTCAAGCTTCCCCAACCCGCCGACGTTATCAGAGATTCAATCTCGACTCGCTTACGTATCCAGTATTGATGCGCTGGAGCGAGCGAAGAACACGCCGGGATGCAGGTACATGCGGCCACCAATTGATCCGTACGGCACGCTCGACTTTGCGAAGTTTGACGAAATCTACGAAGTCGGGTACAAGTACGGTTAGTTATCAAAATCGGGCCGGCGACAAAATTTTCAGTGCTAACAGGTTATACAGGCAAAGAGTACTTAGCGCAGCTGCGTGAGCAGGGAGTGCTTCCTGTGACTGAAGAGACGGAGAAGGAGAAGAATCTCCGTCGGACAATGGCACCACGACGGGCGAGCATTTAGCGGGCTTGCGCAATGCCCAGGCGCTGCGGAGTAAATGGGCGGCGGACTATGTGGATATCAAGTAATAGAAAGCACGGGACGCAGCATAGATTTGCCCAATGGGTGCTAGGAATACGTGTGGATGCAAGGACAGTCGCCTTGGGGTTTAGTGGGCGCCTCCCCGCTGGCTCGACCGGGGCCACGCCTGCGCTTATCGGCTCGGTTGCCAAACCACTCGGCGGATAATGACGGGTTATCTTGCGTGTGCTGATAGATAGTCGTCCATGGCGCGCTGAACCAAAGAAAAAAAAAGTTTCGAGACATCGCGAGCCCTCTGAGTTTTCCTCACTTCTGCAGCAGCAGCCTCTCCTTCTCGGCTGTGGCACGTCCAGGTCGTACGCGCCCACCATTGACGTTGAGGGCAAACACTACCCCTCGCAGCACTCACTACCTTTACATCCACACAGCAAAGATGAGGACTGCATGTCTTCGGGCTGCTAGCAGTGCTAGCCGGCTCACACGAACGTCGTGTTTAGCCCAGCTGTCTCGACCACAACTTACAGGCAGCTCATCACGAGTAGTCGCCTACCAAACTCACCAGTCGCTTCAGAAGCGCGCATTTCAGCATGCCACAACCTCACAGGCAGCCGCTGCTGCTGCTGTCGAGGCCGCAGACGATGTGTTCGATACCCCGCCTCAGCAGACCGCTTCCGCGAAGCCATTCGAGGCGCTCGATACTTTTCCCCGCCGACACATTGGCCCATCTGCTGAGGCGGCCGAAGCCATGCTCCAGGCCCTCGACCCACCCGTGGGCAGTCTGGATGAGTTTGTCGAGCAAGTTGTTCCCGCCGATATTCTGTCTGGCCGGGAATTGAAGATTGGAAAACTTTCACAGCACCAAGACAGCCAATGGCAGAACAACGGCGTGCCCGAGTCGATTTTCCTTAGCAATGCAAAGCAAATCATGGATCAGAACAAGCCCGGCACAAGTCTCATCGGACAAGGATACTACGGCACCAAAGTGCCAGAGGTGATTAAGAGGAATGTGCTCGAGAATCCCGCATGGTACACAAGCTACACACCATACCAGCCTGAAATCAGCCAAGGGCGCCTAGAGTCTCTACTGAACTTCCAGACCATGGTGTCGGATCTGACGGGCCTCAGCATTGCAAATGCATCAGTCCTGGATGAGCCTACCGCCGCTGCCGAGGCCATGACCATGTCCATGGGCATGATGCCGCTATCCAAGCAGAAGAACAAAAACAAGGTCTTCCTCGTCTCGGACAAGTGTCACCCACAGACACTTGCTGTTCTGCAATCCCGTGCCGAGGGCTTTGGTATCAAGATCGAGGTTGCCGACGTGCTCAAGGACAACAGCAAGCGGGTGGAGGAGATTGGCCAAGAACTAGTTGGTGTATTGGCCCAATACCCAGACACAGATGGAGGTGTTAACGACTTCCGCGGACTCTCGGAGAAGGTACACAAGACCGGTGCCCTCTTCAGTGTAGCCACAGATCTGCTCGCTCTTACTCTGCTCACACCACCGGGAGAGTTCGGTGCCGACATCGCTTTCGGAAACGCACAGCGCTTTGGTGTCCCTCTGGGTTTCGGTGGACCACATGCTGCCTTTTTTGCCTGCGACGAGAAGTACAAACGCAAGATTCCCGGCCGCTTGATCGGTCTTTCCAAGGACAGACTCGGTAACCCGGCAGCACGTCTTGCACTGCAGACTCGCGAGCAGCACATTCGTCGCGAGAAGGCAACTAGCAACATTTGCACGGCACAGGCTCTTTTGGCTAACATGAGCGCCATGTACGGTGTTTACCACGGACCCAATGGTTTGACTGCGATTGCGAAACAAGTTGTTGCCAAAGCCCGACTTATCCAGCAAGCCATTGTAGACAACGGCTTCAAGACTGGCCAGCGCGGAAAGATGGACAACGCTCCTGTCATGTTCGACACTTTTGTCGTCGAGACGGGAGACAAGACGGATGGAATCATTGCTGAGCTTGAGAAGAAGGAACTCCTCGTCCGAAGGGTCGATGATGCACATATTGGTATTTCGGTTGACGAGACGACGACCGCGCAGACCATTACCAACCTTCTCGGAGCATTCAGGAAGTTTGGTAAAGGCGATCAGACATCATTCAGCGAGTCGGTTGACACTGAGCTTCCCGCGCCGTTCAAGAGAACCAGCCCGTTCATGACTCACCCTGTTTTCAACTCACACCACTCCGAGACAGAGCTTCTTCGATACATTAACCATTTGTCTTCAAAGGACCTCTCACTGGTGCACTCTATGATTCCTCTCGGATCATGCACCATGAAGCTCAACGCCACCGCCGAGATGGCTCCCGTTTCGTTTGACACTGTTTCCAACCTCCACCCCTTCCTGCCCCTGGAGCGCGCCAAAGGATACACTGAGATGATCAAGCAATTGGAGGATGATCTGGCCGACATTACCGGTTTCCATTCCGTCTCGCTTCAGCCCAACTCTGGAGCGCAGGGCGAGTTCACTGGTCTTCGCGTCATTCGCAAGTACCTCGAGCAGCAGCCTGGCAAGAAGCGTGACATTTGCTTGATTCCCGTCTCTGCTCACGGTACCAACCCTGCCAGTGCTGCAATGTGCGGTATGCGCGTTGTGCCCATCAAGTGCGACCAGGCGACTGGTAACCTTGACATGGCAGATCTAAAGGCCAAATGCGAAAAGCACAGCGAAGAGCTCGGTGCCTTCATGGTTACATACCCCAGCACATTTGGTGTATTCGAGCCCAGCGTCAAGGAGGCTTGTGACCTTATCCATCAACATGGTGGTCAGGTCTACATGGACGGCGCCAACATGAACGCCCAGATCGGTCTCTGCTCGCCAGGTGAGATTGGTGCTGATGTGTGCCATCTCAACCTCCACAAGACCTTCTGTATTCCCCACGGTGGTGGCGGTCCAGGTGTTGGACCCATTGGTGTCAAGGAGCATCTTTCGCCCTTCCTTCCAGGTCATCTTCGCGGCGAGACTGGCGGCGAACAAGCTATCCACCCTGTCAGTGGTGCCCCATGGGGTAGCGCCAGTATCCTCCCTATCAGCTGGGCTTACATCAAGATGATGGGTGCGGTTGGTTTGACTCAAGCCACCAAGATTACTCTCCTCAACGCAAACTACATTCTCTCTCGTCTCAAGCCCCATTACCCCATCCTCTACACCAACGACCAAGGCCGCTGCGCCCACGAGTTTATCCTCGACGTACGCGGATTCAAAGCAACTGCCGGCGTTGAAGCCATCGACATTGCTAAGCGCCTTCAAGACTATGGATTCCACGCTCCAACCATGAGCTGGCCCGTCGCCAACACGCTCATGATTGAGCCTACCGAGTCGGAAAGCAAAGCCGAGCTCGACCGTTTCTGCGACGCCCTCATTTCCATCCGCCAAGAAATCAAGGAAATCGAAGATGGCAAGCAGCCTAAGGAAGGAAATGTGCTCAAGATGAGCCCACACACCCAGCAGGATCTTATCACCGCCGAGTGGGACAGGAGCTATTCGCGTGAGAAGGCAGCGTACCCGCTGAGCTACCTCAAGGCAAAGAAGTTCTGGCCCTCAGTCGCGAGGTTAGACGATGGTATGTTTTGTTTACCCTTTTCCATCTTTAAACAAGAATCTCAAGCTAACATGAACAAACAGCCTACGGTGACACAAACCTCTTCTGCACCTGTGCGCCCGTCGAGGGCGAGGAGAGCGACATCACTGGTGCCGCTGCGCCAAACCCTACCTAGGCCCCTATCCTATCTCATTTTTTCTGCAAACGCGGTGATTCCGCCTCCTTTTCTTCCTCGCCACGAATAACGAGTCCTCTTTCCTCCCCAATGTATTCTTTTTCCTTTTTTCAACAAACCACCACAGCGACTGGTGTTCCGGCGTCTTATACTCCCTGATTTTTCTTTTTACACCATTCCTATGACCCCGAGACTTTTCAACATGGTCTCTGGGAGGGCGTAGGTTTCAAACGGAGTTAGTGGGGAGGGAGATATGTATTCTCTCCTTCCTCTCATTCTCTGCATGCATTGACGGCGTTATTTTTAACTTTTGGCTTGAGATGATGGTATCTTATATACATATCTGTGTGTCTGGAGAGATGGTCACAGGCGAAGATGTAGGAGGTAGATTTGACAGTGGTATTTGAAAGACTTTAGTTACTGAGGCTTTGATACGTGTGTGCATGTGTGACACCGGATTGTAGTGTTTCTCTGACACGTGGATGTACCGTGAACATGTGATTTGAGCATAATACCTGGTGCGAAAGGCGTAAAGATAAGGAGTGCAATAGCAAACATGAGATAAAGAAAGACTCTGGCGAAGACATGTTCGTTGCACTCATATAATATGAATAAGAACCAGGAGACTGAGAACAATCAACATAAGATTTCAGGTAGAGTAGAGAACAGGAAGAAGAATATGTAACAGACATGGAAATCGTACAGCAAAAAAGCCATCATCGTCAGCGCACTTGAAAGTCCTCCAAGCAAATACGATAGGAGAAGGAAAAAGGAATCCCCAATACTTCCCTACTCATACAGACGCGATTTTCCCAAAAACGCCACGCAAAATGCTCAACACATTGGTATCCAGACCGTTTCCTTCCCTCACTCGCAGCACAACACCTCTTCCCTCTAGTTGTACTGCCTACTCTTCGCCGCCCACTCCTCCTCCTTCTCCTTCTTCGCCTTCTCCAGCCTCTTAATCTCCCTCGCCACACCCCCAGACGCCCTCCACCAAAGATCTGTGCCACTCCGAATCAGTCTCTCCGCGGCACTCGTCGGCCCGTCAACCGCAGGCCTAACATCGAGATAGAACACCGGTTCGCCCGTGGGCTCCGGCTGACCCTCATAGTAATCAATCACGTAGCGAACCTCCTTGCATCCGCTCTCATTACACCTCTCGACGAACCAGTCATGGCGATCAAACGGAGGTGCAGTGCCGAATTTCTCAGGCATAACGTAGCCCAACCACTGTAGGATCTGAGATTTGGGTGTCGGCTCTGTCGGGCGACCAGTAAACCGCAGGAGTTTGGGCGGAGGGATATCTTTTGCGTCCCAGGTCGTTGTGTCAAAGGGATCGTCGGCAGTACCGAGCATAAAGTTTGCGACTTCTTCGCCCTTTTTGCAGATTTCGTAGCCTTCAGCGAGGCCGCGTGAGAAACGGCGCTCCCAACCCATGATTTCGGCCCATGCGCCTTCGTTCAGGAAGTTGTGCACCCCAACCATGCTTTCGACGGCCGTGATGTCCGTGTCTGTGTAGCCTTTGCGGAGCATGGCGTTGTACATTTGCTGTGGTGAGGGGTACTCCCAGAGTGTGCCGTCGCCCTTAGGGATTGTGGAGGTTTCACGCTCGAGAGGGAGACTTTGCGCTTGTTTTTCGGCGCGTTCGTTGGAGAGGTCGGCAAACATGTTGTTTAGAGGGTTGAGGCGGGAGAGTAGGCCGGTCTTTGGTGGTTCTAGTGCAGCACCAGTAGAGGTTTTCTCAGGTGGGACGTAAGGACAGGCGCTTTGGGAAGTCTTTTCTGCGACAACAGGCGGTGTGGCTTTCTTGTGCATCGGGCATTCTGGCTGCAAAGGCTGTTAGAACCGTAGGCGCGAGGAGGATATGATACCTACAGGAGGCTCCATGTTGCCTCGCGGCATTGGGTGTGGTGCAGCGCGCGCAGACGGCGCAGCGGGTGTAGTGTCTGCCCAAAACCAGCCCATTTTGATTTCTGCGAAGAAGAAAAATGTGTCTTTGAGGGAAAAACAGGGAAAAGTATATAGGGCTGAAGAAGATGGGATGGGTGGCGGAGATTGTCGGGAGAGACAAATTCGTGCAGGGTTCTCAATCGTCATCGCTCTGGGTTGTCATCCGTGCTCCGATTGGCTACACACATGTGAATGCAAACTAGTACTATTTCCGAAAATTGATTTATTTGATATATCTTCAGGAACGGCGTATGCGCCCGAGTGATTGTTCCACTCCTTCTATAGTCAAGAAATTTACAGGCCCTCCAAGTTCATGTTCCTCTACGGTGTTGTCGCCTTTGCTAGTTGCCCGGTGCCTCGAGAGCTGAAGATGGCCATGATACCAAAGCTACCATAGAAGAGGACCATAGGATATGCTACCAATCCTCGCATTGAAGTCATGCGGCCTGGGAGACCTATTAGCGCATGCTACCTGCGGACTTCAGAAGCAAACTTACCAACAACGGTGAACATCGAACTCGAACTGTAGGAGCACCATGTGATTGCCAGGCTCGTGAGGAGGTATCCAAACAGCCCGTCGAGCGGAACTATGATTCCGAATATGGCCACCAATACCAGGGGGAGGAGGCAGTAACCTAGGACAGATGCAGATCGGGGAAATGTCAACGAGGAACCTAGGTGAGAGCCATGTGGGTGACCGTGATCTCCAGGTGTTGCTTCAACGGCATTAATAGGCGGCGACATCAGGGAAAGGATTTGGTGTAGTAGGATAGTGCCGACAAACGCTAATCCTGTGTATTGTCAGTTAATGTCCATTTACAAAGTGTATGCACGCACCGTAGATGTAACCAAAATGGAGTTTTCCAGACAGCTGTCAGCAGTTAGTGCTTGATCCCCTTGCAACTCTGTATTGCGCATACCAATAACGACGTGCCGAATATCAAGAAGAAGAGTATAGGGCCAGCCACATCACTGTCATCCATAATGTGCTGATCGATGCGGCCGAAAGGGTTCAAGACGGCCAACGTCTATGCATTGTTAGATTGTAATCACACACCACTATAACCCACAACCCACCTTCATTTGTATGTGTTTGAAATTCACACCCAGCTCTTCCACTAGATGTTGTTAGTTTGCATGGATACTCGAATGTTCGGTGTTGCGTACGTAGCGGTGGTTCTCCTTCATATCTGCCCAAGATCAGCATTGTTTCATACAGGAATACAGTCCACCTACCCCTCTGTGCCAAAGGCCGCAAGCCAGCCTGTACGTAGGCCTGAGGTGCCCATTCCCATCTGTCCGCTCACCCCTGGAGCCGAAAATCCGGCGCCATACTGGGAGGGATATGCCTGGCTCGCCGGTGCGCCATAGTTTGCTTGGAATGGTGTAGAGTGTCCGGACACTGGTTGATTCGAGAAGGAGGAGGAGTAGAATTGCAGGTTCTGTGCGTTTCCACCACCATATTGGGGCGTCTGTCCGTAGCCGTATTGTGCCATCTCGCGAGATTCCGAATATGAGTATGGCTTTGGAGCGAGAAAAGGTGGTGAGGGGGGTCAATTGGATAGGAGAATAATAAGGATGCCTGGCGAAGCTGTCGCGGATGTGTTCGTGGTTCTAGGTGGTGTGTGGGGCGAGGGCCGACGTCACTGTGGACTATGAAGCTGAAAAGACAGGGCGCATCGAAGGGAAAACCGTAGAAGAGCAGCAGACCCGTTTGTCGAAATGCTAAGGAGCAGTTGTTTGTTCGCGATGTTGCGGCTCAGATGCGACACATGTCATCGTGTGCATCGGCACTTTCTCGTCCTCATTCGCCGACTTGGCTTAGTCACGCTTCAGAGTAGCAATACGAGTCATTACGTAGTTCCACGTTAGTTCCACGCGTACCCTAGATTTGAGAAAGAAATCAAAGGGTGGTATCACATGCAAAGAGTTTGTAGATATTTAATTTTTTATTCTCATGTAGCTGAGGGGGGTATGTCATATGACTAAAGAGGAGAGTCATTATTCGTATCATACGCCAAGATTTCCACTTCAATCATGAGCAGCGCCTGGCTGCGGCCATGGAGCGGAGATTGGCACCTTTTAGGTTCCGCAAGGGTTCTTCAATACATTTCTACAGTCCTTCGCGAGGTGTAATTGCACCAGTCACACTGAGGATGGTTAGCTTGTAAAAATATATTGCAGAAGAATACACACCATAGTATCAGACGAGGCATCATTGTCCTCTCGGCAATATTCGTTCTTGCACTTCTTGCAGGTCCGAATAAAAAGCTCTTTACAGCTTATGCACTGGACTATGTTAGCGTAGAACGATCAAAGACGTAGAGATCGTACCGTATGGCCACAGCCGAAACAGTCACGTCGTACACCAATAACCTATGATTAATCGTGTTAGCCTATTTCTTGCTTCGTGATTGAGCACATACCTTGGCGCGCAAGTGGCAATTTCCAGGTGCAATTATCCAATAACCAGGCTCCACGGCTAGTCTAGACAAGACTAGGTTCCGGAATCCAGCTACTTCGTAATGGCCTCAAGGTAATATCACTCCTCGCGCGCCGAGGTTTGTCACCCCCACATCCCGTTGCTGCCAGCGCCGGCCATCATTTCTGAGGGCAGGCAGTTTTCGACGCAGAGATCCATAAATACCTTGATCTTTTGTTTTGGGAGCATGCGAGTGGTCCCATCGGGTTCAATGTTTTCTACAATCTCGTTTTGCTGCAGCTCCGTACGTTGAACGGTACTTGGAACCACGTAACAATCCTCATCCCACCACTTGTGGCACCTCTCGCACCAGCGGCCTCGGAGGCAGTCCTCACAACGTACAATAAGAGGCGGGGGAGCGGATCCATCTACAGTATGTGGTAATTGAGCAGCGCGGACAGAGCTTCCGTGAAGTGGAACAGGGCTGAGCAAAGGATGATGAGACGGGCTAGAGCTGCCAAACACAGCTGGTCCTTCTGGAGAGGAATGGCAAGTCTCACACCCCGATGGCCCCAAGGCTACAGTGGCAATGGCAGGTCGAAGAAAAGACGCAGGGTGCTGAGGTCCTGTGGCGGCTGGTTCCCTGATGTACGCTTTACTTGGGTCGTGTCGTGGACCTCTGCAAAGAACGGCATCGAAAGCAATAATGCCTGCGCATGCCTGGAGAATTTCTGCCCACTCTGGAGAAGGGCGTTTTGATAGAATCGTTCCAGAAGATTTGTACCATTTATCCTCGGTCTTTGACAGTGCAGTGTCTAATGCATGCTGCGACTTTTCGTTCCATTGCGCCCCAATCTGTGCTCCCCTTGACGACGTAACCCCTCTGGGGACGGGCGACGGCTGCCTTTTCGTTGGGAGTGGCGCAGGGCGTGGAGGAGGGTCGCGCGCCCCGAAGATGTAGATGCCCTTGACGCGAGGAGTACCGGCGGGTCTCGACGGACGTACTGCATATCGAAGATATTGTTGGAGTTTGCGCTCATTCAGATGCTTCACTTCGCGAATTGAGAGTAGGCGCACGTTGAAACGCTCTTCTGTGAGAAGTTCTTTGACAAGCTCCGCTGTTACACTGAGCCCATCTAGCACAAGAGTGTGGACGTTCTGAAGGACACGGATCTTCTCGAGTCTATTGAAGATGTTTCGCAACGGACCACTGTAGAAGTCGTCTTCGGTGAGCGCTTCATCCATTCGTTCAGCGCGGAAGTTGATACCGCCCACGTCAAGAGGGCCGTCGAAGGGTACAATGGCGGACTTTACGGGAGAAAGATCCAAGTAGCGGAACGCCTCGGGGGATTGGATGATGACATGGTGGAGTGATTTGCAGGTCCGCGACAGGTTACGCAGAGCAGATACTGGGAGATATGGAGCGGTTTGACGCAGAATTAAGGTATTAGAGAGAAGGTCCGCCAGGGAGGTAGGTAGTTCATCAGAGAAGGTAGCAGGGCCCATGACGAATGGTCGAGGGAATCCAGAAACGCAAGTTGGCCAACTGGGCAGACGGGTACTCACTGAATCTTTATTACAACGAGGGGAGAGTGCCCAGACGGGGCACGTGCCAGCGATCTGACAATGCAGGTGTGTGTTAGGTGAGCAAAAGCGACGACTAATGGACGTTGAGACAGTGCAAAGGTTGGGGTTGCTCCGGCGTGGGATGCGCGGCCCCTGCGGCGATCGCAAAGACAAGACCCTGCCAAGAGAGATAGCAGAGTGACAACTCGCGGATTTGCACAAGATACTGCAGGATTAGGCGGTGATGGAGCAAAAGTTGGAACACAGCTTGCAGCCAAGGCCGTGGCCGAAGGCTTGGGTGTTTGATTTGGAAACATTGGCAGGCCTCTGTTGCAACAATGCCTGGCGGGCGACGTGATACAGCTAGGCGAAGCTATCTGCCCCGCCTTGGCCGGTTACGACAATGAATCGCCATATCGAAACATGAGGAGCGTCCGGTGGATACTGCGCGACCCCTCTCCGCTTATGCATGCCCAGGAGCCAGAGGCCGAAGATAGATGAGCTCGATGAGCTCGACAGCCAGTTGAAACATGTCGCCTTGCACTCTTCACCGGAAGCGGGCAGCGGGCGCCGCCGCCACGCTACACGCGTTGCCCACGCGTGTCTTATCGATAAGCTCACAGCTCGAGACAGATCAAACCAAACGCCTACCAGGAGGTCACGGCCGCACAATTCAGCCACACCAATATGTCGTATTCAATTCTCACCTAGAACAGTTTCCAAGAGCAACTCATATTATCGCAAGATTCTTCATAGATATAGCGCTGCATTTCGTCGTTGAGGCCTGTCAGTAAACCGCCCACGTGTGTCTTATCGATAAGCTCGGCGGCAGGCAAGCAATGACGCCACGCATTCACAGAAGCTTCGAGCAGAGCCGCATATGCCAGCCACCTTCACCTGCCAATCTGCTATCGTCCCATGTATCTAGACCCAGGCGCAGTCTCCGCTGTTGGCACCCTTACTTCGCGATACTCACACCGCCATGGACCCCGAAACAGAACCAGCAGCAGAGCTCAAGTGGTCCGCCCAGTACAGTCTCGCCAGTCCGACCCGCAATGCCCTCCCTGGCGACAAAGTTCTCTTGCCTCCCTCAGCACTGGAACAGCTACTCGCCGCGGCACCCGTAGTCCACGTCGATGCGAACCGGCCGCACATAACCGCCTTTGATCCGTTCAATCCGTACACCTTCAACGCTGAGCGACAAGCGAGGGCACAGACGCAGGACCGATTCCAGCAGCTACCACACCCGCTTACCTTTCGTCTCGTCAATCCAGACAATGGCAGAGCAGTCCACGCAGGGATTCGCGAGTTCTCTGCAGAGGAGGGTGAGATTGTTCTGAGCGACTTTTTGAAAGAGGCCCTGGGCATCCAAGCGCGATCTGCAGAGCCTTCAAGGGCAGCAAGTCCAAATGGGTTCACGGACCAAGACCATGCTATGGGAAATGGAGTAGAAGAAATTTCTGGCAACAGTAACCCCGCTACCAAAATTACGGTCCATGCCAAACAACTACCTAAGGGTACGTTTGTAAAGCTGCGGCCCCTCGAAGCAGGCTACGACCCCGAAGACTGGAAGTCGCTACTTGAAGAACACCTGCGATCAAACTTCACGACATTGACAAACGGCGAGATTTTGATCGTATACGGCGGTCGAGGGGCTGGAGGCAAGCGCGAAGAGTTTCGCTTCTTGATTGACGGCTTTAAACCTGAAGGAGATGGAATATGCGTTGTGGATACAGACCTAGAGGTTGACATCGAGGCTTTGAATGAAGAGCAGGCTCGCGAAACATTGAAGAGGATAGCCGCTAAAAGGCACCGTGCGCCAGGCACCGAGCAGGGAAGTTCAACTGGCGGCGCTATTGATATATTCAAAGCACAGACTGGACAGGTACTCGAGGGCGAGTATGTGGATTTTGAGCTGGCATCATGGGACCGATCTCAAGGTCTGGATATCTCGCTGGATGAGGTTGATGCCGAAGACGAGATTGATGTTTTTGTCAGCCCGTACTCTTCACGCCAAAGAGTTCGCCCACGGGAAGATGAGCACGTCTTTGCGGATCTGTCTAGTCGATACCCGAAACACATACGTTTACAGCCTACGAATGTCGAACTCGACGAGGCAGAAGCAGTATGGATCTCAGTACGCGCGTACCCGTCGGAGTCGCCTTCCAGCACACCCAAGCCCTTCCGCTTGAGGGTCTCAGTATTTGATCCAAAGACAGAAACAGGAAACAAGAATGGGGACTCGACCGAAGATTCACCTCCAATTGGAGAAGATGAGGTACAGTGCAAAAACTGCAAACAGGTCGTTCCCAAAGGATCTTTGTTCCTCCACGAAAACTTCTGCCTTCGAAACAACATCCTCTGTCCCCAAGGCTGCGGCCAAGTTTTCCAAAAGCGCTCTGCAGCATACCAGAACCACTGGCACTGTCCCCACGATACCTTTAGCGGCAACACTCCTTTAAGCCGCCAAAAACACGACGACTACTACCACACTCCCCAAGTCTGTTCTTCATGTGGCCTAGAGTTCCCTTCGATACCAACCCTCGCCCACCACAAAACCACAATTTGCCCCGGCAAGCTCATTCTCTGCCGTTTCTGCCACCTGCAAGTCGCACAAGAAGGCGATCCAAACGACCAATCCCCCGAGCTCCTCCTCTCAGGCCTAACACCGCACGAGCTGGCCGACGGCAGCCGCACGACGGAATGCCACCTGTGCAGCAAAATCGTCCGCTTCAGAGACATGTCTACGCACCTCCGCCACCACGATCTCGAGCGTCTCTCGCGCCCCACCCCGCGCCTATGCCGCAACGTAAACTGCGGTCGCACTCAAGACGGCGCCTCGAAAACCGGTGACACGCGTGCTGGAACCCGCAAAGGCCAGGGCCCCGGCAACGACATCGGGCTCTGCAGCGTCTGCTTCGGTCCCCTTTACGTTTCGCTACACGACCCAGACGGCAAAGCTCTCCGCCGCCGCATCGAGCGCCGCTATCTCAGCCAGCTCCTCACCGGCTGCGGTAAAGCATGGTGCCAGAACCCGTACTGTCGTACCGGCCGCAAGAATATGGGCCAGCCGGATCAATCGGTGCCGACGAAAGATGCTATTCCGCTTGTTAAGCCTTTCCTACAGGGTTTAGACGGCAAAACGCCGGCGGATGAGTTGACGCCCTTGCACTTTTGCGTCGATGAACGCGCGCAGAGGGCGAGAAGCTTGGCGGAGATGTTGGCGGCGGAAAGGGGGGTAGAGGGGAAGGGTGGGTATGCGCTTGAGTGGTGTGTTGCAGCGCTTGAGGCTGAGGGTGGCGATTTGGAGAGGGCGAGGAATTGGCTTAAGGGGTGGGCGCCGCAGAGGGCCGAGGTGGGACAATAGAGAGTATGTGTATGTTATGTGTATGTGTAGAGAGTCGGAGATACCCCCAGAAATGATTCATAGACTTGTACATACTCGGGTGAAGTCCAAGCATGCAGTGTACTGACTGTACTTGGTATGTCACATCACATGTCCCGCATCATTTACCAAGCCGACTTCTTTTTTTTTTCTTTTTGATTTATCAAATCCCGACCATATCTCCATTCGTAAAGCTCTCTAGCTACCCAAGCAAATGGCTCCCCCTTTAAAACAAGATTTGCCCGTTTTTATCCCATGTCAACTCCAGTAGTGTATCCATCCCTCGCTCGTAAATGCCTGAATGCCAAATCTCTTGTTCCTTCCTCACCAACTCATTCCGGGTATATTTCTTTTGCCGAAACCCCTGTAACGCCATCTACGCCTTCTGCTTCTCCTCCGCCTCCCTAGAGTGGCGATCATGCTCATCAATATCACTGTGATTACCACGTCAGTACTCCAATCCCTACACACACAAATACAACGGGAAAATACGTACGTAGCTTCCCAGGGGTAGTTGATCCAGACATCTCCCACTGTCCTGGCCGCAATATACCTTCCCTTGAGAATCTCCTGGGGCAGCTGGCCCTTCTTCGTCTTTTCCTTGTTGTGCAGCACAAAGATGGAGAAGTTTGTCTTCTCGCCCTCGCGACCGAGTTTCTTGACGGCGGCCTCGACGTCTTTCTCTAGCTCGCGGACAGCGTATTCGAGCGTTGTGCGTGTGTCATCGACTTCGTCGACAATGAGGACGTTCTTGCCGATCAGGTTGGCCATTTCGAGAGAAGACAGGTCGAGCCATTGTGTGCGGGTGACTTTTGTGCCGGGGGTCTCGACTTCAGCGTCGGGACCGGAGCCGAGCTGCTCGTAGAGGGAGAGGCCGATGGCTTGGATGGGGATGTTGGGGCTGCCGGGCTTCTTGAGGAAGGAGCTGGCGTGATCATGTTAGCGGTCTGGGAATATTTGTCTCACGCTCAAGGCATAGTGACGACAAGGCGAGAGCATACCGGAGAATGCGCGCGGGGACGTAGCCTCCGCCACCAATGGCGATCATAAGGTTGGGCTGGAACTCATTGAGGATCTTGTCGGCTGCCTCTTGGCACAGCTTGTGCACCTGTTCAAACTCAATGTTAGTTTCTGGCTGGAGATGGGAGCCTACGAGTGTGGCGCCCCAACTGAGTATCACAGTGGTATGTTGTGTGTATAGCGCTCACTCAAACATGGAGGCCACGCAACCCTGGGAAGCATTCCTCGTCAAGGCACAAGGCCCGAGAAGAGCATATAGAGAGAGCGCATGAAGCGTGGGCATGCGCGGGGTGCATAGTTGCACATGAATAGTCACATACCTGGTTGTACGTGACGTAAACCTTCTCGACCATTGTTGCGGATTACTCAAGTTGCCTTTGCTCTATGAAGTGAAACTGGAAGCGATAAGGAAAGAAAATGTGGGCAAGCGGTGGAAAATGGATTTAATAATGAGAAGAGAAAAAAAAAAGTCAGTAGCCGCGGCAGCAGTCAGAGTGGTTACCTAGTTGGGCAGGCCAGGCTAGAGCGGCGAAGGCCGAAATTCAGTGGTGGGGGTTTCCCTGTGCCCCGCGCTATATGGTGGGCCAATCAGGTGGCGTAGAGGTCCGTGACTGGCATGGCAGCCTACAAAACCACCCTACATTCTAGTAAAATTACTACTTTAGAAAGTAGCTATAGTTGTCACAAATATATAACACGTACTATACTCTTATAAAATAAGACTCTACTTTTAAAAGTAGCTGTAGTTGTCACAGTTATTTGTTATTTATACTACCACTAATCACAGGACAAATAGCTCTCCTATATCGAAAAGAGGACCGTCTTCAGTTGGTCGGTTGTTGTTGTCGTCGTCGAAACAGGCTAGGTAGACGCATTCATCCACATCTCTAACGACATACTTTTCGTTGAGGAGTAAAGGCCGGCGATCTTCAATGTCTTTAATGCGGTTGACGTAGTTTGGATCTGAGACGAGTGGTACATGGGCTTGTGTATTATCACAGGTACCCATGTAGGTGATTATGTCTGTGTCTAGTTGGAACCCATAGCAGGTATCTTTCCACCAACTAAATGAGTTTTGTAAGTGCACCCGAGGGTTGAAATCAGGAAGTCCCGGGCCCGTGAATATACTCAATTCATGAGTCTTCATATTGAGCTGAAAGGGCACAAGGCATTTATCAAAGGGCATATTGTCAGGATTATCATGATCAGGAGTCATAACACCTACGCGCAGGCGTACGCTAAATACGGTGTTGGAATCATCTACTGGAACAAAATGACCTCCTCCTGGCCAAAAGAGGATTTGGTCCGCGCCTGGGGGCCTTGGGTGAGAGGAGGACACGTACTCTCCCCGGAAAGTGTATGTGGCAAATGTGAGTAAGTTTCTGCCACTGTCGTTTAGCATAGCGCCGCCAGCGACAAACAAGAGATGGATCGTCTCCGTCTCGGGCTGTATGACAGAGGCCATGTGCTTCATTTCTCTTGGGTCGTTGGGTTCACCAGTGAGTTCAGCTTCAAGATCATGAATGAAGTCAGAACCGTAACTGATGTCAAACGACGTGCCCTGTTGTGTATCGTAGTTCCAGATGAAGACGGACGTGTGCGTCTTATATGGGGCGAGACATGCTACCATACGGCCATGACAAACTACATATTCCAGGAACTTTCTTGCAGGAAGCCTGAACTTCTTGGGCGGTCGGTCGTGGTGTACCTCGAAGACATAACAGGTATTGTTGGCCGTGGCGAGCATCACAATCTGGTCTGAAGCTGACAGGTAGGTGAGGCGCTCACGTGCTTCTCCGGC
Organism: Curvularia sp. ZM96; assembly: GCA_022457065.1. Classification (NCBI taxonomy): domain Eukaryota; kingdom Fungi; phylum Ascomycota; class Dothideomycetes; order Pleosporales; family Pleosporaceae; genus Curvularia; species Curvularia sp. ZM96. The sequence continues at coordinate 3,843,901 of JAJGBQ010000004.1, read as the reverse complement.
CAAGTGGCGAAGCTGCCAGGTGTGTAGATTGAGTATACAGGCGGAACGTGGTGGCCCTTCAAGACTAGCCGGCAGCCATATAAGATGGTCATCAAACAAGTAGGGGCAAGCCATGTCTTCGTTTAACTCTATTTTGTAAACGCTGACTGGTCTGCCGGTGCGGAATCTTTGGATTCTTGAGGCCGTCTGCGCACACGAGGCATAGTCGGCATCTTGGAGAGGAAGCGCCCCCCGGTACCATGAATGGAGGGGGGCTTTAAGCACATCAAGGCTCCGGAGCACATGGTGCCACTGCCTGGAGACGGATTGACATCGGTAGGGGGCAGCTGGATCCAGGTAAGAGAATACATGAGCTACTAGCTCGACAGGCAGGCGGCCAATGATATCGGTGTGGAACGAGCGAGTGCTGGTAATGGCATGGAGGTCCCTCCACTCGTAGGGCGTCAGCTCGGCGGGCAAGAGGGCTAGGGCGCGCTGTCTTTGGTGGGCGTCCAGCTGCCTGAAGGTTTGGATGAAGTCGGCCATGGAGGCGGTTCTGGCTCGGAGGAAAGCCGTCCGCAGGCGGTGGCATAGGGAAGGTTGGTCGAAGGGTGGACGAACCGGGGGCAGGGGGTCGGCAAGTGACGTCTGACAGGGGCGTCTGTGCGCCCACGCCCACAGCCGACTCCCGTGGCAGCGAGTCAAGTAGCGAGGAGCGCTCTGCACGGCCAAGTCAGCGCTGCGATGGCGAGGGACATGTTGAGGTCGAGAGGGCCATGGTGCACCGCAGTGGCCGTGGCAGCAAAGCGGTTGAGCGCGCTGGGGGGCGCATGGCGGGCGTGGGCAACCCCGCACCAGAAACGGCTGGTGTTTTCGCCAGATGGGCGGCGGGCCCTGGTAGTGTAGTCGCGCCGTGTTTCAGTCGCTGGGCCATAGATAGTATACTTATGGCAACGGACTCGACAGGCGCAGAGGCCTAGGGATCCCCCATGGTTCTGCGGCTGCGCTCCCGTTCCGCCCTCTCAGCCCAAGTCCGTGCCTCGGTGCAGTGCAGAGCGTGTGGTGCTGCCATTCTCTCAGGGCGCCCACGACAGGCGAATCCGCCCGGACTCGGCGCTCGGCCTCTCCGCCATCTCCTATTCCATCCCAATTCCCACAGCCGCGGCCACTCCCGATCGACAAAGGAGCCGCCGTCTGCCATGCCGACCTTTCTGGAACCAAAATTCTACGCTTCGCCCTCGCGCTAGCAACCGAAAGGCCTCCCACACCACGCCTCTGCTCCCAAAGACTCCACCCGACTCCCCATCCCATGCTCCTCGTCTCCCCAGCCGCCTGAGCTCCCGCTCCCGCCCATCGCCCTCGTCGTCGTGGCCCGAGTCGCTGAACCTCACGTCCGGGTCCCTGCGTCGAGTCTCGCTCTGGCACTGACTCTGTGCGAAACACCACTGAGCACCCTCGTCCGCCAGCTGCACTCCCACTCGTTTCACCCGCCCACGCCAGCTGCCCTCAAAGACAAGCCGCCCTCTGCGCTGCACTGCACTGCACTGCGCTGTTCCCGCGGCCCAACCACACGCCGCAGCCCTGCGCCTCGCTCTCCTCTGATCCCTCCCCGTCTGCGCCATGGCTTCGGTCGCAGAGGCCCGCTCAAGTCCCTTTGCCGCCGATCCGCATAACCCCAAACTTCACAAGTCGATACCCATTCTGCCCTCGTCCGCCTCGACTCTGGCGCCCCCAAGAGACCCCATGGACGTCACGCCCTCGACCACGTCCTCCATGGGGCCCCCGGCCATCAACTGCCCGCCCGCCAGCACCACCGATCGCAATGCTCCGGGCCCCTTCCAGTCGCAACCACAGGCGCAGTCCCAGGCGCAAAGAGAAGGAGCCACCGACTCGGGCAACACATCCCCCAATGGCAACGCCGCCCCTGCCGTCGGCGCTGCTGCCGCCGCTCAGCAGCCAAAGGTCGTTCAAACCGCCTTCATACACAAGCTGTACAAGTGCGTGTGCCTCCAACCCCTGTGCGCAGCCCCTCGACCGATGACTAACACAACACCAGCATGCTCGAAGACCAGAGCATCCAGCATCTCATTTCCTGGGCCAGCACAAACGAAAGCTTCGTCATGTCGCCCTCGAGCGAATTCTCAAAAGTCCTGTCGTACGTCCATCTTGGAGCTATGGCCCTTTGCTGTAACGACCCATCCAACTCACCAACTCCAGGTCCTATTTCAAGCATACCAACATCTCCTCTTTTGTCCGCCAATTAAACATGTATGGCTTCCACAAAGGTCGGTGTCGGAGTACTTTGTCCCATATCGCTTGCCACAGACTAACGCCTTGACCCGCAGTGAGCGACGTCTTCCACACTGGATCCCCAGATACCCCATTGTGGGAATTCAAGCACGGCAATGGCAACTTCAAGCGTGGTGATCTGGTCGGTCTACGAGAGATCAAGCGACGTGCCTCGCGACATGCGCTCATCCACCGCGACTCCTTCTCCACGCCCAAACTCCCACAGGGTCCCCCAGCGGGCCAGCCAGTCGAGCCAATGCCCGACCCCACCGAGTCGCGCCTGCAGAATCTCGAGCATAGTCTATATGATATGCACACACGAGTGCAGCGCTCAGAAGAAACATGCAACTACCTGAATCAAAAGAGCTTGGTTCTCGCAGAGGGCATGATGCGATGTCATCAGGTGCGCGGTTTTGTCTTCTCTCAATACCCACGGGCTAACGAAGCTGATTAGTGGAATCATGACCTCGCAAACTACATCATGGCCATGGTGCCCGACCCGGAAAACCCTATCCACAGAGATGGTATGCATCTAGACTCGGTCCTTAATTACGTGACACTTGTGCTGACCCTCGCAGTCGCCATGATGCAACGTGAGATTGGTCGACAAACAGACATGCTCCGCGCACTCGAGGCGCCAGAGGAACCCCTCTCTGCACGGCAATCTTACTTTATGCAGGTGGACAGTAACAACAACGGCCCGCCGCTTTCACCTCGGCAGATGCCCCAGGACAATCTAACAGAATCAAGGCGAGGTTCTTTAGCGAGCGTTTCGCGGCAAGCGCCATACAAGCCCCCGGTTCCGGCACATCTGGCGATTTCTCCGCGCCGTTACGGCTCAATAGGCGCGGGTAATTACTCTCCATCTTCATCCAGAGCCCCAGCTTCGCACCAGCCACCCCCACCACCTCCACCACCTCAACCCGCGCCGCCCGTCATCCAGCAGCCGGGATCTGGTGCTACTTTGGGAAGCAATCTGGCTCCCAGCAGCTCGTCCCCGCCGTATAACCTTTATAGGCGACACACCTCGGCAGATATCCGCACCCATGGTTGGCAACCACAGCAGCCATCGCAACCCCAACAGCCACCGCCACAGCAACAGCAGCCCAATGTTCCTCTCCACTCGCCCTATGCATCGGGCCACAACTCTTCACAATGGCCATCATCACCGCACCGACCCCCTATCGGAGGCGGGGATCAGCAGCTCCGTGACGCTTTAGAGTCTTATCAGCTACCTCGCGGTCCACGGCAAGTACCATCGCGACACGGTACTCCACCTGGGTCCAATGACCCTGCTCCGTCTACACTAAGCGCTGATAGTGGCTGGACAATTCCAGGCGCTCGGTACCCTTTCAAGGGCATTGATACGCCTGGGCCGCCTACCCGACGGTCCAGCATGGCGTCCAACGTGCATTCGCTGTTGAATCCTGCCGAGACTGCAGAGCGCGATGACGAAGACGACCCAGACGACGCACGCAAGCGAAAGCGTCTACAGTGAAGCAAATATTCATCGAGTCAGCAATGACTGCCACGTATTCTTCCCTTTTGTGTTGTTGCTGTGAAAATTCTGGACCTAGCTTCGAGCGCCTACTTTTTTCCTTTGAACATTTCCATCTTGGCCATTTCCTTCGCTATCTGTTTCTTGTGTCTCGGGAATATTTCCAATCTTCCTATTTCCATTCTTTTTCCACTTTTTCCCCCTCGGTCAGATCTATCATGTACGGGAAAGAAAAAGAGGACCCAGCTACATATAGGGCATTGCAACTCGTATTTCATGCCGTGTGAAAGAACGTCCGTATCGTCGTCGTCATGATCAATCTTTTCTGTTGGTATATGGAGTTGCGACACATGTCGACATTTTCAGTCTTTTTTTTTTCCTTTCATGTTCCTCTTACTAGTCTCCTCTATCTTTCTTGGCGTTTTGGTGTCAGCAGGTCTGCTTGTTGGAATGTAATGGAATCGGAGAACACGCGTTTTTTAATTCCTTGGAATCATGTCAACGGCACATATATTTCAAGCAATACGACAACAACTCGTTAGTCTAAGGGATTTTACTTTCCGTGTATGTGTGTGTTGTCTTTTTTAGGAACAAGCAATTGCATTTGTCTTTCACAACTGAGAAAGGGAAAAAAATATGCAAATGGTTATGTGAAAACTTCAGTTTGTCTTACTACCTGATCTGATCTGACCTGACCCTGTGGATAGATGCAAGAGAAGAAGAAGAAAGCGACCGACCGTGATTGTGTCAACCCTCCCAAATGCCCAAAGAAAGAGAGGAAAATACAAATGAAAACGCCACATGATTCCATCAATCCCTTCTAGATATATATACCCTTTCCCGCAATCTCTTCATCGTCATGAATCCCATATATACACTTCTTTCTTCCTTCCATCCCCTTTCTCTCTCTCATATATATACTTACCAATCTAAAATCCATAGCTCAAATACCCAATGGTAGTCGGGTACACACTTAGTGTATCCTTCCAGCTGACCTTATCCTGGCCGCCCGCAGTAACCATGTACTCGACGCCCACCTCGCTAAATCCAAACGCCTGGATGCTGCTCGTTCCCTCGATGCTAAGGATGCGCGTCTGGCAGTTGCGGAAGCCGTTGGCGGCAGTCGGCGACGAGCAATCGACGCTGTAGTTGTTGAAGAAGGAGTAGAGGCCGCCACCGTAGATCATGACATTGGTGGCGTCGAGGAGGCGCAGGCCCCAGGCTGAGGTCATGGAGCTGGTGTATGTGGGGTCTGAGTAGCGCGAGGAAGAGATGTATGGGGAGGGTGCGTTGGGCGTGGGCTGGAAGTAAGGGGTTTCGGTCTGCATGTAGCCGCCGAAGATGTTCTTTGCGTTGTTGAATTGGTACTGGTACATGGTGTGGTGCTCGACGCCGCTGGCCCAGAGCCAGACGTTCTCGGATTCAATGTGCAAGCCGCGGCCCGTGTAGATGTTGATGCGGGTCGAGTTGGGGTCGTCGAGGTCGTGGTCGGCGGTCCAGAACCAGTTGTTCTCAAAGTAGGCGCCGTTGGCTCCCTTGGTGACGTGCACGTTGGTGTGTGCGGAAAGGCAGCCGTTGTTGACTTGGCCGAGGATGGCGGGACATTGGGCGACTTGAAGGTTTGTGCCCTTTGCGCCGCCGATACGGGTGTGGACGTCCCAGAGACCGGAGCCGGGGGAGGTGTTGAGGTTGTACTCGATGACAATGGCTCCGGGAGTAGCACCTTGAGTCTGCACAATCATGTCGGACCACTCGATGCTGCCAGATTCGCCGGGCGTGCCAATTTGGACAATGGGGACGGGGTTGGCCTGGTCGCGGAATGTGGTGCCTGAGCCCATGATGGCGGAGAACGTCTCACCGACCATGCGGGATCCGCCTGGAACGGTAATGGTGTTGGTGACCTTGTAGACACCGTGCTCAAAGAAGAGAACCTTGCCCTGGGCTTTGGCCTGTGTAATGGCAGCCTGGACGGCACGCGTGTCGTCGGTGACACCATCACCGGTTGCACCCATGCTGCGGGCACTCAAGAAGTCGGAGGTGCTGAGGGTCTCGTACTGTGGCTTAGACTTGGAGTAGTACTTGCCGTTTGAAAGAAGACTACTGGGGCGTGTGGCACCGCTGATGGCGCCCTGGAACTTGGTGGGACCAGACAGGTTGGGTGCGGACTTGATGCCCTGGCCCCAGGTTTGGATGGTAAGCGAGCCTCCTGCGAGGACGGTGGCACCGTTGCTGACAACGGCGTTGGGGACGTTGCTGAGCTTGATGTTCTCAAGGACAAGCTGGCCAGCACCAGTAGGGTTGGTGTTTTGTGTCCACGCCGAGTCGACAAACTTTTGGCAGTTGGTGATCTCAGAGTCAATGATGACAGCAGATCCAACCTCGAGCTTGCCGGCAGAGCCACCGTTGCCCATGGAAAAGGCAGTGCCGCAGTCGCTGATCTGGAGGCCAGAGTACAGCCAGCCCCAGTTCCAGATTTGCGAGATACCAACGACGGCCTTGGAGATCTTGATGTTGCGCATGGTGAACTGCTGATTGCCAATGTTCAAGCCATATAGACCACCAGTGATGTCGAGGTCGGCCATATGACCACCCGAGCCGTTTTCGACAAAGATACCAGCGTGGACAGAGTTGGATGCCTGCGTCATGCGGATCTTGACATTTTGGATCGTCGTGGCTTGCGAGGCGGGCCAATGGATAGCCTGGAATCCTGACGTGGGTGCAACAGCAGTGCCATCAATGATCAGGTTGCGAATCTGGCGCATGAACAGGTTGGTCGAGATCCAGCCAGGCTCACCACTTTCGTTGCTGTAGGGGCTTGCGTCGATAAGGGCAAGAGCCTGGAGGGTAGATGCAGCCTTGAGGGTGGGGAGTGCACGGGGGTTACCGATGAGCTGTGTCATGTAGTAGAAGATGATGGGCTTGTTGATAAGATAGGTTCCAGAGGGCACATAGACCACAGCTGGGCTGTCAGTTGATGAGTCGCACACCCAAGGCCCGCAGCGGTTGCCATCTGAAATGGCACGGTTAAAGGCATCGGAATCATCAGTGACACCGTCACCTGCAGAACCCGTCAGTTGTAGATTCGACACCAGAACAAAGACCGCTTACCTTTGGCTCCGTAATCTTTTACATTACGGAAGACCTTGTAGTTAGGGTTGCTATTGAACGGCGCTCTGCCTTTGCCGGACAGGTCATTGAGCCAGTAGCCATCTGTTATAGCAGCGAAACCAGAGGCGTCAGTGGCATTGACTTCTCCAGATTGAGTGGTATTGTCATAACGGGATTGAAGGCCTCGAGCTATATAGTATCAGTAATATGAAACTGCAAGAGAAAAGACGAGTTCATACGTAGAGCAACAGCCTGGCTGAGTGCCCCCAGGCAGGCGAGCAAAGAAGAAAAACGCATGCTCGCAAACTATGGTCGAGCAGGATTCCGATTGAGTAACAAAGAGGATAGAAGAAGGGGGGTCTTTGTACAAAAGGAACCGAGCGTAATAGGGATAGGAATGTCTCAGAAGGCAGGTGATGGTCTCTATTTAAGCATAGGTTTTGCCTACCACATTCACTCCCGGACCACCTCTTCATGACAAAAGCGACATGTACCATAACTGAAGTGGGTCCGGGATTTGCACGCCCCCGGAGATCACGAACAGGCAAAAACCCAGTAAGGCTTCCGTACTCGTTCCCGGTCAAAGGTCACACGCTCTGATGGTTTACTCTCTTGGTGTGCGACTACGGACGCAGCCGTCAAGAGTGACCGCATGTCTAGCTTCTTGTCTCATGGAGAGCCGTCCGGTCCAGGCGTAATCTGGGGTAGGGCGGTTACATCTCAGCTTCTCCACCCCCCTTAGAGCAAAAAAAGAAGAGAAAAACTAGACTTGTGGAGAATCATCTTGCATATCTTGGAACGCAAGGGAGGTGTATCATTTGCCCTGCCTTGTTTGGGCAACAGCATTCTTCAGTTTGATTGCTCATGGTGGACTTGTCCGCGGTCTAATCTGCATAGAGCAGCGGATCCGAAATACCAAGCTGCGGACAAGAACATTGGAGAGGCGCTGATTAGACGTCCGGTAGGCATAAAATCGAGGTGGTGAAGGAAAAGAGCAGGATCGTAGGCTAGGCCGAGAAGAGCAGTGGTCACCGGGTCGGCCCTACACAAATTAACTCCGTGAGCGCTACCTAGTCATGAAGCAACACCAGCGAAAGCATGTGACGTACGTTAGCCGTTGCGAGACATGTCGATATGTCGTTGCTACTGGCTGGCGCGCGGTGAGGGTCTAATTTCCCAAGGTGACCGTTTGCCTCGGCGGGCACGCCACGACGTGGAGTAGCATTAGTGGGCGAACCATGGCCGGCGCTGCCTCTGCGCTGCCCTATGATGTCTTCCAGAAGCATAAGCCTCAACGCGCGTGGTCAAGTTAGCCTACCGGTTTCTAGTCCACCTCTTGACAGTGCCGAGTCCATCTGCACCGGGCCAGAGAGCCTGTGTGTGTGTCGTGTGAGACGTGCGCGCGACGTCGAAGTTTGGAAGGCTCCGCAAGAGTGCGTTTTGGACCTGCCTGTTCAGAGGCATGTCTGCCGACAAACACTGGCGACGGGTGCTAATGCCGGCTAAACCAGGCGCGTGGACTCTTGCAGCACATTGGACGAGGCGAGTAAAAAATAAAACAGTCTTTGTTCACCCAGCTTCCCTATCGATTCGTCTCCGAAGCATGGTGGTTAGATTAGAGGCCCGGCCCAGCTGCTGTTCTGAGGCGAATAGTTGCAACAAGACTTGTGTGCACCGGAAATTGCAACGTTGCAAGCGCCTCGCTCCCTCTTCCCCGAACATGTCGCAAACAGCTTTCACCGACGTACCCCAGATTCTTGTGGAGCAAGAGAGCCTAGGCTAAGGGTCATGCAAGAACAGCAGATCACACGGCCTGGGGGGAGCATCGCTCACTGCTCAAGTGGATTCCATCACGTCCAGTCATGGGGTTGCAGCCCAACCCTCCCATCTCATGTGACCTGCCAACTGCCAAAAGAGGTTTGAAGAGTACCGACTGACTCGACCCCGAACCAGACTTTGGATCTGAAGTACATGTTGCACTAGTTTTCGATTGGAGCGGTCAGGTAAGTTGCACCACTTGTGACCTCGGCCAAAGTCGGTCGGTCGGCTTGGTTGCAGCCTGAGTGAAGCGTCGCGCAGAATACACTTAGTCTCTGCGTCGACGGAGTTTTACAATGCCCATAGTATCTGTGGGGCATGGTACTCGGCGAGCGGGCTCGGTGTTGTGGATTCAAGTGCTGGGTATAGCTTCATATCTAAACATATTGGTCAAAATTCAAGCTGCACTCTGCCGTGTTGCACAAAGGAAGCCCCATCGATGAGTAACTGTTATGACATCTTGCCACGCGAGAGGCGCTTTGCTGCAGGACGATCCATCAGCCTAGTTACCTTGTGGAGTAGAAGAAATGAGGTAACCTCGTGCATATTCGTGCATGTAGCTGGAGATAGAGTCGACCCAAGGACTAGGTTGGTACTACTAGTATATTCGAGTCAATACAATATGGCATTCAGAATACGTAATCGGCACCAAGATTCGTTGCTCACAGCTTTCCTGTGACTCGGATAAACAACGCTTCGCCGATCGTATATACCGTGCCGTTGCCGTCTCCGAGGGTCGCACGAAAGAAAAGCTTGCGGCCAGATCCTGCTTCCCGCTCAATCTTTACAGTACAGAGAAATACTCCAGGCGTTGGTACCGGCTTCTTGTACGTTACATTCAAATCTAGTCTTGATTAGCTTATGGGTGTGAGGCAACTATAGGACAGGATCATGACGAACACGCAGTGAAATAGTGGAAGTAATCAAACGTCTGACCCCGCTTCTGCATCTGCTCCATTCTGATATCCCTGTGCATATTGATAGCCGCACCGCAGGCTTCGTCTAGCAGAAGAGCTGAGAAGCCGCCGTGAGCGATTTCAGGGTGGCCATTGACGCCTGTCCCTATATCGACGATGATCCTAATCTCTGGCAACGGAATCTCGCCCTCCGCCTCTTTGACCGGTCGAAAAGCCAAATAGTTCCGTATTGTGCGGTCTGTTTTGAGCGTTTCTGCGAGAAAAGAGTCCTCGCCTGAAGCTTTTGGTTGGCGGGAGAAACTGTTGACGTGAGTCCAATCAGGATCGTTGATTAAAGCGGCGGCCCAAGGGATAGAGGCAATGCGGGGGGTAACGACATCCATCATGAAATCTCGGTTGTTTGTGCAGCTAATGGGGTAGAGCAGAGTAATCTGTGTAATTTGCAGACATGATGGCAGGTGTTCGGAATCCGCGATTGTGATACCTAGCGAAAGATGCCGAGGTGTAAACGTTGGGGTTGTCAAAGCTCACGGCGATGACATTCTCGAAAGCGAGTCAGCATTGGTACCTCGCTCCCTACAACCGGAGAAACCGGAATATCCGTACGAGCTCACCGTCGCTGTCAACGCAGTAACAAGTAACTGTGGCAACTACAATTACATTTGAAATTGTGGGCGGACTTTCGGTAACTAAACAAACCGGAAAATCCGTACGAGCTCACCGACGTTGTCAGGCAGTGAATAATAAGTAACTGTGCCAACTACAGCTACTTCTAAAGGCAGAGTACTAAGTACTAAAACACAGTAAACAATAAGTAACTGTGACAACTACAACTACTTTTGAAATTGTAGGCGGCCAGTTGTGGGAGAGCTCCGAACTTTCGGCAACCCGGGGAGGGAATAGCCGCAATAACAAACGACAATAGTGTTCGAATGAAGATCCCATCGGGATTATTTTTGCCCCTGCATGAAGAAGAAGGATCGACAACTCGCTTCAAGCTCTCCCGCAACTGGTGAAACCGGAAGACGGCGGCCTACGAACCTACTCTACTTTCGAAAATAGCTGTAGTTGTCACAGCTACTTATCATGCGTTGCATTGATAACTTGTCTCTGTGAGTAGGTGACCTCGTTTTGTTTTCCGGGTTTACTAGTTGTGGGAGAGTCAGGCTGACAGATGATTGTCTGCACACGTATCCCAGCGAACGCAAGACGGCAAGTCTACGCATAGCGTACCTTACTACATGCCTACGTCGAAAAGCTGCAGGCTACAGACACCTAGATCGCCTTAGATTGCACGTAGAACATCAATGACGCATCCGTAAAGTTAAATCAGCTGGAAGAACTAGCACAAGTCTCTATCCTGGATCCAACCAAGCCGCCAATCTTCCACTACAACCCCTCAAACCCCCCACTACCGCCCTTTAAGATAAGAGCCAAAAAAGCAACAAAATCACTAGTTCTCCCGAGAAACCGGTCTGAAAGAACCAACCAACACAATCCTTATCCTAGATCTCACCAGCTCTACGGGATCCAATCAACCCGTCAATCTTCCTCCCTATAATCCTTACAACCCCCTCAAAAAAGCAAAGAAAAAGGATTTACTAGTTCTCCCGAGAAACCCACCCAAGAAAGAATACGCAGAATACGAACCTCTCCCTCCCTCCTTTTTTTTGTAAAAAAAAAGCAAATCCCCAACCGACCCCACTCTCCCCCGTCCGCGGCACCACCTTTTTCGCCTCAGCTCTCTCTCTCTCCTTTTACCCACACAGCCTCAGCGCCCCCCTCCCCCCCGGGGGTCCACCACAAAGCCCTCAACCTCGGCTTCAGCTCCCCCTCACAAAGCCTTTGTTTCAGTGTAATGGACGTGTGTAGAAACTAGCCCCACCCGGGATTCAGCCCCGTTCCCTTGTCACCAGCAGTAAGCCCACGTCAATAGTCCGTACCGTACCGTACTGTACCGTACCTGGCGGGTCGTTGGAAATCCCTAAGTAAGTTGGTAAGCGGGGAGGTAGAGAGTAGCTGAAGGACGAAAAAAAAGAAGGCAAGATGAGAAGGATGGTACGATGGGCGCCGGGAGGGCGTTAAGAATAGAGAGGAAGGCGGATGTGGAGAGCGTAGGAGTAGTGGAAAGAGGGCGACGGGTAGACGAGAGAGAGAGAGAGAGAGAGAGAGAGAGAGAGAGAGAGAGAGAACGAATTATCTAATACTCTTTTCCTCTTTCCTTTACTTCATTCATTTTGGCTGGAGTAGAAGCAGAGTAAGCAGATAGTCTAGAGCCGACAAGTGGTGCTGTATCGTTGGTCACAGCATTTCACTCCACATCCACAATCACCATGTCTAATTCCAAAACAACACAGACACTCACACAAAACGAATTCCAATCCAAAGTTCAAAAACAAGGGTATGATTTTATATTGATGAGTGTCATAACATCGTAATCATTCTACCCAAACACAAAAATGCCAGCAATCCCCCTAAAAGCCACCACTACTTTCTCCAGTCCCCCCTGTTGAATCGAAAAAAGAGGTCTCGCTATGCCAATGCTATATGCTTGTTTATGAACACATGCCCCGGAAAGTAGAAAAACAGAGCAAAGAAAGAAAAGTCTTCTACATTTTTCCACCGCAGTCGGAAAGAAAGAAAGAGAAACAAAAGGTGTTAGAAAAAGACGCCCAGGCAAAGGGTATATCGTAATTATGGTACAAGGGAACGAGAAAGAGAAGAAAGGAAAGTCAGCGCCTTCTTCGCAAAGGCCCATTATCCTCTCTGTGTGTGTATCCTTTTGTATTACGCCAAACGCAGGAAAACGCTGCAAAATATGCCATGCAAGTTCAAAGGAAATTCCTTCATGGGACTTGCCATGAGGCCGACTTTTGTGTGTTGTTGGATGAAGACTTGCTTCACTTCATACCCATTTTGCGGAACTTGCGGGATGCACGCCGGCGCAGGCCGTTCATGCCCATGGCCTTCCGGAGGCTATCCCTATCACCATCTTCGTCTTCCTCAATCTGAGGCGCAAGATGCCTGCGACCGTTGTTGTTCTTGACAGAATTCTGGTGAGCCATGATGTTTTGTTCGCGCCAGAACATGCGTTTCTGGTCAATGACTTGCTGTGACAGATTGCCGAAACCCTTCTTGACGAATGCCAGATCGTGCAAGATGTTCGGGTCGAGGCAGCGCCTGGGTAGTGTCTGGACGGCCATGAAAATCTCCCCGTCGCCTGGACGGTACTTTCTGAGTTCTGGTTCGCCGAGCTTAAAGATGGCGAGGGCGTAGCGGTACAAGGCGCGCGGGCCCTCGTACAGAAAAGCATCCCAAACACGAAGGACGGTTTCAATGGGTAGTACACCCACGAAGATGCTCATGAACCAGGACGTACATGAAAGAGCCACGGTAGGCTGGCGTTGAAATTTGGAGTTGGGGTGGGCGAAAGAGCCAGCGCCTGTATTGATAAGATCGGTGTCGTTGATCGAGGCCCAGACCTTGGGTAGGTAATCCTTGATCAACATCATGAGGACGTTGACCTCGGTGTTTGCAAGGCTACGAGCATGTGCGCCTGGGAGATGGTTTTGTGTGATAATGGTCAAGAGGATAAAGACTTTTTCCTTGTCCTGCTTGAGGAAGAGCAGCAACAGACCAGCAATGAAGTTGAGCGATTGGCAGTATCCGATGTGAGGGTTGTTCAGAGCGAAGCATGACAAGACCTCGCGAAGGTCGCGAATCAGCGCCGGCTCTTCGTCAGATTCCCCGTCCAGCAGATCAGTCGCTGGCTCCGGACGGAAGTGAATGTTGTCGGGGAAAGTCCTGTCGAGATCGCGCTCAATGGCATCCTTGTCATCCTTGTTGAGCTCATCGCGTTGCAAACGGGCTACCAGTGACTTGTAGAGGCCGACGTTTTCTTTCTGGGTAATCATATGCTGGCCGCCAGAGTAAAACCACCACATGGCGCCTCGCCACTCCGGAGGATAACCCTTGCGTGCATATCGCTTCACCTTCTCGCACATGTCTGGGAATCTTGTCGGTTCGTCGGTTGGCAGGCCCTGCTTGGTCATCAAAGCAATCCATTTGCCGCGTCGACGTGAAATGTGCTCTTCGTATCTCGCAGCCCAAGCGTTGTACTCTTGAACATTGATCTTTTCAGAGGCCTTTTTGAAGCCATAACGGTCCCTTTCCACTGGGGTGACGGTCTTGCGCAGGCCGGGCATAACCACGGGGATTGGGCGCCCCGACGACATATCAGAATCTTGTGGCGCGTCTGGTTTACTTTTTGTCGGAGCGAGTTGCGCCATCTTGCCGAGATCAAGTAGTGCGCTCTTTCGGTCGTACACACTGGTCGAAGCGCGACGGGGAATGGCCTCATCTTCGTCAAGCTCGGGCAGTTGCTGCGATCTTGGCATAGGCGGGGATTGCGGTCCAGGGCTGCCAGAGTTGGAGCCGTAGGAAAAGGTACGTGAGCGACTGGGTCTCTTGCTGTGCCGCTTCGAGTAGGCTTCGATGTGTGCCCAATCCTGACGGGAGAGTCGAGACCTGCTAGAAGGCAGTTGAGGAAGTCCAGATATTTCGCGGCGAATGCTGTCGAGCTGCGAACGGCTTGAGGTTGCACTTTTCGAATAACGGTGACCTTTGTTGCTGGTACTTGCAGGGTTCATGGTTTCAGTGGTTCTGAGTGACAAAGCCTGTAGCGTAACAGATACTCGACGGGGCATGTCCGCACTAGACCGTTTCATCGCGGCGGAGAGTCTCTTTTTCGGAAACTGGACTACCGCTTGAATGGTTCGTGGTGTATACGGGACCTGGGCCTTGTGCATGTGTTCCATTTGCAACGCCTCCTGATCGGCTGCGTCTGGATCGTGCACATCATCAGAATCCGACTCGATCCTAGTACGTATGGCCAGTGGTCGCTTCTTCTCCGTGGTCTTCTCTGTCAAATCATCGCCATGGGAGGCGGCCTGGTCATCCCAACGCTTGAGGCTTTCGTTGGACTGAAAGGAATCTAGCGAATCAAAGTCACGAGATGGCGTTTGCGACAGCTCAGGTGGTTCCGAATCGAGACCGCCCGGTGAAGGGTTTCGGAAGTCACTACCCGGCCCGACGATAGGGCTGCGCTCCTCGTCGTCTTCGTCGTAAAAGTACGAGTCGAGTACGTCGCTGACAGCATCCAACTGTTCCTCCTCCTTGGCAATATCCAACGTTGACATGGCTTCTGGCGACTCGTCTCGGTCACGCAGACGATCTCTCGATTGTTCTCTAGAATAGTGACCGCTTTGCAGGTCGCTGGCAATGGAGCTACGAGAAGTGACGATGCTGCTTCGCTCTGTGCCGCTTGTTTCGATCAGACTCGAGGACGCGTGTGTCCATCCCGACCGAAAACTAGAGCGCGGCTCCTCGGTTCGGAAAGGCCGAACCGGGGGAGGATAGTAGTCGTTGTGAGACCAGTTGGGCACGCCTCTGTTAGGCTTGTATGTTCCTGAGAGGTTGGCTCGCTCGGTGGTACGATACTGTGCATAGTCGGGTATGGATGTTGCCGATCTCAGGGCAGGCTGAAAAGAGGGCTGGGGGCCAGTCATTCCACGGGCTCTGAAAGACGGCAGAGGGGGCCCCGAAAGGTCCTCGCTGGACGAGTTCCATGTTGGGCCGTCCGAGTTGACAGGATTGCTGGCCAGAGGGTTGAAAATAGTGCGCAGGTCGGGCGAGCAAGGGGCACTGTCCTGGCGTGCCATTGCCTGAGCACCCGTCGGGGACATTGGGGGTTGGACCGGGGCAGGGTGGCGGGAAGGAGGCACAGCCGCATGGCGGAGCAGGGACGGAGCTCGCTGGCGCTGGGAGAATTTGGGGGAAGCAAGCGTCGGGCTGTCGACGGGGGTTGGGCTGTAGGCTGAGCGGTCGTGGGGCTGAGTGGCTACGACGTGCATTTGGAGCTGAGCTGGGTGCTTGGAGCGGAGTGCACCGAAGCTCTTTGTTGCAGCATAGGGGACCTGAGGCTGCGGAGAGGCCGGAGGAGTGTAGTCGACAGGAGCGGGTCGGTGGTGGTGGTGGTGGTGGTGGTGGGCGTGGGGGAGGTTAGCTGGGGCAGCTGTCTCGGAGTCGCGGACAGCGTGGAGGGCGTGGGAGGCGCCGGGAGCGACGCGCAGGAGGGTGTCGCCCATTGCGTGGAGCGGAGTAGTAGCAGATGGTGTGGGCGGGCGTCAATGGCGCTCATTCGGACGGGGTGTAGGACAGCTCTGGTTTGGCGACTTGAGCGGACATTCTCGAGGGGGAATGGATGCGGACGGGAGTGGGTTGAGCAGCGGAGGCGAAGGGGGCCGTCGAGGTAGTAGTGGTGCGGGCGGGCGTGGTTGAGGAGGGCGTGTGTTTGTGTTGCGGTTGTTGGCGTGGGTGCGTGGGTTATGCGCGGATGGCAGTCGCTTGGACAGAGGGTTCGCCGCGTGTCGCAGCGTCCGGCCCTGCAGCTGTCGAGCACTGGGAGGAGGTGGGTCCTCAATGCGGGCGTGGCAGGTAGAAGAAAGGTGGTGGCCGTGGAAAAACGAAGGCGGCGAGCAGGTAAGGAGCGTGGGACGGGGCCGGCAGGGCAGAGCAGAGCAGCTGAGGCACAGGCACCGGGGCAGTCAGACGGTAGTGAGGACGGAAGTGCGGCCAGTGTGTAGCAGAAAGGCCTCCTTCGGCCCTGGATGGTTACTGACTCTATCGAGGCCGCCAAGGCGCGACGGGCATGCGTCCTTGATCCCCGATCCCTAATGGCCGACCCAGGGGCCGCGCTGCGGGACGAGCGTTTCAAGGGCGGCGGCGGCACTCGTCGGGGAGCGTTTGCCTGCCCTGCGACGGCCCAGATGGGCAGACTGCTGCATAAGCGCTGTGCAAAAAACAAACTCAGTTCCATGGGAAACGTCGCGCGCGGCGAACGCGTGCCTGGCCAATGAGACGCCCGCCATGTCTGCGCAGTGGCGGCCCTGTCTCGCCCGGGCGCCCGTCGGGCTGAGCAGCTGAGGGCCGGGTGCCATTCCAGCAGCGCTGACCACAACAAACCGCAAGTCCACAACAAACAGGACGCCCGGTGGTGGGCGAGGGTTACTAGCACCAGTGTTAAGACTGCCATCTCACTTGGGACCCGCACAGGCCAGGCAGGGCCCAGTTAGGCAGGCACCGAACCGCGGCGGCCCTGGTCGCGCGCGCTTCTAGAAGTCCAAGTCGGCAGCCCGCGCATCCCTGGCCCTGCCACGCGGCTCGCTTCACCAGCACGCTGCCAAAGGAGATTTGCACATGACGACATGCTACTCTGCTCTTCATCTCGCCTGGCATTTGGCATACTTGACTACCCTGCCTGTCCCGGCCGCCGCTCCCCGATGCGCTGGATACATGGCGATCTGCACCATGCATCCCGTGCTTCTTCGCCCACTGCCCACCGCGCGACCCTTCCGCATGCAAATTTCGCCAAACGCCAACGATGCAATCAATGTGTAGCTGCTGCTGACCTCCGTGCTGTCCGAACCACTCTCCCTCGTAGTCCCTGCCTGCGCGCGCGTGCCCACGTGCTCACCGCCCTCATTTGGCATAGCGCTTCACCCAGTCCTTTGCATTCTTGTCAAACTCGGCGCGGTTCTCGCGGTACTCGTTGGCAATCGACGGCTCAATCGCATCGTCGGGATTGGGCTCGATCAGCAGCGTCTGGATCAGGCGTAGCACAGAGACGACCTTGTTTGGCGGCTTCCACTCGTCCGGGCGCAGCAGTCCCAGGCACATGGAGCCCTTGTCGTCGTTGCTGACGTTGGGATGGTAGATCTTGGTCCGGAAGCTCACCACGGGCGGCTTAAAAGGGTACTCGGTTGGGAACGTAATCTCGAGCTTGAAGTGCCCGCCCTACAAAAGTCGTTAGCGGGCAGTTCCCAATGTGCACAGAGGGTCCATGGCCGCCAAAAGGAACACACGTACTGCGTATGCCGACTGCTCGGGCCCATCCATCAGCACTTCCCACTTGGTCATGTTCTGCTCGTCAAAGTTGATCTTCATGCCTGGCGGTGTGTCGGCCATGCACTCGCCATACTCCTGCCCCAGTGTTAGCCCGCTTCCTTCTGCCACACTGCACACGGCCACCAGAGGCTTGCCTTCAAGATACGCTTCTTAGCACCGGTGCTCATGGTGGCGGCGTCTTGGTTGAGACGTTTCTCGCGTGTTTTCTCGGTATATGACTCGAGGCTGCAGCAGCAAGCGTCTTTATCGCACAGGCACGCGAGGGATATGGCTGATTCAAGTCAATCAGCAGAAGCTCACTAGGCTCGTCGACGACGGTAGTGAGTGGGTTGTAGTGGTTGAGGATAGATGGATGGGTGGATGAGTGAGTGAGTGAGTGAGAGAAACGTGGATGTGGGGAACGTTGACTATGAATGACGAGGTGCTTGGGATTCCTTAGTCAAAGCTCCGCACGCGGCCCGGATGAGAACCAGCCTACACGCTGGGTGGCGGCTGCAGGTGTTCGCTAGCATTCACTCGTCTTTTGCATTCTGCACGACATTCTCTTGACATTCTTCATGTCTTCTTTACCCTGAAGCGTGCGACGTTGTCATCCCGCGACGTCATAGGAAACACTCGGCACAGGGCCTGTATCGGCAACAGCACCAAACCACATACATACGCGTGCCTCATTTACGACAAGCGAACATGCAGGCTCAATCCCGGCTTGTAATGACTTGACGCCATCTTGGCCAGCAGCAGCAACAGTCTTGTTTACGTCTTTTACGGCTAATAGACAGCCGCCAGGCACATCTAGACCAGGCTAGCCAGTACCGGCGACAGCAGGGCGCCCGTTGCGACTATGTACGGCATGAGGCTTGGGCCGTGACGGCGAGTAGCTTCCCACGGCATTGTACTGCCTATGGTTGCAATGCAACAGTACGAATCATGCTGGTCATCTCATACAGCGCTGGCACCGCATACGTTGCACGATGGCGTAATGACTCAGGCCGCCGCATAAGCGCAGCGCGATGCTCGACCATGACCGATGTCTGCGTACTCTGCTGCACCTAGTAAACTTACTCCTCGTTACCGCCATGAGTCACCGTCCTCCAAGCCGCTTATCCGCACGTCACGTTACACCGCGACAAGGACGCGCCGGACATGTCCCAGAGAGTTGCCTAACAAGGCCACGTCCGTCGTGACAAGCCATGGATCTGCCAGCCGATCCGTCTGTATACACTCCGCCATGTCACGTGGCCCTCGGGTCGTGTCTCGCTCGCTTACAGTACACTTACAGCCCTTCCCAAACAAACACCATGCATGCGCCATGCTTAGATATCGCAGGGCGATGCGCCGAATCGGAGGCTACAAACGCTGCCGCCTGGCTGCCTGCTTTTTCTCCTGCATCCAGCCATGCTGCCGGCTATTGCTATCGACGAGTAAAATCGCCCATTTGCCCTTCAACACAGCCCAACGCTAGCCCTCGACGCGGCAGGGATGGCACTTGGCACCGCCAGTATTTAATCGTCGGCCTCCCCGCCAACCTCGCCCGTTACGCCTCACGACCAGCGAGTTCGACAACCCAAGTGTGCCTTGTCTTCACCCACCCGTGTGGATAAGCACGCTTAAGCTCTTCGAATCCTCTCTCACTTTTCACCCCCGAAAGGTCTGCGAGTTTCGAGAGTTTCCAGAGCTCCCAACTTTCCATGAACGTTGCGTCACGCTAACCTGTCCACTCTTTACGAGACCCTCGTCGCTCGCTCCGTCGCTCGCTTCAAAATGTTCGGAAAACGCTCTTTCGCTAGCTCGAAGGAGAAGGACCGTTCAGGCAAGATCACCAAGCAGCCAAAGAGATCGACGCGCGAAGCATCCAAGCAAAAGGCCATGGCCGAGAAGCTGGATGCCCGCAGGGACAGCCCCATGATGGACGGAGCATCGCCCCAGCTGACTTCCGCCATCGTGACGGTCGTCGTTGGTTCCGACCAGCGCCTGTTCGCTGCGCACGAAGACGTCCTCAGCCACTCTCCGTACTTTGCCGAACTGCTACGGAGCCAGTTCTTCGAGTCAACTAACCGCCGTATCGATCTCCCGACAGAAGAGCCTGAAATCTTCAGTTGTATCCTAGAGTATCTGTACAAAGGAGACTACTACCCCTGCCTTGTCCACGACAAGCGCCGCCAAACCTGGATGCTCGAAGGTGCAATTGCATCCCCCAACCCAAACAAACCTGGCGACCGCGCACCCGCTGCTGTCGAGCCAACCTTTTTCCATTCTGGCGTGGGAGACGTCATTCTCCGTGACACAGCCATATACTGCGCTGCTGATCGTTACGGCCTCGAAGAGCTCAAGAAGCTCTCCCTGCGCAAGCAGGGCCTGCAGAGCGGGATCGAGGTTGGAACCATCTTGCGTAGTGCGCGCTATGCCTACGAGAACACGCCAGACAGTGACTCGCGTTTGCGCGCTCATTACCTCGCTCTGATTATCCGCAGTCGCAAAACCTTTAAGCGTAGTGGAACCATGCAGATGGAGATGGAGATGGGAGGAAAGCTGTTCTTTGACTTGTTCGTGGCTATGTGCAATCACGTCGATGATCTTGCGGATGCGAGGTATGCCTTGTGCTTTTCCTCTCTGTCTTGATGCCCCCCTTTTTTTTCTTGTTCTATACATGCTTGCCGTGATGTCACCTTGTTCACTAACACTCTCCCAGCGCCTCTGCTCGCGGTACTCCCAGGACCATCTAAAGGCCCGATTGCACGCCCGCTGCTTCCCGTCATTGGAACTGCCCGACGAATGCCACACACAACACGGAGTCCCTAATCAAGTTGAACCCGCAAAACTCCGCCTCACCTCAAATTGCCGACAAGCGACCCCAAAACGTGAAAACACCAAAAAAAAAACACGGAACCGGAGTAGAACGGGTTGATTCCCCTCTCTTTGTCCCTGCTTTTCCCTCGGCGCATTAGTGTTGTTGCATCAGTCATCCTCTCTCTCCTCTTATGCTACTTTAGTCCCTTTCCTCGTGGTACTTTGGTCTCTCCCATCTCATCTCCTACCCACTCCCCCCAAAAAAAGAATAATAATTGCCCATCAGACCCCCTTTTTGTTTTACGAAATCACGACAACTTCACTCTCCCACTCTCCTCTCCTGCTTGCGGGAGAGAGTACATTGACGAAACTGCGTTTCTTTCCTTTGTTCTAGGGGACGAAGTGTCTTGTTGTCTACACGCGTGGGGGGCTGTATTGGAGAAGAAGGTTAAAGGAAGCATTTTCCTTTTCTCATTCTTTCGTTCTTTTTTCAAGTAATGCTTGGTACCGTCTCTGCTCTTGCATAGGTCAGACTGCGGAGGAATATCTTAGCGGTGGCAATAATGAGAAATTCGGCCGCCTCTATATCTGTTGTGTTGGTATGATTTCATGCCCATGTGATGCGGTGGTGACTAGTCTATCGTGCTGTCTTTTCCTTTCTCTTCCCTCTATCTATACTGTCCCAGAAAAGAAACTCCCATCTCTACATCCCCACCTCAAACTTCCCCTCCACCATGCTCCAAAACTCCTCCACAACCCTCTTCTGCCCCTCTCCCCCTCTCACCGCCAAATACCTCCTCCCCTCAACCTTCGGCTCCCAATTCCCCGGATTCGCATCCACCATAATACCTCCCGCCTCCTTGAGAATTACCCATCCGGCACAAACATCCCAAGCCCAGCAACCCGCCTCCCAATAAACATCTAGCCCCCCACTCGCCACACCACAGAGATTCAGCGCCGCAGACCCAAACGACCGAAGTCCATGCACCATCCCCCCTCCTTGCTCCTTCGTCGCCGCCAGCTTCTTGAACGTCTCACTCTTAACCTTGAAATCATTCCCGCTCCTATCACTCCCCCACTCCACAGCCACAAGACACTTGTCCAGCCCCTCTAACGCCTCGGGCGGACTCACCAGCGGCAATCGCGTCTCCCCATTCAAATACGCACCTCGCCCTTTAATCCCGCTATACAGCGTCTGCGTAAACGGATTGTACACAACGCCAATGGTAGGCTCGCGGTCGACAGCGAGGCCCAGAGAGATGCAGATGTACGGGTAGCGGTGCACGAAGTTTGTGGTGCCGTCGATGGGGTCGCAGATGAATGTGGGGGCCGCGGAGAGCGTGTCGCCGGGTTTGTAGGTTTCTTCGCCCATGAAGGAGAAAGAGGGGTAGGCGGTGCGGAGGGAGGAGGAGATGAGAGATTCGACGGCGCGGTCGGTTTCGGTGACGAGGTCGACGGCTGTTTAGGCGGGTTGTTGTTAGTGACGTGTTATGGGTTCTTTGGGGGTGGCTTGGGATTGTAAGGGCAAACAGGAATTTTTATAGAAAGGAAGGGAGTTTTTTGTTGTTGCGTACAGTTCTTCTTCGAGCCAGACGAAGACGTTGTGGGCTTTGCGGCTACGATGCGTTCGCCGGCTTGTTTGGCGATGGAGACCATGAAGTCGTGGATTTCTTGGAGGTTGAGGTCGGCCATATTGTCGGAACTTGCTGGCGGATTTGAAGTGCAAGAGAAGGGGTGTTTGTTGTTTGAAAAGCCGGGGAAGCTGGAGGCGTTGATAACGTGGATTGGCAGCTAGAGGTTGTAGCTATTGCCCATGCTAGGTACTTGCCCCTCGGTGGGGCAGTAACGCGGGATGAGCTCATGCAGGGCCCACGGGCTGGACCACGTGGGGGAACGGCCATTGTCAAACGGTGTTGTATGTGGTTGGTGTTTTTCTTTTTCTCTTCGAGACGAACAGAGTTTGATTTGGAAGACGAATATCATACAATTATCTATGTACTGCGAATGGGCTCGTAACCATCCCTACGTGACGTGTTGTAAAGTAGAACCAATCGAAATCTCAAGCAATAGGCTGCGGTGAACTATCTGCTAGTCTAGTCATTTCCAACCGAGTACATCTCTTCCACGAAGTACACTGTATACGTAACTGGGATACACTATCTACGTCCGCCTATAAATGTCTGATTGTATCTGTTGGTACGTCAACCCGCGGATCACATATTCGTAGAGCTAGGAGAGAGAAGTAGAGAAAGAACCTAGACAGTAGCAGAGGCTTTGCAGTCTTCATTATTCAATATATCATTGTTTGATTAGAAACTAACTTCGCGACTATCCACTTGATTCAAGCATCTGGACTAGCAGCACCCTCAAACCTTCGTCTCAATTGTAACACCGCCAACCTTCTTCTCTTCCCGCTCCATCTCCTCAGCTATCACATCAGCAGGAATACGGTCTGGTGTCTGGTTGACCAAGACAAGCATTGGACCGAACGCCAACGCCATCAATCCAAATGTGACGCAGAAACCAATCAGCGGAGATGTCTTGATCTGAGTGTTCATGCCGTATGAAATGGCCTGACCAACGGCTTCGAGAGCACGGAATGCAGCTCCGTTGCGGACGTTTGCTGTAAATAGTTAGTTTCGAGTACCACAAATACGAAATGGGGATAACAAACCTTGAGCATCAGTCGCAAAGGAAGAGAGCAACCAGTACATGTACGACTGCGACAACGGGCCGGTCGTCTGAACGAAGAAATACGGAAGAAAGGTTCGCGCATAACTCGAATCATCCCAGTCAATCTTTCCAGGGTTGTGGCTGTTGAATTCGGCCTGGATGATGATTGACCAGATGTAAACGCCGAGATTCAAGAGAACAACCGTCAGGAGACCAAGCTGAGCTCGACGGCGCTGGCTGACGCCCTTCAAGTCGAGAATGAAGCCCAGACCGAAGCAGCCGACGATACAGAAGAAAGGCGATATTAGCGAAGAAAGAGCACGAGCGCGAACACTAAAGTACGTTGCAAGATAAGTCGACCAGGTACCGCTTATCTTTCGTTAGCAAATTCCTGTTCCAAAGTGCGAACAATCCTGACTAACCTGTAGAAGAAGGACCAGATAGCCCAAAGAGCCGACAGAATGATGAGCTTGGAAGTCATCGTGACCTTGATTTGCTTGAGCTCTTTCAGAGTACCAATCTTCTCAGAAACGAGAATTCGAGTTCCATCTGAACGGACCACTCTTTCGAGGGGCGAGATGAGGAAAGCGAACGGCAGTGCCATACACTCGATGATGAGGAAGGCGATGTAGGTATCCGGTGTGACACCTCCAACGACACCCTTCTCGTGATTCTTTGAAAGACTATAGAAACATCAATTGCGGATCTGGAGGGTTGAAACTGGAATACTCACTTGATCGCACCGCCCACCAATTGTCCCAGGTTACGGGCAACAATCCAAAGAGCCAAGTACTTGCCACGGGATCCCGATGGAGCAAGAGACATAATCGTACCGGACTCAGCCACGTACCACGTCGCTGATCCAATACCCGTAAAAAAGCTGCCCAAGATGAGATACCACTGATTGCCAAACTTGGAGTTGCAGTAGTAAGACGAGCCACGGATAGGAAATGAGCAGGCGCCGATAACGAGAGCCCATTTCGTGCCGAGCTTGTTAACGATGATACCACCCAAGGCACAGCAAATCGCAAGCATGGTGTAGTTGATGGCCGTTGCAATGTTGGAGGTTTGGGGAGTAGCAAGACCACCTCCACCAAGGCCAGCAATGGCGTCGGCCATGGCAGGACCGCAAAAGGCTTGAATGCTGAGCAAAAGCATCTGCGTCAAGCTGTTTTGCCAGACCCTCTTCCACAGTGGCACAGTCCGCGCATACTCTTCTTGATTGATCCTCTCGTCTGCGACTTGGTATGTTGAAGGCAGCGGGGCGCTCCATGGGTCATTGCCCTTGGTACGTAGGGCATCATCGTCGCCACCGGCGTGGGTATTGGGCGGAGCAGCGTCGAACTTGGACATGTTGGGCAGTTCTCACAACGATGGCTAAAGTGAACAGCGGTCAAAGAACGGATGGAAGGTCGAGCTCTGAGCTGACTATCCTGGCGAAGTCTCACGCGACTCTTTATACACAACCTTGCTACCACAGCGTCTGCCATGCTCGCCTATCCTACTATCTGATATCCCGGCTTATCTGTGGATCCCGGGGCTAAATTACCCCAACCCGGGGTAAAGCGAGACGTTCTATCCAGCTGATAGGTATTGTGGAGTCCCTAGTTTCGGTGGCATACGGAATGCCGAGGGCAACGACCGTTTTGGAGATCACATCCACTAAGCCCAATGTGGAAGTGCGAACAGTCGGGAAATGTGGAGGCAGAAGCTAAGGCAGACAAGGCAAGGGATATCGGCGCTAGAGACTGCTTGCAAGGCTTGTCGTCGGGCCTTTGCGGTTGAAGGGCGTACGCGAGTCAGCTAGGATATTGCTCCGCGGCTGGCTTGCTGTGTCAACGGGATATCAGCATGGCTGGTATCGGATCGGATGCAAGATAGACCCAGATATTTGTTATCAGGGCGCTCCGATATCGACAATGCGAAGATATGTTGAGTGTTCCTTTTCAGGAGACACGGCAGCCCGTCTTCGGTTGACGCTGTGCTGACGTCCGACGGGCTAACTTTATTGGGGCATTATAACAGTCGGGATCACCAAGCGAGAGCCAGGCGCCATCTCGTGGCCGAGCGTTAACCCCAGCCGACGGTAGATGGAGCGGAAAGCTTCAATTACTCAATCGAAACTTGTTGGAGCTCGCAATTTAGCGGGGAGTATGCCTCGCCATCGTACCATCGAGCTGGTGGCGTGTGCAGACTTCATTGATACTTAACCGGCGGGCGTTGAGCCTGACCCGTTGTGGATTGTTTCTGATCACGACTTGCGCCTCCGTCCAGCAAAACTTCAGCCATCCAAGAATCTGACCACACATCCTCGTCACTCGACATGGCGCCCTCAAGAGCGAACACATCTGTTATCGTCGTCGGTGGCGGCGGCACTATTGGCTCTTCGACGGCTCTTCATCTAGTCCGTTCGGGCTACACACCATCCAACATCACCGTTCTTGACACATATCCTATCCCGTCGGCGCAGTCAGCTGGAAATGACCTAAACAAGATCATGGGTATCCGCTTGCGGAACAAGGTCGATCTCCAGTTGAGTCTAGAAGCTAGGCAAATGTGGAGGGAAGATGATCTGTTCAAAGAGTATTTCCACAATACTGGGCGAGTGTGTACCGTCAGCAAAATCATCGTTCGAAGGTTGGGGCTGACAAGAGATTAGCTAGACTGCGCACATGGAGAGGAAGGACTTGCAGATTTGAAGCAAGCATACCAAGCTCTGCTCGATGCCAATGCAGGCCTCGAAGAAACAACTGAATGGCTTGACTCAGAAGACGAAATTCTGAAGAAAATGCCTCTTCTGGACCGCGAGCAAATCAAGGGCTGGAAGGCAGTCTACAGTCAAGACGGCGGCTGGCTGGCTGCCGCAAAGGCCATTAACGCCATAGGCATGTACCTGCGAGACCAAGGAGTTAAGTTTGGTTTCGGTGGTGCTGGATCGTTCAAGCAGCCTCTTTTGGCCGAGGGAGTATGCGTTGGTGTTGAGACAGTCGATGGGACGAGGTACTATGCCGACAAGGTTGTACTTGCAGCTGGTGCTTGGAGTCCTGTATTGGTCGATCTCGAGGAGCAATGCGTTTCAAAGGTAGGTCTTTGCGAAAGATACTTGAAACTGAGATCTGACCTCGGTAGGCTTGGGTATACGCCCATATACAACTCACACCCGAGGAAGCAGCACAGTACAAGAACGTGCCTGTGGTGTACAACGGTGATGTTGGCTTCTTCTTCGAGCCCGATGAACACGGCGTTATCAAGGTTTGCGACGAATTTCCAGGTTTTACGCGCTTCAAGCAACACCAGCCATACGGCGCCAAGGCACCGAAACGCATCTCCGTGCCCAGATCAGCAGCGAAGCACCCTACGGACACTTATCCTGATGCGTCTGAGAAGAGTATCCGCAAAGCTATCGCAACTTTTCTGCCCAAGTTCACCGAGAAGGAGCTGTTCAACAGGCATCTTTGTTGGTGTACTGACACTGCTGACGCTGCACTACTAATGTGTGAGCATCCTGAGTGGAAAAACTTCGTACTTGCAACTGGAGACAGCGGGTATGTACCTCATCTTTCCATGTCGTTATATATACTAACCAGAATTTTGCAGCCACACATTCAAACTTTTGCCAAATATCGGCAAGCATGTGGTTGAGCTTCTCGAGGGCACGCTTGCGGATGATCTCGCCCATGCGTGGAGGTGGCGGCCTGGTACCGGTGATGCACTGAAGTCGAGAAGAGCGGCGCCGGCGAAGGACCTTGCAGATATGCCTGGCTGGAAGCACGACGAGGTTGTGAAGTCGAAGCTATAATGATCTACAAACCCATAAAAGGAGCTGTAGTTGTCACAAATATTAATTTTTACTGCATTCTCAGCACTTATGACTCTCCTACTTAAAGTAGCTATAGTTGTTACATCTAGTTTTCATATACTACGTTGATAGCATATCTTTGTAAGTAGGTGAACTGGTTCTATTTTCCGGTTTTACTGATTGTCGGAGAGCTACCTTGTTATCTTTATATACTTAAGAAGTGCGTTGTAGGCTACGTTTGCCCAGAAAACCTCATTAATCTGCTCAGGAAATCTTCTTCTCAAATGTCCGCCTACTCTAGAAGATCTTTACGTCCTTGATTTCATCCAGAATGCGCCGATTCCTACAATCTCTTCTTCCCAAGTGGGTGTCTTCCAGCAACAAATCATCTCCCACGAGCCCAAGAAGGTTCAACCAATTGAGCGCCCATCGAGCTTCTATCTAGCAGCGAAGATATTCGAAAAATGCTCAAAGGGTCTAAGCCGAATACTGCGTGGATGTGTACAACAGATGGGCCTGATTCGCAGCAGTATATCGTGGTCCATTTCTGTCGGTCCTTTGAACGACGTGAACGGTTTCAATCTCGGGCAAAGTGTGAGACTGAGACTGGTGTCGAAACGAAGCCCAGGTCATCGAGATTAAGTAGCACGAACTTTATGACGACGAGGAAGAGGCTAAGCGTATGGTGGTAGTCTTTTCCAAGAATCTTCTTAGTTGTCAGTTGGAGAATGTACCAGAAGAGCTTATAACAAAGGACCAGGGCTACTCTGGGAGTTCGCCTCTTCCCTAGATTGCCCTTGACCATTCTCCTCAGCGAGCCCCTCAGAGTAGATGAGGTGTTGAGAAGGAGGGGGTTGCGTGTGTGAGCAATTAGGGGAGTTTGGAGGTTGCAAAGGGATGCGATCCATTGCGCCATAGACAAAATAATCGCCGACTATTTGGAAATATTCAAACGATAGACTTTCCGAACTGCGAGCGTGTTCTTTGCTTCTATTCTCGTCACCAATAACGGGGAGGTGTGCTGGACGGAAAGAGCAAAGTGTAACTACCAAATGGCCCACGTCGGGTGTGTTTGCCAGATTCGACACAACTTTTGTCGCTGAACTTGCGAAACTGGCGAAGATGACCATGGCAGAGAAAGAGTAGGTGCACAGGCCCAGCCTGAAGCAGCTGATGAGGAGGAGAGATGCGAATCGAGACTAGCTTGAGAAGATTGAGAAGGCGTACCCACGCTCAGGAAACGGAAGGAAAGCGTGATTTGACTGAACCGGGAGGAAGAATAAACAGCCAGTTGCCTGACCTATGGGCTTTCAAGTAACGCGACTCTCACCGTTTCACTATTCCTCTCTTACCATACCGTTATCGCTTCTTATCCACCCATCGCTTTTGAACTCATATTCATCCCATCACTATAACTACTACTTCCAAAACCTCCCGTTGTTACGTCTACAACCCTTTCCCTGTTTCTAGCAATGCAGGCGTCCCCGATGCAGCCACTTCACCTACAGCCAGACGAGATGTGTTTCGAAACGAAGAGACAACTACTACCATGGATCCCGATCAACGATCAGCAATCCGCCGGCAAAGATCAGCAATCCGCAGGCCAAGAAGGACCACAACTGCCCACCGCATTAGGATGGGTAGTCGTAGTACTCGTGACTCTGTTCTTGCTCGCTGGTGCCCGTCTCTGGTTTATTTACCATTACTGGCGAAGGTCACCACAACACCATGTGGTGAGAGACAGCACATTCTAGGAGAAACTCCGCGCTTTCTACGCCTATGCCGTCAGAGTTCCATGGCGATTATCCTCTGTACGAGCATGGCGAGCAGCGCAGAATGCAAATCCGACCGGCGCAGCAGCACAACCTATCGAACTTCAGGATATCAATAGAATCGTCGAAGGCGTTGCCCCTGGGGCAGAAGTTCGCGATGAGAGCTATCCCAGCGATTCTCCTCCTCCATACGACTTTCCGGAAGCAACCGGAGTCGTGGCAGCTGCGTCTGAAGATACTCAACCCGAAGCAACTCAGCCCGAAGCAACTCCAAGCGCGCCTGAGACAGGTCCGACAGACCCGACTCCTTCTAAGCCATCAGATGCCGGTCCAACGAATTAGGGACCCCTCGAGAAAGGAAGCACATTGAATTGGGCAAGTGTCGAATGGCGGAACCGACGACGCCGTGCTCTGCGAGAGCAGACCATTGCCATCATTAAGTCACTTTGAAGGCAGTGCTCATTGCAAGCGAAATCGATCGCCTCCGCTTCGATAGCGCAAGTCCCGACACGTTGAGGTAGTTAGAGGGAGCTAGGTGTGAGACGACGGTGTTGGAGTGGCACGTTGCTATGTTTATGAGTTTGGAATGTTATGCGTGGGCTTTCCGGGCAGACAAGGGATGCTTATGGATTGTTTTTCTTTTCTATCGCTTTTGTGTCTTTTTCAACATCGGGTCTAGCTAGTAGAGGCGATAGCAATCAAGGTTTTCTCTGGGCATTTGAGTATGACTGATTTTCTATGCGTGCGGCCCTGAGAGCAAATTCGGGAAGACGGTGTTTGGTTGCATCACTCATGAATGTGATACTGGTTAGATATACTGCATAAACGTAACAGAACTATTGCGCTGTAGTAGTTTTATTACTGTCTCTCTGGACAAATTTATCCAAAACATCAAAAAGACTACACTGGTAATGTTGTTCGTCCCTTTCGATGAGAATCAACTGGCGCTCTTACAACAGCTTAGCAAGGGCAAACTAGAAACTCGACACCTCGATCTATGACCAAAGCAGATTTACAGACAGCAGGAGCAAAAGGATCAAGATGAGAGCCAAAAGAAACATATGCAGCGGGGATTCCTTAGTTCAAGTACCAGAAAGCTAGACGCCTCTGGTCAGGCAACTTGATCGTCTCTGAGTACGGCAACGTGCAGCCGCTTGTCACAGAACAACATCTGAAGCCGATACTAACGCTGGTCTCTCCTGTGAACGTGAACAACGAATATCACAGTAATTAGAGAATCTTAGAAGAGACATTCTAACATCTTCTCTCTGAGTAGGCTTAGCGTCTCATTGTAGTGTTCTTGCAGCCCGTACAACACCACAATGAGCCAAAGAGCTGTGTAGCATCGTCGCTTGAGACACTGACTGATGTTTGTGTAATCCTGCTCGGCTATATGTGTACCATGTAACAACGACGAGCCTGGGACGAGTAAGTCGGAACGCGCTAGTGTGGGGAACCTCGGCATGTCCCAGGAAGTGATGCCGGGCGCGGTTGAGCTACTCCGCATTTCAAGATAGTTTCCATAAACTCTCGCAATCCCTTTACCCCAAGAGATTCAGCGTTCCAATATTATTAACTTGTAATCCACGTCGTATTGTTGTACTGTTGTAGAAATGTCGTCCTCTAAGCGCGTGGAGCAGATTGCTGGCCATCTCAACTACCCCAAGGGTATGTTGGCTGGTCAGACTGCCATTATTACTGGGTCTGGGCAAGGTATCGGCGCCGAGGCAGCGAAACTATTTGCAAAGGAGGGCGCAAAGGTCGTTGTTGCTGATGTAGACGCCAGTAAGTTAATCGGGCGCATATCGAACATTGCAGTATACTGACATACATGCAGAGAAGGCCGAAGCCGTGGCCTCTGAGATCAACTCATTCGGCGGCAGCGCAATCGCAGTAGCAGGCGACGTGCTCGACGACGCCTACATCAAGACACTCATCGCCAAGGCAGCCGAGTTTGGCGGCGGCAAGATTCACATCATTGTCAACAATGCCGGCTTCACATGGGACGGAGTCATCCACAAGATGACGGACAAGCAATGGCACACTATTGTCGACGTGCACGGCACAGCGCCATTCAAGATTGTCCGCGAAGCAGCGCCGTACTTCCGCGTCAAAGACGGCGAGCCCAGGAACATTATCAACATCTCCAGTACGAGCGGCGTACACGGAAATGCAGGACAGATCAACTATGCGCTGGCCAAGGCTGGTGTCCAGGGCATGACCAAGACCATTGCCAAAGAGTATATCCCTCTCTCGTCCCCTTATCCTCGCCAACAGTCTAACAAATGTCTAGGTGGGGTCCTCAATTCGGCGTGCGCGCGAACACGGTCGCTTTCGGTCACATCCAGACGCGATTGACGCAAGCCAAGGAGGCAGGCGCTTTCGTCACAACTCCCGACGGAGAAAAGGTAGCGCTGGGCATACCGCAGGCGCAGAAGGCTGGTATTCCAGAGAGTCAGCAGAACGCAGATATTCCGCTGCGGAGGCCAGGAACGGCCAAGGAGGCGGCGAGTGCTGTGTTGGCTGTTGCGAGCCCGCTGTTCAGTTACGTCAACGGAGAGACAATCAAGGTCACGGGAGGCCGGAACATGTAGATATCGTGAAATCGATTATTGTGTCTTGTGCGAACCACGGTCGTGATGAGGATAGTGATTCCAGTCTCAAACGCGGGTTGTGGTGGAATGGAATGGGGGGTTCGAGGACCAAGCTCTTGGGACAGGGTCTCGGCGACGGATGATGCGCAACGCTATCCCAGACGTCTCTTCGGCAACGTCGAGACGAAACGTAACCTCTCGCCTTCTTTCTTGCATTGTCGCGTATA
Organism: Curvularia sp. ZM96; assembly: GCA_022457065.1. Taxonomy (NCBI): domain Eukaryota; kingdom Fungi; phylum Ascomycota; class Dothideomycetes; order Pleosporales; family Pleosporaceae; genus Curvularia; species Curvularia sp. ZM96. The sequence continues at coordinate 3,812,475 of JAJGBQ010000004.1, read as the reverse complement.
TTGCCACAGTATCTTTTGCCGTCACCATTCCTTACGCCCTCCCAACATGTACATGTCGAATCGATAACCCCGTCTTACCCACTTGAACCGCTCGTACCGAACATTCGCTGCGGGCCAGCATCCCCTACCTACCAAGACATTGCGCAACGCCTTATATAATACCACCAGGACGACTGTCCTTTCCAGCTCGCCATGAGCGATGAAAAACACAACTACGTTCGGGAGCCCTCGCCGCCACCCATCCCCACATACGACGAAGCCACATCCTCGCGCAATGCGCCGGCACGGCTAGGACCAAACGAGATCAGCGACGACGCGGAACGACAGGGTCTTTTGACCCCAGATGTTCATACCCAGTCCGACCCGCGGAGGCGCAATGGGTACTATCAGCCGCCGTCAGTACAGTCTGTAAGCGATGGCGACTCTGATCTTGGGAGCCCGGTGCGGGAGAGCCAGGATGAGGACCTGCGGCAGACCATGGAGGAGATGGAGATACTGGATCCCGAAGCCGTCGAAGAAGGAAGGTCGAGGCGGAACCGGGCACGGAGTCGCTTCTCTAAACGCTTCTACAGTATACGACATTCGCTTTCCAACTGGAATCTGCCCCGGATACGCTGGCCATCGTGGCGCCCGAATTTCAGCGCCATAACGGATCGCTTGCCTACGATATCGGAAGAGTACAGGCCAGGCTGGTCCATGTTTGCGCGGTTGCTAGGCCTTTTTGTTATTGTAATACTGGTTTACTTCCTGGTCTCCAGTGAGGTGATGCCGATGGGCAATGGGTTTGGACCTCCAATTAATCCCGAGTGGGTTCGGCAAACAGCGGTTGAGAGTGTCGAGAGCTGGCGCATCGAGAAGAACCTCGAGTACATTACGAGCTACGATCATATTGGGGGCACCGAGGGAAGTTACGTGCTGGGACAGTGGATCGAGGGCAAGTTCAAGGACGCCAATATGGATACATTTACACATGATGAGTACGTTTCGTCTCGGCGTCGCTCTGGGCCATGCTAACTTGGACAGGTACTTTGTATACATGAATTACGCGAAGAAGAACGGCCGCAAGGTTGCCATCGTCAACCCACCCGAGAAGGCCTGGGAAGCAAAACTAGAAGAGCCATCCGTCTTCAACCCACCAAAGGCGCAGACGCCTGCCTATCACGGACTGTCCGCGAGTGGAAATGCCACCGGTCCTCTCATGTACGCCAACTACTGCCACAAGGGTGACTTCAAGCGATTATGGGACAGCGGGGTGGATGTACGAGGTGCAATTGTATTATGCCGTTACTACGGTACACAACCTGATCTGGCCATGAAGCTGAAGGCTGCGGAGGCTGCAGGGGTCGCTGGTGTGCTAGTGTACTCAGATCCGGCAGACGACGGCTTCAAGAAGGGCAACCCCTGGCCAGACGGCAAGTGGAGACCTGGAGACAGCGTACAGCGAGGCTCAGTCGCACAGACAAATATGGTCATGGGAGACGTGCTTACACCCGGAAAGCCAAGTTTGAGAAAGATGGAGCGTATATCCCGGGACAAAAGCCCAGCCCTACCAAAGATTCCCAGTCTTCCGTTGTCATGGAAGGATGCTCAAAAACTACTTCAGTCGCTCAAAGGATTTGGAGAAGAACTACAAGAAGAATGGGTCGGCGGTGTGCCAGATGTCGACAAGTGGTACTCTGGTCATCCTGACACTTCGCCCAAGGTTTACCTGCAGAATGATCAAGACGAAGTGGAGCAGCAACGCATCTTCAACGTTTTTGGATCTCTCAAGGGTACCGAGGACCCGGGCAGGAAGATCATCATTGGAAACCACCGAGATTCATGGTGTTTTGGTGCAGCCGACCCTGGCTCCGGCACTGCAGTCATGCTTGAAGTCGTGCGCGTACTAGGTGAGCTTCGTGTTCAGGGCTGGCGGCCTCTCCGCACCATTGAGTTTGCGTCCTGGGACGCTGGCGAGTACAACCGGATCGGCTCTACGGAGCATGTTGAAGCAAACATTGAAGCTCTCCGCGAAGGCGCCATCGCATACCTAAATGTCGACGTAGGCGTCACAGGTGACAAGCTCTGGGCCAATGGCTCGCCCATCTTCCAACACGCCTGGACCCGCATTCTCGATCGACTCTCTGACCCTCACGAAAACAAGACACTACGAGAACTCTGGGACAACTCAAACAGCAAGATCGGGAACCTAGGTGCCGGAAGCGACTACGTAGCTTTCCAGTCTATCGCCGGCACCTCCTCCTTCGACTTTGGTTTCGCCAGCTCCACCGACACGCACGCCGCACCCAACCCCCTTTCCCACAGCTGCTACGAAACCCTCTCCTGGATGCAAAAATACATCGATCCCTCCTTCTCGTACCACACGCTCCTCGCGCGCCTCTGGGTGCTCCTCATCCTCGAGCTCGCCCAAGAACCCATCATGCCCCTTAAAATCGACGACTTCGCACGCAGCCTGCAAGAAGAAGGCAAGCAGCTGCTCGACTGGACCGAGCAAGTCAGCGGCGGCGCCGAATACGATATTGGCATTTTCCAGCCGCTTGTCGATGCGCTGAGCATGTTCAAGAAGAAGGCGGAGGCGTTTGGCATGTGGGAGCAGAGCTGGTACAATCAGGTGTATGCGACAGGCGGGTTTGAATCGAACAGTGTTACCATGGCGAGGATACAGCACAATGCGAAGATTGCGCGGTTGGAATCGGATTTGTTGGATATTCCGAGGAGTAAGGATGATAAGGGGGTGCATGGGGTAAGTCTTCTTTCCTTTCTTTCTTTCTTTCCCGGTTCAAAAGTCGTCTTCTGTTTTGGAGAAGTATTATGGAGTTTAACGGTGAACATAGCTACGCAACCGCGACCAATTCAAACACGTTATTTTCGCGCCCGACGCGGAAAACGGGCTTGAAGCTAGCGTTTTTCCCTTCGCTAGAGAGGCTATTGCGAGGAAGGATTGGGATGCTGCGGCTAAGGCGATCAAGATGACGGCTGAGACGCTGACGAGAGCGGGAGAGAGGCTAGGGTAAAAATCTCCCTGCTTCGTCTTCTTCTTCTTCTTTTTCAACCTTTTGCTCTCTCTCTCTTTCAGTTTTTTTCGTCTTGGCACTTGTGTCGAGGGAGTTGGAGTTGAAGGGGGACGAGAGGATGTGTAGACAGCGCAACTCCCTCTTTTTGTACAAGGGGATGTAGAGGGTGTTGTATAAAGACGGAGTCCCATTTGCATAGATTGGGCGTTCTTTTTTCTTGCTTTTCTATCTATTCGATTTGTGACAATCTAGGCGTATATATATCGGGGCATTTTTTGACGCATCTGGTCTGGGCTTCTTTTCGTGGGATGGAAAGAGAGAGGGGGCTCGTAGTAGCTAGCAAGACAGAGACAGAGATGGAGTGCCTGAGGGAGGGAGATAAGCTGATTCTTTTTTTTTTCGTTTGAACGTCGTCCTTTCTGTTGTGGTAAAGCATTTGTGTCCTCCTTTTCTTTTCTTCTCTTTTCCGTCCTAGATGAAAGTATGGCTGCTTTGCCTTCAACACTACCTTCATTCAACGGGCGAAGTGCCTCTTGCACAGTATCCCATCCTTCCTTGATGTTTTCGCCAGCATGGCCCGTCGGAAACAATCTATTAGGCTTCACCTTTTTCACGGTTCCGCCATTCACTGGCCTGCATAGGAGGCAGCGGGACGTTTGGTTCGCGGGTGAAAGACGCCGTGGTATGTACATTTTGCGACTGTGCGTGGGGTATTGATGGGACTGGCGTGGGTATAGACGGAGTGAGGGATAGGTAGAAGTTGAATACTGCGTTTGATGCAGGGAAGATGGATTGGATATTGGGTATCACGGTATGTTGTGTTAAAACACTGAGAACTCACGCAGCCTTAGCCTCCACCTCCTGGTCCTTTTCCTTCTCCTCCTTGTTTTCCTCTTCCTTCTTTTCCGCTTCCTTCCCACTGCCCTCCCCCTCGTCATCACCCCCACCCCCCAACAACTCCCTCCCCAACTCATCCAAAAACCTCTCCGCCTTCCCCTGACTCCTCTTCTCCTGCACCTCCCTCTTCCTCTTCCTCAGCATCTCCTTCCGCTTCTCCAACGCCTCCCTCCTCTCTTTCCTCACCCTCTCTGTCTCCTTCCTCTCCTCCTCCATGCGCGCCATCTCGCCCTTCCTCTCTTCCTCATCCTTCGAAAAATTGAAAAAACCCATTCCCCTCTGCCTGACCTCTGCTCGGCCATCGAAATGCAGTTCTGGCGGCGGCGTAAGTTCCTTGTCGCGCTTGGCGGCCAGCTCAGCCATCTGCTGGGCAATTGTTTCGTCAGGGTTGAAGGCTTGTGTTTGTACGGCGTCGCCGTAGATAAGGTTTGAAGGCATAGCGGGGCGCGCGGTAAAGCGGTCGGGCTCGTCGGCGGCGAGAGTGCGTTTTCGTCGCTCTTCGCGGGCGGCTTGTGCGCGAGTGCCTTTTCGTGTGCGCCCGAATTCGTCGGTGTATTCGACGAGGTCTTCGGCTTCGTCTTCTTCGTCTGAGGAGGAGGAGGAGGAGGCGGCCCCATTGGCTTGATTGTCTGCCCACTTTTGATCGAAATCTACGCCGTATTTTTCGTCGACGTCTTCGATGTCGCCCCGCTTGAGGGCGTCATAGAGGCGCGCTTTTTCTTCCATGCGCCGCTTGGTGCGCTTCCAGGCAACTTCGTCTTCAGTTTTTTCCTCGGTGGTACGGCCACGGTGTTTTTGGGAGAAGTCGGCATCTTCTAGGTCTTTCAGGGCGCGCTTTTTAACATTCTTGTTGTGTGTCTTGAAGATGTCTTCCTTTTGTGGGCGCGCGCGGCCGCCGGTGGTGGGCTTGTTCGATTCGGCGGATGCATTCTTGATGAGATTGGAAAGCGTGGAGGTGAAGGCGAGACTGCTTGAGCTAGAGATTTCTTTTGCTTTGGCGCGGCCCTTTGGGCGTGCGCCGTAGAGGTGGGCGTCCTTGGATGACATGTCTGGTGTTTGGCAGACCTAAAGGTCCGTCGCGTGGTGTGAAGCGCGCCGTAGGGCTGAGGCGATGTCGGAGCCGGAGCCTCTGGCCGTTGCGTCACTCCGCTGCCCCGCGTACTATTTTGCGTAACCCCCACGTCCAAATGATGAATTAGCAATTCTGCAGCTGTTGAGTCTCGTGTCTGAATACTCATAAGCTTCTCGTGCCATTGAAACGTATCTAGTCTTATTGCGTCCAGTTCGTTGTTGCGATCAATTGCCTCGTTGACATTGACACAGAACACTGACACAGAACAGACACAACATACAATGCCTCTTCCTCGTCAAGTCTTCATCGCCGTTGTCGGTAGGTCGCTTCAATCTTTATATACAGGCATACATAGCTAACCACTTCCAGGCGCTGGCGGAGTCGGCAAGGCCTTCCTCTCCCAACTCTCCGCTCTCTCCAAACGCCTCTCGCAGTCGCCCTCGTCGCCCTACTACCTCTCCCTGATCTGGCTCAGCACCTCGAAAAAGGCAATCTACCACGCCGACTACAAGTCTCTCTCAAACTGGGAGTCTGAACTTCAAAACGCCTCCAACCCGACCCTTCCCCTCCCACAGCTCTGCGAATACCTACAAAAGGCGCCTGGAAAGGTGGTCCTGGTAGACAACACTAGCAACCAAGATGTTGCGGATAGCTATCCTAATTTCCTGAAGCACGGCATCAGCATCGTGACACCAAACAAGAAGGCCTTTTCAGGGAGCTATGACTTGTGGACGCAGATTTTCGACGCTGCGAGCAACGGAAACGGCGCGGGAGGCTACGTCTTCCACGAGTCGTCTGTGGGCGCAGGACTGCCCGTCATCTCTACACTCAAGGACCTTGTCGAGACAGGCGACGAGGTGACAAAGATTGAGGGAGTCTTTAGTGGAACCATGAGCTTCCTCTTCAACTCGTTCCAGCCGCTGGGCGGCGGTGGCGGCAAGTTCTCAGCTGAAGTCAAGTCTGCAAAGGAAAAGGGCTACACAGAACCAGATGCGCGGGACGATCTGAATGGTCTGGATGTGGCTCGCAAGCTGACTATCCTCGCGCGTCTTGCTGGACTCAAGGTCGAGTCGCCGACTTCCTTCCCTGTACAGTCGCTCATCCCCAAGGAGCTTGAGTCTTGCTCTTCCGGTGACGAGTTCCTTGAGAAGCTGCCACAGTACGACGACGAGATGGAGAAGCTCAAGGCAGAGGCAGAGAAGGAGGGCAAGGTCATTCGCTTCGTCGGAAGCGTTGATGTGCCTGCCAACAAGGTCAAGGTTGGCCTGGAGAAGTTTGACAAGAGCCACCCGATTGCGGCGTTGAAGGGCAGCGACAACATCATTGCGTTTTACACCAAGCGATATGGCGATAACCCGCTCATCATCCAGGGTGCGGGGGCTGGTGGTGATGTCACAGCCATGGGTGTCACAGCAGACCTAGTAAAGGTCCTGAGGTTGCTGCACTAAGTGTAGATAGTAAGCACGCAGACAGATGCTTGATCAAAAAGAAAAATGAAGCTTCGAGACACGACCAGACTTTGTGGACACTATGTTCGTCAATGCGTTGTCAGTATACCAGCACGGTTTAGTCCGACGATGTGATATGTGCCAAAACGATGCAGTGCCGCGGCGACGACGGCTGTCATCTACTTACGACATGTTTATTTCTGGTTGAGATTAACCTTGCCGTGTCGTCAAGATTACCAAGGTTCTGAGCTCAGTTCACATCACAGATATGGGCAGTTGCACCACCCTTGGCAGCCTTGAGACACTGGATGTACACTACCTCGGCCCGCGATGCCTAGGCAAGCGAGTTACTCACCTTTGACTACTCTTAACCGTAATCTGGTAAAAGCAAGTTTGCAGCTCCTATCTCGCATATGGTGTCTCAATCTTGGTTGATAGCCCATGCAAGAAGGTAGGACTGGAGGATCAGGAATCGTTAGTAGGAAGAAGAAAGGAAAAAAAGCGCTCATAAGCTTGTCATCACCAGAATTGCAGGTCTACTATCCAAGTGTGTTATCGGAGAGATACCACTGGCTCGCTATGTTTCAGTTGGCGATTGGAATGTATCGGCGATGCAGCAGGGTTGTGCATGTCCACCATAGTAACGAAGGAACACTAGAACGTGGGCTACGCGGTGTTTTGCTATTCGTGCGCTGGCGTCCGGAGCTTGAAACGTCTGGGGAGCCGGAAACAACGATGAAAACATTGTTTACCTTTGTGCATGATGATGGCTTTGGTGGGAAAAAGTAGGGTGTGTACCCATGTCTCATGGGATACAATGACCAACGCAGCAGGATGACATGAACTCGGGGTAGAGTCCAGACCCTGGAAGTTTCTTTTGGCAATCTACCACAGCGTACACAGTATATGCAGCTGAGTAGTATGCGATGATTGACGTCCGGTGTTGTATTTCATACGCGGACCGAGGTAAGTGAAGCTACTCCATACGCAGCTTGAGCACTACCTGGGATTCCCAGCCTGAAGGCGTACGTACTGACCCTGGTCCGATCATGTCGTACTTGATAGCAAATCTTGGTTGTAGGAAGTGCCAAGCTCACCTGGGTGAGATGGTGTCATTCTTAATCATGCTTGTTGCGCATGCAGACTCGGCATCTTGCGGAAGGGATGGGCGCCCTCGCATGCTAGTCTTTGTGCTGGAATCGATGACTGTCTGAGGCATTAATCAGGCCACCGCCGTCGTGTGGCCGAGATAGAGTTTGCTGGCTCCAGTGCGTATAGTAGTCTAGGACTGGCTGGTAGAGAATGACGGGTAGTGCGGAGCGATGTGTAAAGCTCAGAGGGTGTTGTTACCACTGCGCCGGGACCATAGTTGCCTTTTGCGGGTCTTGGTAGAGGTTAGACGAGTATCCCCCCGACCGGGCATAGGTCAAGAAATGCCTCGCTGCGGGGGAGAAGGGCGATGGCCAAGACGATTTTCCAGACGGCGTCGAGTTAGCAGTCGACATGTACGCTGGCGGCTTGGAAGCTTATACGCCGGGATTTTGTCATTGGGTGGTGGGCGCGGTGTTGACGGCAGAGCGGGGTTGGTGCGCCAAGGCGGGACTAAGAGAATAGGACGGGCGCCAAGGAGCGTGAGCAGCGCGTGAGAGAGCGGAGCGAATAACGAGCGGCAGCAGAGGCCAGCCGGCGCATAAAGGCGTTGAGGCTGTGTCTTTGGGCCGAATCGGACCCTTGTTGTCACGGGTGCTGACACTGGCCATCATCAGGAAGCGAAATTCCACGGGCCCGTTTCTTGGGCGGCATTGCACACGACGCTGAGATGAGAGGGCTGAGGGAAATTGGGCAGAGGCAATCTTGGGCTGGTCTGTGGGTGTATGCGGCATCGTGACAAAGGGGCGTGTGCGTGTGCGGTGCCTGTCCCTTTGCACAGGGCTGAAATGGAGGGGCGGTCTGTGCAACGGGTATCCTGCTGGTTTGGGGAGTTGGCTGATTGTGCACACTATCGGCAGCCCTGCTCGTCTGCAGCCCGAGCATGGATGGGTGCTGTGGGTGTTGCTGTGTAGCCTGTGATGCGCCATGTCTTGCCGGAGAGGTGCATAGGCGGGCGGATAGCGTGGCCCAGCAGCAGACACACGTAGGGAGGGCAATATGGGAGGGCGGCAGCAACGGGACGCCCTGTTACACGGCGCGGTCAGGTCGTGGGCAGGATACGCGAGGGGCATTTCTTCTTTGCGGCGGCTGGCCGTCGGGTACCGAGGAGGGTGAATGACCATGGGTGCGCGACGAGAGTAGAGGGGAGGAGGGCCAGCGGGATGTGGAGCAGATTTGCGGCCACGAGGCATGACTTCATGTGAGGAGCTAGCCTGGTGGATCAGCAAACTCAGTCGGGGGAGGGGAGCCATGTTTGGCTCGCTACCGGCGCCGATAGCTGCAGCGCTGCGGCCTGCCCGTTGGCGCTGTACGACTAAGGCAGAGAATTGGGATACGTACATGGCAAAGGTAGAGTCGGCAAATACGAAGTACGTATGTAATCGATTGTGACACGCAGAGGCCAGGCGTCGCCAACGTCTCAGACTCGACCTCTCGTGTCCATGGCCATGATCGCCGGCCGCCGTCGCCAGAACCGTTTTGGCGCGTTCCTTGGAATGGCCCCTGGTCGTGTCCATGTCGCCTGTCACGCCGCCGTCTACTGAGCAGCGTCTGAGCGGCTGCGCCAGTTGCACAGGGGCGCCCGTGTCGTGTGGAAAAAAAGAACAAGACGACGACTCGGGCCTCAGCTGGCGCCCAGGGGCCTCGGTACCAATGGCGTCGCCCGCGCCCACGACACGGCCAGACGGCGAACGTGCAAAGGGCCCCTCTGTGCTCTGGCTGGCGTACGGACGGGGCAGCGCGTTGCCTGAGAGCGGTGAGGCCATGGACGCTGATTGACAGGTTCGCCCGCCACCAGAGGGCAGCGCAGCAGTGGAAGCATCCACGCTGCTGGCGCCGATCGACTGGCCTGCTGGGCCAACCTGCTGGTGCGTCGCTAGCGTACAAACCGCGTGCGTCGTCCCGACGCCGCGACGGACATGGGAGCGTACGGTCATGTCAGCCTAGCTGCGTCGTCCACCATCAGCGTATAGTCGTAGCTTGGGCTATCCATGGACGTCGACGCCTATGCCCCCTGTCGCCCTTCCGCCGCCCAGCGCTGCGGGTGTGTTAAATAAGGACACGCTGCCTGCGTCCCCCAGCAGCCTCCCCTCCGTCACGCTCCCAACACACATGCGCACCGACACTCAACACCATCACCACCACCTTGTAAGACGAGCCCTACCACGCCGCCGACGCCCGTACCACCCGTCATTTCCTGCCCGGCCCTCGACGCTGTCCCGCCCCGCTCATATTACCCGTTGGAGCGCTCAAGGGGCGATCGCCTGAAGCAGCCTATCACAGCCTAGTCCTTGGCACACGGCATTACTACACCCTCACCACCCATCCTCCCATCTTACCGCATATAACTCCCACCGGTCCCCCCGCCCCGCCCGTTTGCGGAACCATAAACACCACCTCCTGTCCCTCGCCGACCTTTCACTCTCGTCACCCGACCTGCGCTGCGCCGTCACTGCCAACGCAGTAGCGCCCACTAGCGTTTACCCCAGATTGCCACCCGCCCTTGTCCCGTGGCTGCCTTCCGCACCAGGCCTATAACACCCACACCCACCACCACCACGACGCTGTCATCGCCATCACGCAAAACGTCTCACCTCATCATCGCCCACAGAACAACCTACCTCGACATTACCTGATCTAAACACGCCAACATGTGCGTCGCCGAACTCTGCGTCACGGTCCTTCCGTGCAAGCACCGCTGGTACCATCTCGTCCGCCCATGCACTCCCTCCAGCAACCTCTCCACATGCGGCAAGAAGCTAGGAATCTCCGGATGGGAGGTCAAGTGCAACCACTGCCCCTACTGCCACGGCCATGTTTCCGAGTTCGAATACAAGCTCATTGGTGACGGCCCCGCTCCTCCAGTCGGATCCCTCTCAGGACTTGCCCGCGCACACTCGACTTCATTGAACGCAGCCCGCCGCGACATCCGCCTCGACAACATCACCCGCACCGACAGCGCTACCAGCGTGGGCAGCAAGAGCAGTCTCGTCACAGCAGCCTCAGAGAAGAACCGTGCCATGAACTCCCGCCTGGACGCTTACTTCTTCCCCTCGCCCGACTCGCCATACCCCGCTGTCCGCGAAGACGACAACGAGAGCCACGCTGGCGGAAGCCCCAGCGACACGTCCTGCAGCGACTACGCTAGCGTGCGGCACCCGTCCATCTCCATGCCTCCTGTCTCGGAGACACAAAAGGCCAACATGCTCTCGCGCGTCAGGCAGCGAACCAAGCGCATCTCTGGCATCTTCCGATGAACAACTCATCTCCACTGTGCTTGGTTTCACCGCACAGTCTGCTTCTCTTCTCCTCTCCTCTCTTTGCAGTGGGATGCGCGCCAGCGCAGGCCAAGCCAGGAGGTCTAGACCGTGGCGAGGAGGCGGTTCTCCGCCGGATCCACACAGCCACTACCCTCGGCCCGGCAGAACAATACGATGCCACACAATCACATGTGCATTGGTTCCCGCCTACGGAGATGCTCAGCCACACCTGGTTCGTCCTCGTCACGGTCCTTACCACGGCTCCTACCACTACTCTACTCCTCCACTCTGCTTCGCTTTGACACTTTTTTTTAGCGTGTTCTGGTCTCTCATCTCTTTCTATTCTGGATACCCACACTTGTTTGCGCGCTTGCGCACCAACATGGCCTGGCAACAGGCACATGGGCGTTTTTCATTTCGGCCCCCGGCGTTTTACGGAAAAAGACAGGGAATGAATGGTTTTGGCAACGGGGCGCGTCTTACAAATGGCCTGGGCAACCGGTGATGTGCTCCGCTCCTAGTTCTGGCATCGTTTATGAAATTTGGCTTGGCGTTGGGCTGCGACGCAGCCAAAACCTCGTTGGCGAAGAGAACGGTGCTGTTCTTTGCAGCACGTTACTCGCTTACTTTTGTTTTTCCTTTGCTTACTGCTCCCGGCTCCGCCATTTCACGAATCGCATGGAATGACTGTGTGGAGAGTGGTTTCTAGAAGCTAGCTTTTTTTAGTTTGAAATTACATGCTGTCCTGCCACTACACCATCTTGTTACGTGTTGAGCAATTCGACCCTGACATGGCCACACCGTATATTGGCACATTGCGCGGAGCAACCGTGTTTGCCTGACCGCTACATGCGAAGCGAAGGCAAAAAGGTTGTCGCCTAGAAACTGCTACACCGCAAGCCAGCAGCAAAAGGCTTGGCTTCCGCCCGCTGGACCCATCACGACTCACCACCACTTGCTGGACTCTTTGCAGCGCCAGGCCCATCCCAGCAGAGCAAAAACAAACTCTGGACCGCCATGCAGCCGCCGTACAATGTGATCATGCCACGGTTCCGCTCCCTGCCATGGCTGACGCACCTGTGCCACACCCTCGAGCCACGCAGGCGCTGTGCCACAGCTCCACCCCTCTCTAACGTTGGTTTCGGCACCATTCTAGACTGCACGGACGCGTCATCGGCACATTTTTCTCTTCTGGCGCTATCGATATCCACCCGCAGTCATACCTGCATCAAACGCACCTGCAAGACCGCATAGCTGCAGCTAGCCTCGTCGTGCCAAGCCCCGGGACTTTGCCATCATCTTGTCGCTACTGGTGGGGTCGACGGGGTGTGTTGCACACACACATACAACGCCCTTCCATTCCTTCACACTTGCATATACGCTGCTGGCCATGCACGGAAACCTTTACCGGTCTCCGCTGCTGCTTATCCGTCGCTCCCGCCCGCGGTCACCGCGGTGACCGCGCACAGCGAGAGAGACAAAGGGTATACCATGTACGGAGTACATCCACACGCTTCGGAGCAACCGCCGACCTAGGAAGCGCCCAAATGCTCCACGCCTACAGCGGATGCCAGTCCATTTTCTATTACGTCGCTAGCTGGATCCTACACTATACGTGTTACTTTCCTCGTGTGTTTGGCGCCCTGCTGCTTTACCCTTTTACCGACTAAACTTTATTTTCTGCCACTCACTCTCTCTTCTGATAATCCGCCGGGGCTACTTCGTACTTGCCTCTTCCAACACCATCCCCACCCCAGACTTGGATGGTGCGTGTTTGGGAGCCCTGTTAAGGTTCTGGGCTAGAAGAGGAAAAGTCCGGGATGCACCAAGTGCGTCATCGAGATCGTCAGGCTGGTTCTGGTACAGCATTTCCTTGATGTTTCAGTCGGGGGTTTTGCCTTGCTGGAACGCGATCCTCAACGGCCTTGGACCAAGTTGCTGCGAATGGGGCAAGCAATCTATCGTGTGAGCTATCAAGATGCCCTACCAACACCCATAACCCAACCTGCCTTTTCCTGCTCCATCCGTCCAATCTGCTAGAGTTTGGATCGGCGAGACACCCACAGTGCACAACGTCGATCATCACCCCTAAACAAGCCTTGAAAAGGAAAACCCAAACCCCCCAATAACAAGGCGGATGTGGTGTGCACCTCCAGAAAGGAAACAGAAAGTAAAACTAAGCTTTACTAAGCCTGTGATTGGCATGCTTATCACAGTCCTGTCCCATGTGTGACAAAAAAGAACAAAGTTCACCAATCGTTGTCAGTGCACGGCGAAAGTTTGATTGTCAGTATGTGCACAAAAGCAAAACGTTCCACACAAGGGACGATCACAAAGACCCAAGGGGTAACAGGAACAAGCATGCTAAGAAATTGTCAGTGCAAATGCTTGTTTCCGGGCCGTGCTACGTTACAAGGCATGTGTCCTTTCATCCGACTTGCAGTCACTATACTTGAAGCGCCTATGACTCGTCGTATGTGTAACAAACAATCAAAAAAAAGAACAATCAACCCATACCCTCCTCGTACAGAACCTTTTCATCCAAGTTAGGTTACATCGGTAGGTAGCTACCCAGTGGTGAGATGCAAAGTCACAATTACTCAGCACAAATGTTAACCTCGCCTGATCGTCATCCCACTCCCCATTGCGTACCCAGTACCAAGCGAAATTATATTGGCACAAAAAATCAAGCTTTAGGCACATACCGCATGTAGCACGTCAAGCTTTTTGCTCTCCCACGGTAACATTCGTATTAAGCTTTTTCCTCGTGCCATGGTTTTTTTGTTGTTGTCAAAAACAAAGTAACCTTGACGCTTGGGTACGTCTGACGGCATGTCACGGAACCGTGGTACGCATGACGCTATTAAGGGGAAAATAAATGAAGCGAGGGAAGGGAAAGGTGGAACGGTACTGGGTCTGAGGGGACGTCAACCCCGCAGTATAAGGGAAAGCTTTTTTGAAATCAAGCTTTTTTTGTTGCTGGGCGAGGGGTTCAAGAGGGAAAGGAGATGTGGGTGTGGATGGGAGGGGCAGGTACTTGGCTATGCACTTTTGGGGGGGGGGGGGGAGATGGATGAAGTAGGTAAGGGTGGGATGTGATACCTTTCTGGTTTCTCTCTTTTTTTGCTTGGCAGAGAATGTAGGGAGGTGTACATAGGTAGATGAAAGAGGATGGGAATTAAGGACGCTCAAGTGGACTAAGGTACAGGCAGCCAATAGACACTTCATGTTTCAATGTGTATACCCTAAGAAACCCACAGGTCTAAGAAAATGTCTAGCTACACCAATACAGTGTGTTGTGGGCGTCATTACTCATCGAGCTACGTAGATTCTTCGCCACCTACCTCATGCTTACCGGTGTAGATACTCGTACTATCTCACTCCTGTAGTAGTACTCCAGCACCATCTGCCTAGTATGTACACACACAATACCAACGGAACTTGCCGCATTACACGAATCATCTACTACAAGCGAAATAAAAGTAAAAACAATACATCACATCGCACCTTGAACCCAAATACATTCATGTGAAAGCTTCACACTTCTTCTTTTCTTTTCTTTCCGCTCGTCTGGCGTGCCTGTAGGAACACCACCCATTACAGGAAACCGTCGTTCCCAAATCCATTACGGTAGAATGATAGTATGATTGCTAAGCAATAAAAAAGTAAAGACAACATATCACTCTTCCAGCCATGAACTTCATCTTCATATGGGTGTAGCAGGAGAAACTCTATACCTTTTTATTTTTCTCTCTTTTCAACTTGTCTAGATTACTCCTACTCGTAGGAGTACCATACATTACCCAAACCACCAAATGTACAATCCAGAAGAGGGAGAGGGAAAAACTTGGGGGTACAAGCAATAGATAAGCAAAAGAACAATCCATCATCACCCCTGGACCTTGAGAAAGAAAAAACCCTTGTGTGGAGAGTTCGTCCCTTTACCTCTTCTATACACCAACAAACGAAGGAAAAAAAAGACGCGACCATCACTCACCTCTTCGACCCAAAAACCTTTATAGGTGTCGAAACTTTATACACTTCTTTTCTTTTCTTCCCCCTACCGGTCTAGACTTTCAACTACAGTTGATCGTACGTAATATACACACAATCTCTTCCTTATTGCCCATATCATACTCCGTATCATCTACCCATAAAAAAGAGAGAGGAGGAAGGGGAAAACTAAGAGGATCAAATGATGTAAAAGTAGAAGAAAAAAAGTAGTCATATTAGCCTCTAGCAACATTGTGTAAACAGGAGAAAGTTCATACGGATCTTAAACTGCTTCCGCTTAAAGCGATAGATGAGGAGAGAGAGAGAGAGGGAGAGAGAGGGACGGGGAAAATATCCCCGAAAGAGAGAGACAGAGAGATGGGTAGTAAAGTCTTCGCGATGCCGTTCATCACAAAAGTTGGAAAAAAAAAAGAACAGAGGGGGAACGAGAAGCAGACTTTGAATAGAAAAACACCCACCATGCCATTCACTGCGATACTAATGTCTCTATACACTATAACTATATAGCCCCTCTCCCTAAAAAGAATAGAGCGAAAGAAGTTTCCATATGATGATGTCACACCTCATGAACATATATGCTAGACACTCCCCCTTTTTTTCCCCTCGTAAAAAAACACCCTCTCTCTCCTACCCATGATAGCTGGGCTAGGTTGAAGAATCATGTTTGGTCCTCTGGTACGCCGGTAATGAAAAGAAGATAATAAAAACGATGAAACAATAATACAGCACCCTTCCTTCCCCTTATTCTATGCGACTTACTTCACGTATCTCACTTCTTCGCCGCCTTCCCCTGATACTCAATGTCGTACTGAAAAAAGCTGTCCCAGATACTACTCTTCCTAGCATGCGGCTCTCTCCTCGGACCACTACTACTTGGACTCGCTAGTCCGACCTCGGATTGACTGCCTCCAGCCCTGAGCTGCTTCACAGGCGACGTGTTTATAGACCGAAGATTAGACAGGAGAGCCGGCATGGAAGATTTCCGCGGAGACTGGTATTGAGAGACGGATACCTGCGTTGTCGTTAGCCCAGCGTTTCCGGGTTTCAGGGGGCGCAGAGGAGCCTAGGTTTACAGGAAGCGCAAAACTAAGGTCCCCAGAGTAGGTCGCGCACATTGCCTCCGTTTCCGTCGTCTGCTGTTTTGTCTACTTCTGCTCCGTTGGTGTGCGATTCTCGCAAGTGGCTGGGTCCGTGGGCACCAGCTGGGCTTCCGCCTCGTGTTGCGGCGGCGGAGTTGGGATTGGAATCGGGGCGTTCTCCAGGAGAAAGTGCTTCGGCGGAGTTGTTCTTGCCGGCCAGAGGCGCACTCTTCTTACTAGTGCCGCTGCTACGACGACTGTCGAGTGATTTACCCAGTTGCGTGGCTGGGTCCATTAATGACTTCTTCTTTGACTTTTGCATCTCGCCTTGTCCGGTCTCGAGACTGCTCTTAACTGTCACAGCGCCTTTGATGCCTGGTGTACCGGGTGCCATGGCCTTTTCTTCGGTAGCTTCTAGCAAATACCAGCGTAGCCCGTCGGAAAGCTCAAAGGGATTGTCGTCCTCGAACGAGACTGCATTGCTCGAAGCAACAGAGCGATCGTCTAACGACGCCCGAGGTGCACCATCTAGGGTCTTAGAGAGGTCAACAACACGCTCTTCAACCTTGGAGATGCGTGCTACAAGCCACTCCTTGCCTCCCAGCCTATGGGTGTCTTGTTCCCGGAGGAAGTAGTGCGGTGCTCCGACGTTGAAGGCAGCCCAAGGACGATGCGCGTTGTTGCGAGTTGGCAGGAAAAGCGCAAGATCGCCCTCCTTGAACGAGCGATACGCAATCTTGTCATGCGAGTCAGCCTGGAACCGGTGTGCTTTGTCGCGATAGGCTCGGGCCTCCTTCTGCCATTTTCGTGCGGTATGCTCCATGTCACGCATGCGCTTTGCTACAGCATCACTGAATGTCTCAATGTTGAAGAGATTTAACTTAGAAACCAACTCCTGGTAGCGCTGGTCTTCCTCCTCCGGGCTTGTCGCTTCCGTCCATTGCAGGAAATGTAGATCGCCTACATCCTCGAGGAATCGCTTCAGAGGAGTAGGCGAGGGCGTGGTTGTACTTCGGCTCATGCCCGCAGTGGTGTCGGCCATGACAGTGCTGTTGCCAAGTTTGGACGCCCTCTGGAGTACCATCTCGCCATTCTCATGTGTGATGGCGAATCCCAGTGTTTCCAGCAGACGGATGAGGCGCTCATGCTGTGTGTATAGGCGCTGACTGAGATCCTTTGCGCGGGTCATTCGTTGATGAGTGCGCGACGAATCCACCTCTTCCAACTTGCGCAACTTCTTCTCGGCGCGCATAAGCTCGACGTCAAGGCTGTTGGCATGGGAGCTCTTCTCAGCCAACTCTGTCTGGAGACGACCAACTTTGGCTTCTTCCTCTTCGACTCGCTTCCGCAAAGCTTCAGAGCCGGTTTCGCCCTCGGCAAACTTCGAACGAAGATCGTGCAGATGGCTCCTCTCCTCCTCGAGTTGTGCGGTAATCGAAGCCACCTTTGCCTTTTCTGCGTCACGCTCTTCTCGGGTTGACGCAATTTCCTTCTCGTGCTCAGCCACCTTGGCGTTGAACTTGTTCTCTTGCTCCTCGAGCCTGGCATGAGCATTCTCGTTGTCTGATTTTGCTACAGCCACAGCCTGTTCGAGCTCTTTCTGATAGTTCAGTGACCGCATAGCTAAGTCCTCAAGCTGAGCAATAAGCGCAGAGTGGTCATCAGGGACGCTTGTGCCAGGGGAGAGATGGGTGAATGCAGCAGCCAGTGAGTCGTGTTCTTGTGTCTTGACAGCTTTGAGCTTGGCAATTTCGGCTTGGAGTGCCTCAGTCTCCTCCTTTGTGCGAGTCTTTTGCTCGGCAGATTCCTTGCGGGCTTGTTCTAGTTCAGCAACAAGTTCCTGCACTCTGGCGTCAATACCAGTTCGTTCGTTGTCGCGGCTGCCCAGAACGCGATCCAGCTCGTCTTCAGCCTCCTCAATCCTAGCTTTGTAGGCTCGAATCTCGTCTTCCAATGCCTTTCGCTCATCGGTGAACTCTTTCTGTTGTGCCCGCATGTTCTCCATGATGTTGTTTTTAGTAGACATGGCTTCTTCGAATCGACGTTGTTGGTCAGCGTCGTCGTCTCTGCGTGACTGGGCCTCACTTTCGAGTTTTGCACGAGCTTCTTTTTCTGCTGCGAGCTCTTGTTCAAGGCGAAGGATGCGACGCTTGTCTTCTTGCCCTGTGTTCGTAGAGAGCCGCCTAGACGAGATAGAGGAGCGTCTAGAGTTCTCCTCCAAAGGTCTCGGTGAGGCCACACGCGCCGTGGGTGTTGAAGGTTCACCCGGGTCAGGGAGGCCGAATGAAGGAGGTGCGCCACCTATAGAGAGCCTGCTCACAGTATTTTGACGATGCACAAGATCCTCTAGTCGGCGGACACGGCTCTTGTAGCCCCTCAGCTCCTCCTCAAGCTTTGCGTTGCCTTCTTTCAAGACACGCAGCTCATCGTCGCCCCTCACCAGAAGATGGGAGCCTCTGCCGAAAGCTGGCTCATGCACGCTGCCCATTTTGAAGTTCTTCGCGCGCTTGATCTGCTGCTTCGTAGGACGGTCCAGATCTTTGATGGCCTGTGAGAATGCTTCGGCTTCAGATTGCTGGCCTTCCAGTCTCTGCAGGTCTTTGAGGTAGTCTTGCAGGTCTTCCCGTGTCACTGTAGGCCAGACTGTCTTCTCGGGCTGCACAGTCATTTCAAACCCTAGCGTGCCGCCTTGCACAGCTTCTAGGTTCACAACATCAGCAATCGGTTTCAGCCATCTCTTGCGCCGCCGCTCTTCTTCTTCCTGGAAGGTTGCCATTTCTTCAGCGAGCGACGATGTATCCCTTTCCATCCTCTCCATCCACTCCCGCCGCCGGACCGCTTCAACGAGCAGTGTGCCATACACGTATGGGAGGCGGCCGACGAGAGAGATGAGCTCAAAAGCTGCAACGCCATCCTGTGGGATGCTGATTTGCTCAAGATCTGCGCCCATGCTTGCTATGAGCGATTCAATGGTTGCGATAGCTTGCATGCCTTCGACTGAGTTTCTGATGGCTATGTTCTTTTGCTCAACAGCTCGTCGCACGAGATCGCTCATTTCTACACTGTATTCCTGGATGGCTGGCAGGAAATTCCGAGTATGCAACAAGGCCATCTTAGAGACCTGCGCCACTGATTTGGAGCTTGCCTCGAGCCCCATGACATGCTCGTAGTCTGATTCGACCTTCTTTGCTACTGCGTCGATTTCGTTGTACAGCCGAGCCGGCTCTTCGGTGTCGTCCACGGCGGACCGGCTCTGGCTCTGACCAACGGCTCTCAGCAACTCGTTGTAGTCTGCGCCAATTTTCTCTAGCTGCATATGCATTCTTTCCATGCGCTTGCCGAAAGACTCGCGGACGCGCTGACTAGTGGCCGTGGCCATCTTGACCGCCTCGACATCGAGAAAGTCTTGGAGCGTCTCACGAACAATCACATTGTTGGGTATATTCTTTGCAGATCGCATCTCCTTGGCTAGGAAGCGCTTGAAGTTGAGGATGGCCGAAACTGTCCCTAGTTGTGCAAAATCCCTGTCCAGTCTGCGGAGGTTGTCTCCGGCCTCCTTCTCTACACCGTCATACCACTCCTTGGCTGCTCTGTACTTTTGCTCCAACCCCTTGATATGCGCATCGTGATTTCCAACCGCGACTTGTGTACCCCTCTCGATGGTAGCTTGCTCGGAAAAGTGCTTCGAGGCTATGCGCGACATAGAGTGCGACTTCTCGAGTAGGCTAAACGCCCAGTCGCGCCGGGCTTGGAAGAGGGCTTGCCATGCTCCAAGATCTGTATTGTTTGCGAGATGGTTCGGTGCATCTTCAGGAGCGAAGGGATCGGGCAGTGGCGTAGACGATATGGCAGCCTGGGGATTGTTGGAGAGCTCGCGACTGAATACGAATATCTCCTTCTACGGACGCTCGTATTAGTATGGGCGAAATAGTAGGAGAAGAGTAGTTTACCTCAGTCAACAGCGCTTGCAACTTTACATGCTTCCCCTGAGTCGTGAGTAGAACCTGTTGCTCGGGCGGTATCTCTGTAATCCGCGAAATCCAATGCTTGAGCGCATCGACAGAGGTAAAGGCGACGGGATCAGCGTCGAGGCGCTGGCCCGTATGAGCTACAGCAATCTGTAGCGACATCCAGGCTTGCCCTTTTGCGTGTTGGAGTTCTTGTCAGGGCAGCACCAGAGGCAATTCGGGGAGTCGAGTGTGAGGCGTGAGCACATGGGAACCAAATACCGCCAAGCATGGTTCACGCAGGGATCGGCGCATGGGCCCCACGATGCCGCATCATAGTGAAGGACATGGCCGGTCAGATGAACAAGGTCTCAACCGCAAACTTGAAAGCAACTCGGAAATCGACCGCGGCCAGTATGGCGACACGGGACGATGTCGACATGACCGACGTGGCTGCCAAAGTGCATGAGGCACACGACGACGCCGATCTGCTGCAAACGACTTACAGCGACGCGTTCGCGTTCTCCGATACCGAACGGCTAGCCCTGCAGCTCTACGACCAGCTCAAGGAACTGGAGCTGCAGCAGAGCCTCCTGCAAGCGCAGCAATCAGGCATGTTTTTGCACGTCGAATCGGGTTAAGCAGGGCGGGGAATAACGGAATGTGTAGCACAAACGCATGACTTTTCAGCGCTCCCAGATGACTTGGTGGAGGAGCGCCTGACCATAGCGCAGCGCGAGGCTATGGAAGCGAAGGCAGAGTACGAGATCAGGAACCGCATCACGCACAACGTGCTGGTCATGGATCCCGTGCTCAAGGCGGTTCATGGGGGCGAGCAGAGTGGATTTGC
Organism: Curvularia sp. ZM96; assembly: GCA_022457065.1. Lineage (NCBI taxonomy): Eukaryota > Fungi > Ascomycota > Dothideomycetes > Pleosporales > Pleosporaceae > Curvularia > Curvularia sp. ZM96. The sequence continues at coordinate 3,791,745 of JAJGBQ010000004.1, read as the reverse complement.
TGAAAAGTTGGTCTTACACAGGCGTGCTTAGCTTGTTTGTCTAATGTTCTACAGGCGCCTTCTCCCACTCGTGACGGAGAACGACACGGTTGCGATGATGCACGGCGCTCAAACCGCCAAACTTGCTTCTATCACACGTGCTCTCAGTGAAGCAGAGCAAAGCAGCATTGTCGCAAACCGGAAAAATCGGGAGCTTGCGCGGACGATGCTTGCTTTGGCTGAAGAAATGAAAGCGCAGTCAGCCCAGGACATTGAAGATCCGCAGCTGCGCAATCAGGTTGAGGCTGTAGAGCGACAGCTCAAAGAGTCAAGACGAAGGGTGAAGACACTAAGGGGTGTGTTGTCAGGCATGATTGTCGGTAGCGGGATCAACTGGGCTGCAGACGAGGGCTTGACGGAGCTTGTCATGGAGGACGAAGAGGATGGCTGATTTTGGCTTGGATGGGCAGATGATGATGATGATGCATTCGGCAGCTGTGGCGATTAGAGGGTGGAGGGGACGTAGTGGCTACCTGAGTTGGAGCTGAGCTCACGATCTGCGCGTTTCAAAAACTCTACTACAATGACAAAAGAACTGTGGATGCTGCGAACACGTCACTGCGTAGCCATGGTATCGTGTTGCGATGGGAGGTGGGTGGGTGGTGCTAGTGTTTGTTGACCGAGGACGTCATGCCTGTTGCTGCAGCAATAGCCCTGTGGTTGAATGTCGCGGGCGGTCGCTGCAATCCATGGCCGAGTGCGGACGGGGCGCGTTGGGGCGCGCTATGCCGAACTTCTGACGGGCCGGCCTAGGTGTGGCGTGCGTGCATGGCTGCCCTCCGCACCACCACGACGACAAACGGGTACGTCGCATTGGCGAGGGCGCGGACAACGCTCCCTTGGAGAACGAAGGCGGCGCTTGGCAGACGTGGCTCAGGGCGATTTGGGCGCGTTCACCGTCCAAGTGCGGTGCGTGTGTGTGCGCGTGTGGGAGTGGGTGTGGCCGAGGGCGGGCGCATACTCCGTAGGTTGGCTGGGCCCGTCACCATGGCGAGGCTAGGCGTCAAACCTCAGCAAGGCGCAGACAAGACTGACTGCGGGGTCGGGCACATGAGGCAGGGTGGCCAGTGAGGATGCAGTGTAGCCTGTGTAGCGAGCGTTTGGAGAGAGGCGAAGCATGGAGCATGGAGCCCGGCTCTCAGGCTCTCGTCCGTAGGCGGGCAAGGTACGCGACTGGATGGCGGGAGCTCTGGTGGTCGGGGAGGAACATCAGCCCGCCGCGCTATGGAAAGATAACGTCAACCAGGGCCGGTTCCCATGCGTCCAACGAATGGCAGACCATGTTCTTCTGCGTGCAATCTAACCAAACTTGAAACCGGCCAGGAGAGGGCGAGCAAAGGGGCGCCCAAGCATGATGCGCGTCGGCGTCCGTGTTGGTGCTGCTTGTCCTGTCTGGTCTGGTCTGGCCTGGTGCTGTGTGAGGGCGCGGTCACTGTCGCTGTCTGTCCTGCACTGCGCTGCGCTGTCGCCGAGGCCGTCGACGGATGCGATGAAGAGGATGGTCTTTTATTTCTTTTGCGTCGCTGGCCCGCGGCGGCAGTGCAACCCTGCCGCCCGGGCGTGGTGGTGCGGTGCGGTGAGGCAGCGCAGCGCAGCGCAGCGCAGCTTCCGCTGGAGAAAGGAGGGGTGGTGGCCCGGGTGCGTGTGCTGCCACGGCCGCAAAACAAGCGTGCTTACCTAAGGCGGGCGCGCTGCCAGGCCGCGCTGTGAGGGTCCTTTGCAGTCCTCGCTGTTTTCGCTGCGTGCTCACCAAAACCTCTCAGTGTAGACTGCCCATACAATCTCGCGCCTGCGAAACCTTTGGTGAGTCGTCCCCGCCTGCAAATGACGAAGTCGCTTCATCACCAGCACCGCTTTTCGCAACCACACCCTTTTTGCACGCGTTTTCCCGCCCCATTTCCCCCAACTACTCCTCTCCCAGCCTTCTTTCTCAATTCTTGCGACCGTCGTCGCTTTCGATTCTTTCTTCGTCGCCGTCACCACCACGCCCATCCGCCGCCCATCCCCTACTGACCGCAAAACAGACCTCTTTCAACCCCCTCGATTTTGCCGATTCCTGTTGCTTTGGTGAGTACTCGCTCCTTCTCTCTTCGTAAAATCGCGCATCACCGCGTCGTGTTGTGGTGTTTTGCGACCGCGTCACTCCACGCGCAGCCCAAAGAACCACTGCACCCAGCACCACTACCCATTCACCACAACCCAAACCCACTCTGCCTGTAACCCTGCTAGCGCCGGCTCTTAGCTATATTACCAGCCTGCTCAGCACTCCCGCTCCCTTCTCCTTTACTTTCTCTCCAAAACCCCTCTCCCTACTCAACCAGCATAGCTCTAATACTCAACAACAGCACATCAACCAACACCATGCCTAAGGAAAAGACCACCCGCAAGGCTGCCCCCAAGTCCAAGGCCGACGGCGGCAAGAAGAAGAAGGGTGAGTCTGCTCACGTGCATTTGCCTACTGATTGATTCGCTAACCAATGCAGACCCCAACGCGCCCAAGCGTGGTCTCTCTGCATACATGTTCTTCGCCAACGAGCAGCGCGAGAAGGTCCGCGAGGACAACCCCGGCATCAAGTTCGGTAAGTTGATCGCTTTCAGCCCCCTTTCAGTCAGTTTCTAACCTTCTCCAGGCGAGGTCGGCAAGCTTCTTGGTGAGAAGTGGAAGGCGCTCAACGAGAAGCAGCGCCAGCCATATGAGGCCAAGGCTGCTCAGGACAAGAAGCGCTACGAGCAAGAGAAGGCCGCTTACCAGGTATGTTCCCATTCCCTGCAGGAGAATCTATCCCAACCCCTGGCACTCTGCTAACAAACCTAGGCTGCCGACGAGGAAGAGGAAGAGTCCGAGTAAAGATTGCCACGTACCAGTGTCTTCTATTACCCTCCAACGGCAACCATGTTGATGTCATGTCGTGGGAGGCCCGGGCCTCACTCTCCCGCTCTCTCTCAATTTCTTATGTGATCTTCCTAGTTTTAATGGGTTCGTAGCTTCCTCGGAGGAATGTCTTCGGAGGACAAGTCACAGTTAGTCTCATTTCAGCGCTGGTGACTATCGGTCATGATGTTTGGGGCGTCTCATCTTACTTTTGACGCTGTGAAAAGGAGAAACATCACGAAGCTCATGACCAAAGTCTATGTGTACACTAGTCAAAACTGCGGTATGGAGAATATTTTGCTGCTTAGCTCGTCGTCTGCTTTTATTCTGCGTGTGAAGTAGGGTGCTCGGCGTAGCACTACGGTAACTGACATCCCAGTTACACCTCCTTAAAATACTTGATGCTGTAGGTGAAGAAGCAGGGTCTCGACGACATGACAGACCCTTTCTCTCGTAGTCACAAGCTCCTTCCCTCGTTGACCCGCCTCCACACCGCTGAACCAGGTGCCACTATCCCTCCCCATCCCTACCAAACCACTCTTTCTCTCTCCAAACGACTCGCCGTATCCCACCCATCTATATGACCCCTCTGCTTCTCCTCTACTCCAACAAAACCACACAAAGCATCTTGTAGCGTCGTTGGGCTAGTGGCTATGCTATCGCCTTCCCAGCAAACCATTGCGAAGAAAAGGCGGGGATCACGGGTGTAAGTGAAATCAAGATAGACTACAGAGTTCGAAGACGAGTGCTAACCGACATGTAGTTGAACCCCGTACGGCGCAGTGCTTTCTTTTTTGGTGAATATTTTTTTTGGCTGGGTTGGGGTCGTTTGGGAAGGTGGTTGTTGTTACTGGGTATGATGTCACAAGGAAGGTGGGAAGGGGAAGCTACGTGTGTTTTCTAGGCGAAATTGGTTCAAGACTTGCTACTTTTTTCGGTAGATTGGCGTAGCAGTGATAAGTATGTCTTTTGACTTCTTGTACATCTCTCAGCATATCATTCGAATTCTGAATTCGTTATCTCTCAAGCACAATACAACAAGCATACTTGGGAAGCGGAGCGGCAGGTCTGGGCCTGATACAGCCCAGAATCATGTGATCAATTTCAACATGTCTACCACGTCCACACTTTTTCTGTCTCGCCAACTCTCTAACCCGCTATTCCCTCTGCAACACCACCATCAACCCCATTATCCCCAGCATGACCTGCTTCAACCATGGGTGCTCGCTCAGCAGAATAGTAACGTATCCAACAAACGGTATGAAGCCAACCACACTTCCAATAACATCTTCTTTGCGGTTGAGAAACGACTGGTCGCGAGCGTACAGTTCCGTGTCGTCTGCAAGGTTGTTGTCACCTTTTGTGAGGAGGCGGAGCGGTGTTTTGCTATAGCATTACCGTCAGTACAGAAGTCTCTCATGAGAATAATACCCAGCATCAATGCTGCTGCTGCTGCCGAGTCCAAAAGATACAAAGAAATGCAAGACTCACCCCCCACCATATCTCCTCACCACCCGATGCACAATCGGAATATCCTTGCCCTTAACATTGTACACGACAATCTCTCCTATTTGCGTGTCCATGCCTCTGTTCCAGAGAAAGAGCAGGTCGCCTCGTTGGAAAGCGGGTTCCATGGAACCGGAGAGTACGACGACTATGGGAGACGGCGAGTTGGAGACAACAGACAGGCCTTTCCACATCATGAATGCAGTCGAGAGGACGAGCGCAAAGTTGAGGACCTGCGCGGCGAGTTGTCGCGGTTGCATGCCTGCGACGCCGAACATGCTTGCGGCTTTGGGATGTATGTATGTATGTGTATTTCGGGTGGTAGATGGGTTATTTAAACAGGCCGTTGGGAATTCCTGCTACGAGGATGTAATTGCTGCTTTTTTTTCGTATGCGTGTGTCGTGGAGGTAGCGGACGGCGCAGCAGCGGGTATGCGCGTCGTGAGATTATGGTCGCGAGGTTGATGCCAGATGGCTCCTTGGATTGGTTCTTTGCGGCCAGCTTAGTCAACTCCCGAGCTGTGGGCTACCCCAACTCCGCACCTTGCTAGTGCGATTTACCCATCTCACTTGTCTATATTTTTGGAAATTTTAAATGGCGTCTTTTTTCGTCTCAAGTGGGAAAACGATGGATTGGTGGAGGAGGATTTGAGGTTCAAAGAATGGTAGGAATACGGGCTTTTGAAGAATGCTGTCTATTACCTGGGCTGGTTACTTTGGGCTACCTTCACCCAAGTGCAAAGTCCGCATGACGTCTGCTTCTACGATACTTTCTTATTTCATAGCCAGCTTTTTTGTCTCATACTATTGATTCCTATCATGTTCGGCTTGCTATACCTACTGATGTCGCACAACATTATCACGAACAATCATATTAATCCTTCCTACATGGATTGTTGGAAGATCTGACATTCCTCTTTTCCTGAACATTGCCTTATACCAAAAGCAACGCAACTCGCCTCCCGCTCTTATACCGCCCTGCTAAGCTTAGACTTGACCTTTTCTCATCCTTACCACTGAACCTGCCCATTACTTCATCAACAGCTTCAGTATACTAATACACTATCTACAACATACTCAGCAATTGAAGCGACATGAAACGGTTCGAACCTGGCAGCCTGGCCCAATACCAGAGATCAAACTCCCTTGCGCTATCATGGCCTGCAGTAATATGCACAGACGACATGGCACCTGAGGCCATGCTACAGACCCGCCCATACGGCAATGTCCACGTAACACTGGTATTGATTCTGGGGGAGGAACTAACTTTGTAAGTTTCTCTTATTTAAAAGGCATAAGCCTATGAACGCGCTGACCTAGACAGTCGCTGGGCACGCGCGGCGGAATTGAGCGAGTACGATCCATTCGTGCCATTCACACATGAAGCCATAGTAGAAAAAACACCGGGACTTGGAGATGCATATGAGATGGCCAATAATTTCCTTGAAGCTTCCCTCGGCCTAGACTACTGGCGACAACAGACGAGGCATCTGGCTAGTGTCTCTGATATGGAAGGCAGTGCGTCTGGGTCAGACACAGACAATTCCTCGGACCTCGAACTACAGGAGGCTATTCGCTTAAGCCAGGAAAGCTATTATGCCTCTCATCCAACAAGCGAAGTTACAAAGAGATCTATGGGACTACTCACACCCTTTCGATCACCTCCCAAGTCGGTAAATGCAGATGGTTGTTGGACTGCTCCAGCTCAGAAGAAAGTCATAGAACCTTTTGAACCACCTCTGGCGCCTGCATGCTCCAGTACGAGTTTCTCGCAAGTATCGAAAATTAGTGAAAGCCAGAAGATATGCGATTCAATGCGGTATGGGAAGACGTTGTCGTATTCGGACAACGCGGTTATAGACCTAACAGGCGATGTGGGCACCTCCAACCCCAAAACGGAGAAGCCAATCATGAAGCCATTGCTCCAGAAACCATCTTTCCTGGACGATGTCTGGAATCGTTTGAACAAGGATTTACAGGGGCCAACCAGCGACACTATCGATGGCGAAATGTAAGTCCTCAAAGCCACTCCGCCAACCCTAATCCTCCCACTAACGCTTCCCTCCAGCTCCGAGAGCAAACAGTTTGTCCAAGTCCGCGTCGGACCAGCCGAGGAAATCAGAATGCTCCAGCCGCAAGCCGTATGGAACCGCCCGTACTTCCGCGATCCACGCTGGGGTCTCAACCACTTCGACCACATCGACGGCGTATGGCAACTCCTGCACCCCGCTCTCCCTGACGTCGACCCAGCGGACTTCGACTTCGCCGCAGAATACCTCGAAAGCGACGGCTTTGGCATCCGAGCCCCTCGCGACGAAGCCGAGAAGACCAAAGCCTTTGCACAGTGCCGCTCTGCGTGGGCCGTAGCCGATCAACTCGACATGCACGATCTTCTCGACCACATAATCGACAAGCTCGAATTCCTCATTGTCGAGCCGCACATGAGCGACGTCATGCGCTTTGCCTCTCAAGTCTACCATTCCTTTGACGGCACGGATTTGCCGGCCCATTTTCGTCTGAAGGAGTACCTGGCCATGTTCATGGCGAGTAATTGGTGGGTGTATATAAGGGATCCGGCGCTGAGTGAGGAGTTTATAGAGAGTTTGCAGCAGTTGCCGGAGTTGGAGAGGGATATTTATGAGAGGAGAATGAGGGCGTTGGATGAGCGGTTGGCGGAAGAAGAAGAGGAGAGTGACGAGAATATGGAGACTTGATTGAGGAGGGTACGGGATTTGAAGATTTTCTGGGCTTGTCCGCTTTGGAGCTAGAGTTTCTACTGTCAAGGGTGTCGGTTTGGATTATCCAATATTGACTACACTGGATGAGGGAATGAACGGCTGTTTCGGTCAAGAGAATCATGACCAATGCTCTGAAGATTGGAGACAGACTAAAGATCGAGCATCTCGTCATAAGTACATTGCTATCCAGAATCTGATTTCATATCCCAACATCAAGCCAGTTCAATCCACAAAAATGGGTTATGAAATAGGAATTTCGTCTTCCGTTCATGTTCCATGACGCTTCATAATATGCGAAGTTGGTATCTCGAACCAACGCCAACCTAGTCAGAATCAGTTTCAAACTCGGGTACGTTTGGATCTGCACAAATACAGTATTAGCTAGTGATCAATTCTCGACCGCGTAATCACAACACCAACATACCTCTGAAGGCCATGTACTCCAGCGTCCCACCGGCCTTCTCCATTAGGTTCTCTCTGATCATCGTCAGTTCCTCCTCCAGAAGCAGCGTATCCGGGTCTGCCATATCGACCGACAAGCGGATACCCTGATTCCCCGGACCCAATCTGGCTACAAAATCTAACAAGCCATCCATAGTGAACTTTGAGATGCCAGAAATGGTAACGGTGCGGAGATTAGGCAGGCTGGCTAAATGCGGCAGCACGTCGTCGTTGAGCTCCAGCCCGCTGACATACAAGTCTTCCAGCAAGACAAGATCCGCGATAATGGTCTTAAGATGATCATCCCGCAGCACCTCGGGCAGTATGAGATGCAGATCTCGCAATTCGCGGAGTTGCTTCAGGGATTCAACAAGGATGTCAAGATCGTCTCGGAACATGCCTTCAGTGTCTCCGCTCAGAAACAACACTCGCAGGGAAGACTGCTGGTGTACAAGAGCCTGGTGGAAAGATTTGTGGTCTTTGAGCGTGTAGGAATCGATTTCTAGACTGCTGAGCTGAATCTGCTCTTGCAGCAACACGGGCGTGATGATGGCGGCTCCAGATTGCATTTTTGAGAAGCTAAGTCGCTGGAGGTTGGAGCACTTTTGGAGCCAGGCTATAGTTTCACGGAAGACATCGTTTTCGGTTGCTTCGAGGTCAATGGTGCCGTGGATGTCTTCAATACGCAGTGTTTTCAAAGCGGTGCAGCCTTGAAGGAGAGCCAGGTGTGGTATTGAATCGTTTGATACACATAGGCGAAGATCCTCAAGTGATTTTCCATGGTTGTTCAATGCGAGAAAGGTCTCGGCGCCTGCTTCGACGTTGCTGATGGTTTGAAGAGTTTGCAGCGTGTTAGGTCGCATAGAGGAAAGGAACTTGGCAAACTTGTGGTCATTGTTGATGGAGTGCCAAGTGTATATCATCAATGAATTGAACAGTGGGCAATGCTCACAGATCGATGCGTGGACTAGCTCGTCTTCTAGGGGCTTGCCATCCCATAATTCTAGGCTTTGTAGCCGTGGGAGACGTGGTGTCCATCGGACAAGAGCACCTGGCTGAACTTTGGCTTGTCAGACGTTTCTTTAACTCATTTAATCTGGTTGTACGTACGTTCTCCACTAATCACCTCGAGGTTGGGAGTGTGTTGTGTCACCACTGCACAATGTCAGTCTCTCTAACAAGGGAGAGGGGTATCTCGACGAGGTACCTTCACCAATAGCATCGATGACATCGGCCGTCTTGATTCGCGTAAACTTTCTGCCCTTGATGTTCGTCCCTGTCTCTGTCTTCTCAAATTGCTTCAATGGACCGGAAAAGAATTGTCTATAGATGTCAGTGTGGACATGGAGAGGTCGGCAAGGCTCGGCTAACTTTGAAACCTTTGCTCGGAACTGGTCATCGTCAAGGAGGTAACCCAGATCGCGGAAATCAAGTGATCTGATATAACGGCAATACGGAAACAAAGTAATGCCAAGGCTCGATGCAATGATGGACCGCCATAGGATGGACCATTTCTGGATAGTGAGCAACTTAGTAGCTGCAGGTAGACCGTACAGATCTTCGCCACCACCCCGGACTGGCGCCAGATGGTGGGATCTTCATGTGTATCAGCAAATGTGACAATCAGCTGAGCCGGACTGGTATCAAGTACTTGTACAGATGGGTTAGCGCAGGGATTGCCAGCGCTCGACTCGCGCAAGCGCAGTTGAAGAGGGTATCAAATTGCTCCTGGTTTGCCAGTTCCTCACACAAAAGATGCAAGATATCGTCCGGAAGCACCGCTTGGGCCATGACGTCTTGAGGTTATCACTGAAGTTGGGCTGTTGACCTTGTGCTCAAAGTAACAGGCGCGATGATGTCAATACGCTAGCGCGTCAAAACGCGCGCTTTCCGTTTTCGGCCTCCTTGCCGACCCTGTTGTATCAAACGCAGCATCTTGCCACTATGCGAATGGTCGGGTGAAATGGTCGTTCTCAACTTTACCCTCACTCCAGAGGCAGCCTCCAAAATTCATGACCTCCTCGTTTGTCTAGGCAAATTCAGCGATGCTGTAGCCATCGAAGCGCGTCGAGAAAAGGTAGGTTTGCCGTTCTTCCTGCGAGCCAGCCTGTCGTCTCATATGCCTCATCTTAGTTCACATTTACCGCACTCAACTCTTCTAAATCTGCATATGCCGCTGTTACATTAGACGCCAGACGGTTTTTTGCCAGCTATGAGTGTGTTCCGAGCCATGGCGGGCCCGATGGTCGCTTCACGTGCAGCATGTACACCAAGGCGCTCTTGTCGGTCTTCAAGGGGCGCCTGTACGATCCAATGGGTCGGGATGGTGCGATAGAACGCTGTGAAGTGAGCGTGCAAGAACGAGAGAACGAGACGCAATGTCGGTTCATCATCAAGATGGTTTGCAACCCGGGCGTCATCAAGACATACAAACTCACGTACGAAGCTGTGGAAGTGATGCACGCGCTCTTTGACCGGTCAGTAGCAAAAAATCGGTGGACCATGCACTCTGGTGCCGTGAAGGAGTATATCGAGTATTTTGGCACCAAAACCGAAATGCTAGACATATTCGCGGGAGACGACGGTCGTTGTGTCTTCAAGAGCTACACAGAAAAGATCTCCAACGGAAAGGAAATCTTGAAGCATCCGCTTGTCACAGCTGTGGCCGTCAACACGTCTGATTTCGAGGAGTTCACAGTGCAAGCCGGCATGCACATCATCATCAACGTCAAAGATTTCAAGGCTATCGTCATACATGCGGACACTCTAAAGGCAAGCCTGAAGGCCTTCTATTCTCAGCCGACTCGGCCGTTACAGTTTAGCTATGGACGCGATGGTCTCTTTTGCGAGTTCACGTTGATGACTTCAGGCAACTACACTGCAGCTCCGCCCACGCCCGTACCCGCACCGGCACCTCAAACAGCAAGCAGCAAAAATACATCTCGAGCCCAATCAGCAACAGCAACAACAACAACAAATGGGCGCGAAGGAAGCCGCAGCTTTCAGTCTGACATGCCTCCACCAGCGCATTCGGCATCTCGGCGCGAGGGTTCGAGTCGACTAGGATCTCGTCAGACTTCGGTACAGGCGCAGTCGCCGCGTCGCGATCCCGAGAGTCTCTTCGTACCAGAAGATGAGGATGAGGCCTGGGCGCCTGTAGACTACGACAAGGAAGAGACTCTTGGGTGGGATGCTAGCGCTAGCCATGACGCATCGGCTTTCCCGACCTTTACAGATAGTGGCAGTGCACCGAGGACAAACACAGCTGAAAACAATGAAGTGTTCGAGCCCACTCAGCGTGTATCGCAGATCAAGGGGCTGTGGTAGTAGGGTATTGGGGGAGCATGGCACGATCTGGTAAATCAACTGGAAGGACCCAGTAAACTTAGAGAAAGCAGTCTTCATTCAGACGCTGTTACCGATCCGTCAAAAGCCGTGGCGCAACAGTACAAGTTGGTTCATGTGTAGCGTGGTTTGTAGACTTCTACAAAAAATAATTATTGCTTCGACCTAGAAACACGATTGTGACATTGCCCAGTACGAAAAGAGTGCTATTGTATACCCAAAGTTTGTATCGATCAACAGTCACCGTATCATTTGCGGTTTCTATGTCTTCCGGTAACAGGAAGGTAGGTACGAAGTAATGACGTGGGTCCGCGTATCGGCTGATGGTGGGGCTCGATGAGAAAACGATGTACTCACGTCGTTCCATTGCCACAGTTGGGAACACAGCGAATCTTTAGTCTAACCAACATACAGTTCTTTACAATGTCGCCAAAGCGAATCCTGGTAATTGCTGGCTCAGACAGTTCGGGTGGGGCGTACGTACGCATACATGCATCCGCCTCCCCAATCAGCCACTCAACTAACTATCCATCCACACCAACAGTGGACTAGAGGCTGATCAAAAGGTGATCGCAGCGCATGACTGCTATGCTATGACTGCTACTACTGCATTGACAGCACAGAATACACTGGGTGTACAAGATGTGCATCACACCCCTCCGGACTTTGTGAAGAAGCAGATTGATGCTGTTTGTGATGATATCAGAGTCGATGTAGTCAAAACGGGTAGGTATTACAGAGGATAATACAACATGAAGACGCTTCAGTATAAATAAGCTAACATCTTACAGGTATGCTTGCGTCGGCGGAGACGATCAAAGTTGTCGCCGATGCATTGAAGAGACACAATATCAGCACATGTGTCGTTGATCCTGTATGTATCGGGCACCTGAACTTATAACATCACGGCTAAGCGCACAATCGTGTTAGGTGATGGTCTCGACGTCAGGTTCAGAGCTTCTCCCCGAAGCTGCAGTCACGACACTAATTGACAATCTCTTCCCCCACACCACGCTCCTGACGCCAAACCTTCCGGAGGCAAAACTTCTCCTGAGATCCGCTGGCGTCGACGTGGCTGATCCACAGAACGTCGATGACATTGTTGCCATGGCACGTAACATCCGCGAAAGAGGACCCAAATGGGTGCTGCTCAAGGGAGGCCATCTGCCGTTGACGCGTGGTCACTTTGTGAGCAAAGAAGAGGCGGACCGAGAAGTGGTATTGAATGTGCTAGTTGGAGAGAGTGGAGTCACCTTGATAGAAAGCGAATACCTGCAATCGAAGAACACTCACGGCACGGGTTGTTCGCTAGCTTCGGCAATCTCATGCAACCTTTCTCTCGGTATGCCAATGATCAAGGCTGTTAAAGCAGCCAATCGGTACATTGAAGCCGGAATCAAGACAGCGGTGGAGGTCGGCAGTGGAAGTGGACCCATCAACCACTTCCACTCAGTTTATACGCTCCCTTTTGCACCCGGTAACTTCATCTCGTACCTCCTCGACCGAGACGAAGTACAGATACCGTGGAAAGAGTATACTCAGCATGAGTTTGTACAGAGGATGGGAGACGGAACACTGCCACTGGAAAAATTCATGTACTATCTTGTGCAAGACTACCAGTTCCTAGTACGTCCTTTTTCATCCACGCAGGATAAATATTTTCCGACTCAGCTGATGGCCTCGTAGGTGCAATTTTCAAGAGCAACCGCACTCTCAGCATACAAATCAAGTAACCTCAGCGACATTGGCCGCTCCGTCCAACAAGTTGTAACTCTCCAAAAAGAGATACAACTCCATATCGAGTTTTGCAAAGAATATGGTCTCTCGGAGGCTGATATCATTAATCAGGAAGAGGACCAAGCCACCACAGCCTACACTCGTTACGTCCTCGATATTGGCATGTCTCAAGACTTTCTTGCCTTGCAGGTAGCCCTTCTCCCTTGCTTGATCGGCTACGGTATCATTGCCAAGCGGCTATATAATGATCCAAACACAGTCCGAACGGGCAGTAAGTACTGGAAATGGATCGAACAGTATGCAGCGGATGAGTACACGGGTGCAGTAGCAAGGGGAAGCGGGCTTGTGGAGAAACATGCGGCAGGCTTGAGTCCAAGCAGAGTGGAGGAACTAGCTAGAATATTTGTCCATGCGACTAACGTAAGTACCGATGGCAAACTAGGTGTTTGTGAGTGCACTAACGAAGGATAGATGGAACGAGGCTTCTGGGACATGGGGCTAACGGCTGGCAAGAGGTTGAGATGAGGCTGAAGACACGAGTAGCGGATGCATGTCATAGCGTCGTCATGCCGTTCAGGCTCCGCATTACAATATGTTCATGTCAAAGTATCGAATATAGAATGTCCATGGTGTTGTCTCCTGTCCGAAGCGGTGAGCACATTGTTTTTTTTTTGTCACCTCCAGCTACGTTCCAGGTCGAGCGCACTGTAGAACTCCCCCGCCAAAGGCATGGTGGCGCATCTGAAGTTTTCTTCTATATGTAAAAACTAAAAGCCCGATGCATCTCTAGTCCGGCCTAGAAGTGGCGAAATGAAGTTCTTCGAAACTTCCCCGGCCTGATAACGGCAAGGACCGCGCTTACCAAGATAGGACAGACCCTTGGCGCTAGCGCTGCTAGCGTCTCAAAAAATGTGCAAGCGCAACGGAGGCAAGGCAACTTTTCCTGGCGCGTTTGCCCTTTGCCTTTCTCTCTCTCTCCCTCTCACCTTCACCCGCTTCTCTTGTGATTCTTTTATCGCACACTCCGCGACACTTCTTCACGTCGCTTTATTGCATCTTAATACTCTTCGCGGTCTCAGATTTCGAAACACGCTCTCTTAGACCCGATCGGCTCTCCTTTGACGCCAGTCTCTACCAAACACACGCACACATCATGTCCTACGGTGGAGGATACGGCGGCGGCGGTCGCGATGGCGGCCGTGGCTACTCCAACGGGTACGACTACAGCAACAGTGGATACGGGTCTTACAGCAACTCGACAAGCCGCTATGAATCGTATGGGTACGACGATACATCACATCCCCTTTACCCGGGAAAGGCATCACAGTCGTGGTTATAGGACACCCTCCATCAGCTATTTTCTTTCTCACGATTCTGCGCGTAGTTCTAGTCCGGAGGCCGTTTTGCTTGGTTTGCTATACCAAGCGCGCGGTCACGTACTTGCTGCGACAACGTAGAATCCCCCTTGTCTCACCCATCTCTTTCCTGGTACATATGCTAACATGTTTCTTAGTGGCGGTTACGGAGGCGGTGGCTCCAACGGCTACGGTGGCGGCGGCGGTGGATACGGTGGTGGTGGTTACGGCGGCGGTGGCGGCTATGGTGGTCGCGACGGTGGTGACCGCATGTCACAGCTCGGACAAGGCTTGAAGCAGCAACAGTGGGGTATGTTGATTTGCACCATCTTCCTGAATACCAGTACTAACATCTGAACAGACCTTGACACCCTCCCCAAGTTCGAGAAGTCTTTCTACAAGGAGGATCCCGCAGTCACCGCACGCTCCGATGCTGAGGTTGCCGAATACCGCAAGGAGCACCAGATGACGGTCAAGGGCAACAACGTTCCCAAGCCAGTCACAACTTTCGACGAGGCTGGTTTCCCATCTTACGTTATGAACGAGGTCAAGGCCCAGGGTTTCGCAAAGCCCACTGCTATCCAGGCCCAGGGTTGGCCCATGGCTCTGTCTGGTCGTGACGTTGTCGGTGTTGCCGAGACTGGTTCCGGAAAGACGCTCACCTACTGTCTTCCTGCTATCGTCCACATCAACGCTCAGCCCCTCCTTGCTCCCGGTGACGGTCCCATCGTCCTCATCCTCGCTCCCACTCGTGAGCTCGCTGTCCAGATTCAGCAAGAAATCAGCAAGTTCGGAAAGTCCTCGCGCATCCGAAACACCTGTGTCTACGGAGGTGTTCCCAAGGGTCCTCAAATCCGTGACCTTTCTCGCGGTGTCGAAGTTTGCATCGCCACTCCCGGACGTCTTATCGACATGCTTGAGGCCGGCAAGACCAACCTTCGCCGTGTCACCTACCTGGTTCTCGACGAGGCTGACCGCATGCTTGACATGGGTTTCGAGCCTCAGATTCGCAAGATCATCGGCCAGATCCGTCCTGACCGTCAAACTTGCATGTGGTCAGCTACATGGCCCAAGGAAGTCCGCCAGCTTGCTGCCGATTACCAGAAGGATTGGATCCAGGTCAACATCGGTTCCATGGACCTCTCCGCCAACCACCGCATTCAGCAGATCGTCGAGGTCTGCACAGAGTTCGAGAAGCGCGACCGTATGGCCAAGCATCTCGAGACCATCATGAGTGACAAGGAGAACAAGATCTTGATCTTCACCGGCACCAAGCGTGTTGCTGACGAAATCACCCGATTCCTTCGTCAAGACGGCTGGCCAGCGCTTTGTAAGTTGATTTTTGTCCCTACTACACGAACACAGCTAACGTTCTTCTAGCCATTCACGGTGACAAGGCGCAAAACGAACGTGATTGGGTCCTGAACGAGTTCAAGACCGGCAAGAGCCCCATCATGGTTGCTACCGATGTAGCTTCCCGTGGTATTGGTATGATTGAAAACCCCCCACCTCCCCTTCCTCCAGTCCCCCCTCCCCCTCCAAATATTTTTACGCGTGAACTGCCATTGTGCTCTGCTTAGGTCGTCTTGTGCGCTTGTTACACTCGCTCCCATGCCATCATCCAGGGCTTGCATCTCTCTCGTATCTGATCCCCAGGGATCCTTGGTCACGCTGGCGAGGTTTACAGTCTTCGCTACCTTCTGTTTCTGGTATTACCGACGTATTACTGAAGCAAGCTGCCTGAGATATATGACTTGCTTAAGTCGCAGTCTCTTCCAAGGGTTTCCTGGACCAGGAGATATCCACAGCCTTTCCACTGGACTTGATGTCGTGATCTTCGTTGTAGCGCACAGAGACGGTTGCATGCAACATACTGCAGCTTCACGCGATCCAATCATGATCGTCGTCTGCTCTCTTTTTTATCAGTCACTAACATTTTGCTCTTAAGATGTTCGCAACATTACTCACGTGCTGAACTATGACTACCCCAACAACTCGGAGGATTACATCCACCGTATTGGTCGTACTGCTCGTGCTGGCGCTAACGGAACTGCCATTACCCTTTTCACTACAGAGAGTACGTATATTCCTATCAATTGCTGAGTGTAGATCGCTAACAATCTTCCAGACTCCAAGCAGGCTCGTGATCTCGTCAACATTCTCCAAGAGTCCAAGCAGCAGATTGATCCTCGTCTCCACGAGATGGCCCGCTACGGCGGTGGCGGCGGCGGCGGCGGTGGCCGCTGGGGAGGTGGCCGTGGCCGTGGAGGAGGTCGCGGCGGACGCGGTGGCGGTAAGTTTCTTCACTCCTTTGAGCAATGAACGAATTCTAACTTAGATATCAGGCTGGACCGGAGGTAACGGCGACCCTGTTCGCAACAGCCGCTGGTAAACACCGTCAGTCATGTCCACTTGACCATCATCCGAACGATGAGCATCGATTCCAATCCTCTCTAGACGTTGGAGGCCGGTTATGATCTTGGACTTGCCTCATGTTTCTTTCTTTCTTTTTCCGAATGCCGCTGTACCTGCTCAGGCGTACACTGATACCCTAGGGACAGAGCTGTGATCTCCATGCATGGACATGATGTCAGCTTGGCAGAACAGTTCGCCTGCATATTAGACTGGTATATGTTTTGATTGTTTATGATAGCTGCGTGTTTGCAGCCGTTTCCTGCGGTCATTTCGCCACCTTGCATCCTGGCGCTGGTGGCGTGTTTCATTACAGAAAAAAAGTCTTCTCAAGTAATAGTCGTATAGAATTTACTCAGCATGTCTCGTTACTTGTACTGTACTCAGCTGTGACATGTTCCTCTCGTTTTGGTTTTATTAGTGCTTGTATACGTTCTCACTTTGTGTCTTGTTGCTTGAAAGTGACTCAGGTCGTGTACAGGTTTCTGCCTGAACGTGTGTCATAGATGTGTCTTGCTGGCATGGAGAGTCTAGGGTAACTTGGTCATTCTACTTTCATTCCAACAGTGATAGTGATGATGAGAATAGTCACAAGGCCTAGTCAGTGTACATACGGTGGTAGCAACGATAAAGTCAAGTCAGGCTATTGTCTTGTTCCTCTTGTTTCGACGAATTCTGATTTTGAATTTTCGCTAAAACAATATTAGTTCTTTTATTTTCTTTCTCTCTTTACTTATATAGTTTATCCTAAATAA
This sequence comes from Curvularia sp. ZM96, assembly GCA_022457065.1. Classification (NCBI taxonomy): domain Eukaryota; kingdom Fungi; phylum Ascomycota; class Dothideomycetes; order Pleosporales; family Pleosporaceae; genus Curvularia; species Curvularia sp. ZM96. The sequence goes on along the minus strand of JAJGBQ010000004.1, from coordinate 3,774,545 downwards.
AGAGAGAATAAGAGAAAACGAGAGGAAAGTCCAACACTCATCTTCTTACATGCATCATCCTAGCTCCCAAGTACTCCACATACCACATCCTTCTTACTTCCTACTATACCTCTTTTCTTCTTCTCTTCCTCGTCCCTCGCTATCACGCCAGTGAGAGAGAGAGACAACGAGAGAGAGAGAGAGAGAGGCAGTAAGCAGTAAGACAAGAAACCAAATAATTTGCGTGTATAGATGGTATTTTTCTTCATCTTCTGGTTAGAATCCTATCTTTCTTACTTCCCTTCTATCCCCTATAAGTGGATGAGTACTACTGAAGCGACGTCTCGTGCAGAACCTAAATAAACCGATATACACATTGTACGGGCTGTAGTGTTGTGGGTGTAGAGAAAGGTGAAGATGCAGTTCACAACTAGCAGGACGAAGAGGAGGATGAGTAGTAGAGTTAAGAAGACGAAGGTGTGGTGTAGTGTTTCCCGTGTGAATGAGTGCGCATATATATATATATATATATATATGTGTGTGTGGAGAAGGGGAGTGGGAGAGAGAGGGAGGGAGGGAGAAATATGCAAGTGGGATTTGATGAGCGTGGATGTAGGGGGGAGAATAAAAGGAGTTGCATATGTAAGATAGAGAGAGAGGACAAAGTACGTGTAGAGATGGAATTTTTTATTAGCTGTAGTCGTGTTCATGTTTTCATGTAGTATTTCACAGAAGAGTGTGTAGACGATGAGACATGTAAGATGAATGAGTGACATGTAAACATATGTCTGATTTAACATGTAAATGTGTATCTATGCCTTTCTTCCTTCCTTTTAGATGAATAGGATGTTATCTTTCTTAGCGAATGCTATTGTAGCTTTTGCTAAGCTATTGAGTTTCTAGAAGCCACCTCTTTTTATTTTCTTTAAATTAGGCGTGCATGTGTGATGTGAGGATTACGATGGCTGCATGAGAAGAGGAGCTAGGAGTGAAAGGATAAAGGAGAGAGGTAGGATGTACAATGGATATGGGTTTTCGTTAAGAGTAGCTAATGTGTATCCCATCTCTAGTGAAAGAAAAGGGTCATCATGTTTCTTTAAGATAGGAAAAAACTATTTAGGAGGTAGTGATGAAATGTTGCTCGTAAGAGTACATGTAGTACGAATCTCGCTCGATTGTTTCTGATAGTGTATTGATACAATATACATCATTCCACGACGCATACTGTGATGAAACAATATGTAGGGTTGTGAATACAGCAAGACACACGAGAGAAAACGCGGTTTCATGCATAGCTCTGCCTTTTTGCCAGACACTCTGTAACAGCAATCTGCTGCAGTATACAATATAGAGCAAGAAAAGGTCATGCGAGTAGATTCTCTCGGATTAGAAAGAGAGAGATGATGAGCACCATCCTTTCTCCAGCCCCGCTATTCACCCATCCATGTGATATCCTCGCCACCCATCTATTCCAAATGAAGCTTCAAATGTCGGTGTGAGAATTACCACATGCTTTCCAAATCGGTAAGCAAGAAGTGTGGAAAGTTACATATTTGTACAACGTAAACTCTATACGCTCAAACACAGCGTCTGGAGCATGATTATTGCGGGGGTAACTAGTGTCCACACCACCCACATGATGAAAGATGAGCTATTTTCTCTTGCAGCCTTGCCTACCGCCTACACCGTAAGCTGATCTTGCCAAGCAAAAACAGAGGTATGCATAACCCCAGTACAGGAGTCGAGATAGATTGTAAACTAGCAGTGGACCGAAACACAGACTGGACATCTTGAACGATGGGCTGGCTTGGGGGGAAGGGGGCCACGGATCGGATGACGATCGCTAGGGATATGGCGCAACACACGCTATGGGAGATCCATGGAGCGGGAGGTCCGGCCGCACGTAAACCAAGCAGTCGGGCATAACTCCGGGGTGGATTGTTAGTACTACGGCCAGGATAAAGGAGGAACGTCATGTACGTCGACATGATGCTGTGGAAAATGTGTAACTTGGTTTCTGGAACAGTAGCCATGTATACTAGGAGGAGAGTATTACTCGTGTGAGTAGACATTGTTTGGTTACGTAGTGGGTAATGTAAGCCAAGCATGTGAATGCATCTGCAGTACTAGGTTGACCACTAGATCGATCCCGCTACTGCACGACACCAGACTCAAAATCAAGGTCTGGAACATCCCAACCGTTGCGTTGAGAGCCAAAGGAGATTGAGTATGACCCTTGTGGCTTTGCTGTGGCTTGGGCTTCCGCTGACATGGATGCCGTATTTACTGGACGCATCTCCCTACTAGCTTCATGGGACAAGTTGGAGGCAAGGAGATAGTTCGGTTGACGAAAAGCACGCGCATGCATGGTCAATGACGGCAGCATGCATCAAGGCTCGGTACCAAAGTATCTCCCTGGCTCTGATCATGTGTCCGAGATTCATTGCTGGAACGGTGGCATTCGGCAGTATCGGATCGAGACGCTCACGTCTAGATCAATGCGGTGTGTTTCTGAGGGGATATCCATTGACAGTGATCATGCGATCTGCGGAGTCGAGGCCGGAAATGATGAATCCGAACCACAGGACATGAAGTTTGAATATTGCCTGCGGCCATTTCCGGGACACAGTTGTTCGGGTTTTATTGAAATCACGAGAAATGACGCGTGTCAACCAAGACAGGCAATTTTTGTGATGCAGTGGGCACTGCTGTCTTTGTCGTGGAATACGCATGTCCGAGCTGTACATGGTACAGGTGGTTGACAGGTGACCAGGCATTGGACGCTCGACCCCAAAATTACCACGACCCAGAGCTAGGTTCACGCTACCAACCGGGCGACTCGGGGTGGCCAAGTAGGATTCCGTTTCATCTTGGAAATGTGTAGACTAAAATACAACAAGCTTTATCGATTTTGCATGGTGGGGCAAAGGGATAACGAATTCCAGGTATCGAGAACTGGGAATAGCCTTCGAGAGGTGTTACAAAGGATTGCCGCTGGGGATACTCGATGATCCAAGGCGACATTGGAACACTGCGGCCGAATGGGGCCAAATGTTATGGGCGGTCGAGCAACCTGGGGGCCCTTCCGCTGAGTTTGTTTCGTGCGTTTCACTTGACCTCACTCAGCATTGAACGTTCTTGAGGAAACCAGAGCAGGCATGTTGACTGCGACAAACAGACGACCATGGAGACTGGAGCAGGCGAGGCCTGTGCACTAATGCTGCACAGTCATGGTCGGAGAAGACAAAGAAGGTCCGAGCTGGGGAGGCTTGCAGCCAAGGCAGCAGGTGATGGCAGGGATCAGGGAAGAACACCGCACAGGCCGAGCCCACGCCAAAGAGATCTGCGAGCTGCAACGTCGGTCATTCTTCGGCCGTTCTGGACTGCTGTTCTTGGGGCGCAGACATGCACACAGGTCCTGTAGAAGCGTTATTTGTCAGGAACGTAGTGAGGCCAGAGGGAGGGTGGGCATCCAGGACACAGGGGGTGGGCAAGTAGTGGCATCGCGGGGTAGTGTGCTTGTACATGGTAGTCTTGGGGCTCGACTCCAGGCGCTGCTGTTGGTTGTGTCGGGTAGGACGGCCAGAGGCATAAGACCCTCATCCGAAAAGTGGACGAGAGTATGCGAGGCGATGTCATGACTGAAGGACGAGTCGTGTGGTTGAGGAAGAGGCGTGAGCAACGCGGAGAATATCGCCTCCGTACCGTGGAAAGGGCCCAACATGTTTGTGTGGCCACGACTCAGCGAGGGCGGGTGACGTGGTTTGGCAGTGGTGAATGCAGTTGATGAGCGAGGTGCGATGCTGCTTGCTGCTGTTCCTGCTGCAGCCCGCCCAACGAGGAAGGTGCAGGGCATTGGAGAGTGGCGTGGCGCGGAAGCTACTCCGACGTCGCACCCACCCAGTGCATCTCATCTCCTGTGCAACACCAACAACGACGACGACGATGATGACGATGCTGCTGATGCTGCTGCTGACAACGGCCATGACGACCTGCATCTCGGCGTTGACGTGCGCCGGCGAGCATCCAGCATCGACCTGCTCCCTTGCCGGCCGCCAGCGGGCACATATAAGACGGCCGTGTATAGGGACCGTCGAACGCGTCCGAGTGGATTTCTGAGTGGAGGAAGAATGCGCACTCGACGTGGAAAAGCAGGGTAGGGTGCATCCAGGCCCCATGTGTGCCAGAAACACTGCATGGGCAAAACCGCTGCCGCTTCCTCATTCTGTCGGCGGAAGGTAGCCCGCTGGCTGGATGCGCCCTGCCGCGTGGTCCATTACGAGGGCAGCGAATAATTTCGGACTTGGACATACATACAGGCGCGGTGGGTGGTAGGTGTTGCCTTGCAGCAATGACCACGTCTCGACGTAAACCAAGTCGTCGAGGCCGGCCTCGAAATCGGCCTTGGTAGCGCCCGCATCATGACACCTCTGGTCTGGTAAACTCCGCGCTTCCGCCAGCCTCCTGGCGACCCTCTCGCCTTTCCCAGGAAGCTCCGTGCATATCTCCGCCACGAGGCATCTCTCGGCCCAACTCGTCCTAATGGCACCGATCCATGGAAAGCCACCAGCCCTCGTTGGGTGTGTCCACAGGGACCGCCCCTGTCACTGTCGCTCGCTCGCTCGACTTGCACCAGCAGAGCGTTCCTGGATACGAACGAAGCCGCCAGAGTTTAGCCGTGAGCCCTGAGAACATGTCGCCTTCCCATGACATGCTGCACCGCAATTGCTCATGTCTTTCCCATGGTCATGACACGGCCAGACCACGACGACCGACTCGTGGCCCAAGGACCCTTCTTCCCACGTACTTCGTATGTAGGTAGCCAACACGTCTGAGTGAGATTGCAGCGTTGGCAACATCATCAGCGTCTTGTCACGAACTGATACTCAGCCGCACATGACGCACTGCATCATGCCGACGGGTGCATGCGAAGCACCATCACGTTGCGTCTCGCATGGCCATGGCTGTGGCAGAGCGGGCAGATGGGCAACGAGCAGCATTGAGTATGTTGTTGCAAAGTGAAGTCGAGATAGTCTAATGGCGGCGTGGTGTTCGCGTTCTGATCGAGGTTACCGCCCGCTCCCGTTCGACGGCGCATGTGCAAATGGTTAGTGTCATCTACTCGTATTCATCCTGGGTCGGATCAGTCTTGGTAGCGCACAGCCAATCACGTCGAGCGAGATTGGGCGACATGCACGCATCTTGCTTCTGCTCAACAGGTGCCCAGAGAGGACTACATGGCATTGTTTGCTCTTCGACACAGACGCGTCTATGACGACAACACTCGGCTGCAATTTCAAAAAGAGCCATGGGCAAGCGACAAGTGGCTGGCCTAGATGGTGTCGGGTACGGGCAACCGGGGCAGACACCCTCGGCAGGACCCTACCCATTGGGCGAGACGAAGCCAGAAAGTGTACCGTTCAGCCGTTGGACATGTCCTTGTACTATGTACATATGTGCGTACAGTGACATGGCATGGGAGCAAGAGTCTGGGCCCACTGTTCCTTTGCAGGCTTATGTACATACACAAGCGAAATAGCGCAAGTGTGTGTTTTTTTTGGGTCGAGGGATAGGGTAGGCCGGGCAAGTCACAGCGTACCGGGCAAGGGAGCAGGAGCAAGGATGGCGGGATCCGCCAGGAAAAAAAATCAGCGGGGTCTAGGTGCAGCGATATTTTGTCTGCTGACAGCAGCTATGCAAGGGTGGCAGGATGCACGAGGGAGAAAATCACGATGCGGCCGCCATGTGGTGAAGTTTGCGACTGCGAAAGCGGGGGTTTGAGGCGAGCACGAAACGGCCCCTGCGGCATCTGGTGGGCGAGGGGGGAGGGTTTAGCGCATCTCGACATGTGAGATGCCGTAGCTATGATGCCGCGCGCATGGGCACTCGGGCTTTGACGAGGAACCGAGTCTGTCAGCGGCATGAGATCACGAAAGCGACGGCCGGAACGTCGCCCGAATGGCAGCAGCAGGAGCCGACGAGAGCACCGAGGGAGAGGGAGAAAAAGAAGGTCGACAACGTCTTTTGTGCCGGTACCGAAGGGTGGTGGCATGTTGTTTTTGCCCACACCGCAATCGACGAGGCAGGTTTTGTCGGAAGCTCGCGCTCGTCGACGCTTTAGGCATGACTGCCGGTCGTCGAGGTCTGTGCCACGTCCAATATTTGCATGCAGTCGTTTTGCAGGCCGCTCGTGCCGGGGTGTCGGGGGATCCCGCCAAAGCCGTGGACGAGGACAAAGGCGCGGGCAAGTGTGCGGGCGAAGGCGACCGAGGACAGAGGGCAGCGGCGAGCAGGTGGGATGGCAAATTTGTGGTGGACGCAGTGCGGCGCAGAGTACAGTGCAGTGCAGCACGCAAGCAATGTATACTATCCAGGTAGGGCCCAAGGTACCTCTAACGTGGGTTTGCCGCGTCTAGCGCGAAGAGCTAGCTCTCAGCCTCATGCCACGGCCGCATTCTTCTTTGCACGTCGTGGACAGACGACGCCGACCGCGAGGCCAGGACAGCACGCGCTGCACACGAGCATGCCGTCCGTGTGAGCATGCACGCCGGCGACGAGCACTGCCGGGGCGCCTGCTGAGCATCGTCGCGAGGGCCAAAACGGGGGGGCCAGCAAAGGGCGGTCAATACGTCAGGACGCGGGTTAGTCAGCAGCGTCGGACTGTTTTTCTGACTAGCCGGGCCTCGCTCTTCTTGTCGCCTAACCAGCTTCTGTGCTAGCCCCCCCTCTTAGTCTACATCGCGAATCTGACCTGCTCAACCACGACTACCATCCCAACCCAACCACGAAGCGCCCGCTACCAGTGCCTTGCCCTAACGCTGCCGTCACCCTTACCCCCTCCCCAAGCCCCCCAGGCCCCAGGCATACCAGATCGCGCACCCGCTGCGCGACTACACGTGCAACTGCCACCAAGCAACGCGATCGCCGCCCACCCGGCGCGTTCGTCACTAAGGCGCTCCACCGCTGCGCTGCACTGCGCTGCCCGTCTCGTCGCAGGCAAGACCAGACGTGCACATCACACGTCCATCGCCCATCCTCACACGCCCGCTCCACTCCCGCGGAGCTGCCTGCCTGCCTGCCCTGCCCTGCCTGCCCGCCTCGCCTGCGCAGTGCCAAATTGGCTCGGAGCAGCGGCCGCGACAGGAGGCTGATCGCTCGGCACGCTCGGCGGAGCTGAGCATTCTGGGACACGCAGCGGCTGGGAGAGAGCCACAGCGTGCGCGAAACCTTCAGTCATTGTTACCACAACGGGCCGACTGGAGCCTTTTGCCCCATCGCACCGTGTGCTGGGCCAGTCAGCGACGCGCATCCAGAGCGACGTCTTTGGTGGCCACCTGCACCCCCCCTCGGCGAACACGCTCAACCCAACCCTGGTTTCTTCGTCACTAGCGCCCCTCCCACCACGGCTGCGCACAGGCCACCCGACCACGCACCGTCCACCCACGACGCACTCTCTCACACCCCCTCCCCTCGCGCGCTCGCTCGCTCCTCGCTCTCGCACTAGAAGCCCACCCTCACGCACGCCCGCGTCCCACACTCTTGCGCGCTGCGCCATCCCCCTCCCGGCCTAGCTGCTCCACCACCACCAGCACGCATTCCCACTGTTACGGCTCGGCTTTACCGACTAACAGCCCATCCCTGCCACTGCCTCGACGGGCGCGAATTACCTCATCGAGTGTGCTAAGGCCTGCTGGGCAAGCCGCCATTTCTTCCACGCGGATCCATTGGCCGCTGCCCTCCAGGCGCACGCCACTGAGTCTAAAAGCCTTTAGGCCGCGCTGTCACTAGCTGTGTTCCAAATTCACTCTCGCCCCAGCAAGACCCGCAGTGCAAGCTCGTTCTTTCACTAGCACCGATTGTGTAACCTTTGCGTTGCACTCCCCTCTGCACCGCGCCAGCTGCTCCGCGATTCGAGAGATCTCTCGTCCGCTAGCTGCCTCCCCTGCCCCGGTGCCCTCGACCTTGCGCCTTCCGTGCGTTATCTTTTTTTGACGGCGCACATTTGCCGAACTGCTTGTCCCTCCACCTGGGCGTCGTGGAAAACACACCGTCTGCAAATCATCCGCGTTTAACTTCCACGCTACCCACGGCCTGACCACTTCGCTTCTCCGGTTTTCTGGCTGTGCATCTCTTGGCCGAACACAGGCTAGCTACGTCTTTATACGCTCTAGCTGCCTGTCTTCCACCAGACCGCGGCAAATCATCCGAAAGACGGTTCGCGACGGACATATCTCTGCAGCCATTCCTCCCCGTGGGCGCACCCATCCAACCATCCAGCCTCAGCGTCCAGCCTAAGGTACCTCGACACCACTTGCCCACGCTTCACACAGTCTATGGACGCACGACAAGCAGACTACCCGCAGTCAGGTTTGAGCTCGCCCTACCCAACCTTTCCTGAACCACTTTCTGAGGCTGCCTCTGCAGATCAAGCATCTGCTGCGCAATACCCTCCCCAAGGACAAGATCCTCGATCCTCCAACCTCACGCCAAACTCAGACTACAGTCTGAACCCTTCGTCTGCTCGCTCAGGCTCATTCCCCGAGTACATTCAACGTTCGTATCAACCCGCTGCTCAAGCGCAAGCACCCGCTGGTATGGCGCAACAACAAAGTCCGTCAATGCCTCTCCCGGATGGTCAAGCAAATGGCCATCAGTCACCGCACCAACTCAAATCTGACTCGGATGTACCTATAGATCCATCAATCGCCGCCCAGACGAGCCCGACTTACGCCAGTCACCAGCAGCAGTACTCTCCCTACACTCCTCACCACGACATGCAGCACTACCCGGGTCAGCCCCAAACACCCATGGGCTATCCATCGCGCCCTGAATGGGCAGGTCATTACCCCCAGCCTGGCATGCACTACGGTCATCCCGCCTCTTCAGGCCCGCCTGCGCCTGCAATGGTTTCGCCTGTTCAGCGACCACCAACTGTAAGTCTTTTTCTTGTTTCCATTCTTCTATGAAAATGCGCGCGACATTGCGAAACAATGTCCGCGCGTGCGCGAGCGCGTTGCTTCACTCATTTCAAGCAACTCGTCACTAACAATCATTCGCGCGTATAGGGCGGACACCCTCTGTCTACAGTCTATTCATTCGTTCCCATTCCTGGCGCACAACAGCACAAGCGACCACGTCGGCGATACGAAGAAATCGAGCGCATGTACAAGTGCGGCTGGAACGGCTGTGAAAAGGCGTATGGTACTTTGAACCACTTGAACGCCCACGTCACCATGCAGTCTCACGGCTCCAAGCGAACTCCCGAAGGTAAGTAAATTTTCTTTTCTTTTTTCCCATTTTCATTTCACGATGAATATTTGGTTTTTGCGGGCTGGATACATCGTGGTGGTAGTGGCGGGCCCTTGCAAGGGGCCTAGGGCGCTAAGTTAGCACTTGGGATGGTGTTGGTGCAGCGCCATCCTCCCGCCCTGGGTAGCTTATGACGACGGACGCTAAACAACCCACCCTCGATCCATGCACCGCGCCCATGGTCTTGGCACCTCAATATGCCACTTCATTATAGATCTGTTGCTGACTTCATCCCGATAGAGTTCAAGGAGATCCGTAAGGAGTGGAAGGCCAAGAAGAAGGAGGAAGAAGCCGCACGCAAGGCTGACGAGGAGCGACACCGTGCCGACGCGCAGCAGCGTGCTCACGAGGGCGGTGCTCCCGAAGCTCCCGTCTATGGCGGCATGCGACAAGGAGTTGGTGTCCCCGGGCAAGCGCCCTCACACCCTCAGCTCCCTCCCATCGGGTACCAGCCGGCTGCCTCTGGCAACACGACTGCGCCCCAGTATGGAACGCAAAGCCCCGGTCTTCCTGAGGGAATGGCTCAGTATGCCACCCCCAACAGCAATGCGTACAACAGTCCCAATAGTAACAGCAGCAGTTACCCACAATCGCCCTACGGACAGAACCCACAAATGTACCAGCAGAACCACTAAACATGGTCTTGGACAATGGGCGAAACCGCGATCCAATCGATGCCAATCTTACACAACGTGTGTTAACAGCTTTTTCGCTTGTTTCTCTACTACTCGCGAGAGAGTATTGACGACTCTCCTTATGGTAGATGTTTTCCGCGACCGTGTCGCGGGGCTCACGCGACTGTCACAGCATCTTTCTCTCTCCCTCCCCCTGGCGGTGCTTGCATTTTCAATTGGCGGCGGCTGTATGTTTTTTCTACTTATGGGTGTTTTAACGATGGAGATCCAATGAACCATGAAATGCGCGCAAACATGGCTACGGCCTGCGGTACAGATGTCGCGTAAAGAGTTAGGACACGGCTCCAAGGGGTTTGCCGTTGGGTGGGTGTCCATGTCATGAGCAAAACGGCTCTTTCAACGTCATGCATATGCCACGGCAGACTTCTTTCTTCTTTGATCATATCTTTTGTCCATCTCGGTCACGAGATTTTTGTCAAAACTTTTCTCCTGGTGTTTTTACTTCTTCACTTTCTGCAGACTCTTCATCACTACGGGCTAGAATAACTGCATGCGAAACGGCGCTCGAAACAGAAACAATTATCCAAGTTCCTCGTTTACCTACTTAACTGGCTTCTGTCGCCCTTGTGCCTTTTTGTGATACTCTTGTTGCAAGTGTGTTCACTTTCACCGAGACCACATACCTTCCCGCTGGGCTACCTTTTTTCTCTTCTCTCTTTGGCGAGACCCCTTTGTTGTGTGTGTGTGTCGCTCTTGTGTTCCTCTCGTACAAGCAAACGTGGAACGAATCGAAAGGGCGAGCCCATCGAGTCATCTGGCCTCGTGTTATTGGACAAGAAGGGATTCAGTGAGATGAGGGGCTTTTTTTTTTGTTTCTCGTGAAGCCGTCGAATCCCACACTTGAGAGCGAGCTGTCGTGTCCACATACACACACATACATATCCATACACACGGCGAGCTTGCGTAAATAGAGGATTGGTGCATGTCTGTGTGTCATTGTCGTATGTTATACAATCTCCTCACGAACGCGCACCCCTCCCTTTGTCTCTGTTTCTCAGGCTTCATCACATACCAAGAGACCACCAGCGAATAAATTCTGTTCACACCAAAAAAACAAGGTCCCTCATTCCCACGCCACCCATTCTACACACATGACCCTAAGCGGTGCTGGGGTCTCCCTAGTACTCCGCTCCGTATAACCGCAAGGCATGACGAACTCGATATACTTTTGTTTCAAGGCCCTGCCCCCCACCAACTTTTTTATTTATCGATATGCGCAATTTGAAACCCGTTGGAGAAACCCGGGAGTACCCTGCTTTTCCATTATCCCAAGTTTTCAGGTGGGAAAAGGTGTGGGAAGTATGTTAGGCATATACTACGATCAAGGGTCTTTTGTGTGTGTGTCTCGTGGAGAGTAGAAACACACAACTCAGCCGAATACCTAGACCCATGCCCAGGCAAGCCTCGATCAAGCATATCCCCTTCCTTCCCTTCACCAATCCACACTTTCTATTCCTTTCGTCCCCTAATTTCGCTCACGCCTGCGAGTGGTTTTGCTGTATGTAGTATATCCTTGCCGGACATGTAAGCGGGCGTGTGTAGATCGCCACCACCACTTATTTCCCCCTCCCCTCCCACTAGGTGTATTGCCCGCCCGCACGCCAGTCTAATCCTCCACCACCACCACCCTTGTCTGTCTAAGGTCATCACTCGCATGCTTACATACAACCCCCCCTCTTCCTTTCCCTTGTCCTTGTCCTATTTCGTTTCGGCCATCTCCGCTTCAGCCACGTCCCTTTCTTTCTCCTACCTTACATACAAAGTACATACATACTTGATGACGTTGCTTTTGCTTTTCCGCTCTTGGTTACCGACGTAAGATTTACATGGGGTATCCTTATTCCTTTACTGCAAGGGCAAGGCAGTGGTGGAGAGGGACGCGCATGTAGCTTGCTTTTTTTGGGGGAGGGGTGGGAGGATATTTCGACTGCCCGAGCATCTTGCCGGATAGTAGGGAAGCAGAATCCAAGGCGGCATATTGCGGCGTTGCCCTCACCCCAGCCCTACACACCACTTACCTGACATTAAGTTTTTTTGTTTTGGACGGGCCAGTTTGCCGAGATCAGGCCACACTGTTCTTTTTTGGATGAGGGGAGGGCAGGAGGAGCGTGCTTTTGGGGCTGAAAGGAACGTGCCCACTCTGTACGTATCCATACGTATTGTTTTCTCTCGGTATGTATGTCTGACTCTGAGTTTGTCACGTCACGTCACCTTTCCCCCCTTGCATGACTGCATGTAAGGGAGAAAGACAAAGGTAAAAATAGTGACCGCTCATTTTGAGTTTGTACAAAGTGACTCGAGGGTTATCTTTGCGTTTTCCCAAGATACGGGTCGGCATGGATATGTTGTAGAGTCACGGTAACTATCTTCTAGCAACCATGACATTGTGGCAGTCAGAAATGAAAAACAAAAAACATCACGCGCCTTGCCGAACGTTGATTTGATGTCTCCTCGGAGGGCTTGCCGAAATGCCCAAGTATCGGTAAGTCATCGTGGTGGTGGCATTTCTTTCCCTTTATCCTTTGTTTTGAGGTGGCAGGGCGTTTTATACGACTAACCATCCAATGGAATCACGCTATTTGGTTTTGTCTGTGATGCTTTGCTTTTGGAATGAGAATCTCCGTGGTACGAATCCGACTGGGAGGACAAGGGAGAGGCGGAATTGAGCGATGTGTGTGTGTGCATGTGCGCGCAGGCGCGTCAGTTGTGGGTGTGCGCGTACACACCGTACTCGCCCTGTGTATGACGCAGAGCTGAAGCATCAGACGATGGAGGGGGTGGGCGGGTTGCTCGTATTCGGGTATTCGGAGCTAGCCATGCACAGCATGTTCACACTATACGAAGTACACTCCACATGTGCAAAGACACACAGGCTGCCTGCACACTGAGATGTGAGGATCGCTGGGCTGAATCAAATGAGGAAGGAGGGTAAGGGGAGCTGCCGTCTTGGATGGCGTTATCTTGCCTCGTACGGCATGCCGAGAGGGTTGCGTGTTCATCACTCGACGTATCTCGCAGATAGATTAAATTGTCTGCCCGAAGATACGCACGCAAGCCAGCGTATCGATATGCAAACGTCGGTTACAGCAGGCGAGTTTTCGGCGCCGACGAGCAATGCAGCAAGACAATGCGATGCGAATAATCGGCCTGCCTCGACTGCTGATAGGACGACGAAGAATGCATGCTCGCAATATGACCGCAGACCGCCGAGGCGGCAATCAAAATGCGTGCTTTGTTACTCTGTGTAATCAATATCCATTACACAATCGACATTCCCGAGGCCCAGTTTTTGTGCGTTCATGCAAATGTTCGCCAGATGGTGGCTGATCTTGAGGCCGGAGTGATGGGATCGAAGGCCTAGCCGGCCCCATTTTTGTCCTGGTCATCACCTCTTGCAAAGGCCATAACGTGATCCGTACACAGTGCGGAGTGGCTTGTGGACTAGCTCTTTTTTTGTCGCCCTCGGCTGCAGAGCCTGCCAGAATGAACAAATCGGATAGTGATCAGATTGGGCAAGGCTATCCGAACGTCCATGATTCATGACAGCCAGTTTCTCCGGAAGCCGATCGCACGGCAAAAGCACGGCAGAAGGAAAGAAGCAACGAAAGGGAAGGAATCTGCAAAGCCCAGGCTGGGATGACGAGCTCAACAAAGGACATGGTCGCCGTCCTCTTGGATTGGTGCCCAACCCCCCCTTGTGGCAGTCGCCCGCATTGCCTCTCAGAGAGCTGACACCGGCCTGGTGCAATTTAAGATTGAAAGCAGAAGCAAGGGTAGAAAAAAAAGGGAAGAGGTTGGGGTATAGACAGAGATACGCTAACGTCTCGAGAAAACTGCATCTGCAAGATCGCCTTTTAGCGGCTCATCAACCGTTGCCCGATTGACCTACTGTACGTTTTTGATGCCCCGGACAGTTGGGGGGCATTGGACTCATTTTTGGGGAGCCGCCGTTAGAGATGGTGGCTGTTGAGCTAGTAGGCAGTGGAGCACCAGGCAGTGGATGGCAGGCATCATGGCCATCAACGGTGCGCCAGGTTGTGATCTGACAGTGGCAACTTGCATGAAATGGCTGTGGTGCTACTGCTGTTCTGAGGGTGTGGGTAGATCAAGCGCCGTTACACAGCAGTAGTGGTTGGGTCGAAGGATTTCTTCCCGATGCCACGAGGGACGAGGGTGGTGGATGTGCGTGTGCGTGCGGGCGTGCGTCTGGCGCTGTGCTACTGTCGCATGTCTTGCAGGCGGAGGGGAGAGGCAGTTCTGGAGGCGCAGGCGTGGTGATGCGATGGTCAGAATGTTGTCCAGCTGATGAACGGTGACTGCTGACTGCCGTCTCTCGTCTCTGCACCACCACACCTCTTACCTCCGACCAGCGCCTATGACAGCCATTACCACCACCACCTCCTCCTCACACATGCACAACAGCATACCGTGTGTCTACAGTACATGGCGACAATGCATTCCTGCAATACGAACAATGGCAATGCTGTCAGCCCATGTTGATCAAGAGTTTGGCTCATGCCTGTATAGAGAAGCTAACCACAGCGACTCTCCTAGCCCCCCAAACAGCCGGCGACCAGGCCCTATTACGTGCCTATAAGGCCTGTCTCGAGGAAAACATCCCTGATCCCTCCCACATTACCACTGCAAAGAAGAGATGGAGAAAAAAAAACTTCCGATGCTCGATGATGTGCATGCGTAGCTCACCGATCATTTGGGACAAAAGACATTAGTAGGAATGCGTCGTTACTAGACTCCAGACGGCAGTGTTGGTAAATAAGCAATTAAGGCCGGGCAGTCGGTTTTCGCTACATGTCCTGCGCTAGTTGCGCACGCGTGTCCCAAGCCAGTTCGCTCTTTTCTACGGTAGTTCTAGTTTGCTGTCGTCAGCGCGCCGATAGGTTTAGAGCTGGCTGGGGGGACGAGGGGGTTAAAAGGATCGTAAGCCCTACTAAAGTACGATGGTGGTGGCCCTGGTCTGGTTTGGCTCTCCCGCGTTATAGTGCTGGTTCCTTTCGGCTCCGCAGAGTCGGTTGCGAATAGCAGCAGTAGCGTGAATCTCAGCCTTACTGACGGGTTCTGACGGGGGTGTTTTTTTGCTGCTAAAGTGAGGCGTAAACACGGGATGTTTGGCTTAGGCTAGGTTGTTTTTCCGCTGACGGCTCCCTCTACGGCGGCGCGATGCCATAGTTCGCGTCTGATCTGGCGCCTGGCTAAAACCGCTGGCCCCTGTGTTATAGTAGTGTAGTACAAAGGCCACTATAGTAGCACGCTGTAAGCGTTCAAGCCGAAAAACACGGTGTCGGGTGATCACGTGCCAGAGAGGGTCCGGCCCGGCTGGTTTGCCGCTCCGCTAGGTACGGGAACATGGGGCACTTTTTCTTCGAAAGACAATTTACGCTTTTTGTTCACAACTACCCGCATTTTCCTCCCACGACCTCATGCTGAACTGTCGTGCGTGCCTTTGGCGATGCATACAGGCGCTCGATGTCCCGACCACTAATGCGCATCGCCTGCGCCGTAATGTGAATCCACTGCTTACCAAAGGCCACGAGCGGCTGCTCTCGACCCACAATGCCGCACGACGAGAAGACAAGAATGCTACCGATCTGAGCGAGGCAGGAGAAGGCACCAGAAATAGGCAAGATCACTTTAAGGAGTCCGCCTATGCGGCAAACCGAAAGAGGGCAGAGTTTTTGGCTCTGCGGCAGAAACATGCACAAAGAGTCGACGAGACACCCAACCTGGCCAGGCTAGGACGACGCGATCCCAGAATATCCGATAGCGACTGGAATAGGAGAAAGAGGGAGCTGCGGCATTTGCAAGACCCGCTGGATTTGGCGGCCTTCGTCAAGCAGGAATTAGCCAAGGACAAGGTCGAAGAGATGTTACAATTGGTGCGCATGGCCAGCAACTCAATGCAGTGCATTGTCAGTTGGAATCATATTATCGACCACTATCTGGCCAAGGAGCGCGTCAATGAGGCACTCAAAGTGTACAACGATGTAAGTCTTGGGGAGAGATGAGCAAAGCGGGGCAGTACTGACTTCCAGCAGATGAAGAAACGAGCGCAATTCCCCGATTCCTACACATATACGATCTTGCTCCGAGGTCTGTCCATGAATGCGCACACATCCGGTGTCCTCAGCAAAGCCCTTTCCGTATATCACTCCCTATCCGCGCCAAATTCTCGAGTCCAGCCGTCCATTATACATACAAATGCTGCCTTGAGAGTTTGTGCAAGAGCAGGCGATATGGATGCACTATGGGGTGTCGCTGGAAAGATCGCTGAAAGTGGGCCGGCGTCTGCGAATGCCATTACCTATATAACTATCATCAACGCCATTCGCCAGAACTTGTTGATCAACGCACCAAAGGGGGAGAGCGAAGAAGAGACTGCAGCAAGGAAAGAGCGTGGTGTCATGGAAGGGCGACGCATGTGGGAGGATATTGTTAAGCGGTGGAGAAACGCAGACCTGGTCATTGACGAAGAGCTGGTTTGCGCAATGGGCAGACTGCTACTTGTTGGCAGCCGACCACGGGACTGGGACGATGTGCTTTCTCTGGTGGAGCAGACAATGGATATCCCACGACTTATACCTCGATTGGGCACCGTAGAGCGGCAAGCCGCAGGTTTCCCGCGCCTACGTGCTCCGAACGTACCAGCACAATACCGCTTCGACGACGATCATCTTTCGCCAGACAACACACCTATGCGCGGAGATGAATTCCTTCCTTTGACACCCAATAGCAAGGCTGGCGGTCTACCACATGCCCTAGTATACGCTCGACCGGGCAACAACACACTCTCCCTGGTTCAAGAGGCTTGCCAGAAGATTGTCGCGAATAAGGCCGCAGAGGAATACTGGGAACTGCTAACTGACCCAAGAACCTACAAAATCGTCCCTGATTTGAACAACTTGCACATGCGGCTGCGGAACCTCCGCCTGAACCGCGCGTCCGCCGATGCAGTTCAGTTGTTGCGACAGGACATGATGGACAAGGGCATCAAGCCCCGACCTGGCACATTCAGGATTGCCATGAGTACTTGTGTTCGCGACAAGAATAATCACAACTCTCTCAAACACGCTGGTCAGATTCTGAACATGATGTTCAAGACTTTGGAGGATGCAGATCCGAAGACTATCACCATGTACGCGGAACTTGCAATCAGCTTCCCTCTTGCCAAGGGCTCAGATCTTGTTGATGCACTCACTATCCTTGCCCCTATCTCGAAGAACATTCGCCTTCAATTGGGGGTTGGTGCTGGCCAGAAGGGATACAAGAGGGGTCCTCAGTATTTGACGGGGGAAGAGAGACACAATGCAATCATCGCACTAAGGAAAATACATGGCGTGTACGACAAGTTAATATTTAGCAACTTGATTGCCGAGGAGATGAAGACCCCGTTCAAAGCTGAGAGAGCACGGCTGTCTGCTTTTATACAAAGGATAGTGTTCCAGGATGGGCATTCCAAATCGAAGGAGGACGTCCAGGAGGTGGCGCCGGTAGAGGAAGCAGATTTACACGGGTATCTGCAGAAAGAGGCTGGTCAAGGGGAGCCAGAAGAAGGCGAGAAAGACGATGGCAAACCCGAGTGGAAACAACAATGGGTGGAACAGATAGAGAGGCCGGCGCGGCGTCGAAAGCTGAGAGTCTCATCAGCAACGACAGACATGTGAGACACGCCGCCCATGAACTTCTTTTTTACGACGGCACGATATAGAAAAACCTTGTACAATATTACCTTACCATTCTCGATCACATCTCTACTGAATAGCAGTGGACCATGAGGACAAATTGTAAGAGTGATGGCACGTGCACATCCCAAAACTACTAACCTCCGCGCCTTCGCCGCATGCCCTATCTCTCGCTCTCGCGACTTCCGGCACATCATTCATTCACCGCAACACCACTATACATATACCCAGCGCACAACCAGAAAACATGGGTAACGACGGTGGATCCATTCCCAAACGTAGCGAGCTTGTCAAAGAAGCCGCAAAAGCCCTGACAACTGCGCAAATCAAAGAGGCGCAAACCGAACAACAAGAATACGCTTGGTCCACCGATCCTCTGACGCGCAAACCGCTCGCTCGCCCTGTCGTATCCGATGCAGCGGGAGTCCTCTACAACAAAGACTCCATCATTGAGTTCCTGTTAAAGGAAGACGGAGATGCGGAAAAGGCAGAAATGAAGAAGATTGGGGGCGTCAAGGATTCCGAGCTGGGTACTTTTGGTGACAGAGTCAAGGGACTCAAGGATGTCGTCGAAATCAAGTTTGAGGTGGAGGACGCAGAGGCTGGTGCAAAGGGCTCCGGTGAGAAGTGGAAGTGCCCGATCACTGGGGAGAGATTGGGAGCAGGGAGTAAGGCAGTGTACATTGTACCTTGCGGACATGCGTTTGCAGGCAGTGTGATTAAAGAGATTGACGAGAGAGCATGTCTAACAGTAAGTTTCCTTCCTACTTCCCAATTCCTGCAAGAGACGTAACAAATACAAACGGGTCTAACGCGCAAACAGTGCAGCGAGCCTTACGCCGAAAACGACGTCATTCCCATCCTCCCCACCGCCCCAACCGACATTGCGCGCCTCAACCTACGCTTGAAAACGCTGAAGGAAAAGGGTCTTACTCACGCGCTGAAAAAAGCACCCGGTAGCAGCAAAAAGAAGCGCAAGCACGCTGATGCCGCTGCCGCCGCTACCAACGGCGATCTAAACACTTCAACAAAACCCTCTTCTTCCGACGAGGAAAAGAAAGCCAAAACAAACAAGGAAAACGGAGCAGCCAAACCTACAACTGCAGCCACCGACAGCAGTGGCATCAAGAACAGCGCTACGGCGTCGCTGACAAGAAAAGTTCTGCAGGAGCAGGAAGAAAGGAACAAGCGGAGGAAGATGGCACAGAATGAGAATGTGAATAGTCTGTTTAGTAAGACGGAGCATAAGGCTGCCAAGGGGAATAGTGCAGATTATATGACGAGGGGATTTAGTATTGGGAAGAAATGAAGTGGGAACGGCTAAGGTTATACCGATAAAAGGAAAGATGATGAGGATAATGATACCCTGATATTACTTTTGAGTCTGGTGAGGAAGTCTCGAGTGAACTGAATCATATCTTTGCTGTTATGTTTAGTGAATTTCGGCGTTGCCGTTGCATCTGTCACTAGATGGGAGAGTTGACACAAAGTGACTTGATTCAACTGTATTCATTTCCGGATGAGTCCCTTACATAACACTTATCGGTACATCCGACATGGTATCGTTTATTCCATCCATCATTACTCATAACAAACAGGTTAGACGTGTGCATCTGAGACCTTGTGGCGCCGACACATCCCACCAGCAACAAGAGCAACACATGACCAAACACATCCCGCTCTCTAAGCAGAGATGGTCTTGCATCGTAACCTGTTGTGAATGTTCAAGCCTACCCCCGACAGCATCAACACCTAGGTCTCCACATTAGCTTTTGGAGCCTCTTCTACCTTGGGCTCAGGTGAGGGCGATTCTTCAATAATCTCGTCAAAGATACCGCCTTCAGGTTCTTGGCCCGTTCCAATCGCTCGAAGGATCCTCCACGCCCTGCGGAACTCGTCGCGGATGGCAACAATGCCACGGTGGGTCACTGTTCGAGCGACGTTGTGATCCGTCTCAAAGGGGTCTTCTATGGCGAAGAGATATCGGTTCGTTACCTTCTTCTCGGCCGTAATTTTCGTCGTTGCGCTAACCCACCCCTTGCTCTGCTTTGAAATGATACCACCTGGTGTGCGGAGCGAAAGGACTTCGTTCGTCCAATGGAACTGAGGCGGTCTCGGGTATCCGTAGCCAGATAGAGCGGCGTAGTATTGGAAGAAGCCACGCAGCAGCTCCCCGATTGATTGCGTATTCTGAGTTAGACGACCTTCCTGTGCTGCCTGGATAATCTCTTCTTCGTTGCGCCAGAAGCGGACTAGGTAGCCGGAGATTGTGGAATTTCTGAAATATTGTTCCAGAGCAGTCGCATCAGAGGGCAGCGGTAAGTTATGTTGAAGATTTGGGCATACTGGTGGCGTTGCAATGTTGACAAGATAGTGTAGAACCATAAGCACCCATCCATACGAGGAAAGTGTACCAGAATAGGCGCTGTTGACTTTGCGGCGCTTAGCCCAGGACTTGACGAAGAGAACCATAGGCCGCACGCGAGGGTCAGTCAGAGAGTAACAACGGAGCATGTGAGTGTTTTGGATGCCAAGTGGGTTCGCGAAGTTGATGTCGCATTGGATACCACAGCCAGTCTTGGGAAAGTCCAGAGGACCAATTACCTTTTCTCGCGACCAAGATTTCTCAGATTTCTCAGAGCGATGCTGTTGATCTTTCTTGGCTCTCTGCTCTGTTCCATCATTACCGGCTTCATCTGATTTCGCAGCGGCTTGAGATGTGGTCTCGAGAGACTCTGTCTTCGTTCGAGCGTCGTTCAGGAATATAGCTCTGGCCAATAGGTCTGCCCAATTGGCTTCACAATCTCGATCGGAAGCTGCTGCCATATGAGCAGCGAATATCAGCTCATCATCAGTGTCTTTGATGATATTCTTGCGATCAGCAATCATCGTTTTCTCGTCGTCCTCACGCTCGTACAACTTGCGAGCAGAAAGTATCAACTCATAATCACCGTCTTTGAATAGCTTTGATCGCGGTGGTAGCTTCGCTGGCTGATCTGAAGGATACTTTTCCTCTTCAGGGAGGTTGTCCCACTTGCTACGTTCCTCAGTAAGGGCCGCGTACAAGGTCTCGGTGGGGTGCTGGCAGATCTTCAGAATAGGCACGCGTGTCCGTGTAAGTAGTCGGCCGCCAAACTTTGCGTCAAGCACTGCCCTCTCCAATAAACGCGGAATGTTACGATCAATCGCAGTGTCATTGGATCTGGTGGGATCTTTCCACTCTGGTATGACTGCCAGGTCCATATCTGAGCCAGGAAGCCCAAAGCCTGATGCCAGACTGCCAAATCCGACGAGAGAGATATTCAATATGTCTCCTGAATAATCCTTGGCAAGTGCCTCTCGCATGATGGTTTCCAGTTGCCGCCTGAACTCCTCTTTGGACTCCAACTCGGACAAGGACATTTCAACTTTGGGGATCTCTTCTGAAGCAATCGTCTCGAGATGTTGGATCTGGGCCTGTGGGTTCTCCTGCGGCTGGTTTGTCTGTGTGTGAGGCACATGTGAATTAAATGGGCGAGCGTCTCCTGGTCGTCGCTGGAGAACTCTTGTAGGATGTGCACGAGGTGCGCCGTCTGCATTTGGGTTCCACTGCTGATGAGGTGTTCTAAATGGTCTAGAAACCTGTTGTGCTTGATTGTTTAGGGCCAAACCACTTCGGGGCGCGTTATAGAAACTTGCTGAAGACTGCTGATAGCGCTGGTTGGGGTAGTGTCCTCGTCCGCCCCCTCTGGGGTGGGGAGCATTTATTGAGCTATTCGCGTGATGTCCTTGATTTTGAGTCTGAATTGGGGCAGAGTGATCCTGATGGTTACCATCCGTACCACTGGAGAAGCTTCCACGCCCTCTGCCTCTGCCCCTGCCTCTGCCTCGCCCTCGCCCGCGGCCACGGTTTGCAAACTGGTTTTCTTGGCTGATCTGTCCACCTATGCTCACATTACTAAGTATCATGTTGCGCAACTGGCTCTCCAGCCCTGTAGACTGCGATGAAGCTGTCTGCTCCATTTTGTTGAGTTAGTGCAGTGATGATTTAGTCTCTTTCTTCGAGGATCCTGCTAGCTACAGAAGATGATATTTCTGTTGCAAAGGTCAGAACTGCTTCGATGTGTTCTTCTCTCCCAGAGTATGGCGAGTTGATTGTATGCTCTTCGGGAAAAACCGATGCAGTAGCAGGCCAGTGCCTATTTTGAGGTTTCTTGTGGCGGTTGCAATTTCACCGTTTCAGGCCCGAGATCCTTGGTTAAAGCCACACTCCAGCGGGTGCCTAGAGTGGACCAGAAAGTCGATATTCTTCTTGCGCAGCCTCCATATGCCTAAGAGACTTTGGCTTTGATTGCGCCTTTGTTGGTGGAAGCAAGCGCAAACTGTTGATTGCAATTGATGGTAATGCTTGAACTGTTGGTCATAGTGGCAGTATGGAAAGGCTGAGGGCAGGGCCTCACAGTGAGCGTTTGGCCTTGGCGCGCTAATCCACTAGCGTGGAGCTGTGACGTTCCAACTGCGGTTCGGCCTCGAAACACAACGCTCCTTGGGACAAAGGCGACTTCGTCTCCAGCCAATCTTTATCTGCCCACCTGCTGCCTTCATTCTTGTCTCCATCCTAACAGCCACGCTCCATGATGAACGGCGCCATGAATGGAAGCCAACCGCCTGCTGCTGCGCCAGCTGCGTCAGTCGCCTCTAATGGCCAGCAGCAGACGCAAACGCAACCGCAGCAGCAGGCACCTGTTCGTCGCCGTCGCCCGCGCCCCCAAGCCGACGTCCTGCGAAAGCCCCGTCGCCCACTGCAGAACATCACGAAGCCCATGGTATCTTTGTCGCAGATGAACGAGGCCAGGAAGCCTCCGCCAGGTCCGGCGGCCGATGGCACCCATTCGAAAGACGCGCTGCGACAGGAGTACCTTGACAAAGGCGCTACCGTTTTTCCGCTCATTGTCAGCCGTAAGGACCTGAAAGAACTGCGATACCATGTTATGCGGCTCCAGAGCAAGAGTCACGTCGATATTACCGATGAGAAACAGTTCACGCCACCGATCAAGCTCCACCGCCGCGACCCCCGCGCGCCTCCAAGCGGAATAGGATCACACTATGAGGAAGAAGATACGAAGGAGGATCTGGAGGAGATTAAAGAGCGCGAGCGCATTGAGCAGCAGAAAGAAGAGCGCCGCAAGGTACGCGAGGAGAACCAGGCCAAGATCGCGCCCACTGGCATGAAGAAGCCTCCTGCCTTCCAGAAGAAGACAGAGCAGAAGTATCGACCCGACGACACCCCAGAAGCAAAGAAACGACAACTGCTGCGCTACGAAGAGACGCTGCCATGGCACTTGGAAGATTATGAAAATAAGCAGACATGGGTAGGCACCTACGAGTCGGAGCTATCCGAGACACACGTTATGCTCACAGCTACACGCCCTGGCGATCCGAGCACAGCCATACAGATGGCACCCATGGAGCGCTGGTACAGATTCAACGTCAAAGGCAAGATCAAAGCGGCGAGCGATGATGTAGACAAAATTCTGGCCAAGGTCGAGAGTGGCGGTCCCAGATTCTTTGCTGAGCTTGAGAGGCGTCAAGCGCAGCGCGTGAAGGCTGAAGATGAAGCAAGAATGTTCAGCGGAGTGCGCACACGCGTTGGTGGTGGTGCGGACGATGAGGGCCGGATTAAGCGGGAACGTTTCGATGACGATACAATTGGATTCGTCAAGCGGGAAGCTGATGCTGATGATATCGACTTCAACCTTGAAGAAGACTTTGCAGATGACGAAGAAGGTCTCAACGGTCTCTTTGAAGGTGAAGAGCAGGATGTCAAGGAAGCAGCAGAGAAGCTGAAACGTGACCAGCTGCAAGCGGCTCTTTGGGACCGTCCCGATGAGCAACTCATAGCTCAAAAAGAGGAAGAGGAGCGTAGGATTGCCGAGGAAACAAGGGCTATGGAGAAGATCACACGAAAGACGCTAGCCAAGCGTGAGAAGCAATACGACTATCTCGACAGCGACCCGGAGAATCCCTACCTTACTGAGAGCGAATCGGATACCGACTCTGAGGCGGAGCGACAGCAAGCAAAGGAAGAGGCGGAGAAGAAAGCGGCTGAACAAAATGGAAAAGCCCCAGAAGCTGGCAATGTCCCATCTGGTGCATCCACCAAGGGCTCCAACACTCCTTCGGGCAACCATAAGCCAGGGGAATCCAAGAGCAAGAAGCGGCCCGGCTCACCCAACCTTTCGGAAGCTAGTGGCAACGAATCGTCGCGTAAGAAGCATAAGAAGAAACACCACGATAAGTTGGCTGATGGGTCTCGGAAATCCACTCTTGGAAACCTCAAGGGCGCCGGTTCTGGTAGTGACAGTGAGATGACTGATGCTGGCAAGAAGCGCAAGAAGGAAAAGAAAGAAAAGAACCGCATGAAGCTTGGCGGATCTCCTGTCGGTACTCCTGGTGCCAGTCGAGCAGGCAGCCCAGCAGCAAATGGCAGCCGCGCTGGCAGTCCGTCTGGCGGCCCATCCCGACCTCCTCTACCTTCTGCGAAGGAGATTTACGAATCATTGCCACCTCAAGGCATGAACATTCAAAATCTCATTGCGAAGTTCAGGGGTCGCGTTGACAAAAGCAACACGCAACTGTTTATCAAGCTGGTCAAGGCTGTCTCTAGCTTTGACAAGGCGAAGAGTTGGCTCACGCCGCTGGAGAGGATGCCTTCTGAAGACCAGATCAACGCATTCATGAGTACTGCCAATGCGCCCAGGCCTTCGTAGGAAGCCGTAATGTGGATGTTAGGAGGGATATTTGTACAATAATTTTTATGCGCGATAGATGAAGGATTGGCGAGTTCTTAGACTGAAATACTCAGACGAGCACATACGGGAATGCAAAATCCAAAAAGAGTCCTCGATTTAATTAATTGTATACCAGATGCGCTATCTTGCCTTGTCTTTTGTCACTGGTTGCGTTTCTTCCTTCTGAGCCCTGCTGCCTTCTTCCAATGGACTTCTCCTCCCTTCCTCAGCCACAAGCTCGTCCAACACCTTTTCGTTCGCCCCTCTGCTGCTCTTCTCTACTTTTGCTGGCCCATGTAGAGGCTTGTCCCTCGTCTTCCCATCTGCGCTTTCTCTATCCTTCTTCTTCATACTCCAACCGCCGCTCCATCCCAACCAGCCCTCTTCCCACGGACCTCTTGCCAACATAACACATATCGCCGCACCCAGAAACGCCACACTCATACTCCCACTGCCAATCCAACCTGCTCGAGCATAAACATGATTGCCTCCTGCGGTACCGATCAACTGGCCAACAAAGGTAAAAATCATGAACGCAGTGTTAACGCCATTACGCCGTTGAGGCTCAACACTATAGATAGCTGAGCGATTTGCAATCTGAGCTGTCTGATTACCAAAGTCTGTGAGCAATGCCTGCAGCACCGGGCCTGCGACGGTAAAAGTTCCAGTATATGTCCCCAAGCACACACCGATAAGAGAAAGCGACAAACCGAAGAAGACAGAGAAATGCGGGACGAAGCGATCTGTGACTGTGCGGGCATAAATGGGAGACATGAGCATACCGGATATGCCTATCAAGCCGAAGAGACCGATTGTAAGTGACGAGTAGTGGTAAGGCTCGCCGGCAAGCAAGAATGTCAACGTTGTCCAGAAGGAAGTGAAGGGTGCGCTTGTCAGCAAAGCAGTGAGGCAGGCCTGTACGAGGACAGGATGTCGACCCAGCATCTTGATGATATCAAGTAGGATCCTGAAGTAATTCATGCCAGGATTTGTGGCGGGGTAGTCTGGCATGAAGAGCCAGAGTAACACAAAGATGATATATTGCAGTGCGAGTGCCATCCAGTAGACTGCGCGCCAGCTTGCGTAGTTTGAGATGATGCCAGAGAGCATGCGGGCTACGAGAACACCGAGCATCAGGCCTGAAACGACGACTGAGAGGGCTGCGGCACGGCGTGAGGGCGGTGCGAGGTCTCCAACTAGAGGAAGCATAAGTTGTGGGGTCACTGTAGTGATGGCTACGATGAATGATATAGCTGTAAACGTGTTGAGGTCGTTTGTCAGACATAGAATCAACCTATACCTTGTTGTTAATCGTCGAAAATAAAGGCGAAAGAAGGAGAATAAACATACCACATTGTTGCCGTAAACCCTACTAATCCGCACACAAACGGCCTTCGGGGCAGCAAATCACCCAAAGGACACAAGAATAGCAGGCCAGCTGCATACCCTGCTTGCATGACAGTGGGAATCTGCGCGACCTGCTCGTACCGGACATTAAAATCTCTAGCGAGGAGGTTAAGAATGGGGTGATTATAATAGAGATTCGCAACTGTAAAGCCGGCGGCAAAAGCAAAGAGTACGTTCACTGCCTGACTGTTAGAGAATCAATCGCTAATCTCCATTGAGAGTTGTGGACAAAGCTGAGTGAACAAGCGGTCAAGGTACTTAGATACGAAAGTACAGTATCTTGTTTCCAACAAAGCAAGACTCTTCGTTTCCATCAATCGTTTCAGTGATGTCGACAAAATACGAGTAAAAACAAAAACGGATTGCAGAAAGTAAAAACAACGTACTGCTCATAGAAAACTGCGGCGGCCTATCAGGGTCCCAACGGCAATTCGGCGGCGTCCAATTGAGGACTTCCCAGACCTTTCTCCATGGCGATGATTTCTCTTGCTCTTTGTCCTCTCGGACAACACCTCTTTCTGCTTCGCCCACAACATCGCCTGCTTTTTGCGTGGAGTTTGATACTGTCGATGGAGTTTGAGCCGCGCTATTGCTATTCGTCGAGAGCGCTAGATCGTTCGCGCCTCGTTGCGACCTCGGCAATTCTCCTGGTGATAAGCTTACGTTCGCGCACATGCCCCGGCTTTTGTAAACTTTATACTAGATAGATAATTAAGAAGGGAGATAGCGAAAAAAAAAGACGAGATGAGAAAGTAAACAAAACAGAAGAGCTATGCACGCGAAGCACATAAAGCAACCGAGCTAGTATCATTAATAATGACGGAATTATCGGGAACCGGTTCGGCTTCGGGCTTCGGGGGAAAGAGATGTTCGAATTGCTGCGAGGAGCCGGCGTCTGTAACACCGTTGTTGCGATATCCTGCATCGCTGCCAATCGGGTGAAGCACACTAGTGTGCATATGGATGCGCTATGACACAAGAGGGGAAGATCAGCAGGAAATATGATGCCTTTGGGGTACTCTACATGTTGTTGTGGTACGCTTAAACGATTTCCACGATCTTCTCATCTTCATCCTCTTCTTCTTCATTCCCCATTGCTATCATTTTCCCGCTACCACCGGCACTCGCCATGTCGGGTATTTCTTCTTCCTCGCCCTCCTCTTTGCGCATGATTACCTGCACCACGCGGTCGCATGCCTCTCGTACTCCTTCGTCGTCTACGTGCAAATGACATTCCCTGACGATTGGATATACTTTGACCCGTCTTAAGACCTCTCTGCTTTCCTTGGTTGTACTCAAGAGCAGCAGTGTCTCCAAATGTGTCTTGATAATCTCCACATCCTTTTCTCGCTCTTTGTCGGGCTCGAGAAGCTGTAGCTCATCCAGCATACCCTCTGTGTCGTCATCGGCATATTCCTCTGGTCCCATGAGAGGGAGGAGGATATAGGGTAAGAGGTTGGCGCCTATAGAAGGCGGCGGGAGGTTCGGATCGGGCGACAGATTCGAAATTAGAACTGGATGCGCTGGGACATGGAATGCGACGTTCTTGATTGTCGACGCTACACCGAGGCGTCGAATATGCGAAGCGTGATCTGTGAATACCTGAATCTTGGTAATGGGGATGATGTTGTCGTCGTGCTCTTGGGGTGAGGTAAGGTACTCGCGTCCTTTGGGAAACTTGGCCAAGTCGGCGAAGAAGTACGACAGGTAGTCGAAGTCGGCATCTTTGTTGTATGCGCCCTGGGCGCCCTTGACAAAGCAGTCCATGAGTTGGTCCATTGCCCAAGCAGACTTAGAGAGCTCCTTCGGAATATCGCGTTTCAGTTCCAGTACCCGTTGCAGAGAGTCATCCTTGGCCATGTTGGCAAGGAGCATAGCGATTTCGTTTGCATTTGGTTCCTTGGGGTTCTACAACAAGTCAGCATGTAGCTTCTTCATTGTCTGACTGGGGAACTGACATACGGTTATCCGCGATAGCACTGTCTCTAGAAACCCGTCGTCTTTTGCAAGCGCCTTTTGAACCTCTGCGTCGGCAGAAACGTTGATGAGGATGGTGAGGGCATTCTTTGCGATAGGCGCATAGTCCCTGACGAGAAGCTTTAGGTCTTTGATGGGCTCTAGCTGGTTGCGCTTCCAGAGCGCTGGGTTTCCCTGTGAGTATCCAACCAGATGTTCGGCCGCTACATAGTGTAAGCAGCGTCTCGTAGTGGGGTGAAGGAGGGGCTGCTCTGACCAGTCTGTCTGATCTGCGTGTTGCCGTGGTGTAGGAACTCGACAAGCTGGAACAAGCGCGTTAGTATGAATGCGACTCAAGTCTATGCTCTAATACTACTTACCTCTTCTAATTCTGACGGCATCTTGAATGTTACTGTGGCTTCTTTTGCTGTCGTGAGCGATGACGAACATCCAACTTTTTCTCGCTTCCAGATTAAGGTTATCGATAAACCTAGCGCGTGCCTGCCTATCGATCGACAGGGAAAGTCGGATATCCCACCACAAGCGGGCTAACTCACCAAAAGTCACCGTCTTCACTTAGAGATATTTCCACCACCACTGTATATTCTTAGCTAGAAAAATCGCTAGATAGAATTTTGTATCTTAAGTTTTATGTTACTATGTGGATTTAAAATATTGTATATGCCACGTAGTTCTAGAGGTGTGCAAAGCTTCAAGCGGGCTTTGTAACCGTTAGCGCCAGCACATTTAAATCCGACTTTCCCGATCGACTCATAGCCTGCACCCCTCGCCGCTCACATGCCATCAGTTCCATGCGCACTCATCTAATCCATATTGTCCGACCTATTCTTGACCGCCAATGACCGGACTCTGACGCGAGCCTCATTGTTCAGTATCTTGGGCGCCCGTGATTGCAAGTTGTCCAGCCCTTTCACGGACTGCGCAGTCACGGTACGGCTGCCGCTACAGATTACCAAGCGCCGCGTTCACTCCATGTGCAGCATCACGTCCGGTGACCGGTTATTCAGCGACTGATATGCTTTACATTACTTCGAAATAAACTCCGTCGCTGTGCCTTGGCCCAGTGTGGCCGCATGTCGGGGCCGGCTGCGTGCTGTTCGATGATGCGCATGGACTTGGTCACCTTACCGCCCGCCACAGAAAACCTTTAGACAGCCTCAGTACTAATATGTATAAGCAGCCCTCCGCCTGTGGTCCATCCAGGCTGCGAACAGTGTCGCGGCGAGAGTTTGTGAACGGATCTGCATGTGCCGGGCAACTTTCCTCAAAACTCCTATACACATGCGAAAAGCAAGCAGGACAACACACATGTCTCTCCGCATTGGCCAAGTGCCAGCAAAAGTGCCGTTGGCCAGCAACTAGGAGCTCGAAATAGATTCGCGACTTGCGGCGGGCCGCCGGGCTGGCCTCTTGTCACCTGCATGTGCTGCCCATGCGCAGGGTGGGCACACATCAATGGCCAATCATGGCGGTACGCAGGCATTGTAAGATCTCGAGCTAATGTGGTAGGGGGTGTAGCGAGCAGAGAGCGTTGGCGCTTAGCAGCAACAATCAGCCAACCACCCAAAATATAACCGCCGCTCATCAACTGATGAGTAGCGCCGAGGCTTACACCCTTCGTGATTGGACCGGTTTGACAACCACCTCGCGGTATGGGGTGGTTTCCTGCATGGGAAATGTCTGTCTACCGCTATTGCCCTTGATGCATCCCTACGGCCTTTGTGCTCGCTACAAGGCCACGGCTGCATGTCTCGTCTTATAGTAGTCGTTATCCCCAGATTACCCGAGACGTATGGTCGTGCTCCGCCTGTGACGAGCCTTTGTCCGTTTCTTTATCCAGCCAGCATCTGTTTCGTTTGGTCTCGTCAGCTATTTCAGGCGACCTTGTTTTGTTAAAACGTAGAGTGCTGGACATTCATTATGGCAGGACCAGCATTTCAACTATTCCCTCCACCTCGTGCTCCCAGACAGCCGAGCCCAAACAATAGGCCGTCTCCTGTCACAAAGAGCTCTGCTCCAGAAACTTCAGCAATGGATGGTCCACAGACAACAAAGCCTCCACGCGATTTTCACGAACTTGTCGTACAGGTCGACTCAGCGCCAGTATCTCTATCCAGTCCAATACCGCCTCCACCAGCCATCGCAGCTCCACCTCAGGCACACATATCAAACTCTCAAGCTACAAGGGCACCTGCACCTACTACGCAACGAAGAACCCCTTCGCTACAGCTAGACAGACAAGAAAGTTTCTATCGCCAACCTGACCTCAATGCTGTTTCGCCAGTATCGTCCCCACCAAATGGTCTCGGTAACGATTGTCAGTACACAGCTAGCCCGGAGCTAAATCGTGCTGTGTCTCCTGCATTCTCGGAGGCTCAGACTCTCGTGCGAGCAAATAGCTCCGCTACAAGAATACGAAGCGCGTCTCCTCAAGAAGACATACCAATGCGATCAATGTTCCCAGTCTATGATCCTACTGTCCCTCTTTCACGACAACCGTACCAGCCCACTCAAGCATCGCCAACTCAGATCCCACGCACGCAAATCAGTCGGTCGCCATATTCAGAAACATATGTTCCACACAGCAATGTCCGCATAAGCAATTTGGCAGCTCCCCCACCGCCGAAACCTTTCTTCACTCCCTCGAACCTCCTGGATGACATGTGGTTAGCAACCAATGGCCAAGAGGACCCCAGTGTGCAGATATATACGTTGAGGATGCATCGAGCAACGGCAGCAAACCCGACCATCACGTTCGGAACAACTCCATCTCTCCCATTCTACTCCATGGCGCAGTCAAACTTTGCCGGTAGTCACGAAATACCTAGCATCATGAATGAGCTTCTGATCCAGAGGCATCACCCTACGCAACCGCGGGTGCTGCCCATCGCTCAGCTCGATCTTATCGCACCTCCCTCACTAGATAACGGAACATTCAACCCTGCTCAACAAGAAGAGACGACCCTCCTTACTAGCATATATCCCAAGCTTGCGGCTCTACAAGCACTTGATGCCGCGGCTAATTCCCCTTCCGCTTCTCACCTCGCTTTAGCTGACCCTGGGGCTCAATCGCCCGCTGCGCAACGATTGGCTGAAGACGTCCTAGCGAATAGTGCCCAGCGGGAATGCTGTGCTCTTGCGTGGACGAAGGACAATCCACAGCAGCAGGCAAACCCCTGGGCTCAGCACATGCCATCGGAGGGTTCATATCAGCTCCATCATCCAACACTTGGCAATTTTCCCATTTCCCTCGAAGGTGATTGCTCTGTCATTAACATGCCGTCGACTAGACCTGTGACAGCTTTCTACGGACATAATATGCCCATGACTCCACAAAACGCAGCCCGAAAGCCTGCTTGTATCACAGTTCTCAACCCATATGTTTTATCTCCAACGACACCACGAACCAATGCTTTCTCACCGCTACCACCCCCACCACGGATCGACAGTATGAATCGCCCAACCTCTATGACGCCGTCTGAAATGTCTGTTGGCCAGCTTCCCACGACGACTGACGCCACAGCAGACGACGCCATGCTGGCTCGTCTCGATTTCACCAATGACGCCCTCATCCTCAACTTTGGTGCGCTGACACGATTTGGAAACCCCTTCCTTGTTGATGTCGTGACATCAACGCTCCTCGCCGTTGCCGTTGCAGAGGCAACTCGTGGCCGCAAAGCTCGAAACAGGAGCCAGGATAGTTTCGAGCCGCCACCTCCCAGCTTCACACTCACTCACCAAAAGGAAGATACAGCGAAAGCATTCAAAGACTCTTTCCTCGAGGGGTTCCAGGGTGTTGGAGGGGGCAAAACGAAAACCCCAATTTCTAGTAAAGGAATCAAGAAATTCGCATCCAGCTTGAAGAGCACAACAACAGTGACGACGCGAAGCGACAGTGCTAATGGAAGTTTCGACAAGGATATAGAGCTTGGAGAGTGGTATGGACAGGATAAGCATACCAAAGCAAAAGAATCAAAAGCAGACAAGAAAGCAAAGAAAGCAAAAGCTTCAAGGGATGACGACAGTAATCTGCCCTTCTTGGCAAGAGCTGTCATTACTGTCTTGACGTTCGCTTTCAAGTCGGTAGTTTTTGTACTCAAGATCGCGATCAAGGTTATCGCCGGTGTGGTGGTTATGATTACGAAGAACTTCAGCAAGTTGTGAAAACGCAACAGTTGCGCAAGGAAAGGGTTTGGCTTTTACTACTGTTCTGCATGATACCATTCTTTCCGTTCGCTTTTTTACTTCTTCAGATATTAGCATTTTTTTTTATATTTTCAACCCAGGACTGGTAATAGCATTTACCAGGGTATTCTAATTTCCCAAATACTTACAAATCTTTCTCCTCAACCCATTTTTCTCGCTTTCTCCTGCATTTGATTTGAAATGTAGGAGAATCTCAGATGGACACACATCACAAATTGCTCAGCAGAGCACCATCTATACCAGTCCATAGCGAAAAAAAGCCCCTTGTATTCCTCAACGCTTGCAAATCTCACAAGGCCAAGCTCATCTCAATAGCGATGCTCACTCGGTTCTGGTCGCTTCTACAGTCCTGGTTATGTCGACAGTTCTGGTTACGTCCACGGTCCTAGTTACTTCAACCGTCCTCGTTACTTCCACTGTCCGTGTTGGTTCCTCCGTCCATTCCTCCTGCTCATCTTTCTCCTCATCAAACTTCATCTCTTGATCTCCTCTCTTTCGCCTCGGCCCCGCTTCTCCCCAGTCCCAAACAGCCACCAAAGTCAATAGATGTCGATGCACCCACTGAATCCGATCAACAGACCCGGCGATTGGTATATGTCGTGCTGGAGGGACAGGATCAGGAACAATGCTATCCAAGACTTGTAGTATACGATGAATGCGCCTTCTTGCACATCTGTTGATGTATGGATGAGGATGACAATGCGGCATGGGCTTCAGGTCCCAGGGCCCGGGCAAGTTAATGATGAGGAATTTCCCTCCGGGGCTTGGTGTAGGGGTTGGGCCAAGAGTGACGGGGATTGGTTTGACTGCGAGAATGGGGGTGAGAATGCTGGCGATGATGAGGATAGCATGGAGGAAGAGCATTGTTATTTGGGTAATTGTGTTGTGTTTTGTGAAAACGGGTGGGCTTGGAGCACCCTAATGCTTTGCCAAGTTTTGATGCGCTGCTGGTGAAGGAGTTCGAAGGGGTGTACTTATTTCTCATGTGAATGGAGCTTAATACTTGAGAAAACAAGGAATTTCTGGTATCGCATATGTAAGAAAGTCATGGTGGATCTAAATGCCTGGAAAGAGAGGTGATGATGTATGTCACCCATGATAAACTCTTGCACGGGACGAACGGTGGACATGGTTCAGCCTCAACACATGGGAACTCTGCCCGATATCTGGCTTTGAATTTCAAATGCAAAATGCTCACAACGTCACTCATGGAGGAAAATGATTCTTGACAACTGCATTCCAGATGGATTTTGTTTTTGAGCCACTACCATTTGTAGGAGTGGCAGTCTTTGAAAGACATACCGTATGCACGAGCCCTAAACTCAATTGAACAGGTAATGAACAAAAGACTCATACCAGTGGAGCTTCCCAAACTGTATCCAGTTGTGCGATATTACTAATGAAGAATTAGACATTAAACCCAAGTGTATGGATGGACTAGAACCTACTCGTACTCCTGCGTAAGAGCTACTGTCATGTACTCATCTTTCTCCTCCTGACCTACTAGGTCCTGTAGAATCTCATCCGCATCGCGAAGCACGAAGCTAAAGTGCCCCTCTCCTTCCTTCAGGTGCAGTGCACAGCCCGGCAAGAGGTCCCTAGCCTGCTCCACCATCGCTACCGGAGAATTCCTATCATCTGTACCATGCCATAATGTCAACGAAACTTCGCCTTGTCCAACACGTACGTGCGCAAGCTCGAAGCCCCATTCGCTGCCGTTCAGCTTCGCTTCCCAGCCTACGCCCTCGCTACCGTTGCGGAAAGACTCCTTCGTCATTGCCACAAAGGTCGGCCAGGCATGAGGGCTTTTGAGGACTTCCTGGTCGCCAGAGTGCCAAGTTCCTACTTCTTTGGACAAAACTTCCTCGAAGCCTTTGATGTCCTCGCCTCGACTTAGCTTGCCCATCTTGTTGTCGAACAGCGTAGTCGCGATGTTTGTCATCCAGGGTGCTATCCATAAGACGATGCGGGATGGTAGTATCATGCCTGTTGTCCCCAGCTTGACAGGATACAGACCACTCACTATGCTTACGCCCAAGAGTCTGTCTTTTCCAATCTCTTTTATGCACGCCAACGCATAGGATGCACCTTCTGCCACGGCCAATACATAGAACTGATGTATCTTGAGGTGTTCAGTTAAGGCGAGGATGTCAGCAGGAAAGTCGAGTATGCGACGGTTGTGCTGAAAAGTGGAGAGGCCGCTGCCCGGCCTATCAGGCGCAACAAGCCTGATGTTGTGCGTCGCGCAGCTCGAGTGCCATAGTTTGCCTTCGTAGCGCGAGGATGGGTAGCCGTGTAAATAGATGATAGTTTTCTGTGGTACTGGGCTTCCGTAGATGGCGTAGGAGAGCTTGCGACCGTCCTTCAACTTCAAGCACGCGTTTTCCTGCTGCATCATGAGCGTCGTAGTGAGAGTTGTGTACAGAGCTTACCTAGGTATTGCCTCGAACAGCCCAGACTTTACGAGTAATTTAGGGGTCCGTAAGACGGTGCCACCTCATGCAGGGACACCAGGTGACGCATTTTGAGAATCGTCTGCTTTTATGCAGGATCGACGATACTGTAGAGCGGGGAAGCATATCAATTGGGAGTGGGATTGCTCGCCGCGCATGCAAAGGCGCTACGGCTGTGACAGGAAAGATCTCCATGCATATAGGTGGCTAGTTCTTACTTCACATGCATCTCTGGACTTCAAAGAGTCGAGACTGGGCGGTCTTACACAAGACGTCCGCCTGCATTCTGAGGTGTTGAAAATCCCGCAAATCCTACGTGCCGTGTCGAGACTACCTTGGCTTGTGAGAATCGTTTACTGTATTGACCGCCTCAAAATGACTCGCTGTCCGGATCGCGCAGTCTGGTCGCCTTGGTATCCGGTCGCTTGTGATAACTCTCTTAGTTCGTCTCTAGAGATACTAGCTTACCTGCATGCCCTGCATTTCGTTAGAAGGATCTTCCACTAGGCAGTTTTCATATTCCGTACATATATGACATCATTCGAGTACCTTTTACAAGCTGAAAATGCCGCGTCACAGTAGTTGTCAACAAATATATGTGCAGCAGTCAGTAGAGCTGACATGTGATTTTCAACTCAAGACTCATGTTTCGCTCTTGTCTTCGCAAGCATTATAGTTTCGGGCTAACCACCTAAGTTTGCACTAAAACTTTGATTTTGATTTGGCAAACATGGGTCACTGCTTCCTGCGGCCATCTGTTTCCTACCGGAGAGTATGTCTTTGCCGAGCTCGTACAACGCCTTACGTATTTTATCAGCACCCAAGTTTCGATTAGCCTTATCACTACTCATGCTAATCACGAGCATGTGGTATTACAGTAAAAGCCTATGGCCGTTTATATAGACTGATGATACCAAAAGCACCAATACTGCCGATAACCCCATGGCTAGGGCAAGGGTGGGGCCGTGTTACATGGAGGAGATCTAGGCCTAAATGCTTATCCTGGCCTGTAGTAAGGTAGAGGAAGTTAATGGAATGTCACTAGGCGAATCGCTAGTAAATTGTATAGCAACTACAGGGTTTATATACATGCTGTTGACTAAAAGTAAGCAGTACAAGGCTGGAGCTGCATTCATCGGCCCGATCCTTGACAACCGCTTTCTCAGAGCCTCCTCAGTAGCGCCTTGATGAACCCTTCCTCCTTCGCCGCTTTCTTCGGAAACACCCTATCAGGCTTCGTATAGTTCAGGAACTCCGCTCGGTTCCTAAATCGAATGACTTCAACCCCAATATTCCTATGATCAATCAGATTAACCAGATTGACCCAGACATTCTTGCCGCCGAGAACCTGTACGATACTTTAACAACAGTATATGCTAACCTAGAGTTTTACACTTACGTTCCTGCATTTGTTGATGCTATCGGGTGGGTCAGGAATATGTACCTCGCGACACAGGTTCTGCCACGATTCCAACTTCGTCGTATTGGTTCCATACGCGTTGCCAAACTCTTCTATTTGGCATGCAGCCCATCGCTTCCGTTTCAGCTTTTCGCCCCAGTTCCGACTGGTAGCTAAGCGTTCAAAGTTGCTCCTTAGATCAGCCGTGGGGTCGTAGACGAAAGGCGGGAATTGCAGGAACCAGGTCCCAGCCTTGGACGTTTGCGTATTCAGCGTGTCCTTGGAGATCTCGTATACCTTACTGGTAGCAGGAGTATCTTAAATAGTTTAGGACCTCGAGGGATAAGTTATAGGGTGCGAATACTTACGAGCGGAATCGGTACGACGACGAGGCATTTTGGGATGCTTTCGTCAAACTGTCTTCATGCGCGTATAGATGGTGATACCCAGCATGCATAAAAGAAGGGTGATGGGGTACACAAACTTTACCCAGGCTTGGGATGACAAACAACTCTACCACTGAGGATATGAAAGCTAGATTGCAAACACAGCAGCAGCAACAAACTATATCCATGAACGCCGCTTGCTTCACTGCAGCCTAATGCTATTCGCAGGACGAGGCTGAGGCGCTAACAGACACAATTAATCGTACTCCAATAAGGACTAGACACATTGGGCGCTTAATGCACAATCGTATCACTGTGCCGCATAAATGCATGCGTGGCATACGAAGGCAACGACACTATTGGATGCGGCTGAGTTTGGCTGATAGCTGAGCCACGAGGACGCGCCGTCCCGCACTCCACTTTCTGAACGGATCACAAGCCTTGGGTGTAGTGATTGATGCAAGCTGCAATCTTACCAATCAAACTCACGTGAACGGGTAACCAGTTCCAGGAAGAAAGGCAAAAAGGTTTCGTTCTTTGCCCGTTGAAGAGAACATAAGTATGATTATTATTAGATTGAACTCGAACTGGCGCTAGAGGAAATGCAGTGTTGCTCCTCCAACTATGTCTGCATATTCTACTGGTCCAACTTCGTGTCCACTGGTAGAGCGCTATGATGATTGTAACGCACGCACGCTCGAGCTTCCGCTGTCTACATTGAAATCCATAATACTCCAAACTCCTACCAGACCATGATCGGTTATGGCGACTACAGCGTACGAAGTAGTGAACTGAAGCATCGGCCACCCGCCTTGGCAGCATCTCGGGGAAAGGGTCCACTCTTGTGTATGCTCTTCCGCAGCTTGCTGAGAGACTTGTACTGAACAATCTTGACCTTTGGGTTTCTCTTGTTATCGATCAAGCTGTAGAGGTTGACCTTTAGGGATCCGAGAGCCTTGATGTTATTAGCAGTCTCTCTCCACTTGGTTAGAAATGTGAACATACCTT
The DNA here is from genome assembly GCA_022457065.1 of Curvularia sp. ZM96. Lineage (NCBI taxonomy): Eukaryota > Fungi > Ascomycota > Dothideomycetes > Pleosporales > Pleosporaceae > Curvularia > Curvularia sp. ZM96. The sequence continues at coordinate 3,737,259 of JAJGBQ010000004.1, read as the reverse complement.
CTTGCACTGCTTGATTGAACTAGGGATGAGAATGAGGCCGAGCTCATGGCACATTTCCTGATACTGCTCAAGCCTGTCTTCATCTGCGCCCCAGTAGAAAGCAACTTCCGAGCTGAGCAAAGAGACAAACTGCTGCTGCTTCACCCGCTTGCTCCAGCCCTTGGTCCGAGCAAGACGTTCGAATTCAGATTTGAATTGCGCGGTCGGCGAGTGCTCAAAGTCGGTGAATTCTGCCCAAGCGGGATTGCTGCCGATTTTGTCGTCGGAACTGTTGAGTGAAAGCTCTCTGACCATCTCAACCACTCCCTTCAGCTCTGCCGTCTTGACGCCCCGTGCACCCTCGTCTGCAGAAGAAGAACGTTGGCTATCAAATGACCTTACGCTGTCGAGGGAGTCCGTTGAAGCGCAAGAGATGAAGGAGAAAGATGATGCGTCGGATGTGATTGACAGCCTTCGCATAGAGTTTTCAAGGAAGATGCCGCCATCCAAATCTTTGGTCTCATCCGTACTTGTTGATCGACCTGTATTGTTGGTCAGCATCTACTCCACATACTATACCGGGCAGCCTCGCTTGGACGTCTCAAGGAAGCAGACATACTGTGCGATCCATATACATATTTCTCCTTGAAACACTCTTCCCAGCGTGAACACCATGTCTTACTACCCCCCTCCCACCCTTTCGCTTTGGCCAGACGTGCAAACTCGGCTTTCGGGGATTTAGCGGTATCAACCAAGTGGCCAATATCGCGGGCCCAGGACTGAATCAGTGCAATCTGGGCGTCAGATGTCATCTTCTTTACTCCTTGAGTGAGGTCAAGCTGGTTGATGTCGCAGTATCGTGGGTGGAAGTGCTCGGGAGGCGAGGGTGTTTAGCGTAACTCGGAGAGAGAGTAAGGTTTAATCGAACGCGTTGTTCATATCCATGGGGGTAAGCTGGGAATGTGGGGCAGCGGTAGTCAGCTTTAATACGCGCTCGCACGTGGTCGCAAGTATAAGTGAGCCTAATGCGGCTAGCGGCGTCAGCGTGAACTAGGGCCTATATGCAGGTGATGAAGTGGGTCACGATATGAGAATGAGATACTTTAGGTCACTATCTTGACACCTGTATTACGGGAAAATAGTCTGTTCAAATATTCTTTTGCATTACTGTGCTGCCTAAGTGTGCAGATATCGTGGCAGAGAAGCTGCCCATCACGGACCGATAACAAGGATACCTTTACATGGCATAGACCGCTAGACCCATACCTCGTGTTGAACTACATGTCAAGGTCATTGCCAAGGTGCGTGTTCAAGCTCCTAGTGTGAATTCTTGGCTGACCGCTTCCTGGGCTGCGCGGACCTCCGGGTATTACCACGTCTACGCTTCTTGCTGTTACCCTCGTTTTCCATGCTCCCTAATGAATCTCCAATCTGTATAGTCTCAAGGGCTTTACGCCGATTCGTCGCTGCCCGTGTCCGTCCGAGGGTATCTACAGCCACATCGGAGTTTTGTCCATCCTTGGCTACATTTGCAACGTGAGGAAGAGCTTCATGACCATTCTCGTTGCTCGTTTGTTCGTTCTCGTCTCGACTGTTCTCATCTTCCACTTCTTCACCATCAATGGCGCCAGAATCAGTTCCGATCATATTGTCGCATGCATTAGCTGCCATGTCGCAGCTGCCATCTTCTGCGTCTACATAGATGTCGAACTTAGGTTCAGCGTAATCACTCGCTGCAGCGGCCTCTGCAGCCTCTTTGAAGGCGCGTGCCACAGTGCTAGGAAGAGGAATGATCGGAAAGCCCTCTGGCTGCCGGAGCTGTAGCTCGTCCTCGCGGTAATGCGCCTTAGCAGCACTGAAGTCATATCTGGTATGATGTGGCTCAGGCATCTGGAGTTTTCTAATATCGTGTGAGTTTGCGAACGTGTACAATCAAATAGATATTCACCTGTCTGAAAAATGGCTGTTGGTTGGAACACCAGTGTCGGAGAGCGCAGCACCAGAGTCGATTCGAGGCTCCTTATTCAACACAGCTGATACTCTGGGATGACTAGTCATGGTTCGGGGTCGCGATAATTCAGTGGCCGTACTTTTTCATGTATTGCCGCTGATTCTCGATGTGGTTGAGGAAAGCAAATTGTACTGGCTTCATTCGTGGTGCACTGGAACGCGATTGCGGGGTTTGATGTGGGTCTCCGAGTGAAGGTGAAAATGAGTATCATACAGCCTGGGAGTGAAAAGACGGGCAAAAGGTTGGTAGCTGTACCGGTGAAACGATATGGGAGCTTTTAGAGCCGTCTGATCTAACAAAGTTCGTTTGCTCCAATTGCCCGTCGTTGAGATCCGATTGTCGACCAATCCTTCCCATGGTACTTGCAATGGAAAGCGCCGGCCAGCGCAGATTTGGTGGTGGTGACGAGCGAATCTACGCAAAAACTGCCACTCAAAATGCCAATGCGTTCTGTCCGCAATAACCTTAGAATGATAGGTGGTCGAGACGTACAGCCTCCTCTTGTCGCGATGTATCCTCGCTTCTTATCCAAAAAGAGTTTCGGCCTCCCGGGGTTTGCCGGAACGAAGATATTCCGTGCCTTACAGACAGTGCGGAATGCAAGCTATCTCGCACCCTGTGTGTTGTTTGGGACATGCAGTGGCACAAGTCGCGTTGGTAGAAGTCGGCGTTGAGGTTTGAGTGCGATGTAGTGTACTTGCGGCATCTGTCTCTTGTTCGGATGACGCATCTAGTGCGTAGATCATTTCTGGATATGGTAAGCACCTGCGACAAAGCAAGCTTCGCTAATAACTCCGTATTTCAAAGTTGAGAAGACCGTGGTAAAAGAAATACCAAACGCACAGCTTCTAAAGGAAAGCCGAGTGACTGGATTCGAAAGCAACACAGTGGGAGTATGCGCAACGAAGCGACGGTTTCGAGTTGGTAGTACCAGTTGAATTGGCATCTTGCTAGTCATCCTAAGGCACCAACTAAATTACAAAAGTATAACACTCAAGCGTGCATATTACAAAACAATATAAGCGCCCGACATGTTCTTAGAGTACCCATCATTCAACCACTGCGTCAACTAGCCGCAAATCTAGGCGCGGAAGCTCGCACGGCGTCGCATGCCTCCAGCCTTCTGCTGTTCGGCTCCAGCAGCAGCGCCAGCGTCTTTGGCGGCTCCGGCTTGAGCATCAGCGGCCATACCAGCGTCCTTGGCAGCACCAGCATCTTTGGCGGCGCCAGCGTCTTTGGCAGCACCAGCCTGAGCATCAGCAGCCATGCCAGCGTCTTTAGCAGCTCCGGCTTGAGCACCAGCGTCTTTGGCGGCTCCAGCTCCAGCTTCAGCTTCAGCACCAGCGCCCATACCAGCGTCCTTGGCAGCACCAGCGTCTTTGGCAGCACCAGCATCTTTGGCGGCTCCAGCCTCAGCACCAGCACCGTTGGCAGCACCAGCATCCTTAGCAGCGCCGGCTCCGGCTTGAGCATCAGCACCCATACCAGCACCGTTGGCAGCTCCGGCTTGTTCACCAGCGTTCATGCCAGCACCAGCACCAGCGTTGGCACCTGGATACCTGTTAGCATCGTTCTACTACCATTGCTGCTTTTTCCTGCAGGCTCCCACAGGCTGTTATAGGTTCTCTAGGGAGTTAAGACTTACCATCGTTCATGCCCTTGCCTTTACCCTTTCCCTTTCCCTTGCCTTTGCCTTTGCCGGCATTAGCTGTGCCATCTGAGTTTGTTAGCACCGTGTATAGTCATTAGGAGGGTAACACTTACTTCGTCCTTGAGCAGCACCAGCAGCAGCTTCTTGCATGCCCTTGGCCATTTCCTGTTGGGCTTGTTGCATCTGGGCCTGCTCCTTTGCCATCTGGGCCTGGTCCTTCTGCTTCTGGGCTTCGTCCTTAGCCTTCTGCTGCTCGGCTTGTTGTTGAGCGGCCTGGTCAGCAGCAGCCTGACCGGCTCCAACTGCGCAGCTGTTCTGCTGTCCAGCGGCAGCCTCTTGTCCCTTCTGCTGTTCAGCGGCACCCGCGGCACCCTTCTGCTGTTCCATCTTAGCGGCGTCTTGTCCGGCGGCAGCGCCTTGTTCCTTTTGCTGTTCAGCAGCACCCATGGCAGCGCCATTCTGCTTTCCCTTGCCCTTGCCTTGTTGCATCTGATCGGCTTCTTGTCCGGCACCGGCTTGTTGGTCGGCAGCACCCATAGCAGCACCGTTCTGCTTTCCCTTCTGCTGTTCAGCGTTGTTCATAGCACCGCCCTGCTGTTGGTCGGCGGCACCCATAGCAGCGCCCTTGCCCTTGCCCTTGCCCTTTTCTTGTTGCATCTGATCGGCTTCTTGTCCGGCACCGGCTTGTTGGTCGGCACCACCCATGGCAGCGCCCTTGCCCTTACCCTTGCCTTGTTGCATCTCACCAGCTCCCATAGTGGCATTCCTTCCAGCCGCACCATCTTGCATGTCTTGGTTTCCCTTTCCCTTGCCGTTGCCGTTGGCCTTGCCATTCTCCTTGCCATTGCCGTTCGCTTTGCCGTTCTCCTTGCCCTTGCCCTTACCCTTGCCTTGTTGCATGTCGCCAGCTCCCATAGTGGCATTTTTCTGCTGTCCAGCCGCAGCGTCTTGCATACCTTTTTGGTTCTGCATGGCATCTTGGGCAGCCTACAAGGGTTAGTCCACGATCAAGCTACTGAAATAATAGTGCATACCTTTTCGTCAGCCGCGGCCTGATCGGCAGCCTTCTGGTCGGCGGCAGCTTGGTCGGCAGCCTTCTGGTCTTTCTGCTTCTGCTTCTCTGCAGCAGCATCTTGTTGCGCCTGATCAGCAGCCTTTTGGTCGGCAGCCTTCTGGTCTTTCTGCTTCTGCATGTCCTCGGCGGCAGCGTCCTGCTGTGCTTGATCAGCAGCGGCCTGGTCGGCAGCCTTCTGATCTTTCTGCTTCTGCATGCCATCGGCGGCAGCTGCGTCTTGCTGTGCTTGTTTATCTTGGGCTATGTGGGGTTAGAAAGACGTCTCAGGTTAAGAATCGAACATTGCTTACCTTGAGCAGCATCCTGAGCGGCTTGGTCTTTGGCATTCTTTCCTTTGCCCTTACCCTGGTCTTGGCCCTCATCAGCAGCAGCATCCTGTGCTACCTGGTCCTGAGCCTTACCATTGGCAGCTTCATCCTTTGCATTAGCATTATCCTGGCTCATCTCACTCCGTGTGGCTAAAAGCACGCCACGGAGCTTAAGAGCCTCTTCGTCGAACTTTTGAACGACTCCATCATCGCGACGGCCAAGATGTGGGTTGGAAATAGCCACATTTTCCGTGCGGGCAGCAACTACTGGTCCATGGCCTGTGAAAGGCGCTGGGGCTGCTGCCACCAAGGACGCTGAAAGGATTGTGAGAAGGGGAATAGATGTCTTCATAGTGACGGTATCTAGTTAAAGTTGAAAGATTGAAACGAGATGTGTCGAAACGTAAATGAGCACAGCTCTTGAAAGTAGAAGTGAATAGATAGTGCTCTGCACCAAAGAATGATAGGAAAGTTTGGAAGATGAGCGTGCCGTTCTATCCTTCTAGAGGGATTGAATTATATAGGAACTTGGCTTTATGCGCCTGTCAGCCCCCCAGACTGCGAAGTGCCTAACATAGAACAAGCCGCGTTTGTTGACTTGGACGTTCATCGGTTCCGAGCACATCACACATGCGCCGTTGGAGGATGCCTTGAAAGGGCCAGGCTTCAACGAGGTCAAGTCGATCGGACCCATAATTCTCCATAAACGGTCGAATCAAACGCATGAAGCAGAAGTTGGAATTGCGGATGAAAAGCGGGATGCACGCTTCATGCCGGGGAAGTCGTCGTCATGCAAGAAACCGCTCTAGAAATCGAACGTGTACAGTTTGAGAGCTTGTTGCAGACAGGCCAAGGGGGGGTGTACGCGGAGAAATACCTTCCTAAACGCATAAGTTTGAAGTTTGACATATGACTGAGGTTCGCCGCCTTGCGCAGGCCTGAAACCAGCTGCGATTCAGCCCCACCGAGATGCGCCCGTTACATAGGAAGAAACCCCCAATCGCTTTGCAAAAGCTGGTCTAGACGAACGCCACATGTTTTCTATGTTAACCAGGCTGCAATCTATTACCTTTTCTTCATGCGTTCTGTACTAGCGTCCGCGATACAATGGGCTCTATTGTTTTCCACCTCTGCTGGAAGACGGAAGATGGGCACGCAATGCATATGCGTGGTGTGTCAAAACAATTGGAAAATCCTCGCTCATAGAATTTGTAGCAGTGCGATGATTCAAGAGCTTCTGGTCCGGAGCTGGTCGATGTTGCAGGCAACGATAGAGTCGACAGTGGTCCGATGACTCGTCCAGCGCGTAGTAGCGTCTCAGCTTTTGTTAGCAACCACAGGCCACACGGGGACCCTGGAGGCTGTACTCTGTGCCTGCGCGTGTCAGCCTCAGAGTCCAAGGTATGTCGTGCGTTACGGGAATGCTGATGGCTGTCAGACCAACGGGCCTTGACAGGTGCAGAATGCAGAGCGCGGAGCGAAGGAGCGAAGGAGGGATGGAAGCGCCGACCAATAGCATGTCCGCCAATACAATCCCGCACCTAGCCTCTAGCCTCGGCTCCGACTTTTGGATATCGTCATTTCGAGGTCTGGTCAAGAACGGCGCCGTTGGGGAAACTTTTCTTTTGCCGCAATCCTGACGGTTGAGAGCTGTCCAATTGCACTTGTGGAGTGCGGTCAGTCACGAACCCGCGGAGACTTTGGTATCTTGGCTGTTCTCTCGCTCTTGCATTCTCTGCATCCATCAGCATTCATGTCTGTCCAGAACGCCACAATGGCTACACGGTCGATCCCCGCGTCCATAACACGACGGTTGCTCACGGCTCCGCGATCCACACGCATAGCGACACGACCATTTGCATGTGTATCGCGGATACAGAGTGCCTCAGGACTCTACCGCCCAGCGCTCCGGATTGCCGGCCAAAGAAGACCTCTCTCCACATCACTACGCACACGGCTCGCCGCCGTCGACGATACATTCGACCCGAAATCGATAGAGCGTGAAGCCGACGAGGTTGACGTACTCATTGTAGGCGGAGGTCCGGCCGGTCTGTCGGCTGCAATCAAGCTAAAGCAGCTTGCGACAGCGGCAGGCAATGAAGATTTTAGGGTCTTGGTTCTGGAGAAGGCCGGAGAGTTGGGTGATCATATTGTCTCGGGCAATGTTATTGAGCCTAGTGCGCTTGACGAACTGCTACCAGACTGGAGGTCCGAGGATAACCTGAACCGCTTTGCCGATATCACACCTGCGAAGGAGGACCACATGTATTTTATGACCAAGAACCGCGCTATTCCCCTTCCGAAGCCACCGCAGATGAACAACCATGGCAACTTCATCATTAGCTTGAACCAAATGGTCAAGTGGCTCGGAGAACGAGCAGAGGAAGTTGGTGTAGAAATTTATCCTGGATTTGCCGCGTCCGAAATACTCTATAATCACGAGGGGGTTGTACGCGGTGTAGCCACCAATGATCTCGGTATATCGCGAGAGGGAAAGCCCAAGGATTCCTTTGAGCGAGGAATGGAATTCCACGCTCGTGTTACACTACTCGGTGAAGGCTGCCACGGCAGCTTGTCGAAGCAGGTCATTAAGAAGTACGACCTGAGGCGGGACAGCCAGCATCAAACCTACGGTCTCGGCATCAAAGAGGTCTGGGAGGTGCAGCCCGAGAAGTTCAAGTCTGGGCTTGTCGTGCATTCCATGGGCTACCCACTTCCCAAGGATACCTATGGAGGCGCCTGGATGTATCATTTCGGTGACAATCTGGTCAGTATTGGCCTTGTAGTTGGACTCGACTACCCGAACCCATGGCTGGCGCCTTATGGTGAATTTCAGAAGATGAAGCATCATCCGTACTACAAGGACGTATTGGAAGGTGGCAAATGTATCTCCTACGGAGCAAGGACATTGATTGAGGGCGGCTTCCAGTCTATCCCCAAGCTTGCTTTTCCTGGAGGCGCCCTTCTTGGAGATGCAGCGGGGTTGCTTAATCTGCCAAAAATCAAGGGCACCCATAATGCGATGAGATCGGGAATGTTGGCCGCCGAGGCGACTTGGGATGCTCTCCAAGCCAACTCAGAAGGTGGCACTGTATTCTTGTACGATTATGAAGACAAGATGCGCAAGTCACCAATCTGGTCAGAGTTGAAGACGGTGCGAAACATGCGGCCAGCGTTTCATACCCCCCTCGGTGTGTACGGAGGTATCATGTACTCGGGATTGGAAGCGTATGTCCTCCGGGGCAAAGCGCCCTGGACGCTGAAGCATGGTAAGCCTGACCATGCAGCGACCAAGCCTGCAGACGAGTGCCAGAAAATCGAGTACCCTAAGCCTGACGGCAAGATAAGCTTCGACATTTTGACCAGCGTCAGCCGTAGCGGCACAAACCACGAAGAAGACCAGCCATGCCATCTCCAAGTAAAGGACCTTGATGCGCATGCCAAGAAGGAGTGGCCCAAGTACAAGGGCGTTGAGAACCGCTTCTGCCCTGCAGGTGTTTATGAATACGTCGAAGATGACACCAAGGAGTTGGGTGTCCGATTTCAGATCAACGCTCAGAAGTAAGTACGCAAAATATCTAGAGTGCGTACAGGCCGGCTGACCGTTTTAGTTGCGTCCACTGCAAAACCTGCGATATCAAAGTACCTAGTCAGGACATCAACTGGCAGACCCCCCAGGGTGGTGAGGGACCCAAGTACGTCCTGACTTAGACAGTGACGTCTAGTAATCTCTATGCCTACCCAACCTGGGCATCTTCATCGGCGAAGTGAGCCATGGGTAGGCGTGTATATTAGGAGTGATCACATGTGTATGTATTAGTGGCTAGCCCAATTGTTGTTGCTGCCCAAGTGAGGATTGCCGACAGGAATCGAGGCACAGGAGTGGCGGCATTTACCTGCCGAGCAATTGATTTTCGTGAATACATGGCTGTCATGCGTGTTCAGCTCAGTTCACTGCATGTAATGGCCCATTTACTTGAGTGAGGGTTACATCTTAGTGGTAGCCTCGGCCAAGCGCGTCCGTGCGCATCGACAGTGAGGCACGTGATGACGTCCGTGCTCCAGCTTAGCCAAGTGAGGCGTTGGGCCAACTTCGTCTCAGCGCCCTTCGTCACTCTCCACCCAACAACCTCTCGCCGGGGCCTGCCGCATCAATATCTCCTCGGCATTCTTTTCTGTTTCTTGAGCAGTGCCGCGACACCAGGCTAACCAATTTCACTCCTCAGATCCGAGTGCGCAAGCAGCTTCACTCAACAGGCTCTTTCCAGGCTCTTGAGCGCTCAGGTTCTTCACAGCCATCCACAGCTAACGCCTCCCATCTATCTCCAAGGTACGACTAGTTGCCTGCATTATATCCTCTGGCCATTCCTCGCGCGATCATCTGGTTCCCGTAGTTGCGCGCATAGCTGGACGCTGGTTTCCCGGTGTCGCGTCGGAAACGGAGCCTCCCGATGTCCGGCAGGCGCGATGCGCACTCCTTCGCTGGCTTCCTGTTTGCTCATGGATACGTGCTCACCATTTCATCCAGACTAGGTCATCCTTAGGATCAAATCTCTGCAGCAACCATTATCACCATGACCGAGGTTTCATCCACGCGCCTTTACCTAGGCAACCTTCCCCGTAATGCCACCAAGGCAGACGTCGAAGGGCATTTTCAGACTCACGGCACCGGCGAAATCACTGAGATCAAGCTGATGAATGGCTTCGGCTTCATCGAGTACAAGGACGCCATGGATGCTCGTGACGTCGTTCCTGGTAAGCCTTATACACCGCTTGGTAGATTGAATACCCGCTAATTCCTGCATAGCTTTCCGTACGTAGTCGTATCGCACCCAATCTCTAGGCACCTCTTCCTAACATTTAACAAGATGGTTCCGATTTCATGGGCGAGCGTCTCATTGTCCAGTTCGCTCGTGGCTCGCGCGCGCGCAACGAGAACTTTACCCCACACGAGCGTGTCCCCCCGCGTCCTAGGCGTACGCCATACCGCATGAGAATTTCGAATCTTCCGGTAGAGACCAGCTGGCAGGTCAGACTCCCCGATTATTGGATTTTCCCCGTTCCCTGTTAAGGTCAACGTACCATTCCCGGACCCCTTATGGCTTTATTATTGCGTGCTTCCCGTTCTACATTCTGGATTTGGACCTCGCCTAACTTGGAATGTATAGGACCTGAAAGACTTTGCCCGTCAATCTGGATTGGACGTCGTTTATTCTGAAGTTGGTCGTGAGCGCGACGGCACTGGGTGAGTGTGCCGCAGTAACACCTCGCGAGGCTAGGCTAACCCAACCAAGATTCGTCGAGTACGAGACGGCCGCCGATCTGAAAGCCGCAGTGGAGAAACTGGATCGCCGTGAGTTCAAGGGACAGGAAGTTTCCTGTATTCAAGACGTTTCCGATCCTCCCCCACCTCCACCTTTCAAGCCTAGGGCTCCTTATGGAGGACCTGGTGGTCCCGATGACCGAGGCCGTGACAGATACCGATCACGCTCCCCTATGGGACGCCGTGGCTACCCACCTGGGCCATACGACGACTACTATGACCGTCGTGGCCCCCCTCGCGGCTATAGCCCTCGCCGCGATGACTATCGCCGACGCACCCCACCTCGCGAATTCTATGACAGGCGTGATGGAGGTTATGGACGTTCCCCGCCTCGTGGTCGCATGCCTGATGAGTATGGCCCACCGCGCGCGCGTTACCCTGACGATCCTTATGATGCTAGGGCCGGTCCTCCACCCCGTCGCTACGATGACCCTTACATGAACGGCCACGGGCGCCCTTACGATGGAGGACGACCACCCTCCCCACGTGGTGCTCGTCCCCGTAGTCCCGGAGGCCGTCCTCCTTACGACGCCCCGCCAGCCGACTACCCACCCCGTGGTCGTTACTAGACCCGGTGGTAACGAGAGCATGACTGGCAACGTATGTCGAACAAATCAGGTTCCGCTTTGGCGTCGTGATTCGGCGCATCTACTGACACCGATTCAGTAAGCCTTTTGTGGTGCCTGAGATTTCCTTTTCTTTTCCTTTTCATTCAAATTGACACTCCGAGGCTTCCACCTGTGGACATGGATTATACGATAATGGAGCCTGAGGATATCCGGGGGCATGATTGTGCTGCATGAGCCCGACGAGACTGATTCTGTACCTTACCAAACCCCTGGCCTTGGATTTTTCATGTATCTGTTCTCTAGCGCGATATCGTCTCCGCACGATATCTGGCACAAGGGGTCTCGTCTTTTTCGAAAATGTCTCCCACTGCTCTGGTTTTTAAATCGCTGAAAAAGGACCCTTAATGTACATGGACACCCCTTTGATCTTGCTCTTTATGGACCGTATGGCTTTTTATCATGTACAATATCCCACGGCCCTATTCTGCAGGTTCCCCACTATAGCGAGAAGGAAATTCGGTATCTGATTCACTACCCGTGTCCACCTCTCCACTAGGCCACCAAGACCAGATTCAGATTGAGACTGCTCCCTCTGGTGCTGGATTCTGCTAACTGTGCTGCTCTTCCAACCAGGTAATCCAAGGGCAAAGAAAAGAGAAGAGAACTGAAATATCATATGAAGGACAGCTGCTTATGAAAAATGGCCTTGTACTCTACTAACTGCTCTATTCGGATTTTTCTTTAAGCCGTCCCAGCAAGCAGTTGATGAATCCTCGTCTGACACATCTGCCTGACATGCGCAATGCTACCATCTGTTGAGGCCCCTTTTCCGTCCGCAAAAGGCGCGCTTTACCCGCTTGGTACCCTACCTTGCTCCTCCAATTCTGCGCAGTTTATTCTCTGCGCATGTCCAAGCGCCACACTGAGCCCGAGGCTGCGCATGCACTGGTGTCGTAGCCGCGCAACACAGCGGACACGTTTCCTGGCGGTGGCGGTGATATCCATGAGGGCACTGATGAGTGCCTGTATGATAGGCTTGACATATCGGTGCCGTTGTAGAGCGCAGAAGAACGTGGTTATCTTGGCCTTCGCGCAGCGATGACGCGCGTGACGTGCGTATCTGGCTGAGCTATCGTAGCTATTGTGGCAGCTGAACTGCTTCCTCGGCGTGGGGTGTACGACGATAGGCTGGCTGGTTGGGGATGCCACGGCAGGCGTTCGTCTGGGTGGGTGGTCGTGTAGTATAGTGAGAGTGTGGTTCTACGGTGGGTGGTGTGGGGGAGGGTGTTTCGGTCGGGGGTTCGGTCTTGATGGGAAGAGTTTGTGGAACGGCATAGTGAGTGAGTGAGTGAGTGAGATGGGGGGATAAAGCGCTTTTGTAGAAAGCTAGTATTCGCTACACTATGGGGTGCTGCGTGGTCTCGTCGCAACCGTAATTCAAGCATCTTGTTGCTGCTGCCCAATAGAGTTGGTATCATTGGTGAAGTCTGAGTTATATTCTCATGCTATACCAAGTTTTAATTTGAGTCAGAGTATGGAAGCCTCAAAGCTGAAGCCCTGTGTTAAAATCACTGGGTTCGATTGCGAGCGCTTATTTAAAAGTAAAGCATGAATTATCTTTAGCTGGATCCTACTCAACTTTTTTATTCGAAGTGGTAGATTTGAAGCGCTGATCGCTAAAGGCGAACCATATCGAACTCTAGAATATAAAACAGTTACAAATATCGCTTTTATTTCTTTTCAAGTTTTAGATAGAGGAGCTGAAGCGCTGCTGCTGCTGTGCAGTAGAAGCGACGCATTCTAATATAAGCCCTAGTATTTCCATGCCACGTCGAAGAAAATAAATAAAAAATCGTCCTATCATATACATATACCTATTTTTTTTCCTTGTGGTATCATTCACAACGCCAGCCAAATATCAATCTCAATAAAACAACAATGACTTCTTTCATGGCCAACATTCAGTTGAGGTCACAATGCAAGGAGTGTTTGCTGTCGGTCTCAAAGCATAGTCCAATCGTCATCAGAGGTGTAGTCGATACGAGCGGTGGCCATGATGTCGGCGATAGACGTCGGAACCACTTCGGGGCTGGACATGAGCATATCGGGAGTAGCAGGGGCAGGCGACTCGGGCAATCGCACCACGGTGAAGCCGTCCTCTTCGTCAGAAGATGAAGCTTCGCCGCCTCCTGTAGTGCCAGGTTGTGGGATCTTGGGTCGGTGGACGAGAGTGGTGGTGGCAGAGTCGATCAAGTTCCTGATGCCCCCTTTTGTAGGCGCCTCGCTCGCCTGAACAGGAACAGTGTGAAACCTGACTTTCCTCGGGAACTGATCGAAATTATGGGCGTCATTTTGATAATCCGGGTTTCGCGGTGCATCTTCTGGGGCGAGGGCTAGGTCAGGGATGTAGGGCTGGGTGTGTATAGTGTCGAGACACAGCCGTATGATATCGAAGGCGCCTTCTGACGTTAGCCAAGTTTATACAGAGGTTTGTGAGACTTACATGCGTCATCAAAATTGCGCTCCATATTCGTACAGCAAAGGTCCTGGCAAAACTCTGGGATCTCGGCAGCCGCTTTGACAAACTCTGCGTTCTCACCCAGTCGAAGGTCTAAGAACTTGGAGATGATGTAGTTGAGAAAGGTACCAACAAGGCCGTTCTGTTGGCGCACTTGCTTTCTAGAGTAGTAGCGGTATAAGAAGTGGATAGTTTGAACCAGATCCGGTGGTGGGGCAGGTAGGCAGCATGCAAGTTCGATGTGGCACGAGAAGTTGCCATGAGCGAGGAGCTGCAGCTCGGGTATGTCGAAGTCTTCAGCCATCTTGTACATCTCAACATGTGGAACAAGCAGAGGGAGTCCGTCGTCTAGCATGGGTGGCAGGTAGTTGCCAGTGTAGCAGTAGCGGAGCAGTGAGATGAGTGCAGCCTCGGACGGAACCTCGATGCTGGCCTGAAGACGGCCATGCATGCCATACTCGAATGCGTGGTACAGCAGCGGGCATGTATCCAGGAATATGTACGGACAGATTCGATCTGAAATCAGGCGAACCCTTCCATCCATAAGTACAGCCTTGAGGATGGCGTTGCCCTGGCGGCCCTCACCAGGCGTGTCCAGGAATGAGAGGTCTTCCATGTTGAGGGCTGTGCTGTCCAGGAGAGGATGCGGCAGGCCAGAGGCCGTCAACTAGCTCGAGATTATTTGGTGTTGTTGTTGCTGGTGTTGTGGATGTCACGGCGAGTCAGTGAGGCTGGTGAGCAGGCTGTAGCAGCAAGGACAAACGGTAGCTTGGAAGATGAGCAAGCCAAGAGGGATGCGATGGATCAAGATGGAATGTGCAAGAAGGATGCAAATTGAGAATGTTCGGTTGTGATCTGACAAGACACAGCCTTGGGCTTGGGACAGCTGTAGTGACCGGTGACGAAATGCGGATCAGGCAGCCGTCTGTACGCACAGGGAGCCAAGCACCTATTCCATGGGCGGCCGCCGGTCAAGGGCCTACTCTAGATGGGATGCCGATTATCAGATGATTCAGGAGTGAGCCACGCAGCGGTGATTGACTCGACAGGTTGCAGGTAGCTAGATAGTAAGCGGTGTCACCGTGGAGGGGCATACGAGCCTCAAGGGCGTCGGCCTGGAGGGGGCGGGCATTGCACTGCATGGCGCATCTGATGCCCATTGGCCTTGGGAGGTAATGCCAACGAGGGTATCCAATCAGTTGCTGGGCCGTGGGAGAGGACTGCATCTAGGGCTGAGGCCGCTGTCAGCTGCATGCGAGGGCCAGTGGTTGGTGTTGAGGGGTCGGCGGGCGATCGTGGCCCTACCAGTCTTAGCATGACATGGGGAAGGAGCTCCAGCCACGCCCCACCGGGATCCACACGTGTGGCGTGGCGCGGCCCTGTCTTCGGCCCCTCTGCTAGACTTCCATCATTATACATACTTACCAGTGACTAGTTGGTCCCGTTGACGGGCAATCTTCCTCATCCCAATCCGTTGCGTCTCCTATTTATTTGATTCTCCCGCGTGTGGCACGGCAGCTGGCCGTGGGTTATTGTCGTGCGCGAGCTTCCGCTTCTCCCCGCCATGGGATTTCTCTCCATTCTACCCGAGAGCTTCGCAGTGCTGGAGACGTGGATCACGCGCATCTTTGTGAGTACCGTTGCGTGCCTATGGTTGTAGTTTGTATTTCTCATTAGTCCTAGCTCTTCCTCGGCCTCATAGCCATCGGCCCGTGGGCCGCGCTGCTCGTCTACGACATACTGTTATACCTCTTCCGCGCTGGCGCACACGAGATACCCGTTGTCGGTGGACGTGCTCGGGGAAAGGCTAGACCGCGCGCTCCCAGTCTTACCGAACGCCCGAGCGGTCGTCGTCGGAAGTTTAGTATCCGTGGCTTCGACAAACCGGTGCTGAACACAGGGGCTGCGAAGGCCGACTCGCAAGACGCTCGCCACCGTCGCATAGCAGAAGAGGCCTCCCCAGACTCGTCACAATAGCCTGTTTGTAGCAAGACGCAAAATTATATTCTTACAACACAAATCACCATCACGCGACCATATGCAAGAGCGAATATCAAGGGGACATTAATTATGCAGGTAGCTTGGTTGACTTCAAGAGATTCGCCGACTCTGCAAGACGTTGTAGAAGAAACTGGGCACTCTGAAATTATTTTTAGAATGGCAAACGAGTGCATGGCATTCATTGTGTCTCGAAACACTAGGATGGGGCATTGTATAACCATATATATCTGTGTGGATATATATATATATATATATACATATGAAAACTGATGGACCTGTAGATCGAAGAATGGGCGACTTGGGCGGCTGGATCAGTGTCAAGTCCAATCGCTCGATAGAACAGCAGGAACTCGTCAGCTTCCATTGAGATGTTGTTCAGGTGGTCGAGAAGCAGCCATCGTCAAGCAGCATATGGATGGGACTCGACTGTTGCAGCATTGTCATGCGTTCTATGCCACTGTGTCTCGCTTGTGGTCAAAGTGTCTGAGACGTATATTACCAAGGGTTTCAGATAACAATAACGCGCCAATCACGCCTGGCCATGCATCTAGATCGTGCATGTAGCAGAACAGGCTATAAAGTAAGTATACGATGAGCTAAGCGTCGTCTAGCGTGTTCCAGGGCCGTGCCTGCTCTTTGTGAACTTTCACTTCACGTTCCCGCTCTTCCACCATCACAGCAACTACCCGTCCTCTTCTTCACTCGTCCTCTACATCATACTAAATACGCCTCAACATTCACCAAATCTCAGTTAGAATCAACTACTTACAATGGCCACCACTACTAAGACTGCGACACCAAAGACGGCAAGCGCCGGCGTTAAGAAGAGTGCGCCCAAGGGTGGCCGCGCAGGAAAGAAGAACAACGCCCGAAATGCCATGGCCAAGATGCAAGCATACTGTAAGTCCAAATGTTTTGACGCGTCTTTATCGCGTCCAAGTGACGCGACTGTTGCATGGTTGCCACATAACATGGACGTCGTCAGGGGATAAGGTTCGCTGACCAACAACATCACAGTCAAGGCTCACCGTGACGAGTACAAAGACTTGTCTTTCAAGGAACAACAGCAAGAGCTCGGCAAGAAGGTATGTTGCATTTTATGCATCTTTGGCCGTCTCCGACTGCGATGCATACACCCCATGACATCCTGTCGCTATGCTAATACGTGACAGTGGAAAGCTGCTCCCGAGAACCCCAAGAACAGCGCCTGAACGTAAAGCGTCACGTTATGTATCAAGTCAAAGCGTTTTATCAACTTCTTTTTTTTTCATGATTCTTTTTGTTCACGTGCCACCTTTCGACATCGTTTTCTTGTAAAATGTACAGAAGACAGCCAGTGTTCGGATCGCTGAAGCGCGGTCGATTTCCGCGCATGAGTTCACTTTAGCCATGTGCTTTACTGTAATACGAAATAATGGATTCAAATGCAATAATTACCCTGTAAATCGACTGTACCTGTGTCATGTCTGTAGGTGTGATGCAACCCTTGCACACCTGAAGCGCGGCAGTCGTACATGCCTTCTGAGGTCGTATATATAGTAACGGTCTGTAGCGCAGCCTATGATACGATCTTAAACGTAATTATGCGCATGTGCTGACACAGTGCTTGGATTTGTGGGCGGTCAGTGTTTACTGCAAGGCTGTGACTGCCCAACTGAGGAGAGGGGCTGAGCAGCTTGTTGTGGGTCTTGGCGCAGCTGCCTATCATCCACATAACCGCTTCTCTTCCTCCTCGACTGTCTCCCATATACCATCGTTACTTTCTGAAAATGGCTGATTCAGTTTCCAAGCCTGTTTCCGGGTCAATTGCCAAATTCAAGTCCAAGTTCATTCATAATCCCTCATCTGGTATCGCGCATGACTCTGCGAATAAACACCATACCAATTCTAAGCCTCCACACCTTTGGACTGTCGGCGCCAAATCGTCACCGTTGCCCATGCCTGATAGTGGCATTGTATGTACAACGTGCGCTCGATTATCGTACGAGCAGTTGTGCACACCAGAAGGCCAAAGCTATCATGAATCTTGGACAGCTGTTGCTGAAAATGTTGCTCAGGGCTGCCGTTTGTGTAATTTTTTTCTAACTGTGAAGAATGCTGAATCAGATTACGCCCCGGAAATTCTAGGCCAATCTGGTTCCCTTTCCTTACGCATACATTCAACCAATCTGGATCTAATCGGATCTGATTCTAATGTAACGTGGAGGTATGGTCTTTGCTTGCCCGCTGATATTGGTAAATGAAACCCTTAGTGGTCGAGTACTGCTCTCAACCAAAAATCCTAGGCTAATGGGTCATTCAGATGAGCCTTTGCCGGAACCGGCCAAGGATTTGAAAAACATACTACGCTATCCAGACCGTGCTTGCGAAAAGGCCATTGCCAAGATACAAACATGGATCAATGAGTGTGAGACAAAACACCCGAATTGTCGCAAGCCCATGATCTCTTCTTTGCCAAGTCGCGTTTTGGATGTTTTTCCTAAGGGTTCCTCTCAAAGTATTAGCCTAGTAGAGGGCAAAGGCCTCAAAGCAGAATATATGACTCTGAGTTACTGTTGGGGTAAAGAAGCAGAGAATTCCAACGGCCAGTAAGTTGTCAGAAAAGAAGAAGCTCTCAGTTCCTGTGAAGCTTAGAACTCTGTACTTACAAAGAGAACTTTGAACTCTAGGATCTCGACGTGTACATCCCAAAATATTAGCCAATTGTTTCAGGGAATCTCGATTGATGTATTACCACCCGTGTATAGGGATGCCATAACCATGACGCAAAAACTTGGAAAACGGTTAGTCAAGTCCACGGTATTAGCATACTCAGGTACTAAGAGCAAAATGCTAGCTATCTTTGGATTGATTCACTGTGTATCATTCAAGATAGCAAAGAAGACTGGTCGAAAGAATGTCCTCGAATGGCCGACATATACGCAAACAGTTTTCTCACAATATCTGCTGCCTCCTGTTTGAATAAACAAGAAGGATTCATCAAAGCCACCATGTTTGAAATGCAGGCTAAGCTTACCACTATACCCGGTACACAAGGCCAGTACATCTATGTGCGGCCTTCTACTTGTTCAACTCCACCCACACCACTCATGGATCGAGCTTGGGCATTTCAAGAAAAACTTCTTTCAACCCGTGTGTTGCACTTGACGTCTCTGGAAATGGTGTTCCAGTGTGACAAACGTCAATTTGGAAGTTGCGGTGAGGACTGTTCTGCTCATGGTTGTGGCCTAAAATCGTTCTTGTGGAAAACATCTCGGTCGCAAGTCGACATATACGACATACGCGCTGGATTCTTCGACCCAGAAAACACCAATAGCATCTGGTTTCGAGTAGTCGAGGACTATGCGGACCTTAAACTGACATATGACACAGATAGGCTACCTGCGCTATCAAGCATTGCCCACGTCCTACAGAGGCGTTTCTTACTACGGGATCAATTGCAAACTAGATATGTAGCTGGCCTTTGGGACACCGATTTGGTATTTGGATTGCTATGGTCAGTACGCGATGATGACGAAATCAAGGCTGGAGGACTATCGTCATATGTGGCTCCAACATGGAGTTGGGCTTCTACTCGAGAGACGCCAATGTGGACTGAAAGGGTCCCCCGTAACTTGCTCAGACTGAAGGTAGTCGAAGTCCAGGCGCATCCATCTACTTCCAACCCTCTTGGCGAGATATCGTCGGCTTCCTTGATCGTTGACGCACCACTCCAGAGAGTTTTTCTCGGAGACATGCGAACAAAACGAAAAACTAGGTCATCCAGCAGATTTGGATGGCTTGTCGTGAGCTTTGCCGAGATTATGTTTTCGTTTGATGAGATTAGCAGCTATGAGATATTGACGTCCAAGGCAGCTTGGCTTTTGCCGTGTACAACGGAGAGTGTTTTAGAAGAGGCTCAGCTGCGAAACAAGTCAAAAGGTCTACTTCAATGGGATGGTCTGGCTTTAGAGCTTGTGGATGAGAAGAAGCAGGTCTACAAGAGGATCGGCCTATTTGCCATTTGTGAGCTTGTTGGCAAGAAGAGAACCTTGCACGACCACGTTCATCGGCTCTTTGGCAAGCAGACAACCTGGTACGACCTGGGCTTTGTCGATACAAGGGTTACCATAATCTGAGGTCCGGTTATCGACTTCTGCGCTTCTTTTCTGGGACGACACTTGGAGACGCTTTTGTTCCATTTTCAAGTCAATTTACATATTCATTACCTACAAAATGCCGCCATATTCCCTGACAGCTGGGTATCTGGACTCCGAGCAAGATTTCTCGCATACCACAGTAAAAGAAACTTCAGAAGGCGAGGATGTAATAAGAGTACCATAACACTATAAAGTCGACGCTCAATTGTGGATGCAAAACATACCCCACGAGGGCCACTTGCGCTCCACAGCTGCTTGTAAGCTCTTGGTAAGCCAGCGCCGCCAGTGCCCCGCATCCCAGGTACCGAGAGCCCCTCCGACATCATCATCCCCACCTCGTGAACTCTTTCCCGGAAGCCGCAAGATGCTTTTCTCTCCGCAGTGATTGGTCATATGGGCTTTGTAAAATGATCGGCTGTGGACCACTTTTAGACATGCGAGTCTCGTTGCGCTTTTACGGGCCAGCTCCGCTGCTACACCTCATGTCACGGCTGACAGTTCACCATTTATACTCAAAGTAGCTGGATAGTGATTTTGCGGCCTTCGTCTTTTCTTTGCGACCTCCAGAATCTTATCTGTGATTTACGTCCTAGTCATTTGCTTTCCGACATTCCTAACCTTCGCGTTGTATATCGTTGCCGCTCGCACGCGAAACACAGCCAGCCCATATCACGCCTTTCGTCTGCCTGCCTACCATGCCACCTTCTAAGAATGCAGACGCCCCGACGGTACCCGTCCTCAAGGACCTCACCATCGAAAATATCACGGAAAACGTGAACCGCATAAACTCGCAATGTAGCGATGCGCGCCTCAAATACGTCATGGAGCGTCTGGTATCGCACCTGCACGACTTTGCCCGCGAGACACGCCTGAGTTTCGACGAGTGGATGGCCGGCATCCGATTTCTTACAGAAGTAGGAAAGATTTGTACTGACGTCCGCCAAGTAAATCACTTCCTCTCCCCCTTTCTGGCTTCATATCCACCAGCTAATAAACTGAGCTAGGAATACATCCTCCTCTCCGACATCGTGGGCCTCTCCCTCCTCGTCGACTCCATCGACCACCCCAAGCCCCCTTCCTCAACCGAAGGCACCGTCCTCGGCCCCTTCCACACACACGACGCGCCTTCCTCTGCCGCAGGAACCAACATATCTGGCGACCCCTCGGGCGAGCCCCTCCTCGTCCTCTGCACCGTGAAAACGACCTCCGGCACACCCATTTCCGGGGTTAAAATCGACGTCTGGGAGACAGATTCCCACGGCAAGTACGACGTGCAGTATGAGAACCGAGGCGACAAGGCCGATGGCCGCGCGGTGATTACGAGCGATGACCAGGGAGTCTTTTGGTTCAAGGCAATCGTCCCCGTGCCGTATCCGATTCCGAACGATGGGCCCGTGGGAAAGTTGCTGGAGAAGCTGGGACGCCATTGTTGGAGACCGAGTCATATGCATTTTATGTTTGAGAAGCAAGGGTTTGATCATTTGGTTACGTACGTTCATTCTTTCTTCTATTTTCTTTCTCTCTGTCTTTTGTGTTGAATGGAAATGTGAAATGAGTACTAATAACCTCCCAAGGGCCCTATACATCCGAGGCTCAGCATACGAAACCTCGGACGCCGTCTTCGGTGTCAAGGACTCGCTTATCGTTGAGCTGGATACCGTCTCACCTGAGCAGGCGGAGCAGTACGGTGTCCAGACTGGATGCAAGCTGCTCAAGTACGACTTTGTGCTTGTAACAGACGAGGAGACGAAGCAGTTGAGACACGAGGAGGCGGTCAAGGCGATGAAGGCGCTGGGTAGAGAGGGTATGATGGTTGTGAATGGGTTGCCTGTTCCGGAGGTTGATTAGATAAAATGAGATACGAATTCAGACAAGGGAGAAAAAGAAACAAACATGTTCCATATATTGATTGAAGCGTTATGCTCCCGTGTGCTCAAGTCAACTTTGCATATCATCCTTTCATTCAATTGTGTCATTTCCTCCACATATATTCTTCTAACATGTAGAAAAACAGACATTACATACACACAACGACCAAGAGACTGAGAGAGCAAGACGAAGCCATACTCCGTCGATTGTGACAACCTTTGTCAAAAGGGCTAGAAACCTACAAAGTCCATCCCCAGAAAAGAAAAAGAACCCAGCTGCTATTTCACATGGTAGCAGCGACCCTAGGACCATCAAGAGAAGAAGAGAAGAAGAAGGTATCATACGATGTGAGACAAAGACAAAGGAAATAAAGTGAGCATATCCCTCTACCATGTCGCTCAAACAAAAGAAAACACGTCCACGTATGTGGAATATTCGGTATCAAGCGCAGATAAGACGGACAGCAAATAAGAAAAAAAGAGATTAACTCGTCACTCTCCTCACCCACAAGGCACTCCCCGCGGCATTGGGATCCTCCCTCTCCCGCTTCTTCCATGCCCGATGCAACTTGAGTCCTACCTCATGCTCCTCTCGCCTAATCTCGTCAAGCTCGACTTCAAACACCTTCTTCTTGTTTTCGATTGCCTTTGCCTTTTTGAAGTCTGTTACCAAGGGGTTGGGCGGCGCGGCATTGTTCAAGTCGCTGAGGAGGCGGTAGACGTTGTTGCGGCGGATGCGCAGGTCTTCTTGTTGCGACTCGAGCAGGGCGATGTGGTCGAGGGCGCAGAGAGCAGTGGGCGGGTGTGGCAGCGCTTTGGAGGTATTGGACATGGCGCTCACGGTGGAGTAGGTCGAGGCGCCGGAGGGGGTCAGCATCTTGGAGTTTCCGGGTCGCGAGTCGGGGATGCGGTCAGCGTGGCCGACTGGACGGCGGCGTAAGAGGATTGATGACGAGGCTGACAGTGGGGGGGAGGGTGGTGGCGAGTGTTCGTCTTTTGTTGCAGTGTGGGTATATTTGCTCCACGAGAACTGGCTTGCAATCGGCGGTTTATCCGTTTCTGGTGGGGTGGCTGTACGGAAAGCGGGGTGGATGGGTGGCTCAGCACCAATGATGATGGCAGGCGATCGTTTCTCGTCGTCACGGGTTTTGGGTGTCAGTGGACTTGGGTAGGCAAATGCACTGATTCCAAGGCCGTAGGGTGTAGGGGATGTTGGAGAGGTGAGACGGCTTCCCGTGGGCGACTTCTTTTCGACTTTGAGAGGGACGACGGGTTTAATGGTCTCTTCATGCAAGTCCAAGTTGACTGTTTGGGCTGTGACAGGTCGTGTATCAGACAGCTTGGGTGTTGGATCCAGGGTAGGTGTAGGCGTGTTTGATCTCGACTGGTCCGAGCTTGGTGACGCCGTCCGTTGTGGTATTTGTAGTGACTTTTCGGCAAGCCTCTGTTTGACAGCTGCTGGTACTGTCGGCGAACGTTTTGAGCCAAAACGAGTGAGGCGCTCTCCAAAACTAAGGCTTTTCTTTTCAGGAGCAGCGGCGGTGACTGAAACCTGATAACCCATGGGCCTGAGGGCTGCAGATGGCCCGCCTATCACATAGGAACCTGGATCCACTGAGGGTGCTTTGCCTGCGCTATTAGGCTCTCCTGAATACTCGTCCCATTTGACCTTGCTGTTTGGTGCAAGCTTGCCTTCCCAAAATTTCTGCTTGGGACCTGACTGGACCTCACCAGTGCGAAGGACGGACGGCGCTCTTCGCAAGACGGGGGCGGTGGTGGGATCGCGGGACTCGTCTTGCAGCTTGCGTTGCTTCTCATCCATTGGGGAAAAGTCGCGCAGAGATATGTCGCGGATGGAGTGGGAGCTAGAAGGAGGATCAAACGACGGAATGAACTTTTCAGGCTCTGGAGAGCTCGGTGGTGACAGGTCGTCGTAGGTGGAACGTAATGTGGCGGCGGGATTACTGTAATAGTAGAACTCGAGCGAGGCCCGTGAATATACAGAAGGTTCAGTCGGCACAGCCGAAACTCTTTGGATGCGAGGGACGGTTGGAACTTGGGACGATTGGTTGCTTTGGGGCTCAGGCGAAGATGGTGTGCTAGAAAACGAGTGTTTAGCGCTGGATTAAAACGACGGAGCGATAGCTGGACGTACAGTGAGTCTAGCGGGGGGAGGACATAGTTTTGATGGTCAGGCTTGTGCAAGTCGGTCACATCGGGATTGCGGTCTAGTTGATCTTGGTCATAGGTGGTTTCAACCAGAACTGGGTTGCCTATTTGCAGCTGCTTGTCTTTCTCGCGGCCGTGACCCTGTAATCGTTTCCACATAGTGGTGATGCCTGTATGAAACAACCATTAGCCTTATGCGACACTAGCACGAGTAGGTGCCAGGGCGCAATGCGTGCAGAGTAACTACCGAGTATGATCTGGGCTGTGATAGGCTGGGAAAAAGATACAATCTTGTGTTATTTTAAGCTTTCTGGCTAGGGACGTGGGGCATGACGCGAGAGAGGAGTAGACCAGATGGCTTGGCGGAGTGCTGCATCCGGTGAGAGCAGGCTCGGGAGCGGGAGATGGGCGAGGAGCGCGGCCTGTAGATCCGAGTAATGCGGAGAAGAAAGAACCGGCCTTGGGCGATTTGACGGTTGTCGCTGGGGGGACAGGGCTGGCAAATTGGGTGATTGTCGCTGGGGGCTCGCGGAATGAGGTCCGAGCCGCGAGTGGAAAGACGGCAGAGGACAGAAAATTGCAGGTACTTACCAGATGAGTATATGGACAAATGGAGATTGGCGGAGAGTGTTTGTTGGTGTTGGTGTCGAGGACGAAAGGAAAGGAGGTAGATAGATTCACGCGGATAATGCCCTCGGTCTGCGTCTTGTTGTTCGGCGCAATCTTGGTAAATGAAGGAGGGTGATCAGGTCGGCGCCGCAATGTCAGAAATCAGCTCACTCGACAGAAGGCGATGGATCAGAGCAACGCTGGTTATCTTGAATGCGGCGACTGAGGCGCGCGCAAGGCTGGGATGTGCCTGGCTGCACAACGGTTCGCCAGCAGCGAGGGACTCTCTAACAGTGGATGGGAGGCGGGAGAGGCGGCTGAAGCGGGAGGCGGCGAGGGCGAATCAGGGCGAATCAAGGCGGCGCAGGTGAATCCGCGGCTCGCGTTTCACAGGCGGTTTCAGCCTTAGGCGCACGGGACTACGCTTGTACAGGCAGCACAAGACAACAACACGACGACGACGACAGGAAGAGGCGGGAGAGGAGAGCAGAACCAGGAAATGCTGATGTCGTTCCGGCCGGGCGGGCGAGCGCTTATGAAGGCTGGCCGAGGGCTCACATGCCATCGACTATGCTGCGAAACCCCCCTTCCACGGACAGCTGGCAGGCCAATGTGTGTTTGAAGCAGCTGCTAAGGGTGCCAAAAACCAAGTCCGTCCCGACGGGTCGCATGGAGGGCGACGTGCGAGGCTCGAGTTGCTTTTGCAGACCAAAGACGGTGGTGATGGTAGTCGTGGTGGTGAGGCGTCGAGAGTGGGGATAGGCGGGTGGGCGGGCATTACATCATCGCGACCACTAAGCTGCCCCCCATCTCCGCCCGTTGCCGCCATCTGCTAGCCTAGTAGGTACACGCATTTCATCCCATACTCTACCATACCGACACGATCCCGCTCCTTGGACTCGACTGCAGAGCATTGCCAGACACCATGGCCGACGGTACTTTTTCCCTCCCCTCCCCGTTTGGTGACACGGATGCCCTAACAGCCTGACCAGCAATCCCCTCGCCCGTCCCGGAGCCCACGGCTGCCCACGCGTAAGCATCACTTTTCTTCTGGCCAAACGCGCATCCTCTCCCTCAGACTGACTCGCTCATGCCAGCGCCTCCGTCTTTACCCCAATCAACCTCGTCCTCCTTTCTCTCTTTGGTGTCTTGGTCTACCTCCGCCTCAAACCTTCAGCGCCCCAAACGCTCCCACGCGCTCCTCCGCCAACCGTCTTCCGCACCTTCACTCCGCCCTCGCTGCTTCCTTACAATGGCCTCAACAACATGCCAGTCTATCTAGCTGTGCGCGGCCGTGTCTTTGACGTCACACCCGGCCGCAACTTTTACGGACCCGGAGGCCCCTACGCAAACTTTGCTGGCAGGGATGCCTCGAGAGGCCTAGCATGCGGTAGCTTCGACGAGGATATGCTGACCAAAGATCTCGACGGGCCTCTTGATACCTTGGAGAATTTGGACGCCGAGCAGATGGAGGCGCTGAGAGGCTGGGAGGAGAGGTTCAATGAGAAATATCTCGTCGTGGGAAAGCTGGTGCCTGTGGGCCACCCGGAGGCTGAAGAGACCAAGGCCTAGGCGATTGCAATTGTGATTACGATTGCGATTGCGACTAGATGTTACATGACGTCAAGAATAAAAATGAGTAGAACAGGTCGTCGCACCTGGAGGACTTCATGGAGGATGACAGCACTGGGCCGGTCAAGCCAGGCACATTATAAGTCCAGGGTACTGTCAAAGCTAGGTAGAAAAGTACAGAAGCTACTGCCTTCAAGGGGAATGCAAAACGAATTAACCCCAGTCTGAATACACTTCATGTCTATAGGCCGTCACTTACAGACCATATTCCATAACAACACCAAAGAAACACACAGCAGCATTGGTTGTTGTAGCCATAGCCCACTAAACCACCACGCAAGCGGACTCGGACACCAGCCGTGTCCACTATCGGGTGCTATCGTCGGCCATTTAGCGTGGCTTCCGAATGCGGGGTTGGCTCTGATAGGCAATACCATCCCACCTTCGTCCCTCCCTACCTCAAGTCATTGGCGCCTATGGCGTCTGTCGGCCTCTCACGTTCCCATATCTCAACTCCTGCGTTATCCGCAATGACGCCTTGGCTGTATGTCAAGTGTACGCCCTGCGTACTCGACATACGCTATATCAACACCCAGCCTTGTAAGCCTGCAACACTGAGTAGGAACCATCTTGGGAGACATTGAGGCACTGCCATGTACCAACCTACGGTTGAGCGTTTCATCCCACCGCCGCCATGGCTGTTGCTCTTAGTGCTCAGCCTTGCAGTGTGTACATGGAACAGAAAATGGATACATCAGAAAGTTAGTGGTCATCAAGTACATTCCCCTTACCACTCTCTCTTGCCGGCTCTACTAAACGCAACCCCAGGGCCTGAAGCCAAGCAAACTCCCAGAAAAGAACGCCCCAGAGGCAGAATATTCGGAGGCATCCTACTACTCCATCGAACCACTCTCAGACTTTGATTTCGAAGCGACGCAACCGCTTCAACTGCGGCCCTTCAAACCAAAATATCACATGACCATGGGTATGCATTTACCATTGTACCTCAAACATATCCTGCAACCTCTTTCCAAAGATACTGACTGCCCAGCTCTCGAAAACACCACCCTCTCCGACCTCGTCGCCATGGACAACACCTACCTTCACCGCCTACACATCCGACGCCAACTGATCCAAGCCCACAGACGAGAAATCATAGCCTGCAACCCCGAAGCCATCCCTGCCGTCATGGAACTCTACGAATGGCTCATTGGAACCTATCTGCCTCGTCGTTTCCCCACCATCTATACTCTCATCTCTAACAACAATGACGAAAAAGCCCCAGCAACGCATTTGAAAAACCACGCCACCAACGCCCTGCTGCCCCTCCACGTCTCCTCGGCAGACCTCGCTCTCGAGATCCTCGGCCAAAACATCGACACCGAGTTCCTCCTTCTGCAAAAGCCCCAAAGCCCAGCACCCACTCCCACTCCCTCCCCTTACCACTTGACAGCCTTCATAAACTGCTTCCCCGCCGGCTTCTCCACGCTTTCCAAACTCTCCCTCTCACTGGCCTCCATCCACAGCCCTGTCCCTCACTACGCTGAAAAACTGCAGAAGAGCATGGACCGCTACTTTGCCTCCCTACCAGCAGGCAAAATAGTAAAAAGAGTAAACTGGAGCATTAGCACAAACGGCGATGAATTGTTTTGTCTCGCGGGCCATCACATGAGTGATGAGGAGCTTGATTCATCACCAAAGGAAGAAGAAAAGGTGGATGTGGAGAAGACGGTGGTGAGGTGTGAGAGACAGACGTTGCATCGGCTGCCCAGGACGGGGGCGTTAGTATTTGCGTTCAAGGTAACTCTCTCTCTCTCCCCCTTCTATAGACGTGTATGTGTGTATGTATGCATAGAGTACTAATTCCGGATTTGCCATACAGACATACACATATCCCATCCGCCAACTCCGCGATGAGGGCAGCGGTCCCGCGCTCGCGGATGCTATTGATGGGTTAGCGCTGGGCTCCGTGCCTAGGATCACGGTGTACAAGCGGCAGGTTGTCTGGGGCGAAAAAGTAAAAGCCTTCCTGAGAAGAGAGACGGGGGATTAGGATCTTGTGGATCAAGGGTTTATCTTCGTACGCGTTTGATGGGTTTGGAGTTGTCTTTTCCCGATTTCTTTCTATTTCTTTTTGTACATGCATGCGCGTGCCGTAGACGTAGATAGAATGCAGAATCATGATATGATTGTACTTTTCACAAGGAGAAAGAAGCAAAGCAGGTTGAAAGAGCCCATGTATTAACTCCCGTGCACTCAGTCATCAGCATGTTGAGGATTCCATAAGCAACGTCAAAATACTCTTATGCATATATATACCTATGCACACATGCACACGCAGTCCCACCACGGTGGAACAGTAACCATCGCATAAACAAACAGATGAAAAAAAGCCCAAAGGCGTACATGAACCCATTATCCACCCGTTTTCCCTTCATCGTTTCAGCCATCTCAATCCGTCCATTCAAAACACACAGTCCTGCCTTTCCTTCTTCCTCCCCCCTCCTTCTCCCCGTAGTGTACCAGATACACTCGACATCTTGTCCCAGACAGCAGCCGGACCAGATCAATGCGATACTCCTTTGGTACCACTTCCCTGCTGGCCTTGCGCTAAAAAGGACAGTTTGTGGGTAGAAGGGGAAAAACAAAAACAAAGAAAGAGCAAAGCCATGACACTTACTCCTCACCTTCCGCTAGTGTAACCAACGGACAAAGAAGAAAACAAGAAAAGACCACAAAAAAGCACGCCTGGGTGGTGGATTTTGGATGGGAAAGATCTTCACTTACACTTAATTGCGCCGGGAACCGGGCGTGTTGGTGGGCGTACCGCGCTTCAGCAGCGGTGGCTTGACCAGTGCTGATTTGCCAGGTACCGTCTTGGCCGGTGCTGGGCTCTTGATGTTGGCAGTAAAGAACTTATGTACCAGCGCCTCTTTGGGCGTGATGCGCTTCTCCACATTCATATGCAGGGTCGCGTTCAGTAGGTCGGTAAGGTCGTTCAGTTCCGCAGTCGTTGGACCTCCATTCACAATGTTCCGCGCAGCATCGTGAACCCGAGTCTTCATGTCGCGAGGAATCTTCTTCTGCTGCTCAATCTTACGCACCGAGAGCTGCCGAATGTCAGCTACACCTTTATCGAGACTACAATGCACTTACCTTGTTGTTCTGATCGACCTCGCGGCTGATAAACTTCAACGGCGGTCCAAGTTCAAAATTTTCGAGCACATTGACGACAAGACCCTTCTTCAATAGCTTCTCGCTTGGCCATCCCAAACAGTCCATGAATGACTTGATCATCTGGTTGTTGGATCGTCCAGTAAAGAGAATCTTGCCTGTCCAAAGCTCGTACACCGTACAGCCTACAGCCCACATGTCGACAGGATACCCAACGTCCATGCCCAGGATGATCTCGGGCGCACGATAGAATCGACTGACAAGGTATTCGGTCCGTTCGATAACGTCTCGCTTGTCGACGGCAGTTCCAAAGTCAGCCAGCTTGACAGTTTTTTTGTCAGCAGAGACCAAGATGTTGTCGGGTTTCAAGTCAAGGTGAATGACCTGGCAATCCTGCAAGTGCTTAAGTCCAAGAAACATCTGACGTGCATATATGCGCACTGCAGAGAGCGTCAGACCGTGGCCGTTCGTTTCTTCTTTGAGCAGATCGCGCAGGTTCTTCGACATGTGCTCAAAGACGATGCACAAATGGCCTTTGTGATCGAATGAACCCAACAAGCGAATAATGTGACGCTTATCCGCTGGGTCGGCCTCGTTGACTTTGCGCAAAAAATCCATTTCCTTTTGGCTGGCTCTTCTCATCAAGTCGTTCCGGCGAATCATCTTAATAGCGACGATTTTCCCATCCGCATTTCCACCGTCTGTCGCGACCTCTTCCGCTTGAGCAACATTGGCGAAAACACCACGACCGAGGTTTTTGATGACCCGGTAGCGTCCGTTATCTATAAGTTCATTGCTAATGAGCTTATAGTATCCTTCCGGATCGTCCCAGTTGTCGAGCAACTTCTCATCGAGAATAGTTCCTTTGGCAGCGGTGTTTGCCTCCGTTTCGGGATCTTCGTCATCTTCATCTTCATCACTGGAAGCAAACATGTCGATTTCTTTCTTTTGCTTCTTGACGGGTGCGACTTTCTCAGCTGGCAGGGTGGATAGGTTCTTTGGGTCGGTCTCGCGATACGCATCCGAAGCGACCTCGCTATTTTGGTTCTTCTTCGCTGCCCGATCGCGGTCGTCCAGCATGTCCTGCATGGGGTCGTAATCAGCTGCTGATGGACTGATCGCTGCTGGGCTGTTTCCCTCGCTGACTCCAGCCTGCTTATCGATTACCATAACATCGGGCGACGCTGGTGCGGATTCGAAGTCGCCGTTGCGGGGTGATGCGAAAGATGATAGAGGACTGTCCGCAAATGCTGGTGGTGAAGCATGGTTCGGTGTATTCGCCTCTGACGCATTAGTGAGGACGGCCTGATGCAGCAGGTTCTCTTTGGCGCTTTGCTGCTCCTTCGCAGCACGTATTGCAGCCCAACGGCGGCGCTTCTCTTCACGGGATTCCTGCGTAGGCTCCTTGTCTTGGACAGGTACTACGGGGGTATACTCAGGAGTATCATCGTCCGTTGTCCTGTTGCAGATTGTCAGTACCTAGCAAATCATCGGCCTAGGAAATCATATACTTACATTTGAACATCTTCAGACACGCTTGCTTGTGCAACCGAAGTCTTCGTACTATCCGACGGCGTCTGCTGCTTCTGTTCGTGCGGCTGGTGGGCGTTCTGGTATCCTCGATCTTGATCGCGCGGGTTCTGACGATGGGTCTCTATGGAGAGGCCTTCCCGAAAGTTGGGCACTGGGTTAGGGTTCTGAACCTCTGCATACGAGATACGCCTGTCATACGGTCTATCTACGCCATCTCTGTGCTCTCTTCCAAGACCCGGTCGAGGTGGGCCCGCAGCTCTGTAAGGCTCACGGTGCCTGCTGTTATCAGCATGGTAACGCTTGTCGGGGCGACCACGCGGTGAGGGCGCCTTGCGCTTGTAACCTCGTGAACCACTCCCGCTATATTCGGCTCTGCCTTGTCGGTATGGCGATGGAGAGCGGTTGACTGCACGGCTGTTCCGATACGGCGACGGAGAGCGGTCGGTTGCGCGGCTCTTGCGATTACGAAACGGCGAAGGCGATCGTGATGGTGTGCGCTTGCGTCGGTATGGCGAAGGAGAACGACTCAAGGGGCGGTAGTTGTCATGGGCACCATCTAGTCCAAAGGACCTGTCTGAGGGGTTAATCTCAGTTTCGTCGTGCGAGCTGATCATGTTTGCCTTGTGTCGAGTGTCGGAGAGCTCGCTTTCTGAAGCGGAGCTCGAGGGAGACATTGCGCCGTTTGCTCCTGGCGTATTGTAGGTTTGCTATGATGGCTTCAGAATAGAAATTCTGGGCGTCAGCTGGATTCTCGTTGACGAGGACTGAGTGTCCCTATCACTGACTGTGTAGCAGAGAAGTAGAGACGGGGGCGATTGCGCCAGAGTAGTTGAGGACAGACGTGGTAGTGAGTGACAAAGTTGTCAGGCTTGTCGCGACTGGAGCGCGAGTCCAGCGGGGAAAGTGACATGAGGTTGGAGCTTTTGTATTACATAATCAAACTTGACCAATCACGTGGAGGCATGAGGCAGGTTACAAACGGACAGTATCTGCTATCAAGGAAACCTGAATAGTATATTCAAGCAGAGGGAAGTAAATGAACCTGCCAGAAAGCTACACACAGCCCGATAATGCCAGTGTCTTCCAACGTCGGTAAGATTTTGTAAGAACAAAAGATGACGTAGACTCAACGAGCTGCACGGGGCATAGGCGAAGCTGGGGTACATCTAGCCAAGACATTGACTGTATTCCACTCATTTCATGTTCACACATGGAGATTCTTGAAATCTCACGGTGGGCGGAATCCAACGGTTTGAACCAGAAAGATGGCACTGTCAAGCGCGTCGACGGCCATGGATGCTTTCAGTACGAAGCGAATCCTCTGAAACACCACCAAGACAAGACCTTGTTCATATGTCCCTTCATAATAAGGTTTTGACCTAATGTCCATCATCTTGCGACATGTGGGCATTGACCTTCTCACAAGGTTGAAGACGCAATTCCTTCACAATCTATGATTGGAAAAGTCACTAAGTGTGTTCTCAAACACCTGCGTGTCTTCATGCGTAGCCCACATATGTTGGAGGTTCCTTGGCACATTACACGATTGACATTGTCCTTGTCCCAATGATCAAATGCTTATAAGGGGACAATGGGAGGTGGAAGACGAAAAGATTCTTGTCGCGGATGACCCATCCATCAGACAAATATTGAAACTACTTCGGAACCGGCCGACAGTGCACGAGCTTGTCGAGTATAGATGTCAAAAGATATCAAAAGACACCCGGACACCTATGCCTACTTTGTCTACGAGATCCGAAGTTGAGGATAATAGCTAAAAGCCAGATCTGGGGATAATCACGACGCGGCTATGACTAGCTTATGATCTACGAGAGTCACAGAAGTACTTTCCCCTTCGACATCTCGTAATCCCCCCCACAAGCATCCCACGCCGTCCAACGCTTAGGATATATAATCCCGTAACCCACTCCCTGACTCTCCTCCGACTTACGGCTCCATCGGCAAGGCCTTCCCCGGATAGTGACGGTGGTCCGTGATGGAACCAACGGATACGACTCGCAGCAGAACTTACTCAGAACAAAAATGTGACAAGTATCGGTTCTATATATGCGAGGCCGGATTGGGGTTTAGCACTACAATTATGTGGAGTATTTCTCTATGGTGCCAGTCCGGCCACCAGAAAACTGGGTTGAAATTCAACTGCCGTTGGGTATGAGCAAGATGAAGGGAGCGAGGAAGCGAGGAAAAAAAAAGAGACATGCAGAATACGACTGTCAATACCCGAGCGTTCCCACTTAATAGACTTCTGCGCGTTGAGAAACGCCACCACCACAGCTTGCCGAAATGGCAACTGCATATACACTTACTTTGATAAGAAGGCGCGAGTCGGAAGACTGGATGGAGACATGGTGTACCGGGCCGGTTGATCAAGTTTTGGTGTTGAAGTTGGGAAAAAAATCTCGACTCAAAATCGACTATGCTATAGGTAGGACGGACTGCCCGCGCCCGTATCCGGCGGGGCCAAAAACAGTATAGCCCGCGCCTTGCTCCAGCCGCCGCCCCGGTGGTCGACGATCATCCGCACTTGAGATTCGCGAAACCGAGTTCATGTTACAGTGACAATTTATCATGGTGGCTACAGAAAAGTGTTGACGAAGACGAACCGGGGGTGACGCAGAAAACGGAGCGGTGTCGTCCGAGATCTGCCTCTGGCTCGAACGAATCGGCCAGGGCAAGAATGTCTGCGGGTCAACCGGATCTAGCATATTTGCGATACGTGCCCAAAGTAGGAGTACCCGGTTTCATGGCAGAAACAAGCTATTGTGCCACTGCAGTTGGTTTTGGGCGAGCACACATGCAGACACGCATGGGCACGGATGTATAGAAACCTTGGATAATGCCGCTACGGCAGAGCCAATTCAAGCGCAGGAGCGAGAGAAAGCCAGAGTGATGCGGCGCATGGTATTTGCAGTGGGTCTCCGTTGCGAGGTGGATGCTCTCACTTGGACGACGAGATGGAACTGGTGGTCCTTGAGCGGCTACGCTACTCTCACAGTCTACGAGCTGGGGATGCATCGAGCAAGCGCGCAGCCCATGCGTACGCACGTAGGTGTAAACGCTAGAACAATCAATGCCGTGGCTTTCGTGAGCAATGCGCGTCAAATGACCAAAACGAAGTGCTGCGAATGGGAATGAGCGCAAACCATGTTGGTCTAGTGGCTGGGGAGGGGGCGTCATTGGGGAGGCTTGCCGCCACCCTTCTGGAATGCTTGTCTTGTGTGCTGAGGCGTCTGCCACCGAAGAATCTCGGGGGGTTTAGTACCTGTAGCATGACCCTGAAGCTAGAGGAAGTGGTGTCCAAGCCGGCCAATTGATGATACGCGGGCACCAGTTCCGTGGGCGCTCACGAGTTGGCGGCTTGCAGGGCGCTGGGGTTGAAACGGCAGATGCCTAGGGGACCCTGACACACCACGTGCCAAACTGTCGGGATTGCCATGATTAGCCGACGGCACGCAGTGCATGGCGAGGGAGGCGTCGGGTCTGGACCTCGATCCATCTCCCGCCGCGTGTGCTCTGCACGCTACTACGAAGTACGTCGTGGCTCATGGCGCTCGTGAGCCCGTTGCTGACGACGTCATGGACCGGCCAAGCTCGGCCACCCCAAGGCCTTGCGCGCGCTGCTGCTGATCGTCTGGTTCGCGACGCCATGTCAAGCCCTCTCCTGGGCGGGCAAGGCTCTTTGTTGAGTAGTACGAAGTATGCGCCCTGTGTATAGTAATCATGCCTGTCGAAACCTCGAGCGAACTGCGCGTTGCGGGACGCAGGAGAGCGCTGCAGATCAGGGCGGGAGCACGAATCTACACTAGGGACGCTGGTGATTTGACAGATCTTGGGTGCATGGTGTGGGCAAGTGCCTGTGGCCGCTGTTTGGCTGCACATCGACTGCTAGTCCGCTGGAGCGACGACACTCCACGATGCTCTTGACAGTGCGAGCCGTCAGGACGGTGAGATCTGGCGCAGGTCAGCGAGGAGCCGCAGGCCCTGTGCACCCTGCATAAAGCGTTAGGCCGTCGAGGGCGTAGCAGGATTATCGACCGAATCCTGTATCGACAATGGAGTAGTCTGCGGTTGTCTCCAATTTGTGGCATCCACCGTATCGTAGATTGGAGTAGATGGGCCTGTGGGGGAAGGTTGACCCACCCTTCCCTGCTAGCTTGTCTGCCCGAGCATACAATCCAACCGGGAAAACCTCCGGCCTGGGAAGCCTTGTTGCTTCGATGCATGGCTAAGACAAGATTGTGGGGGATTCGAGAGGGAAGCTTGAGTTTCAGTCGCTCGAGGGGCTGGTATATCGCTCCATCCTGGCCTTCTCCATGTTGCTTGCTGGCGTACGGACATGGCGCCCCGGGCGCACGGGAAATGCTCGGTGACCCAACCTTGGGTTCGTGTCTAAGGGCGGGAAGGCTATCAGACGTGGTTAGGGACTCGCTGCTACCATGTACGCCATCTGCTGGCGGTCACTGCTCCAGCAGACCAATAGCAACCCACGCATATCACAAAGTTCTAGGGGAAAAGATTCCTGATGGGGTCAAGCCCGAGTCGTCGGCATTTGAGCCAGTGCTCAGTTCCAGCAAGCAAAAGGTCGCCGTTAGAGTGGAGAGAGGTTCGGCGACGTGTAATCGCAATTGACCGAACAACTTGTTTGTTGCTGTATCATTTGGTTGCGCTTTGGCCCGATCCCCTCTTCTGTGCCCCATGTCCCCGACGCAAGCGAGGCGCCGTCTTAGGGAACCCAAGGCTTAGCCAAGGAAGATCGTATCCGTAGACACCGTTTTCCTTGAGTCCTGGCGCCAACGGGCAGGTCGAATTCATGACCTAGGTTTGCCAAACCTCAGCCAAGCCTTGCGGTATGCGGAGGTTTTTCACGCTGCTTCCAGCCAAGGCCTCCAAGGCGCTTTCTTCCGGCTTCTGGAGGCGTGGGCTCGGTGGTGGCGCTCTCAGATACCCTAATGCACGGGCGGGAGACCATGTTTCCTGCACCCATTTGGCTAGAGTTCGAGTAGGTACCTCGCCGCCAACAAAGGCTTTCTCCTGCTATCCCTGGCGCAATGTTGGTCCACACGCCCCGGGCAAAGCCATACATAGTCGTCGACATGGGCAAACTCAAAATCGACGTCATGCACTACTGCAACTCTTGGGGTGCTCTCCCCAAACATACCGCAGTTCGCTCAGGGCAGATCCTGGAAACCCGCGCCTGCAACGAGGCGGTGCAAGTTCTGCTTGCATTCGGCCCGAATGGATATTACTCTCTTCTGGCACCGATCAGGGCGAGCCAACGCTTGCCGTGATGCCGTGGTGTCGTGGCCGTGCCCAAGATGGCAACACACGACATGGCAATGGCGCGCAGTGTATGGTTTCGCACGCTCTAGGTCAGCTAAGGGGAAAAAAACAAAGCAGCGTGGCCAGGCGCAGCGGGCGTTGGACATGGATGGAGGAAGAGGACGCTTTCAGACGATCTGCCGCACGTCACAGCGCCAATGTAAATGCAAGGTGACGATCGACGGACGGGCGTGCCAGGCGTGACCTAATCGTACCTGTGTCGACATGTGCAGGCAAAGAGAAAAAAAAGGGTCCGATCGCACACAGCAAGGCGAGATGATGGGCACGGTGGCCGACTCGAGACTAATGGCGCAAACATGACATGGCAAACCCACGGCGCCGACGAGGAAGCGCGGTCGTATGTAGGCGTAGGGGGGTGGTGGGCGCGTGGTCCATCATGTCGCAGAGAAACTCGCTTTCGCTTCGCACGCAAGCTTGTGGCAGCATCTGTTTAGAGCGGCGGTTGTGGCCTAGTGGGAGACCGCAGTCGGCTAACCCGATTTCCCCACGGTCGTTGGGTGTGTGTGGTGCGCTAGACGACTAGGACGCGCTGCATCCGCAAGCTGGTGTTTAGGTGGCCGACGCCTTTGAAACTTCGTTCCAGCTCTATGTTGCTTGTCAGCAGTTCCGCATAGGAGTTTCCCGGGCACTAAGGAACCTCAGGCCCAGTGCCCCAGCAGAGGATATACAGAGTTAATGCCCGATGTGCATTGCGCATCTTGCCCATGAAATCCGAACTGGCAAATCTTTGCTCTCTCTCTTACCCTCCCAGACTCCGACATAGCTCCTTCTGTTCAATCCTCCGCACTGAGACATGCTCGCATTCATGCCTGCACAACCCTCGACTTCTTCTCCGGGTACGTCGGCCCTTAGCTGTCCGCCCGTGACCACCGCCCGCATGTCCCCGTCCTTGCTGACCTGCTGGCACAGGAATAAATTACTGGTATGGCGGCAGTGCCAGTCTGCCAGACACCCTCGAAGCTCATCCCTCCAACCACTCCAACCAACGCTTGATGCGCCGTGCCTCGGACGCGGTTGCACAGGCTGCCGGAATCCATATGTGAGTATATTCTTTTGTCTTACTGTGCCTGCAAGATCATCCCGAGGCCCCCACCGGCATGTAGGCGGCCACACACTTGCCTACAGGCCACTCTCACGTCCTGCTTCGGTCCGGCCTGGCGAGTCCCTCTTCTGCCTCCCTTGGGTCCCCTCGACTTGCCCACGCCTTCTGCCAGTACGGTCGACGACCAGAGGTCCTCTCCCAACCCCTCCAACGGAGCAGATCAGTCCGACGTCCCGTCACGATCCACAGACGCCAAGGGGACAACGGAAATCGCGAAGCTCTGTTCCAACGATCATCCTTATTGGTTTTGGAAAGGATCGGCACCAGCATCTTACGTCCTCGTGTCGTTTGCAACCCTTCGGCAACGGACTGAAGCCGGGAGAGAGAGAAAAGTCACGCCATTCAAAGGCCTTCAATTACCGTGAGGGTAATTCGATAGACTTTTGCTTGCTGGCTGTGTTGTTAGGATGACACATCCATGCCCGCCGCCTATCCAGGGATTTTCATCGGCAATCGTTTCCGGACAACGACCTAGGCGGGGTCCAACGCACCATCGACAGTGCGCATATCCACGCAAAGCTGGCGGATAAGAGGCACAGGCGGGATGCATGCAGCGACCATAGCACAGAGGCATCTAATGTCACAACTTTTTGCAACCCGAGCGCGGATTCGCTAACAAGTCATTAGCCAGGACTCCTCTGAATGGGACGAAAGCCAAGTCCCTCTCCATCTCGACAATAGTGCCCAAACCAATCTTGTGATTCGTCCGCCGGCAGCGTCCGCCGCTGCGAACCATAAAGCCCCGCTGGCACCCAAGCAAGGCCTTGGGGGCGCCCTGGCAAACGCTCGAGGCCAACACCATTCGCCCATTGCCGGTACATATGCTCTGCGGACACCCCGCGGTAAGATCACCTCGATAGCATGCGAGAGCTGCCGAAAGCGAAAATCAAAGGTGCGTATGCAGTTCAAGGGCACGAGTTACAACAGAAAGCTGACGAGTTGTATGTTAGTGCGATGGAGTGAGACCAAAATGCAACACCTGCCAGTCCAAGAACCTCACATGCGTGTACGACGTTGCAGAAGATGGAAAGACAACAACCCAATTGCGAGCCCACGTACGACGGCTGGCCAAGGAACTCGAGGATATGAAGTCAGTCGTTTCACTGCTGGCCATGGCTCCTGATCGTGCTTCAGCAGCCAACTGGGCCGCCGAGATTGAGAAGAATGGCTTCGCGCATCATTCTGCTGAGGACATCAAGAAGGCGCTTTCCGGAGGGGTGGGGGTGGATCCTCGTGAGTCGCTGATGGGAACAAGCCATGAATCCATGGGAGGGCCAACATCAGCTCTTCCAGATGGCGATTCGTTCGGGACTCCAGGCAGTGAGGTTTTCGCTAGCGCTCCTCACCACATGGGCGCCTCACCATATGGCGAATCTTCTCGGGAAGAGAGGTATTTGTTCACCCGTACAAGAGCAGAACCACACGCTGACACGAGTCGAAGCCGAGAACAAAGCCACTCATCATTGGGCTTTCCGCACGACACAAGCTCAGTCGATGCTGCCGTGTCGATGAACCCCTCTCCACTCAGTCTTGAAGCCGCGACAAATGCACTGAGCAAGTTCAGCTTCGACTGTGCATTCTACCGAAGGACCAAGCGAGACCTCCTTGCAAACGGATGGAGCGAGGTACAAATTTTTGGCAGATGCGAGATCGATGTCGATACTCTCTTGCTCGGGTTTATGGATCCACAAGATGCACAGCCAGTCTCGACGTGGTGTTCAAGGACCGTCAACAGACTGCTACCAGCGGCGTCCCTCCCGATCAGGCTGGCTTCGGCGTGGGTGTTGACAAAATTGATGCGGGTAAGTGCTGCGCTCTACAGCATTCTGTAAACGGAATCGTGGTTCTGACCCATTCTTCCAGTATCTCATCTGGCCAACTGCCGAGAACATGAACGCCAATCCGGATTGGTTGATGCCGACAGTAGGAAAGCAAGAGAATTCGCCCTATGACATGCTCATTGACCTCGTTCCATGGTAGGTTTTGCTCACGCTCTTTCTCATTTCGGCAACAGGCTAACGTCTTCATCCAGGCCCCAGGTACGGCAGCTGCTCTACCAGCACCCTCAGGAATACTCGATTGGCCATTTCATCGGCCAGATTGGTATCACATGGCCACACGCAGACGACGCATGCCATTACTGGGACATTGAGGCTGGATACACGCGCATGACTCCGCTCTTCGAAAGCACCGTCGCCGACCTGAACAACTGGACTATTGACCCCAAGATTCTCGAGATCATGCCACAGCTGGAAGGCCATATTCCAGTCAGGCCTGTTTCGTAAAAGTTGAGAGGCGTGCACAATCCGTCGGTCCAGTTTGTTCGTGTTTTCGTTATTGCATCTGTGCGTTTTCGTAACGGAGTTTGGCTCAGGGACGAGTATCGCATATCTCGACGAATCCGGGTTATCCTTTTCAATGGCCCCTCCTCCTTAGCAAGTGTTCGGCGTGTATATCACTGAGTTGTAGTCGTGTGTCCTTGGTGGGTCGTTGGTCCTTCCTACTGGGCTGCTGTCTGCAAAACATAAAAGAAGTCGCACTGGGCGGAACCGTCATGTCGCATTGTAACAAGGCGTTTGGCAAGTAGATGCTTGATGTATCCTTATATTCTTCCTTGTTTTTCTCCATATCTTCCAGGCGTTGAACGGTTAGACAGGGAAATGGGAAAACTCTTTTCGTATTGGAAAAAAAATATCAAAAGAAAAACTTATGCAAGAAGAAAAAGAAAAGTGAAAATGAGTGACCAACCGTGATATGTTCTGGTGTACCTGGTATGTGTGCAAGGATAAATGCGCGGTTTAGTGGGTGTGCGTAGATGGCGACGACACACAAAGACATATACTGAGCGACGACATTGTATCAATACCACAGCCACAGATACTTATCCACAGCCGCACCTCCACTCTATAAACAAATGGGGGGACAGCCACCGATCGATTCCGCGGGCACGGCATATTCTAGCGCGTTTGGAAACTCCACACCCGAGCAAGCCATTAGGCCTACTGCGCTGCCCTGCGCTGCCCTGTTGCTGTAAGTGCGCTGGTGCAGATGCACTTGCTGTATGATTCTAGGCCATGGTGCCGACTCTCTGGTTATCGCTTCTTGTGCAGTCCTTTGATCTTGAATATTGCATGGATTCGCGCTGTCGTTAGTCTCTTCTTGTGCTGCCGCTTGTTTATGTATCCACTTTGTTTGGAGCCAGGGTTTTGGTTGTCCATTAGGAGGGAGGGGGAAGGAGCGCCAAGCGGTCCGGAAGAATCGTTCCGCAGCGGGTATGGAGAGCGAAACAGCGCTGGCCGGCGATCGGGTGGCCGATCGCATGACACACGCGTGCTCATTTTCGTGTGCGCGCGCGCGCTCGAGCGCACATGCACGGCATGCAGTTGTAATGCCCTTTTTGAATATGCGTGCGTCGTGCGGGTTGTGTGTATCCTCTTTAGTATGTGGTCGGACCGATCGAGCTAGCGAGTTGTCGACTGAGGAATGTTCCTTTGATCGAAAGTCGTTCTTCTTCTCTTTCTTTGTTGTTTTTGTTTTGGTCATGTATTTGCTGGAGTTGGGTGTCCCGTTTGGATCGGGTTCGTCCTCGTCTCATCTGATAAATGGCTCATGCCGGTGTTTAAGTGAGTCGTAATACCAGAGATCTTGGCTTTTTTTCCCTTTATCCAGCGCGTTACGCGCAATTGAGCACGGATTGGTAAGCGGCATTTTGTCCTCTTTGCTTGGCTTGCGGGAGGGGATCGGTGTGCGTGTGTGTGTGTGTGGCTTGCAACTGTGGATACAAAGGAGGTGTGTATATGTGGCTTGCAGGCAGCTGTCCTGTACTTGTAGCCGACTGCCGGGGAGAGAGGCAGGTAATGGTTCTGCCTACGTAGGTACTCTATTGAAGTTCTTAAACTGCCTCCTCGGAGCACGAAGTTGGCCCTGTGCTCTAAAACCTGCCCGACTGGTGGTCCAAGTTTTTCGCTTTTTTTCCTGTGTTACCAACTGCGGCAGTTTTTGAGGTTCAACTATTT
Organism: Curvularia sp. ZM96; assembly: GCA_022457065.1. Lineage (NCBI taxonomy): Eukaryota > Fungi > Ascomycota > Dothideomycetes > Pleosporales > Pleosporaceae > Curvularia > Curvularia sp. ZM96. The sequence goes on along the minus strand of JAJGBQ010000004.1, from coordinate 3,696,281 downwards.
GCCGTGACTGAGGGGGCGCGGGGGCACAGCCGGTCCCACTACTGTATCCATTCGATCCACTTCTCGTCATAACAGAGTCCGTATAAGGCAACTTTTTCGGTTATGCAGGTATCCGATCAGAAGGCGTTGTTTTTTATCGGATGCTGCGGTGGAGACTGAGTAAAACCTTCGGGAATAACATCGGTTTTCTTGGCTTCTTTGTTTTGTGGACTGTGATGGTGGGTTTTTGAGGCTGGGGCTAGCTGGGCTAAAGCCTTCCTTTATACGGTAGTCCCTTATTTGATAGCTGCCATGTGCCATTGCCCTATCCTGATCTAGCTTCGGAGGTATTTTCGAGAATGTGGGCTCCGATGTCCCATTGTTGAATTAGTCCTCAGGCTGAGACTCGGTGTGTTGTCAGTCGCACAAAAGGTGGAGTGGTAATATATCCGGGTGGAAGGTAAGGCGAAGTTTTTCGAGCGAACGGGTAGCTGTCTGGAAACTTCTTTGTCTAGAACTTGAAAAAAGAAAAACAATCGTGCGCTGCTATTGAGAAAGTGGTATGGCTAGCTTCTTGGGTCCTCATCTGATCGCAGATGGGACTCCAGTATTATCAATCAACGTATGTGCTTTCGATGGACTTGTCATCACGATTTCTACTGGCTACTTATCAGATTTCCCAGAAAATATTAAGAGTAATTCGCCAATCACCAAGCGACGCTTAGGAGCCGAGCGTCAGCCTGAGAATTGAGGAGACTCCGGCTGCTCCCTTTTTTGCAAGTCACTATGCATGAAAGGTGTGTGCCTCCCCCACGCTTCAGCTTGTCGCTGCGTCTCAATCGAATGGCAGTTGCCGGTCATTCTGGCCGATTGGTTTTCCAGAGGCACCGGGCTGCATAGGCCGGTCATGCTTATGCTTATGCGCGATCCTCAAATCGCATTCCTTTTGTGACGCAGCATTAGCTGTGCGTCATGCCTTGGCTGTGCTCCACTGTGGAGAGTCTGAGACAAGTCGGGATGTCGTGCAGCAAGCTGCGGGTCTCTTTCGGCAGGGGGGGTATGCGTGTTTTGTGAGTTAACTAGCCCCACGGGCGATCTTCGGGCATCATCAAACATCCTCAGCTGCGGAGTTAGTATCTGCACGAACACGAGGAAGGATGCCAGAAATCCTGATATATTGCTATGTGTAACATAAGGACTAGCCCTGCATTCCGAACGCGCTCTACCTCCGCCATGTGTTCAGATCTTCCCGGGTAACATCTTCCCGCGCATAATAGCACCAGCATACTTCGTACTCTTGCTGTGTTATTGCTTTTTACGTCCGAACTCCGAATACCTAGACACAAATTAAGGTAGCTTTTTACATATACACAGCGCTTGTTGCTGGCTAGTGCCATCTCTTCTCCATATAATCTCGAATCAAAGCAGTGTCAAAACACAGGAAACTTGCAGCCGCTAGCGACCACCCCGCTACACTGACACGCAGTTCCATGCTGCATCCACTCAGTAGGAGATAGAAAGTTTTTCTCATTCTAGATTCCTCCAAATCTGTCTCGGGTATCGGAAAATAAATACTTAGTCGAACTTGGTATGTTCCAAAGGGTATCATAGAAAGTACAAAGGAAATATAGCTGGCCAAAAACAAAGCTGACCATATGAACGACACAACCACGCGAACCTGCATGTATGCCTTGTAGTGATAAAAGGATTAAAAAAGATCGTCAACAATGGCATTTTTGCCACCCACGCCCGCGTGAAGAATGTGGCCGCAGGGCCCCCATGTCCGCTCGAGCGCGTCACCGTCTCCATCTGCCCTGCAGCTCGTCAAGTCGTTCATGTCCGTCACCCAACCGATCGGTCCAGTGACTCCTTCATCAGGCCTCAACTCATAAGTAATCTTGCTACGCAGATCGCCAATGTAGGATCCAAAGACCTTATCAGCACCAGCATTGCCCTCTGGGTCGATCACGCGAACCACCATACCAGGTCCCTTCCAAGCAGCCAATATACGCGATTGCGCTGCGAGACGCGATCTTATCGGAGCCCAAACGCCTTCTGTTGCCACGATTGTCGTCGTAGGGGACCCGACCCTGGGTAGACTCACAACGGAATCAACACGAGCCCCTGACACCACGGCGCAAATGGATATTCCCTCTACTAGAGGCGACACAGGAGCAGACTCATCGCTCGTCCACGGAGAGCCCGTCAAGCTGACGGTATTTGGTACGAAAGCGAGTTTGGAAACATCGGGCTGGAGAAGTGCTGTGGCGAGCGGTTTACAGAGTGACTGAATGGCGCCTTGTGGATCATGGGGTATGCGGATACGGCGGAGCGACGGGAACTTGTTTTCCCTAATACTGGCTGCGAGGATGGAAGTGCCAAGGCAGCAGCTTGATTCGGAATTTGCTGATGGAGTGGTGGATGACTCGGGACTCTCAACAGATGATAAAAATGTGAAAGCAGGGGGTGTGCTAGCCTCGGACCGGAGTTCCCAGTGAAGGTAGCGAAGTAAAGGCGAATGAAACACGGGTGTCGGGTCCTGTTCTTGTAACGTAGGTGCGTTATTTTGGACTAAGGAGAATTCTTCCAGAGTGGCTAAATGGGGAGACAGGATATCTGCCAAGGTAAGGATATCACTGATTTCCAAATTTATGAGTGTCAGTTTCTGAATGGAAGTCGCCTGTGGTGACTTAGCGAAGCGCTGGATGCCCTTCTCTGTGATGCCGGGAAGATTTTCAAGGCGTAGGCTCCGTAAGTTCGTTGGTAAAGCGTTTAGAGCCAGATTGGTGAATGAATTCGCAGGTAATCCAGTGATTGAGAGATTACGTAATTGTGGGAAGCTTCGGCATGTACCGATAATGGCTCGAAAGTTGAGAGGCGAAGAGGAGTTGTCTGGGCTTTGGTGTAAGACCAATGTAGATAGTTCAGGATGGCTAGCATTCAAATCCAGGAAGCGTTCTGTGGGGTCGCACTCGGCGACATAATGGCCTTTTACTTCATCTTCGTCTTCTTCGTGGAACCCGGTGTCAGTGTTGTCAAATATCCATGTCCGCTCTCTAAGGTTCGGGCGCATCGACAAAGCATACGAGAGTCGGTCGAAGGTAGTTGAGAATGGAACATGGAAACCAACAAGGCGTTCCAGTCGTGGGCAAGCCATAACCAATGATGCGACTGAATTCAAAATCTCCTCTTGTTCAATGGTGGCGTTCAGATACAAAGTTTGAAAGTCTGACAAGTGAAGCTCTTTCACCTGCTGGGCTAATGTGGAGCTTTCGCGAAGCGTTCTTCGGAGTAGTTTCAGTCGACTGGTTCCCTTGACCTTCAACCTCGGAAGTGCCCCATGCTCTTCGTTAGCCAGCACCTGCACCTTGCGGTACATTACCGCATTCGCAGCTTTTCCCCAGGCTCGGTTGGTAAGCGAGAGGCTATGAAGGTCTTCAAGATAGCACGATGCACATGCCTGGTCCTGGCCCAGATGGATTTGCTCGAGTTGCGTCACGATACAATCGTAGACCTCTCGAGGTAGACTCTTATGGAAATAGCCCGGTAGTTGGTACCCGTCGTCTGAGCCACTTCTGGAGCGTTGAAGTTGCCATGGAGGGTTGGCGGAGTAGGTGACAGGGCGGTCACCATATGAGGAGTCTTCTGAGAAGCGTGGGCCAGTGGTTTTGATGACTGAGAGTCGAGGTGTCCGCACGACAACTTGTGGAATTGCTACAGATCGTATCGTGCTCGACGCTCGTCTCTTGATGCCGTTGATGATACGTGGTCGAGGTGGTTCGCAACTGAACGGACGTTAGTGAACATGTTTAAGACGTAATATCGCGATTATGAGCAATAGTTCGATATCATCACGCGATGAACATCCTCCTCAGGGCGTTGGCTCCTCGTCTAAATTATCTGATGTCTGCCCTAAAACATTCGGGCTCAACGGTTTTCGCTCAGACTTACACATCAATTGGTTGTCTTTCTTGTTTGTCTTTTCGAGATTTTGACAGGCGAAACATGATGGGCTGCTTGTGGTATCACGAAGCGAGAGAGGCGAAGGAGTTACTTCAGTGCTGAAGAATAATTGTCAATTTCTTTGCACTGAAGATGAAATTGGACAACACAAGGACATGAGATTCTCCCCGCGTAATCTTTCGGACCGTGATACGGGTTGGCGCGGGGACCTACCTTGCTGATACTCATATATTCTACGCAACGCACCCAAAAACGGGATCAGCACGGCCGTTGCTTTGCAAGCATAATGCTGTCACTGAGTCACGAGCTGGTGTGTACCAAGGAACACATCAAGACGATGAGCTCAGAAGATGTGCGAGGCAACCAGCAATGTGCATGTGCGCCACGAACGACTCATGATTCTGACAGATTCAGCTTGTCCGCCCATCTGCTAGGACAGGGGAAATTGCCACTCGTAAGTTAGGGTAGCTAATGGTGTTAGCGGCGCTAAGAACGCGCTGATAAAGTTGACCGCTCCTTGCTGACCACAAGCATGACTGAAGGTTGTGTGCTGTGCTTCTGGTGCATAGCATTAACGCCGTTTTCTTCTGCACGGCATTTTGAGGGTTGAGACAAATGCGAGAGAAGTAGCGTTTCACATACGCATCCAGTGCGTCTTGCACTCAGGGTTGTTGTGAAATCTCCTGCAGCGGCAAGATGTGAGGCTGAAGAGCTGTAAAAAGGGTCGAACCCCTGGATGGCGATCCCGTCTGTCATCCCCGGTTCTTCTCGCCAATCGAAACTCGGGCTCTAGAAGACACTAGAGCAAGCACTAAAAAGGTTCGCCAGCGTCTACTGATGTGGAGAGAGCTAAGATGCGCGATCTGGTGGCCCCTCCCCTGTGGTAAACCGCGCAATAATGGCGATACCTTTAACAGTAAGACTCAATATCATATAGAGTGTGGCTTAATCACCACATTCGCATGTACCACGTGTGCATGTCTGTGCGGCGACAAGCTCGGTATCCACTCCTTTTGCTTTTTTCTTCCATACTCTTCTTCAGTATTCTTCTACGATTTCTCTAGCGTTGTGCCGTTTCACGCCGCGTTCGTTATCGATTTGAAACCACTACAAGTGGATATTTAGCTGATAGTGTACCGCGTACCAAAGTCTGCTTGCTGTTTTGACAGCTACGCAATAATTCTCCGACTGTTTCACTTTATCCACATAATTTTGCAGATCTACCGCCTAGAAGCTAGTAACAAACTATACATCAGGAACAGCCAGGGGAGGCCTTGTCGTTCCCCAAAGTCCTGGTTCATGGTTATGATGTGCCACAACCAGGGTTCCTCAGAAATACCTACCCATACAGCAAACAGTGGATGCGGCACTAGAATATTGTGAGCTTTAGTGTCTGGATCTTTGAGGATAGGTAACCCCCTCAGAGCTGAGCCCAGAGATTTTGTATGCCGAATGTTCCGAAATTGCGCAGCTCTGGAGAAGGAGGTTTGCGCGTCTTAGTATGACGTTTGAAAGGAGTCTTTGCACGATTCCTTGCAAGTCGCAATCACTCCAGATAGCCTAGGAACGCCTATTTGGTTGAGAATCTGCGATTGCGAGTTTTGGTGAGACAATGACAGATTGGGCCGCAGGGTCAGCCTTGCATCAATACAGGCACGTGATGCGACCACTCACGAATGCAAAGCTCTTGGACACGCTGAACTCGATTATCTTGATGCTCAGTTGCTTTGTTCTCGAATCGAACAGATATCTTGAATATTGTGGAGCAAGTATGTGAAGATGCATGTCAGCAGCATTCTCTACCGCTTGTGCATTGAGGTATAAAGCATAACATTGGTGGATAGAATGCATTGTCAGGCATACGAAGTACATACAATATCCAGCCGTCATCAGATTACACGAAATTTCCGGGTAGCTTGGCTCACATCACCGCTAAGCATCGTCGCCGAGCAGCGTTCCTTCTCGTATTCAATAAAGAGAAGAATGAAAGCTCGTTTCAGTTTTATCGTAACGCATCACCAGCAATGCCGCTGCATGCCCATTTGACTATCAACCAAGCACCATCGTTGCATCATTTGTATCAGTAGTTCATTTTGCATGCGCCTGGAACGACAAAGAAAAGGACGTCGGGCTCGGCAATGCGTGGAGCCGGAGAGAGGTGGTGCTAAGTTCGGGTATTGAGCGGAGCCGGGGCAACGAACTGAGGATATGGCAGTCTCGAAGACGATCCATCAGAATCCCCGTTTCTTCAGCGATTTCCTGCAGAGCCTAGCGTTTTTTGCATGGCCTCGTCTCATCCTGCCTGTGGTGTGGAGATCGAAAATGCAGGTCACGGGCATGTTGCAGATCTGCCGATCTCAATTCAACAACCTGTGTTCGCAGGACGAAGGGCACGCGATACTGTGCAAGCTCAAAGTTGCTGTTTTGTGAACAGACTTGGCATGAAAATCATGTTGAATCGTGGGCACGCAATGTTGCAAGTCCGGAGAAGATCTGAAAACACGGGGCGTATGTACCTAGGGCGTGCGTCCAACATGCTGCTCGCCTTGTCTATTGTCAAGCAGTCAGCCGCCTTGCATCCTTTTCGCACCATACACCCCGCTTTCGCTATGCAGACGCCATGCAGTCGAAGTCATAGATAAAGCCTTTCACATTGTGAGTGACATAATGATGTACTCATTATCAAGATCGCGTAAGCTCAGTTCTACGGTACTTCAATAACTTGTTGAGCAGTACACACCGAGGGACTATGACCGTTAAGGCACTTTGCTTACCGGATCCCCAGACATTTTACATTAGACTCAATGGGAGAAGAAGGAAAGAAAGATGGTAGGGTTAATGCATATGTAGTGGTGTCTCCCCGCAGATTGTTCTACAGTAACTTGCGAGACCTTACAATTTTTGATAACATATTTCGACAACACGTTCATTCATCCAATGGCTGTTCCAAGTACACTATCTCTGGTGCTTCTGGCCATTGGACTCGTAGTAGCAAAGGTACCTGACCCATATGGACCTCCTATGTTCCTTGTGTAAATTGGTGACTTACAACCCGCAGTTTCTCTACATCGGCCTGACATGTCCAACTAAACACCTACCTGGTCCCTGGTACACACGCTTCACACACTATCGCCTCAAACGTGCAGTTGTTACTGGCCAACGTATCTTCTACATCCACTCACTCCACGAGCGCTATGGCCCCATTGTCCGTCTCTCGCCTACTGAAGTTGGCGTTGCGGACCTAGATGCCTTCAAGGAAATCCACAAGATTGGAACAAAGTACATGAAGAGCGAATGGTACCTTCGGCTGGCCAACTTCCCCAAAGCTGGTGTCTTTACCATGCTTGACCCTCGCGAGCATGGTCCACGGAGAAAGCTATTGTCCAGGTCCTTCAGCAGAACATATCTCGTGCAGTACTGGGAACCAGTGGTAAAGGAAAAGGCACTCCTTGCGGTGCAGAAGATCAAAGAGGATGCGAAGAAAAGCACAGCAGATGTTTACAACTGGTGGATGCTCCTCGCCTCGGACGTTAGCGCTCATCTCGCCTTTGGAGACTCATTTGGCATGCTCGAAACGGGCCATGTAAGGCATTCCAAACACTGATTGACACCCGAAAACGAAATCATTTCTAACCTAGTCCTACAGACTAACCAATTTATGCGTGTTCTGAAGAAGCTCACCATGGGAGCTGGTATCATGGTCGAGATGCCTCTTCTGCGCCTTCTGCGCTTCGTCCCCATCGCTGGAGTACAAGAAATGTTCAATGCCAACGAATTTATTCTGCAAGGCGCCGGCAAGGCCGTTGAGACAGCACGCTCCCGCACAGGCGAGAACAACATCTTTGCCAAAGTTATCGAAGACTGCGAGAAAGAAGGCGAGGGTCACATTGATGACATGGACGTCCGGATCGAAGCCATGAACGTCATCATCGCTGGAACAGACACAACCGGCGTTACGCTGACCTATCTCACTTGGGCTGTACTACAGCGCCCAGACCTGCAAGCCGCTCTTGAAGCAGAGGTTGCTGGCCTACAAGACGACTTCACAGAAAACGATCTTATTAATTTGCCACTGCTCAATGCCGTTATTGAAGAGACTCTGAGGTTGTACGGCGCCGCACCGAGTAGCCTGCCGCGCGTGGTGCCACAAGGCGGTACAAAGTTTGCAGGCCACTTTATTCCACAGGGTATCACGGTCGACACGCAGGCGTATACTTTGCATCGCGATCCCACTATCTGGAGTGATCCTCTGACGTAAGTTGTTTTAGCAAGAAAAAAAATGGACTGACAGTGCATACTGACGTCTGGCTATAGCTTCAACCCTCAGCGCTGGATCGCCGACAAAGAAGGTATAGCAGAGGCTCAATCGCCTGCTGCAAAAGTGGCTTTCCATCCGTTCGGCGCAGGCGCACGTTCGTGCATTGGCATTCACCTTGCACGCATGGAGTTGCGATACGCGTGTGCTTTCTTCTTCCGCGAGTGTCGAGGTATCCGTCTGGCTGCGAGTACCACGCCCGAGAGTATGGAGTTTGAGGTGAGTTATCTTTTGTTGGAATGCCGATTGTTTGCTTCCGAAATGCATGCGCTAACTATTTCTTTTTTTTTTGCTAGAATTTCTTTTTGATCGCTCCAAAAGCGCATCGATGCGAGATCACGTTTAGCAATGCCCGGTAGGTGACAAGAGTAATGGCATTAATGAATTACTCAGACACGATCACTGATGTGTTCGCGCTGGTGGAATTTACACTGGCTATAAGAAATAGAGTAGACTAAGTGAGAGAATCACGTTCGGAAACTGCAGTTTGAGTATTTTGCTTGTGACCCAGAATCAAAGTAGCGAGGAATTTTGTATTGGAACCTCCCACACACACAAACATTGCACAATATCAATACTTCATTACTCAAAACACATTTCGAATTATACATGTCTACGAATATTAATTGAAATTAATGCAAAGAGAATGCATGATAACCATAACCATAACCATAACCATAACCATCATATTACACAAGTAGCCTGAGTATGATTGACCGTCATACAAAGTAGTACTGTGGTATCAATCCTCGTCGCTCAACACATGCCTTACACTTCGAGCATATCCAAAATAACAATCACATTACCAATTCATCGCTTACAAGAAGTAAACCGCAGCAGCACCGAGAAGGGCACCGAGGCTAGCAGCACCAGTGGGCATGGCAGCAGCAGCAGCGTTGGTAGTAGCCTGAGGGGCGCCAGATCCCGAGGCGCTAGGAGAGCCGGCAGTGGGGGCAGTAGCAAGGGTAGTGCTAGGCTGAGGCTGACCAGAAGTAAATGGGGCCTCGGAGACAGGAGAAGCGCCGGGGAAAGCTGGCTCGCCGTCATCCTGGTCGTCGCCGGGGTTGGCAACAGAGGCGTTGTTGGGGTTCAGGACCTCATCGATGACGTGGACGACACCGTTAGCAACGAGGACGTTGGCAGTAATGACCTTGGCGTTGTTGACGAAGATTCCCTCGTCGCCGATGACAACGGTGACGTTCTGGCCGTTGACGGTCTGGAGCGAAGTGCCGTTGGCAAGGTCGGTGGAGTAGCCAACTGTACCGTTGACGACGTGGTAGGTCAGGATCTTGGTAAGGTCGTCAGTGGTGAGGTTGGGGAGAGCAGAGCCGATGTTTCTGAAAGCATCGTTGCTGGGAGCAAAGATAGTCAGGTCGGGAGTAGTGTTGACGGTGTCAACGAGGTTGGCTTGCACGAGGGCGCCGCGCACTGAAGTGAGACCTGCGGCAGTAGCAACGTCCGAGACGAGTCCGGGGATGGTCAGCACATTGTCGATGATGTGGATGACACCGCCAGTGAAGTTGACGTTCTGAAAATATTGTTAGCTAGAGCAGAGAAGTGGACACATTCAGGTACATACAGCTGTGGTAACAGTCGAGTTGTTGTTGTTTCCACTGAAGAACACGACGTTGTCGTCCTCAGTCGTAGCATGGACGACTTGGCCGCCGGTGACGTTGGTGTACATCTGGTCAGTCAGGAGAGTGGGCACAAAGACGCCGTCGTCGGGGATAGCAGAAGCCAGGTACGATCCATTGAGGACATGGTACTGGAGGAGAGCAGTAAGGAGACCTGGGTTGGAAGTAAGAGCAGAGAGCTGCTCTTGGCTGACTTTCTGAAAGGCCGAGTTGGAAGGCGCAAGGATGGTGATGTTGCTGGCACCGCTCAATGTCTGGAGGACATTTTGGGGGACGAGGCCCTGGAGAGTGGACAGGTCCGAAGACGAGTTGAGAGCAGCGGCAAGGCTGGGAGTGTCCTGGGCTATGGCAAGACCCGCAAGGGCGGCGGCGACAGAGAGCTGCTTAAGCATGGTGAACTGACTGCTGACAGAGAAAGGAAGACGGCTGTGGTAGAAGCAGGAGTAAGATGCTTAATTATGTTCCGAATGCCTTACAATTGAGCGGGGGAAGCCATGCAATAAGTACCACCAAGAACATGCTTCACAGCCACAAACAAAATCTTCCCGTGCCTGTTTTCCTGATCTTGCCGTTGCCTTTCCAAGCCCATCGCGAACCGACCGTACCGGCGAGTTATCTCCAAGACCCATGTCAGCCAATTAGGCCGACAAACGTAGTATAGTTACCTACTCCAAGGCGAGGCTTCTGTCCTGCAGAGTGCCGTGTAAGCACCAGTGATATCATAGATGTGTTTGCCAAGTCAGCATACTGCCACACTCATGACGCCTCGAAACCGTAGACTTTGGCCATTGTCGTGTTTCCAAGCGTCTAGTGTTCTTCACATCTGTCTCGCTTGAAAACAGGAACACATCATTGAGGCTGTGTGCCAACCTCCCAATCGAAGATTTGTTCAACCTGCCCTTCTCTCTCCAATCCTTCTGCTGCTTCGTGTGTTTCACGGCTGGTGGTCATGAATGTACTAGCATCTTCCCCCCGAGGCTTCTTTCCATCCCTAACTCGATTGGGTCCGTTTGAGCGGCCTTGCCAGCGGAGTGATTTCATTAGTAAAGTTCATTTTCTTTGATCCGCAAAGCCAGGGTCAAAGGTTCTGGAATGGAGAGCTACTTGCAACGCAGGGGACGCGTCTTCGTCGATCGACAATGTGTGGGGTAGTAGCTTGGCACACGACACCATCACCCAATTAGGTGCTGGCCGAAATGGTATGCTTCAGCTACGACTCTTGACCATACGATGCGTGCATCGAGAGTACCAGCAGGAGATCGAGCACCTGGTGGAAAGGCTTGCGCGTCTCACACCATGATCCTTGTGCTGGATCCTTACAGTCGTTCCCGTTGGTAGGGCTGGGTATACCTGACCGTTGGGTATCTACTCCGCTGTACTTACCCGCCGGCTTCAACTGAACAGAGTTTGAGATGAGGATGCCTCCCGTGCCGCTGCTAGATCATCTCTTCATCCAACGTGCAGAAGTTGAACATCTTACACATTCCCCAGCCGACTGTTCCGTAAAGACACTATGCACAACTCAATTCAGTGTCTGGAACACGATTACATCTCCCAAGACTTGGCCGGCAACATTTCGCCGGAAGCATGTTTGTAGACGTGCACTCTGCGGGGTGCCTAACAGCGCATATCCAGCACAGCATGCAGGAGATCAGCCCCAGGAATCCTCTTGTTGCTTTGAGATTCACCAAACCAGACCCAATCTTGTTTGTTATTATTTGTAAGCCCAACTCTCCCGTGTTTCGCCCGGTGCTCGCGTAGCTCAGCCACCCTGGTTGCATTTGTCCCGAGCATCGAACTTTCATACACCCTTGCTCCCGCCCAGTCAGGTACCTGGTATTCCAGTTTTTTTCTCTGGTATGATCTGTGTAACCGATGGGATGCTAGTAGCTTCCGCCGTGTAAGCTTGTGGCGCGTGCACAGCTGTGGCATAAAACAAGCGGCATTTTGCATCATTTTACCTAGGCATCGTGGGCTGTGCCGCAGCGCCTATCGTGGTACTGTCAGGCATTCTACAGGTCTGCTGGTTTATATTGACGCAAGGCAACCAAGAGCGATCGTTCAATATACTGGTACATGCGTCAGGCTGCGATTGTGGGGGAAAGTATTGTGTTTTCGATTGCTTGCTTGCTTGTAAATCTTATTTCTTCCAAAACTCGGTATGTCTTCGCTCTTTTCCACAGCCAAACCCACAGACTCGAGACAAATGCCAGTCCAACGCTCTAGTATATCACTCTTCAACGGACGGATTCCCTCTTTCATGGTGCCGTGCTGACAAAGCTCTTACATGGTGTACCGACGACGGATGTTCATGTCGTCTGTGCTGGAACGAAAGAAGCAGGTAGTTGTCACGGGCGATCTATTATCGCCGCATTACCCCGAGAAGTTTACTCTTTTCGTCTCAGGACCGTGAGCTCCTCACATATCCCTTGAGCGGCCGTTTCCGCATCAAACGCTGTTGCTTTGTACAGCCTCCTCAATCATTCGAGTCATGATCATAAGTCATTTGTGAAGGACCTGCCATTTCTTGCGCAAGAATCAACCATTCTGTTCAACCCCTAGCCCGGAGCATCTTTCCAAGCGATCCACCCAGGATCCGAGTTTCCTTGCTCCTGCTCTTAGGGGTTGGACTCGCATGTCTGGACGAGGTCTTGGACTCTGCGGGTGAAACTTCACGTCGCTTTCTCCTTGTAGGATCTTTCGAGTCGGCGCTGTTCGATGAGTTGAGCGTGTCGCTGCGTTTCCTTAGGCGGCGGCTCGGGCTCGAGCTTTGCGCCTGAGGTCGCGATTGCGAGGCAGATCTGGAAGCAGTCGTCGGTTTCGGCGAGACAGATGTAGAAGCAGCTTTTCTTCGTCTCCTCTCCTCATCCAGCTGTACAGACTCGGCTTCGGGCGTATGGATAACTGCAGGGCTCGGTGTTCGCGCTCTCCTTTCCTTTCCCGCAATCATGCTTCTCCTCTCCATGTCTTCTAGCTCATTGAGAGACACTTTCTTCAACTGAGGTTCTAGGCGCGACCGCCGGGGTTCGATTTGTGGTTTCGAAGCCGCATAGGAGTCAAGAATCTTCTCAACTTGTTTCCTGTGCGCATCTGTGCTTGCAAGACGTGCAACCTCTAGTACCAGCAGGAAACTAAGAGTGTACCCAATGAAAAACCCGAGTCGGCTCCAGAACTCGTAGTTGATGAGAAAAGAAAAGAGCTTGATGGTATATAGGAGCGCGGCGATCATAGTTGCTGTGATATTTTGGGGCCGGGCAAATAGAGAGAGGTCCGCAATATGGATAAGCGTTGCGAGAGGTGGTGAAGATGCGGAAGCCTCGGAAATACCAGTAGTATCAATATTGACTGCAATCTGTTGTATGCGACCAGCGCTGGAAATGACCTAATGGTACTGTACACTACCTCGCACAGAGGTCCTTGTTGAGTGAAGAGGAAGAAGGAGGGAAGAACTACCCAATATCTTACACCTCCGTCTTCCTTCAGTGTTACGACACACCCAGCGGCGCGGCCCCTTCCCCTCGATAATGAACCCGGTCGGCACAACCCATGGTTGCTCAGCGCCGCTGCGAACGCCGCGAACCAAAAGAAATGATACGAGACGGACCTTGAAACCCAATCAAAGCGTTTCAGATGCGCTCCGCCAAGGCCCATGTCCGGGGTGCTTGGTGTTTGAAATGTCGCGCCAGACCGTATGCAGCAAAGGAAAGCTGACAGGAAGCGAGGGGTAGGCGCTAATACGGAAAGCTTGAAGGGATAAGAAACATGTGGCACACAACGCTCTTGTCTGGCGTTATCTTTTTCGTTTATGGTGTGATGGAGGTAGCAAGCAGGTGGGAGGGTGTGTAGCGAATAGATTTGCTCGCATGGAGCCAAGTAGAACATGGTCACGAACCAATCTGTCTAGTAAGCGCTTCTGCCTGATAACAAAAAATAGATCAGCTGGACAAAAATGCAATTTGAACAGAAGAATAATCAGTGTTGAGAAGCATGCACAGGTTTTCTTTTGCATCTGCCTTTGCCGGATCGTCTTGAGTATAGATACTAGGCTTTTCCTGCCTTGAAGCTAGTGCGCCTCTTCATTTCCCGAATCTAGGCCGACATATGAAAAGAAAGCGAAGGAGATGTTGCACTGTGATTGGATTCATGATGGCAAACAAAGAAAATGCGCGAGAGACGTTTTGACGCCATCGTAGTGGTTTTGCTTTCTGCTTTCTAGTACGCAACACAACACAGCGTACAAATACGTAGTCGTACTGATGCATGTATGCAACCTCACACCAACTCCAAACCCAAATCGCTAAACGAGGAGGAAAAAGGAAAAGTAGCCAACGCCGCGCTCAACAAATGCAGCAAAATGCAACGTGGAAAACGAAAAAGCAATATCTGTCCTGTGTGTTTACACAAAAGAGGGGTTTCACCGCCCCGCAGGCAAGACTTCGTCATTGAATATGCTCGCATCCCAGCTTCTCTCTTCCGTGAGTCTGGCAGATTCTTCACTAACCCAATGGGTTTCTGCCGCACCTGGGCTTCGCATGCTCTGAATCCTTGCATAACCCATGGAATGTGTTTGTCCAAAGCCAAATAAGCATCCCCATGCCGTCGCGACGACCCAAGAGAAGAATGAAGAAAGCGGCACCCACCAGTCCTTAATCAAAGACCGGTAGACGAGGGTAGGAATGACATAGGGGTACTTTGGAGCACGTGGATTCACGCTGAAAGGGTAAGAATACGAGGTGGCATACGCAGGCCGACAATACATCTCGCTATAGGGTAAAGGTTAGTCAAACAATCCTCACAAAGCAACCATATCACATGTGAATCAACGTACCAGGCGATCTCTTCGCTTATCCACCAAGCGAAGAAAATGACCAAAACGATGCTTAGACCTGTCAACCCACCCCAGAGTCTTAGCCGACTATTGGATTTCTGTCGCAGGGTCTTGAGTCGTCGCTCCCAAAACAAGCTCCTCCACCATTTCCACAGTGAGAAGTTTTGCATGTGGTCCTCAGCCGTGCAAAGGTATGTCCTGTTAACCAACTTGATCTTCTCCCCATTTTCTTCTTCTTCAACATGTTCGACCCGACCTTCGACACGCTTCATGCCTCGACTTGCATCACGGATGCTGGTACGCGCTGCACGTAAGCGATCATTCATGCGGTGTAAATGGACGAGCTCTTGCTGCCTTTGACGTTCCGCATCATTGCGGGGTACATCAGTTGGGAGCTGAAGACCCTGCAGGGTGTCCTCGTCCTTTGCGATCTCAGTCAACGGAGTGATAAGCTCTTCAAGTGAGTTGATTGTAGAGTCGCCGAAATCTGCTGATGATCTTCTGCCTTGAGCTTTCGCTTCTTCGACGAGTGCTTGCAGCGCAGACCTAGGGAGCTGAGGGCGAATTACCTCCACAGCAGCCTTTTCAGGTGCATCCTCCTTGCTGGACTTGAATCTCTCAAGTGATTTGGCCTTGCGCGGATTCGTCTTCTTGGGTGAACTTGAACGCGAGCGTGATCTACTTGCAGAGACAGATCTCTGGACGGTACATGGACCCGGCGTGTCGACCCAAGCACCAGTTACCACGGGAGTCTTGGGGTTGAGTATCGTTCGCTCTTTAGGGATTGGTGTTGCGTCAACTTGCGCTTTTGCAGGTGCCTCTGTTGGCGACTCCGGTAACCGTTCGGCTTCATGTAGCGTTTTCTTTGATCCATCCTGCTCTGTGCCCACTTCCGACACGGATACTGCGGGCTCAGAAACAACATCAGGCGTGGATCTGTTCTCTCCAACACTCTCTACCCCATCCTTTTTCGAAGATTCCGCAGGCGCGGCGCCTGTCTCCGAAGAAATTTTGAGCGATTCTGGGGGCGTAGTCTGTGGCCTTGCAGGGCTGGGAGTATTCGAAGCTCTCGCGAGCCGACGCAGTAGGTCTTGTGAGTCTTGCCGCCGGTGGGGAACGCGCTTTGGTGGTATTCTCTGGGCAGTAGCAACCACTTCGCGATCTACCGTAGCGATGCTTTCAGTGCTCTTGTACATGACAGTCGGCATGTCTTCCTTGGCCACACCCATTACTGGTTGTGATTTTCCAATCGACTGCCATGACTGTGTCCGCATACGCAACTTTTTCTGAGGTGGTGGAGACTCTTGCACAACAGGATCTGGTTTTGGTGCAGCATTGTTTGTGCTTTCGGCTTTCCGCGTGAACGACAATCGCCGGTGCGTTGGCTCTGGTGAGCTCGACCGGTCCTTTGAGCTTTCAATCTCACGTTGCCGTATATCGTCTAGTACAGTATTTCGTGGCATGTAAGGTGTGGATGCAATCATGGAAGCCTCGTTAAGCTCAAAAGTGAGGTCCCATTCCTCAGAATCGGCCCGTGGAGTGCCGACCATGGATGTTTTGCGCGAGAGCGGGCTGTCTTCGACTGAGTGATGCGGCAGATTTGCGTCATTGTCGTAGTAGTGGCCATTTGTCGCATCGTCTGCTGGCGTCGACAACGCCTGTTGTTGCTCTTCCTCGTAGGCGATGGTTCGCATCCAGTGTCTATTGCTTCTGCCTTTCCTCCCCCATGTTGCCGGCGCGTGTATCGCCGGATCGTCCCTCATGCTCCCGTTACTGCTCGGCGGGCGCTCCGTCTCCACCTTTGCACTCGCTGCAGCTGCAGCATTATTCCTCTCAAGGTTTTCCAATGTCAACCCTACGCGCGGATGTGTGCGTGCTTTTGAGAAAGCCTGGGGCCTGCCACTTGTAGCTCGGCTCAGCCGTCGCTGGTCGCGCTCGTTCCGTATCATGAGCTTATCGAACTCGTCCTCGGCGTCATTTTCAAGCTCGCTCAATCCAGACACATTGGAAGCTGCGTCATGCATGTCTTCCCCATCATAGTCCCCAGCGTCCATCATCCCGAGTCCATTGATCCTGGTGGTGGCGGCGGTGGTGGTAGCCGGTGTGGGTCTTTGGAGGTGTGCGTAGCGTGAGTTCACGAGGCTGGCCGACGGCGGGGAAAGCGTTTGGAGGGGTTGGCGCGTAGTCATTGCCGTGCAGTGCGCTGGCTGGGATAGTTATGCATAATACTGAAAGGTCTGCAAACGGTCTGAAAGGAATGTGTGGCTTTGTTGGATATATTTCGAACAATGAGGGCGGTAAGCGCACTAGCGGTGCGCATGTGTTGTCGCATCGCGCACGCGTCGTGGCTCTCGCTAGGAACGTGCACCCACTGATCGTTGCAGGGATCATGACAGGCTCGAATCAGCCTCGGCGTATACATATATGCAAAGTAGAGGTATATAACACTGTACAAATCTATACAACTAACCGTTCAACAGGGTTGTTCGGCTCATCGCCTTCGGGTATCATGGCTCCTGCTTGTCGATGGCTTCCATCCTTCTTTTTACCATATCGGCGTCAGTGTTGCCTTGCTCATCTTTCCATGCACGAAACGCTTCCTCGCGCATCACCCTTCGCGGTGCGCGCTTGCCGGTAAACAACTCAAACTGAGCAAAGGCTTGCTCGGGTATGAAGTCGAGACCGTCCATATATGTCCATAGTTTATTTGTTGCATCCCGCACCTGTTGCTTAAGTGGAGTGTTCAATGTCTTGTACGCCGTCTCCATGACGATACCACCCGTGGAGCTCTCCATCCATTGCTGAGGAAGAGTAAACTGAGCTGCTGGGCCACCGTCTATTGGGTCGGTGGGTATGCAGGAAATAATGATAGTTGGCTGACGGAGCTTCTCTGGCCATGGCTCCTCGCGTGACTCTAGGATCTTGAACTCTGCCAGGTCTCGCGACATGATTGACGACGCAGTGCCTTTGTCTGTTGAGCTCGAAACAAGTCGAGAAAAGTGTGTAACGAGACTCTTGGCTCTCTCGTATGTCCGGTTGAAAATGACAATATTCCTCACGCCCATCTGCAACAGCGCGTAGGCGGCCGCCCTGGCCATGCCACCAGCCCCGATAATGAGTCCGCACGTCGATGGACGTACCGCGTTAGCGGGAGACAGACCTCTACGTACACAAGACCGAATCCCAATCCATTCGGAATTATCTCCGTAGAGAGCCTGAATAGGCCCAGACTGGTTACGCTCCTGGAATATCTCCAGTTCGCTAGGAAGACTTCCATCCTTGTTACGCCTACGCACAGGTATCACTGTGTTTACCGCACCAATTGCTCGAGCATGCTGGCTCATTGAATCGACTAGTGCTATCACCTCCATCTTGAAAGGCTGGATAACGATGGAACCACCAAAGTTTGGTTGACGTACGAGTTCCTTGAGGCTGTTGAGCGAAGGGCTCTGCACACGAATGAATTCATGAGGCATTCCACATGCCCTGTATGCAAGGTTGTGCATGGCCGGTGAAACGCTATATCCCAAGCTTTTCCCGATAATGTATATCTTCATCGGGTCAAGCGTGAATGAGCTATACAAAGCTTGAGTGACCTCTCGAGCTGTGACCCGTGAATCGTCAGTAAGAGACGCCACAGACGCTGTCGCGTCTACCTTGTCTGTCGTTGAGGGTGGAACAACAGGCGTCAAGTGTTTGTTGAAACAGACGGAGCGACGACCAGCTCTTCCCGTATTGTAGCAAATCAACGGGACTCGAGCTTCACGCGTTGCCATCCGAGTGTTGAAACTGCGAACGGAAAGGTCGTCGTCAATGGAATTGGCCGGCCGAGAGAACCGAACAGCTGAACAACCAATGCGCACAGCCATTTCGTATTGTATGACCCAAAAGTTATCGTCCCACGGCACATCGGTGTGGAGATGTCCAATGATCTTGGTTGTGCCCTGTGAAGCAATCACATCCCCCAACGTCGCTGCATCTAGCGACAGATCGATAGTCGAATACTCTGGCGCTAATCTTAAGCCGTGACGTACATGCTCCAGATAAAGTGCTCGATCACTGTCTGTAGCTGATGTTGGAAGTACGTGGTAGATAATGGGGACTACTGTACTTCTCCGTACCTTCGATACACAAGCACTAACCTCATCCATGACGTTGGCCGCATGGCGCGGTTGGCTTGGATCAAACACAATTTCAAAGGCATCTGACCCCACTTCCAAACGTTGTATATCTGTATCTTCAGCCAATATGTCTACAAGTGATACTTGAACGGCACAAGTGTAATCACGAAGTTCGGTCGCCACATCTGAGAGCGGGTAACCAGACTCCAACGGTGGAATTGACGCCGCAATCGATCCATCTGAATTCGCGGGATGGGTGGCTATTGACAAGAATTTGAGGAATGTCCTCTGGGCTCTCTTCAATGTAAGAAATGCGGGAGCTACCGGTTGGTCTCCAGGAGCGTCGGCGCTAGCGACTTTGATCTCAGATATGTTATAGAACTCGTAATTAGAGCAACGCCGAAGCATGGACGAAGTCAGCGCCAGCATGTCTTTCAGTCTCTGTAGATCAGGCCCTCCTAAGTAGCTGTGTATACTGGAGAGGTCGCGTAGCACGTGCACGACAAGATGTGTGCGACTAAAGTCTTGTATCAAAGACTGGCTGTTCCTCTCCATTGAAAGTCCATTGAAAACAATTATTGCGCCTTGGTCGTGTTCATTCAGAATGGTACGTAGAAGCTCCTCTTGACGTAGATTGAAATTGGCAGCCCCAAACTGCTTGCGATATTTGGTGGTAGAAAAGCCTGTTGTATCTTGAAATATATCTTCCACGTCGAGAACCCGTCTTCGACACGCTATTGAGGCAATGACGGCTAGGGTGGACTTTCCAGTTCCAGGCACACCAAGAAGCATTATCGAGGCATCCGGCCTGAATGTGCGATGACGACGACTCGCCGGCGAGCGGGGAGCGGGGGTAGCGCAAGGGGTGGATCGAGTGCTCGAAATGGTTGAAACTGTCGCTGGTTAGCAGGCAATCGACGAGACAGGTGTAGTGTTTCTTATCCGCACCATCTGCGCTGACCTTGCGTCTCTGAGGGAGTGTTGTCGTCTCACATGTTACCGAGTCTCTGTAGGAACGATAGGTATCGGTATTTCCGCCATTCTCTTCCTCCAAAGACGCAAAGGCGCGTTTAGTTCCAATTGCTACGGAAGCCATGACGGAGGCACTGATCGAAGCAAATCCTGGTTGAAACTGAAAGACCGTGGAGCGCTGTTTTCTGCAGTGATTCCTCAGGTCACTGTACGGTCGGATACAGCAGATAATGCGGGTAGATTGCGGAGACGAAAGTATTTAGAAGAACTCAATGTATGCATGATATGTGTCAAGGAGTGGGTGGGCGAGATAGCTGTTATTCGCCTGTCATCAGCCTGGCGAGCAGTCAAAAGAGTCGAGAGACGGATGAGAACAGAATCCACGCGAACACATGTCTCGATGGTGGTGGAGGGCCGATGCATAGGATGGTGGGTGAGAGCGTAGTTCCCGGCTGAATGCGCCGGATAAGCCTTTTTCCCCTCACTTGCGGCCTCGTTTCCGAGCTTGCGCTGGCTTCCACTATACACTATCTCACCACCCCCTGCCAACCATCCGCAACTCATGAGACACTCCAGGTCCTTGAGCTGTTGAGCTGTATAGCGCTCGTGGACCAGTCAAGCTACGCATTTGCCTTACTCGCTGCCGAGGCTTCTTCTCACACGGACCCATCGGGCTGCACAACTCCCAACAATCCAACTATGCTGCAGCACCACTGACGATTCTTTTTCTCCGAACTTGACTCTTTTGTGAATCGTTTTGCGGATTCATTCGCACTGGGCTCATGCCTGCACAAGGTCAGGCAAAGCGCCAATCCGCACTTCTGCTGGAAGAGAAACCTCCCAAACGCACACGTGTGTCACGAGCATGCGACCAATGTCGTGTCGCACGTGAAAAGTGCGATGGCCATCAACCAACTTGCTCCACTTGCTCAGGCACCACCAGGACATGCTCCTACACCGCAAACCCCAAGAAAAGAGGCATTCAACCAGGCTACATCCGTACCCTAGAGCTCGCACTTGCCTGGCTTTTCCAGCATAACCCAGAGAACGAATCCGCTCTAAAGCAGAAGCTAGCGGAGGAAGGCGCCTCTTCATTGCTGCTTAGTCGTGATTCAAAAGAGTCAAACAAGCTTCACAGGCGATGGCGGAAATCAAAGTTTTATGTGGATGTTGACAGGCATCTGTCTGGAGGAGAACCGTCGAGACATGAGCAAACTGACACGATCGGCCCTCCTAGCAGCGACGAGGATTCAGATACTGGGGAGCCTTCAAACGACAAGGCCAGCCGCAACCAGGGAAGCAATGTTCAGCCACAGCGCATTGAATCTCCAAGTCTTGTCCAGACTACACCAACACCGCGTAGACAGCCAGGAAGCATTCATGCCCCAGAAACAATTCCGCATGATAGTTGGAAACTATTCGAAATATATTTTGCCAATGTGCATTCCTGGTTTCCAATATGCGAGAAGCATGATACCCTCAAGTCTGCCTATTCTTATCCTCTCCAAAGTCACGTGATTGACCACGAGCAAACCGATTCTGGCGCGCATGCTGAATTGTGGAGTGTTTTAGCAGTAGCATCGCTCTACGATGCAAACCGAAACGACTTGCTTGCTTCGCCATCCGCAAGGCCTACGAAGCTGTACGAGACCGCAAGATCTATGATACCCAACGAAAGTGGTTGCTTCAATATCGGACATATCAGAGCTCTTCTTAACTTAGTTGTATTCGACATGTCTAGAATGCTGACGGGATCAGCTTGGTTACTCGCTGGATACGCATCAAGAGCTTTGGAGAATGTGGACCAGCCGACGCTTAGGGCTTGCTCAAGATACAAGCATGTCTACTATGGCTGTCTGCTGCTCGACAGCATTCTAGCGTTCCAACTCAACCGCCGTCCCCATTTTCGAAAAAAAGATTTGGAGCATCTTGGGCCCATTGACGAGGACGGGTTGGAGGAGTGGCAGCCTTGGTCTGGTTTCAATGATCCTGCATATGCAGGAAGGATGACCCCGCTGCTGTCTCTAAGCACATTCAATAATATCATTGAATTGGCTGACATCCTGGTTAGTATTGAGCAACGATGGTCACCGCTTTTGTACCAAGAGGATGCTGTCCGACGTCTTGAAAGATGGAAATCGAACTTGACCGCAAAATTGGGCACTTCATTCTCTGGAAAATCTTCCTCATTACTTTCTCCACCGGCTGCCCTGCTACAAGCGACGTATCTATGTGCTTGTTTTGTATCCAATCCCTCAGATTATGGTTTACAACAGTTGCTAGATGTTCTCGAGCAGTGTCAATCTGACATTGGTATTCAACGACTACCAATACCAACTCAAAGTCTTGTAGTTACCATCAGCCGACTTGCCAGTCAGCTCAATTTGCCGGATGCAACTGTTATACGGCTACAAAGGGTGCGGACGGGCATCATTGCAGTATGGTCTCAGCCAAATAATCAAGACGCCTCGTCAAACCTTGAGAGCGCTACCATGCCGGCCAGACATTCTCCGGCAGGCATCAATGTATCAACCCCAGAGTCATTGCAGATGGTAACTCCTGATAGCCATGCCACAACCCACCCAACAATCCACCCCCTCAATGACTTCTTTCCTGGGTCGTATCCGACAAATGCATCGCATCTGGCGGTGCCTAGTCCATCACAAGCCGACCCACGATACCCTGAACCTACTAGCGATCTTGAAACCTTTTTCGATGAATTGGCGTCGCTTGATAACGCAACCAGACTTGACAACCAGCCGCAATTCATGCAGAACCTTGGGTTCGGACCAGGAGCAAGCATGGCAGATCTGTTTAGCGAATACATACCCATGCAATCGTCTAATTTTCTGACACGCGACGAGGGAGCGCCGACAGATCTTGACCAGTACGCTTTTTACGATGCGAGCTAAGCAGACGTGTGTCAATCTATCTACGCACAAACTATATCACACATTGGCTAGACGCTTTTGCTGTGATTCAAAATATTACCGAAGATTTTCAGGACAACCATAAGCCGCTACAATGTAGCCTAAGATTGTCACGAGTTCGAAGCCGATCCTGTAGTTTGCTTCAACTACCGAGATCGTAGGCTGTCACGATTCTGGATGCGATGATTCGATGAGTTGCCGCCCAGGCGAGGTCGTCTATCACTCTTCTAGACAGTGGGCCGACATGAGCTCGCGTCCTGTTTCAACGAAGAAGAAAGAGCTGACCTTACTTGAAACTAACCAAACCCGTCTTTTATACGCACGAGGATGTACCTCATACTCTGATTGGCGCATTCTGTCAAATACACAAAGAGGCTCGGCTCATGCATGGAGGTCTTGTTGGTTCTTTTTTGACGTATTCATGGGAAAAAAGGAAGAAAAGAAGAAAAAGGGGCGTTCTATTGTCAGATGAACATGTACACCACATTCGAAAGCAGTGTTTCACACCTGCTTGGTACCATGTTACTGAGTTCAGCTGGTGACGGAGAACAGAAGAAGGCCAGTAATTCGGTGATGATGACATTATCTCAGAGAGCATGTCTTCACGACCCACGAGATTGCACAGGCATTTTGGAAGCTTACCTTTCTCGTATTTCGTCTTATCATGCCCTGACTCAACCAAAATTCACTATCAGCAAAAGCTTGTGAACAGGATGATGATTCGCCAAATGGAGAGCATGAGAAAAGCACGGCGTATGGTGTGTATAGTTCTATTATTTTTCGACAAGACTGGGTATCATCGTGATCTAGGTCAACAAAGTCTCTGCATTCACGCAACCCCCCCTATTTAGTTTTACATAGCAGTAAATAATACTCAATTACGCGCGCGTCATGCCATCCATGCCTCCTATCTCCTTACTGAACTGCTCGAAATCTACCCCTTGATCCTCAAACATTTGCTTTACTTTTTCTGCAGCCGCAGCTTGTCTTTCAGGGGTGAACCCACCAGGCGCATTGCTCTCGTACTGGATGAGCTCGACCCATCTGAAGAACAAACTCTCCTTGCCCATGGCTGTCAGCTTGTCTTTGAAGGCTATGACCTTTTCTCGAGCTTCTGTCTCGGACCCTTCGTCAAGCTTAGAGCAGTCCCAAACGGCCCACTGGCCATTCTCACTCTCAGGGTCGCCAACGTACACGAAAACGCTCTTGCGGACTTGGTCGAGGGTAATGTCCTTGCGGTCAAGTAGCTGTGTCGCAGCTACCATACCGAAAAAGTCCAGGTCAAAGTCGGCATCCATGAGCATGTAGCCTGTTTTCTCTTGAAGGCGCTTCTTATCCACTGCTGGAAGAACACGTGTCTTGAAAAAAGGGTTATCACTTCCTGCCCTTCTGCTCCCTCCCTCGCTCTCGCCCAAGAGATCCTTAGCATCCCAGCCTCGGCTAACCCGAACATATACTTCTTGGTCCCTGAAACCTACATTCCATCGCCAACTAACGGGATTGCCGGGTTGCTCAATGAAGAAACTCCACGGCCATGGTCCTACGATCCGGAAGAGAAAAAAGTCGAACAGGAACATGAGCATGCGCTTTCCAACTTTCCATAGTAACGAGCCCCATGAAGAAGAGGCCCAGTATATTGTTGTATCATTGGGGTGTCCAAGGACGGACATGACAATGGCCCAGTAGTGGGGACCGATTGAGTAGAGACGCCATAGCAGGAGCAGTACAAAGCTGGCGTTGAGCAGAAAGGGTACGTAGAAGATACGTCGTTTGAACCACGCTGGATGGGCATCCACGTGCGTTATGTAGACAAGGGAGCGGTCGAACGTGTAGAGGAGGTTTTCGAGTTCGGGCGGTGCGGGAGTGAAGGGCGGTGGGAGGGCCTTTTTGGTGACCTTGTTGGCGGGTTTATCCGCGCGCGGCTTCGCTTTCGGTGGCATTGCAAGTGTGCTATGAGCGATCCGAGGGCTATCTGTGCGGCACAATTGGCATTGGTGAGGGTAGTGAGCGAGTGATGGTGGTTGACGAGTATGGATTTGACACGCGAAGTTCTATGTCTCAATCGTCATTCCGATGAGTTTCACCGTGCCGAAATTCTGGGGTAGGAGAGCAGCCACTTAACACTGGCAAGGAGATGAGTGGAAAACATAGTGTTCGGTGTGGGGATTTTGTCTGCTCCTGATTGCAGTCTCAGCGGCCACAGAGGGGAAAATTACTTGTTCCCTGCGGCCACGCAGCATCCAGGCACCGCCATATGGGCCATATAACCAGCATTCACATGCGCACCATGTTGCCCTATCGCCGCGAACAAGCAAAGTCGGCACTGGCCAGGCGCAGCCCCGATGCAAGCGTCATTGGTCGGCGGTCCTCTACCGTTTTCGCCGATCCTCTCTCACCCACTCGACGTCAACCAAGCGACAGAAGCAGATCCCCGGCTTCACTGAGGAGACCCGGTGCCACCTTCAGGCCGTCCATAACGTCAGGAAAACGGCATGTCATGTTGGTGCATCGCTAGGCGCTGGCCCATAGAGGTAATGTGCTCTTAGTGTCTTGAGGCCAAGCCCAGTCGTGCCAATTCCCATGATAGGAGAGCATAATGAATGCGATATATACATCAAAGAAAAAGCACGTTGCTCAAAGAAACGGCCTCGGGGACATTGAGCCTTAGCTCTGGATCGACGTGTCTATCTATGTCTGCACACCACGTATGCGGAAAGCATTTACCATCGAGCACCCAATGCCACTTAGGCTTTGTGCTGAGGTACCACGGCTAAGATTGGGCTAATGATGGGCCCGCATATAGATGCATGGAACTACCTTCCCCCCTCTCATTCAAACTAATTACAGAGTCGTCGCTGTTGTATATGCCGGTCATGCATTTTGCTTATGTAGGACCGTCGGCCCCCTTGGTCTAAGCATGCCAACTATGACCTGAGCCGCAGGCACACGGGCGGTTATCTTGAACCTGATATACGCCATCTTACCCGTTTCCTTTGTTGAGAGAGTGAGCTGTGTTGGCTCTTCCTTGACCTGTACAACCAGCACTCCCCTCCAACGAACAAACGAACAGACAGTGAAGCATGTCTTCACAACAAGGAGCACAAGGCCCTCCAGTATGTGTCGACTAGTGCAAATTTCTCGAATGTGTGACTGACATCAAACAGCCGGGAGTATCAAGCCAAAAAGGTCCCCCATATGCCCCTGTCGATGCCGGACTGGGTGGGTCACCTAGCATTCTGCCTGATGTACCCGCCGCAGCCGTATTCCTCTTCTTTTACCTAGTATTCGGTGTTATTCACATTAGAATCTTTAAAGGCAACAAGCATAGAGGCCACAAGTTTGTTTTCAATGGCGCAATCTTGGGTATGATACCGTGATCAGTTCACCACGATACGGCAATAGCTAACGTGCTATAGGTCTCTGCAAAATTCGAATCATCACCATGGTTTTACGCATCGCATGGGCAAACTACCCCAGGGATGTCGGACTCGCCATCGCCGCAAACATCTTTACTTATGCTGGCACTATCATCTTGTATATGGTGAACTGGTTCTTCGCTCAACGTATTCTTCGCGCCCAGCACCCGAGTCTAGGATGGTCAACACACTACCGCATCTTCCATCGAGGTGGACTTTTCTTTCTGATTGTCACTTTGCTTGGCCTCATCATAAGTCAAGTTTGGAAGTTCTTCACTCTCGACCAAGTGAAGCTTGATGCCTTCCGTGGTCTGTTCCTCATCGCCCAGACATACGCGACAGCATTCTGTTTCGCACCTGCTATTTTAGTTTGTCTTTCACTTCTCATTCCCCGTACTGAGGTCGAGAAGTTTGGCGCTGGTCGACTTCGGAACAACATCACGATTCTTTTGATCTCAGTTTGCGTCTTGTCTGTCGGACAAGTATTCCGTTGTGTTTTGGCCTGGATCCCGCCAACTCTAATGGTTGACGTTCAACGCGGAACGACCCAACTACCTTGGTACCTATCCAAGGCAAGCTTTTACTGCTTCAACTTTCTTACTGAAATCTTCGTTGTCGTGTTGTTCGCTGCTGGTCGCGTCGACCTACGCTTCTTCGTTCCAAACGGTGCAAAAAAGACCGGCGACTACTCCAGAAGTCATCTTGACCTCCACAATGAAAACGAGAAGAATCCGACTGTTGTCAACACTACGCGAAACTCTATGGTCAATCCAAACGACTCCAACGAGACTCTGCATCAATACCCAGCTTCAGTATTTGAGGACACCCAGACGCTAGCAGATTCGCTACGATACCCACACTCGACCCTTGAGGTTGACGAGAAGACTGGTAATTGGAAGGTGAAACGTCTTTCACAAGAGTCAACGAAAAGCCGACACAGCCTAAAGGCCGTGCCCAAGTCGTCTCAGTCAACCCTTCATGGAGGCTCCTCTACACCAACTACTCATGCTAGCTCTTCGAGAGCTAACTCGTCGAAGGGCGTGAACACATCTGGGGCTCCAACAAGACACAGAACTTCCCGAGAAACCAATAGTACGCCTCCAGTTCCAGAGCTTCCGGCTGATTGGCCACTCCCCGATGCTGTGCCGCCGAAAGGCGCAAGTCCTGTTCTCGAGCACACGAATGGCGCGACGTCCAAGACTGTAAAACGAAAAAAGACTTTCGAACTGGAGAACCACGAGTTGAACAATGTCGACGTTGGGGACGCGGTGACGAATGCATTGGCCAGGCTAGAGATGAATGGCGGAAGAAGCATGTCCAAATTGCCCATGAGACCACCACCGCCAGTATACTACCAGAGTAACATGCCCCTTCCCGAATACAACGCTATGGCAACAATACACACCACAAACGGCCGTATGTCTCCCAAACGGGCTACCAAACATACAGTATATCCACCCCCTATTCAAGCTGTTCACCACCGCTCCAATAGCACCCCCACGGCATCCCCCAGACCGTCCTTCAGTTGCGAAGTACCTGAGCCCCGCAGAGCACTCAGACCCTCGCACTCGGTATCCGCTTCGAACCGTCAAAAGGGAATATCCTCCAGTCCCAGTCTAGAAATCATCTCTTTGCTTAACCACATGAGCGGTGATCAAAGCCGCATCGTCGACGCCTCGCTTCTCCGCGAACCAATAGATATTCCGACGAAACCTAATCACCCACTCGAGCGCAGCCCAATGATAGCCCACCAGCGAAGCCGATACAACAACGCAACTAATGGTAATCCTAATCTTACGATCCCAAGACCCACAATCTACCACCCTCCACGAAATGAACACTACGACGTCATCAAATCCAACCACCTGCCGCCTCCCCCTTCGTCCTCTTCGTCCGCCGATTCATCATCTTCGTCTACACCTGATCATAGGCACAAGGAACACACAGGCTGGGACTACGCCAACGAGTACAGTCCGTCGAGCGTGGATACAGAAGAGAAAGCGTGGGCGCAGGAAGAATTTCGAAAATTCAGTGCTTCGCCGCAGCCTCCTGCATCGATGAGGCATCATCGTTCTTAGATTCTTTGTTTATGGCTTGCATCTCGCGACATGATGTGTTTCCTTGAGTTTCCTTTCACTTTCACTTTCTTTCTTTCAAAGTGAGTTTTTCCTGTCTTTACTCACGTACAAGCATAGCTTCCAGTCAGGGAGGCGCATTTCCTAGTATCATCGTTTCGGCTTGCTTGGGTCTTGCATAAAAAGGGAGGATGGGGCACGAGTTCATCAACTCTTTCTTTTTTTTCTTTTTTTTCTTTGTGTATATGGGATTTTCTTAGGGGACATGCGACATGGCACACATGACTGGTCTTGGAGAGATGGGTATGCGAAACGAAGCTGGGACAAGAGATTTCCTAGACGATTTCCTACTAACATCTTTTTTCTTTTCTGTGATTATATACATACCCGAATTTGAATATCAGTTTTCTTTTGTACACGCTACACGTGCAGTCTACCAAACAGATTCCAAAGTTGCAATGGATGTGTTGTCTTGTTCATCACAACACATAGAAGATAGAAATCCCAAGTGTCACACGTATCATTGCAGCTGCCGAAGGTTTTCAACGTTGGTATTTTCGTATCATAGTTGGTATACACCACATGCACACATGCTACACCTCTTGCCCATGATTTCAATCACACGACACTAACTACCACAACTATTCTCCACTTTGCATGCGAATTACCTATTACAGCTACTTTGGTGTCGTTACTACGCCTTCATACTCGCGACTTGCTATGTAATCCAAGGTACGCTGGAAGTGTTTGCGCGGGTTCTCAAGAGATGCGGCGTTTTCATTGGATTGAAGATTTGAGTGGATGAGCTCAATGAGTCCATTGAGGTATTTGGTGGTGACCTGCGAGACCTATCATTAGTGATAGAACTTCAATTAAGCATGTGTAAAAACTTACAGCCTCATTTTCTTGATCAAAGTAGTACACATATCTGTTGAGTATCTCGACAAATAGTTCAACGGATACGGCGGCATCCATGCATGCGTCGGCAACACGAAGTGCTCGTTGCAAGCATTCGAGTACACGCTTGCCATCGCGGTAGAGCTAGATTCGTTAGTACTGGTGCCGCTTATCAAATGACTGCAAGATACTCACGTCCTTCGGATCCTCTTCTCCTAGCGCGCGAATCTCAGTCGCCCACCACAGATGACTGGCAAGGTACACTGCGCGGCACTGGTCTGGCTTCTTCAGCAACTTGCTACCGTGTAACGCGCATTTTGTGATGAGAGTATCGTAGTTCTCCTTTCCGAAATTCCTCGTGGTATGCAAGCCACTTGCAATGACACAGACGGCCTGGAACTGTGCTCTTGAATCGCTAATTGCTTCTTCGTAGATAGTGAACGCCTGCGCAAAAAACTCATATGCAACCTCTTCGAAACCGCTTTGGTCTGCGACCTGGCCACAAGCAACAAACAAGCGAAGCGAGAGGTCTGCCGAACCAGTGACCCGGGCGTACAGTGTCGATAGGGTGTTATGCATGAACTTGTAAAGAGCCGAGGATTGCGATTGCCAGTTGTCTTCAAAGTGTTCACGCTTCTTGTACTGTCGTGCAAGCTTGAGCGACGCTGTAATGATTGCAGGGGAGGTGTACTTGACGCGCTCGTTGCCTTCGGCGAATGCCTTTCGCGCGGTTTGCAGGAGCTGCAAATTGTGTTAGTTGCTGAAATGGAAGAAACGCTGGTTGACGGTACTTACCTTGAACTGGGTGTCGTTGTCTTTGCCATGGATGAGATGCACTATCCGCGCGAGCCAGCCCTGCTCCTCTATCGTCTCCTCTGTCTCCTGTGCCCTTCTTTGGATCGGTCCACCAGGGTATCCTTGTGCCTGTTGTATGCCTTCTCTTATCAGAACCTTCAAGATCTCCAACACACTTTCAAGATTCTCAACAGTTGCAATAGAAGTTTGGTTCCGCATCAGACTCCTTGCTACCTCGCCTGCTACAGCTCTTCGGGTTGGGTATGGTTGTGAATGTAGAAGAGGGATAAAGTTGGGTAACGCTAGGGCGGTGAAGAGCGAGATGTAGGTCTTGATAGGCGAAAGAAGGAGACTGAGAATCTGACTCTGGGTAGCCTGCGAATGTAGGTCTGCGCTATTTTGGTATTCGGTAACCTTTTGGTTTGCAAAAGTCAGAACCTGGTCGATGTAATCGAGCCGCTCGGGATAAATGTTCCTGCAACAGTCAGTAAGTGTTGAGTAATACGAGCTACTGAGGCTTACAATGCAAGATTCGCCAACGACACTAGTAGTCCAATGGTGTCTTGTATTGGCAACCGCTGCATCTTGACCAATGTCTGAACCTGCTCGTTGAATATTTCAAAGAGCTTGACGTTGTTTGGTATACCCCGTTTCTTCTCAATCTCGCCATCTGCCTCAGTAGCCGGAGTCTCCTCAGTAGAAGCCTCGGCAGGAGCAGATGAGTCTTCTGTTGCCTCTTCCGCAGGCGGTTGTGTTTCTGAGGCTTCTGAGGAACCACCATTCTGCTGCGCTGGTGCAGGTTCTGGTTCGGTAGCCTTTTTCTCCTTTGCTATGCGCATCTGCTCCAAAAGTTGTGCGATCGATTCCTCTTCTGTCTTCTTGCGCTGTTCTGGGCTTTCCGATTCCGCTTCTCTTTGCGCATAGGACGATAACCGGTCCATGAGGCCGACGACAATGGCTTTAACGTTGACATGCGGATTTAAACGTGCGACGGCGGAGAGGAACTGATCGAGAGTGTGGAGGTGGAACTCGTCTGGGAAGACCTGGGTAACAACTGGAAAGTATTAGCCAAATCCTCGCATTCATATCCCTAGAGCTCCAAGACATACCTTCTAGAAGATATTCCTGTGCAAGCACATCTCGGCACTGCACAATCTGCTCAAGAAGCGGGTTCAGGATCTTCTTGTAATTATCCAAATCTACCAGCTGGCTCAGGCGGACCAAGTTGCTTCCGACCAAAAGTTGCAGTTCTTGTCGCTCCTTGGTACGCTGCTCGCGCTCTCTTGAGTGGCCTTGGTGCTGCAGGCGCACCCACAGCTTGTTCATCTCGACAAAGTTGGTGAGAATGAAGCTGATGGAGTCCTGCAGATTGCCCTCGGGCCCGTCGCTGTCGCCTGAGGGAAGGTGATCGCGAGCTTGACCGGCCAGGTAGTAGCGCAGGAACAGGCCGCGGACAGGATGCTGGACTCCGCGACTCATCTCCATCATGTCCTTCATGATCTCCTTGACCGGCGCATCCTCAATGGCCATGTAGACGGTGCCGACAGTAACCATGAGGTAGAGGCGGGGAATGATGTTGCCGGCATACTGGACCAGCTCGTAGAGGTCTGCCAGGTGATTCACAGGGTGGTTCTCGCGCAGATATACAGCAAGGTGGCGTAAGGCATCGAAGACGGCCATGTAGAGCTCGTAGTACTGTTTTGGGCCGAGGCTGCTAGTGCGAAGCTCCGAAACGAGTGTCGAACTGGACAAGAAGGAGACGTCAGTATTGCTTTGGTAACCTTAGTTGCGCCGAGGGCATGCCAGCCTTCGCTCCTCACTCATGGGCTATGCGCGTACCTGCACTTGAGCGCATCCATCAACTTGCCCGGCGTCTCGAGACACCGCCGCATGAGCATTGTCTGCTGGCGCACCACGGCCAGGGCATCTTCAAGAAGACGAGCTTGGTCTTCTACAGGGGGCGGCGACGCCATTGTGTATGTCGAGGGAGAGCTGGTCGTCCGGGTTGTGGAGAGCTGATCGTGGTGGATACAGGCACCGCCGCCTGGAGCGTACGTTCGCCAAGCGCCGCGGGCAGGGATGCCACCTCTCCTTGAGGCTGCGTCATCATCGCTGGCTCGGCCACTGCTGTCCCGTCACTCGGCCATCCACCCAGACATCACTGCCCGGCAATTGCAGACATTGCATTGTTCTTCATTGTCTCTAATATTTAGCCTACTTGTACATGCGGGTCCGAAGATGCGTCCATATCTACCACCATGGCAGAACGCCAACCCAATGCGTACTCGTTCGCCCGTCTAGCGTGTCGCCATGCAACCATTACTCATTCGTCGTTACAACACAGTCAAAGAATAGAAACAGACAGTGGAGCCAGTCGACCGCCTCGCTGAAGAAGAGAAGAAATCAATCGACATGGCGCTTAAGCCGCAGGCAACGGTGTTGCAGCAACTGCTGCGTTGAATGTCTTTATTCTATAGTGGGTATGATATTGCCCATCATCGTAAAACTCAGTGGGGCCGCTGTCCTCTGGGACGGTGACGGTGATGAAGATTGGCTTTGGTGTCTCGGTTGGTGTGGACGTGCTGTTTGATGACACGCTCATGGACGCGGTTGGTGTGACAACTGGCGGCGCCGTAGGTCCAGGAGTTGATGACGCGGAGATTGATGTCGAAGAAACTGAGAGGGAACTTGATGACGACTTCGCTACGCTGCTCGAGCTTGAGCAAGGTGTGGTTGGTGCTGGAGGTGGTGGTGCTGGGACGACTGTGGCAGTCACCTCTTTGGTGATAGTCTTTCCTGGAAGAGCAACCTCAACAGTTGTCGTCGTCTCGACTACTGAGGTCGCCATCGGTGGAGTTTCGGTCGTGGAGTCTCCACCAACATTGACTACCGCGTAACTCTTACCCCTCGCGACGATATTGGGCGACCCCGCCGAATCAAAGGGTCTTCCAGCGACCAAGGTCGAGAAAAGAGCGGCCAGTGCAACCGTCTGAGTGTGGAAAAGCATCGTGTCGGTAGAGGCAGGATGATATGTTAACACGCCCGAACTGCTAATTGTCGTAGAAACCTGTCGATCAAGGGATCGATATTGGCTGGTGCTGGAAAAGATCGTTGTAGGAACGACCAGGTCGGTATTCGTATTTGAGATCCATCATTGCAACCGTTGCGTTGCGTAATTTCCTGTGACTTGAAAATGTGGTGGTTGGTGATGGCTGGGGTGGCCCGTGCACCGTGCAAGAGGGCAAGCCTAGAACTACACCACCCAGACTTGCAACATCACAAGCCCGTCCTATCCGAGACTAATAGCATCCTCAATCGTCATCACGCGTGGATTTGCGTGCAAAAGGAATCAACCTGTGTTATACGCAGTTTAGCCCTTCATAGCCACCCTGCGTTCTGGATTCCTCTTGATATCTCTCTAGATTGATGCCTGTAGCCCAGCGGCATGTCCTGCGAATCGGATTTCGCTTGTGCTCCTGCTACATACCTGACCATCCTGGTACCGTGTACCTGACGCGTGCGCGTTCATTCATTCGTAGATGGTGGATCTGTTTTGCGCCCTCTGATACACCAGCCCATCAACCTTCTCGTCTCCATGATTGCTATCTGTTCGTTCATACACAGCTTGTGTTGTTGTTATTATTTTCTTTTTACTGGGTCATCATGAGAGATCCATGGCGATTTTAGGAGAAGAACCAATAGCATAACTTCGACTCTTTAGTCTATAGCAAACACTGTTTACAGTTCAAGCTAGTTACACTGGCTAGTAAAGGGGCAGGATCTACTATCTAAATAGGCCAAAGCCTATCCGACGGCTACGATAGCACTTGGTTCGCATCCAACGCGCGCTATAGCAGTGGCTGGTTTGGATCCGATAGTTGTTGCTCGGGATACGCGCCCAGTAGGTAATTGATTTAGGTCCGACAGTGATCGGACTTGAGTCCGCACCACGTGTACTAGGGGCTGAACTACGTACATAGTACGAAAGCTACTGGATGTTGTCGATCATTGTCCTCTCATTGCCAGATGAGGGTTTGTGGCACGATATCAGTCCCATACGATTGGGATGCAAGGAAAGAACGAGTAATCTCATGAATTTGTGGAGGGCACACGATGCCCTATCAGCGTGCGCAATCAGAAATACAATGCAATAATACGGGACATGAAACCCGTCAATTCTCTGATATAGTTGGAATGAGAAAGTTCTTATATTCACATACACTCTCTTCTCTCCCTCTCATGAACCGCACTGAGCTCCAGATCACCTTCAGATTCCACAAATTAATGGTACTAAGAAGTAGTATCAAGTAGTTATGAGTGCTCGATAGAAGCCATTTCTCGCTTTAGCAGGCGCTCTAGCACTTGACTGAATATCCTGGATCATGGCAGCAATAGTCTTACCAGGCAACCCACTGATATTTAACATCGCCCTTCTTACGGGGTTGCATCCCATCTGGCCTCGCAGGACCGACACATCTTCCGTTGTGATAAGAATTAATACTGGTCGCAAGTGCCGCAAAGTAGCATGTCTGGAGAGAATAGAATTTACTCTACCTGAACCAAGGACAGTTCTGACAACCTGCAGCGGCAAGAGGTACATATAGGAGGAGGGGAAGATGCAATGGTTGTAACGTGTGATGTGATCGTTTCGAGAACATGCTGACTTTGTGGCGAGGCTCAAATCTTGAAGTCAGCATCTCTATCATGGTTTATATACCTTAGAACGATTCGTATAATGAGTTGATTGATACAGACATCACTTACCCGACAGGAATATGTACGAATAAAGTTCGAACTAAGGCTGTGATGGTGGGGCACGTAGCCGGGGTCGCATACACAATACACAAGAGTTGTACTATTTGTCAGGCCATTCTTCCTGCAATGAGAGAGAAAGCTACGGTTGTACATCTTGGCTCATCGTAGGTTCCTTTGATGCCCCATTTTCTCGCGAGAATATTGGTTCTAGACTAGAGTTCACATGTTCGTATGTCCGACTGAACTTCGGTTTACGAACCCGGGTTATTGTCATCTACGAAAAGGGCCGAATAAACCACCACCTCACACCAAGATGACAGTGGTTTGCAACGCCGAAATCCCAGTTTGAAGTCCTCTCTATCAAAACGTTTTAGCATGTTGGGTATCCGAGATTGTTTTTCATATTGGCACAGATCTCAGGCCTTACGCTCATTAGTACTTTGGACATTTTCTAGGAGCGTCGTTGCTCGTCATCTCTTTACTTGTTCCTTTTGGTGTGATGTTATCGTAGTCTGGGTTCAGATTTTAATGCATCATTCATGTTTAGGTGCTTATCCCTCAAATCGTTAGAACGTATTCTCATCAAACGAGTAGCAATCTCCGTAACGTTGAAATCTCATACGGGCACACCGCCTGATCCAAGCATACACTGGATGTAAGTATGGTTGAATACCGTTTTTTAGTTCTTTGATATGTACATCAGTGGTTTATCGAACAAAATTCGCTATTTTGGGAAGTAGAGCAGACAGGGTCCAACTTCATCACGTCGACGATGCATGATAAGAGGCCTTGTTTTAGCAGAGATTTGTACACTCTGAAAGAAAAATACAATAGGAAGCTGCTGTGAGACTTCGTAAATTGGTCTAGTCAGTATTAACTTCCAGCAAAGGTCTTTGATCTTTCCATATATTCTTATCAGGATAATTCTATTATAAATATTCTTTACCAAAGCATCCAAACAATGCGAAGGCACAATCCGTGATTTAGCCGCAGGAGATCTATACCAAGTAATCATTGGCGTCGGATGCCCCAGACACCTACTTTCCGTTGACTCCATTCTCCTCTGCCTTCTTACCCTGTCCATTCACCAGGCTGGGCAAGTTCGGCCTCGGGTTACCTTCATATGACTTCGCACACTTCCATCCAGCCTCCAGAGAGTCCGCCACCAGCCTCGTCATGCCCCAGACATCGAATTGGACAGCAATGGCGCGAGCACCGGTCTCAATCGCCATGGGCAGTTGATCTAGGTTAAGAAC
This sequence comes from Curvularia sp. ZM96, assembly GCA_022457065.1. Taxonomy (NCBI): domain Eukaryota; kingdom Fungi; phylum Ascomycota; class Dothideomycetes; order Pleosporales; family Pleosporaceae; genus Curvularia; species Curvularia sp. ZM96. The sequence continues at coordinate 3,660,345 of JAJGBQ010000004.1, read as the reverse complement.
ACCACTACAGATGCATCACACATTAGCCAAACATATCTCAGTGAGGATGAAGTAGTATGGCCATAACAAGAGGGAAAGTAGACAAGAAAGGCAACGTACCCGAAGATTGGCAAATCGTTCTTGGCAGCGGCAGCACTGAACCTGCCCATATACTCAAGGAACTTCGGATCAGGGTTGCCATTGAGGAAAGCATGAATGTCCATTCCAGCATCGATCATGAAGTCACCTGGGCCAAACATGAGACCGGAAATGCCCTCTACGGCAGCGATCTCTTCGGCGTTCTCAACACCCTTTAGCGACTCGATTTGCGGAATGAGGCAGACGTGGTTGTTTGCAGTTGTGACGTTGTAAGGATCGTTTGGATAAAGAGACTGGGTTAGGCCGGGAGTGAAGTTCCACGGGGAGAAGGAACGGTGGCCCTTTCCTCCTGTACGATTGTGTTACTATGGGTTTTCCAGAAGGAAATGTGGGGTATAGAGCAAGAGGGGAAACCAACCACCGAAGTACATCTCCTTCAAGAAGTCTCTGACTTCTTGTGCGGACTCAACGTGTGGAATGACGATGCCTGCGCATCCTGCATCGAGCGCAGTAGTGAGACTGATTTCATCGTGTTTTGGTACACGGCAAATAACCATCGACTTTCCCTCTGAATGGTGTTGGGCAGCATGGATACAACTTAAATTGTTCTTAAGTAGATGATTTCCCATTAGTCGCCTCTACAACTTACTCGTGCAGCGTCAACCGATCAAACATGCCATGTTCAACATCAATCCAGATAAAATCCGGCTTCGTGCTCGCAAGGAGCTTGGTCACAAACGTGCTGGGGATTCCATGCGCAACGCCAATGAGACTTTTGCTCGCATCAGCCTGAGCATCTTTGAGTGCTTGACGAAGATTGGCGGGTTGTGTGAGAGCGGCGGCGCGGTAGGGAGCCTTTGTGTGTAGCGAAGGTTGCTCGCTAAAGGGAGTAAAAGTGGACATTTTGGGCAGATAGCAAGATGGCGCAATCTATATGAGAATGATTGATGTTGTAGACGAAACTGAAATAGTAGAAAATGTCAAGAAGAACCGATGAACTGTTGACTTGGGCTTTCTGTAAGAGATACTGCAAGGGGTTTTATAGTGTCCCGCAATCATCTTCCCTGCACAGAATATCAGGCAGCATCACTGTGTGTTTCCATGCATGTCTTGGTTCGGATGTGGATACCGTACTTGACGCAATTAGTCGGACTTAGCGGGAGACATGTCCATCTCGGAAGCGAATATGAATGCTGTAACTGAGCCAAGCGCTTATCCACCACGACACAACTGGAAATAGAGTACGCGCACTGCAACGGTTGTGGGGCGATTGCTGACAGGATTTATTAGGCATTCAGTGATAACCACTGACAAAGGCTAAATAGCTTGTATGCTGAGCCGGGTAGCTCTTGGGTACCATAACAGACATTGAGTAACTCAAAGAGGCGGAGCAGAGTGAACGTAAGCGCTTGTTTATTCTTGGGCAGAACTATCATATTACAAACTAGCGCGAAGCTGACACATTGGGACATCTATTGGCTGCAGCAACGTTCCGGATAAGATTTGGTGAACAAAGAAGGGTGCAACGTGGACGAAAGTTGTTCCGATTGACAAAGCAGACAGGGAATGTGACGGGAATTGCGCCTCTGCATCTCCGTCCGCTTTTTAGACGAATGACGGGCTGGGTCAATTTACCCACACTCTCTCCACTGCATGTGTCAGCGGCACCAACGAACGCATCCGGTGATACCCCATAACTAGCGCTTAACTCCGAACTCCAGGCTCCGAAAAGCGATCGCCAAAACCATCAGCTGGGTCGGAAAAAGAGGCATCGCTAGGTGAAAGAAGCCTATCTCCGTCTTCGGACAGGCTAAGTTGGCGAGGCGTCCAACTAATTAATCGGCCCAGGACTAGCAGATATATGGACTCGTATGCTCAGGTTGCCAGTACTCCATCTGTTTCGTATCGGATCGGTCCGTCGCAGATCGCTCATGAACTTCTTGAGTTGGCTGGGGGCGGTGCTAATGTCGAGGATGTTCCAGGTCGATCTGGTATCGGCGATGTTTGTGAAACATGTGGACTTTGGGATGGGCTACCCTGCGAGATGCTTGTTGCTCTTGTCACCGTAACCTCAATACCACACTTTTCTGAGGCTTCCATCTCTTCTATCGCCATGATGCCTTTGTTTTCTTTTCGCTTCTTGCGATTCGGAAGCTCCCAAATGATGGCGGCGATGATTACAAGGCTGAGAACACCTATTACACCGCCGAACACAATAATGGCAAGTGTCATAAGAGGGATGCCGCCAATAGCATCAGAGCTGTCCATGACAGGCAAACGGGGCGATTTGAACGAAGGGTTTACTTGTATGCAAGGAAAATATTGACAAGAACTGTTTGACACCTTTTGGTATAGTAGACGGTGTGATTATTTGTATAGAGACATGTATTAAAAAGATTATTGGTGTGATGTAGGTAATACTTCGACCATGCTGCTACCCATCGACACCATATGTATACAAGCACGTCCTTTATAAAAACAAATTCCCCTCCTCTCCTCACATTCCCTGTTTTTACCGCCTCAAGTAGAGAAGAGAGGGACGCAATGCTCACTCAGCTAGTCGGTGCCATGGTACGATGAACGCTCGGTTGACAGCTTTCCCGTGTATCCACGCACCATCCCATTTCCTCCTTAATTCATAGTAAAAGCCGCACAGTTAAGCAGTATGAACTCCAGACATTGTTGAGTTCGGGGGCTAGGCTGTTGCATGGATGACCACTGTCAACTGCTAAGACATCTTCTAGAATCTTGCTGCTCTGCATATTGCTATGCGCTCAGGGGCGCTAACGAAACAGGGACATTTCGCTTTCTTGGTAGTGTTGATCTGTATGCTTTTCCCCCTTCCTCTGGGCTTCACTTCCTTTTTCGCATAGTGAGCAAGGAATTTGTTTTTGTTGCATTTCCCTTGGTTGTGTATGCTGGGTCAGTGCTTAGTCCAAATATGACTCGACACGAGCCATGTTAGCGAATAAGGAGCTGAAAGGGAGCTTCGATTGATAACTTGGATTTCCTGGAACCGCGCGCGACCCGAGAGCTGGTAGTGTGCGCGAGAAAATAAACTTGTGCTTAGCATCTCCTGGTGCTTTGTCGATCAACAGTTGATCTTTTTCTGCTGATTTCTGTGTAGGTAGTGAGTATGACCGAAATCGCATTCCACTTCGAGCAAAAGCTGGGAAAAGGGTTGAGGTAGAACGCAATCAGCATAACTCTGACACCTCAAGACATCTTTCGGCTTATCCAGTTGGCGTACCAACGAAGAAACAATGGTATTCATCGTAACCCCTTACCTCTCACTTCATTGTACTGATAGGTGTTTGGGCGTATCAGCTTTAGTTCTCTAGTCAACCACCTCACTTACAGTACAATTGTAAATTCTTTAAAAGCCATCGCAGCCATTCACGACAACGATCTTGCATTTTCAGGATCCGATGAATGAGTTACGTTCTCTGGTGATCTATAGGTAAACAGATTCCCAGCCCTTCCTTTCTGATACAAGAAGGCCAGTGTACTCCTAAGGCGGTTGATCTGGTGCAGTCTTCCCTTGTCATCCGTGAATTGTTGATGAGAAGTCTCATGTGTAACAAAGTTTATGTAAATCTACGCATTGTTGCCATTATTCACGAGATTTTCACAGCACATAACTCTACAACAGCGCACTGTACTGCTTGCAACCTTCAAGTTACTGACACACATGGACTCTGATCAACTCTGAGGAACTCATAATAATCTCAAGTATAGGAGACCGGATTAGATACTAGCATTATGTAAAGGCACTGAAGGAAACATGCTGGAGCTTGGCCACAAGTAAAAGTAATGCTATGAACCAAATAAGCAAAAAGGACGGCGGGTAAATTGTTGGTTGAATGAATTCAAAGTGGTCAGAGTGCCTCAGGGGACATTCAGGCAGAAAGCGGTGTTACAGCGAGGAAAACAGCAACCGCGAAGGTTGTACTCGGTTCTTCTATTTCTCAAGAGGACATGTAGCGATATGCTATGCCAGCAGATGATTATGGTAGTGATGGACGACAATAATCAGCTTGTTCATCAACGTGAACGCAGAGAAGAAGCCATCCTTCTGATTGATTCACATCTTGATATCAAAGCTTGTTCCACATCCACAACTACTTGTCGCTCCCGGTATGCCTGTAATCTTGAACTGACTGCCTATGAGCTCCATTGTATAGTCGACAGTGCTTCCATTCAGAAGTTCCAGACTTGGCTCGTCAATGACAACCTTCTCTCCCTTCTCGCCTTCGAATACAGTATCCTCCTCTGTAGGCGGGTTCTTTGACAGATCCGTTAGGTCCATGAGATATTGGAAGCCATGGCATCCGCCGCTCTCGATGGTCACGCGAAGTGCGAGGTTCGGATTGTTATCGCCTGTAGAAATCTTATGTAGCCGATTGGATGCACGTGGTGCTATGGAAATTATCATGGGCTTGCCCGAGTCGTCGGTTCGCGGGTTCTGAACTGGACGAGCGGGCTTAGCGGTTGAGACATCGGAGGATGTTGCAAGAGCTCGTCGTGGAATTTTTGGTGCTTGCGCAAAGGCTGTATCTCGTGCTGTTGTATGCGCTGAAGCTCTCCGTGGTACGGCGAATGATGCGAGGAAGTCGAAGTATAGTGGCTGCGAAGTGGCGCGCGAGGCGGAGACTCTGCTATGTGCCCTCACAAATTGTGGTGTGACTTTTGGAGGCGCGGTTGCCTTTGATCCGGTAGCTCTCCTCGCTGCGCGCCAGCATGATGTGCATATGGTGGATGATGACATTATGGTAATATCGAAGATGTCCGGGGCGATGTCCGAGGTGGAGGGATCGTGAATCTGAGGTCATAAGCTAGGAATGTCACAATTGACAGCACCAATCACGATTGCCCGTCACGTCGGGTTCTGGACCGCTTAGTCAGCACCCACCCCACCTTGTGCCGCCGCCACCCTCCATCGTATGAGCCACCGGTTTGTTGCAGCCCTACCCGTTCGAGCTATCTACTTATCGTGCCTGATGCTTGAAATATTTCAGACAACAGACATTCTTATCTGTGACCTCATGCGCCCTGATTTCTTAAAGCCCTAACCTGATTTCCTTTCTCTCTACAACAATGCCTTACGGACATAACCCTTATATAGCGATACCGGAGGCCGAACTTTGCGCTGAGCAATTCGCGCGACGCGAAGACGCGAACGACGGATTGAGTAAGCTGAGAAACGAGTTTGTCATCCCGACCAAAGGCGATCTGAGGAACCGCAAGCATGGATTCCAAAACAAAGAAAAAAATGTTACTTCGCGATCGGACGACAATGAGGAATCCATATACTTGTGCGGAAACTCGCTCGGGCTTCAACCACGGAGAACAAAGGAATACATCAATCGCTATCTCGACACCTGGGCTTCCAAGGGTGTCTTTGGTCATTTTACAGAGTATGAGGGAGGACTTCCGCCATGGCTGCACATCGACGACGCAATCAAAAACCAAACAGCGAAGATTGTCGGGGCGCTTCCTAGTGAAGTCGTCATCATGGAAACGTTGACTGCCAATCTCCACCTTCTGATGGCAAGCTTTTACCGACCGACGAAAGACAGGTGGAAGATCATTATCGAGGGCAAAGCATTTCCCAGCGATCATGTATGCGCCCCGTTCCTAACTTGTTATTCGTCGGTAACTGATGATATGATAGTATGCCGCTCTCTCGCAGATTGCACACCACAACCTCGATCCCTCCGCCTTGATCACCATTGATCCGCCGTCAGCCTCGTCGCCTTACCTATCAAACGAACACATTTTGTCTGTAATCTCACATCATGCCCCAAGTACCGCCCTCGTCCTTCTGCCTGGCATACAGTTCTACTCAGGCCAATTTTTCGACATTGAGTTGATAACACGCCATTGTCGATCGTTGGGCATAACGGTTGGTTGGGACTTGGCGCATGCGGCAGGAAACGTACCTCTGAAGCTGCATGACTGGAATGTTGATTTTGCAGCGTGGTGCAACTACAAGTACATGAATGGTGGACCAGGAGTCATTGGCGGACTCTTTGTTCATGAAAGACACGGCAAGGTGGAGCAGGTACCTGCCAGACAAACAAACGGTACACACAACATATCAGGAGACGTACAGCTTTCCTACCGTCCGCGCCTAAGTGGATGGTGGGGAAGCGACAAGGACAGCAGATTCCGCATGGAGAACAAATTCGTCCCTATTGAAGGTGCCAGCGGCTTCCAACTCAGCAACCCGAGCGCGCTGGACATGACCTCGGTAATGGCGAGTTTAGATGTCTTTTCATTAACCAACATGGATGCCCTACGACAGCGCAGTCTTAAATTGACTGCATACCTCGAAGCCCGGCTCCTCAAGTATCCATATGGGGAACCGCCGTACAAGATCATCACACCTGCAAATCCGGCTGAAAGGGGTGCACAGCTCAGCGTGCTTCTGAACCCGGGCTTGTTGGACCAAGTTCAGCATTACATTGAAGAACGTGGTGTAGTGGTAGACGAACGCAAGCCTGACGTGCTGAGGGTTGCGCCCACGCCACTGTACAACTCCTTCCACGATATTCATCGCTTCATTACTATCTTCCACGAGGCATGTCGCATAGCCTCACAGGGCGCGGGAAAGAGAAGTACACACAATGATCATGTTCCAAGGGGCATCGCGACAGTGTGAATAGAGCAGTCCTTGGACGAGGTTTCGCCTGGTGGAATCTGCTTGTCAACAACGAGCGATGTAATTTTTAATTCGATATCTCAAACATGCATATATACCCAAAATCAATAAAGAATTTAGCCTAGATGTCATGATTGCAAAATTCGTTGATGTAAAAAACGCAATATTATACAACTAAACGTTGTCGTGTCATAATGTTTGACCATAACCGATCCTCATCAGACATGCTTAGGAAACGACTCTTAGTATCCAAACAGGCATCAAGCCCATTCTCATGCCTTGAATGCAAAAGAAAAGAGGCTATCCATCTGCACCCACTGCCTTCCGTTTCTTTCCAACCACCTCTCCACTACACCCTTGAGCGTATCAAACCTCTCCCTGTTCACTTCAGCCAAAACCTTCATCTTCTCTTTCTTCTCCATGTCTTCAGATTTGATACTGCTGTTCATCTTCGCTACGCGATCGACATCGAACAGAGACTGATAATACAGAAGTTGATTCCATACATCACGTTCTTTGATCTCGTAGCTCATCCTGCCCAAGCAATCGCGAGCAAGGCCCTTGGGACCTAAGCAGCGATGCCCGTAGACAGAGATGCTGCGTGTGCGATTTGAACATTGCGGGTCGTCGCACAGAACGTAACCTGCGTAGTAGGAGGCGACGACCTGGCGAATTGCGGACTCCAGTTGTGCTACTATGCTGATGTTTTGTAATGTCGCGCCACAGCCTTCTGCGGGACATTGAATTCCGCTGTGCGATATTGTTTGTAATGACGCCATAGTCGATGAAGACGAGAAGCCCTCGAAAGGAAAGACGGTTGTGCAAGCTCGACAGCGTAGCCAAAGCGGCGAGCAGGATTGGAAGCGTACAGAGTCTGGGATCTGGGACTCGAGAGGATGGATCTCGGTATCTTGTTGCGCGCCACCAGAGACTGTGCTGACACGATATTTGGAAGTATCAAGTCCAAGACAAGCAGCGAGAAGTGTGATGTTTGTACCACTGATAGGCGCACAGAGACGCTCCACTGGTGGCAGAATCTGTTTGTGGAGGTAGTAGTCGATGTCTGGCTTCAGTTCGCTGTCCGGCTTCAGGACTTCATCAACTGGGTAGGCGTTTTTGGCCGCATTCTCAGCGGACCCTGAAGAATCTCCAGTGATGATGAAACTCATGACATCCTTTGCCTTGACGTGTTTGCCCTTAGCCATGAGACGTAACGCAACTTGAACCGAGGGCATGGAATTGCCATTGGGGTATTCCTTAGGATTCTTTCCCAGCTGCGTGTAGATGGTGTACTTCCGAGGCGGAATGGCATACTCGCGCATCTGCTTGCTGAGTTCTCGCAGGTGATTGTGAATCTTCTCGACAACTACTTCAGGGTCCTCACCACTGAGAAGGAAATTGAGCAATTCACTAAAGTACTGTTAGTAACCAGGGACAATTATCACCGGTCTTGAACTTACGTCGATGTCTCCTTCGAGAGAGCGCAGTATTCTCTGCGCCTCATGTCGAGACCCTTGACTTCCAGCTTCTCAATATACTTGCCATCGACAGGTACCATGTTAATAGCGGCGTACTTCTTCTTTGCGTGCAGCAAGATCCGCCGGAACACATTGTCAATGTCAATCTCCAACAACCTGTAGCTGTCGTTGACTTCCTTCTTGAATTCATTGCCGAGTTTGAGCGCATCCTGAATGTTATCGACGTTGGTGTTGATCATGACGGAGTCAGTATCGCCGTAGATGACACGAAGTGCCTTTTCCTCAGCCATGTCCTTGGTCTTTCGCAAAATCTCACGACCCTTGTATGTGGTGAGCATCGCAAGTGGCCGGGCATAGAAACGGGATTTGGTATATCCCAAACATCCGTACATGGAGTTGGCAGTGAGCTTCAAGGCCATTTGCTTGATATCCCAAGTGGCCAACTGATCTGGGGTAGCATCTTTAGCCTTCATGAGTTTCTTTACCTCCCGACGCCGAGAGACAAGTGTGGCGATAAGGCGCGGTAAGATACCCTGTTCTTGGTCCGTGGGAACTTCGGGCACCTTGTCGTCATCCTCCGAGATGTCAGACCGCTCCACAGTCGTGAAGCAGATGTTGTACTCCTGGATGATACTGGGATAAAGAGAGTTGAAGTCCATGACCAGGATGAACTTGTCGTATAGACCCTTTTCAGGCTCAAAAACAAGACCGCCCTTGAATTTGTCCTTCTTCTTGGCGTCTGCTCCTTCTTCTCCCTCGGCTGCCTCCTCCTCCGCTTTGACTTTGCTCTTACCCCACTGCTTGTCTGGGCAAATGTATTTGTTCCGATAAAACTCGTGGAGCAAAATGTACTCGTTGCGTTCAGCGCGAGTTCCACTCAGTGTGCGAGCCCAAGAATTACCAGCTAAATTGGTCAGAACCTTGGTGAGGGGGAGCATCTGCACCTTGATCGCTATGGCAGCGATGAAGTAGGCATCAGCTTGGCAATGCTTGACATAATTCAGGAGACCCTCCTTGGACGTTGCCCATGTCTTCAAGGCGGCCTCATTATCAAGCTCCTTACGTCGCTGATTGAGGCCGAGCTGACACATCTCCTCTAGACTCCATGATTGGCACTTGGGCATAAGAGACTTTCCAAGATCGTTGGCCAAATCACACAATAAGCGGCCAGAAGCCAGTTGCTTCTCAGCAAAGAAGCTGCCTCCGCCCTTACCCATGCTCTTGGGCCAGTCGCTCCTCTTGAGACGTCCAATACGGTGCCATCCTGGGGTTTTCTTTTCTCGCAGGCGGTTGAGCAAGACACTGTAATCTACGTCATCCAGACGATGGCCAACAAGGACATCCGGATCATGCCGTTGGAACATTGCCATTAAAAGACTGAGAAGTTCTTGTTCGGTCTTTTTGAGGTACATGTTACCCTTAATCTTCTCAACTTCGCCCTGAAAGCCTATAGGGAAAGCAGGCCCGTTCGGCCGCATGATAGTGAAGCTCTTGCACTGCATCTGGTCGGCAGGCGTTGTGTCGGTCAGCGAGAAGTTGTCGTAGATCATAGCACTGGCCATCAGGATCTCCTGTTTGTTGTCCTTCGCGTTGAACGTGGTTCGAAGAGAAATACTCATGAGTGTCATGGGAGGCGCATCCAGATTGTCTGAAGCACTCAAAACAGTAATGTTGTTGGGCTTTCTGACTAGAGCTTCGAGCTTACACCAAGAAGCGTTGGCAACGGCACCGAAATCAGGTGCATCGATTTTCAGCCAACACGGCCCCATGATGTTCTTCCAGAGAACGAATTGCTCGAAAAGGGAGGTGTTGGTTCCAAAAACGTGGGAGAATGTCTCTCCTGTCAGGTCAACAGACAGGGGCATCTTGTCGTATCCGTACAGAAGTTTGAGGTAATCTGCCTCCTTGGGTATATCGGCCAGCTCGAAGGCGTACTTTCTTGTGCATGGTTTGACCTTGTATGGATTTACACGGTGCCTGCTCATAATCGAATCAACCTCGTTTGATACATCTTCTAGATCAACCTCCTCGTCGGTGGTCACTCCCCTGACGTGACGGTATTCCCGGGGCAGGAAATACAACTTTCGTAAGATGTTGTCAATTTTCACAAAGCAACTAACATAATTTCCAGACTTGCGATCTTTGACTTTGCCGAACAAGCACAGGCTGCCATTGATTTCGGTATAGTCGATCCAGAATATGCGCAAGCTACCGTCGTCTTCTAGGGCATCCTGTGGGTTCAGTTTGCCTGCTGTTGCAGTCTGGGGAGCAGGACTGCTCATGACATTGAGATTGCTTGTGACATCATTCCACGAGGAAGCATCGACGTGAGCTGTAGACGGTTTGATGGGTGATGAGCCGGCAGGTGTCGGTGCATCTTCCTTTTTGATCTTCGCTATTGGGCGTCGACCGGCCATATTCACGCTGGCAACAGGGACACCAGATTGGCCAGTGGGCTGTGCAATCTCCATAAGATCTTCATCCTCTTCCTCCTCTATCTTCACTGCAGGTTGTGCCCTGCGCTCCACGGCCTTCGCAACTGGTGACGATTGGAGTGGAGGATCGCTCATGGGAACATCGTCGTCGAATGTTGGAAGCCCATCATCATCTGCATCTGCAGTTTCTGTTGGCGGTGTACCTGGCATGTGACTGTCCGAGTCGTTCGTTCGCCGCTTTGTCGCCGTTGGGCGGCTCTCAGATATCGGGGGGGACAACACGCGAGTTTTCCGCCTTGCTTCGGTTTTGATGGGTCTTGTCCGGATAGTAGACGAGTGGATGGGGTTTGTGTCGATTTCGCCTAGCAGATCATCCATGAAATCTTTATCGGCGGCGGTAGCAACAGGCTAGAAATGTCAGCTCATCACCTTACATGGCTGAACACAAAGTCCTCACCTTAGCTTTTGGCACCATGGCAGCATTCTTTGAGCTGAAGTACTTGCTAATGCCATTGTCAATCTTCTTCCGCTTTTCTTCGTCTTCTTCGCGTTTCCGTTTGGCTGCTATGTGTCAGCTCTGCCGAATGAGTCTTTGTGTACATTAAGTCATACCGGCTTTGCCTTTGGCGGGTCTCTCATCCTCTTCTTCACTTTCTGTCCCAGCATAGCGGTATCGGCCCTGATCATCGTCCCACTCTTCTCTGCCATCGTCGACATATCCCTCGCCCTGGTCGCCGACTACGAAGTCGTCTTCATCCAGCCGGCCACGTACAATCTTCTTGTATCCCTCTTCATCGACCGTGTCGTATAATTGCTCTTCTTCAGCAACCTCATATGTCGACATACGCGTCTTGCCAGCGGCGCGATTGGCCCGCAACTCCGCCAAGAGGGCAGCGCCCGTCTTCTTGGCCGCTCGTGGCATGGTTTATTACAACGGGTAAAGTATGTGAGCAAAAAATCGAAGAGAAGGAATTGGGTATAAGGCACGCTTGTGGGCGTGTTTGGAGGGATGGCGGGATGACAGGTTAAAGCGCAGGAGCGACGCGCTAATTGACACCGTGCACGCGACGCGACTGCCCATTAACCACGCCAAGCCACTATCCCAATTTGTTCAATCTATTACTTCCCCACTATCAACCACTTACACACGCAGGTGCAACGGACATCACAATGGCCTCCGTCTCGAAAGCTCCTCTAGTCTGGATAGACTGTGAGGTATGCTTGTAGCAAGATTTTCAAATTAATTTCCATTGACCTTGCTAGATGACCGGCCTCGACACCAACAACGACACAATCATGTCATTTGCCGCATTTGTCACTGATGCAGACTTGAATATCTTGGATGATACGGGCTATGAAGCAATCATCCACCACGACAAGGAACAGCTTGACCGCATGGGAGAATGGTGCACGAGTCATCACGGGGAGTCGGGACTAACACAGGCCTGCATTGACTCTACCACCACTGCGGAGGAAGCTGCCGAGGGTCTGCTCAGCTACATCAAAAAATACGTCCCCGAAAGGCGTACAGCTCTCCTTGCGGGAAACTCTGTACATGCTGATAAGGCATTCCTCGTCAAGCAGCCCTACAATGTCGTCATCGATCACCTTCACTATCGAATCCTTGATGTTAGCAGTATTAAGGAGGCTGCACGAAGGTGGGCCCCTAAACAGACGCTGGCAAAGATTCCAAGAAAGAAAATGTTGCATGAGGCACGACAAGACATCTTGGAGAGTATTGAGGAGGCGAGATACTATCGGGAAGCATTCTTCTTGAAACCTCAAAGCACAACAGATGCACAGAATAGCTAAGATAGCAATACATCAAGTCAAAATGAAATGGGCAGGAGCACTGAGCCACTTGGGCGCAGTCGCACGCGAGACTCAGCCTCCCACTCCGGTGGCCAGTCTGCTGCCATTAGCCACTGCCGTTTGCTACTTTCCACAACCCTAGCAACTATCCCAACCACCTCGTACGCCTACAACCTTCCACCCACTCACTAAGCCACGCTCATTCACATCTTCGACCAACGCCATGCGTGCACTTGCCTTCTTCGCGATCCTAGGTAATTACATCTTGCTCAACATGCATCCACAGCCTCTGGTACAGGTCTAACACACACAGGAGCCGTTGCTGTCCAGGCCGTTCAGTCGGGTCACCTTGCAGTGGGAGTCCGTGACGATGGCTGTAGCAGGCTCCCCAAGCTTTGCACGGATTCAGTACTGCTACACGGCTGCCAGACAACTCTGACCTATCTGTGCCCTGAGACCCAGACTCCAACTGCCACTATTACCGTCACCACGACCATGACTACAACGGTTTCTGACAGTGTGGGCCCTCATGCAACTTCGGGCCATGCTACAATTCCTGTCTCTACTTGCAATGAGTATGTATACAGACCGCGATTCAACCACTTTTTGCTGACCTTGCAGGAGCACTCGTCCCTCTGAAGAGCATACCACAACCACCACGGTTCATTCAACGATGCAAGTTACAGCTACGAAGACTACGACCAGTTCTTCGTCCTCTTTGACGCCGGCCGTAATCACCACGTCCTTTTCAGCAGTTGCACTCTCCGACGTAGAGCCGCTCTTCTCCACTAAGCCAACATGGTCTGAGTTCAAGAACGCGTCTTCCCTGTCATTTTCTACCTCAAAGCCAGTCGCCACGGAGCAGCCATTTCCGTTCATAGATTTGACCTCTCTCAACGTGTTTCCACCTCACACAGTCGCTAGCCCGTCTTTGGCTGCACACAACTCCTCAGCTGTCTACTATATGTCTTCTGCTAACAAGACGTCATCCTTCAGCGGATACGACCTTCCTACCATGAACATCCTGAGGGAGGCTAGGCCTACGGAGACTGTCATAACCACTACGGGTGTCGTCACAACGACCGGCACAGGTATGGCTGGCGAGAGTCATATCTCTTTGGCTGCACTATTTCTCAGTGTGATGTCCACTGCTCTCATACTCTAGGCGACATATGGCTGTTTTCTCTGAGTAAGCCAGCAGTCAAAGTTCGGCTCAGGACAAGGCTTTGGCTGGGTATGACAGCCTTACGGCGGAAATGGATGTTTTTGTGAGTTTCACGATTTGTACAAAAACATAACATAGCAGGCGACGCTGTAGTAGTTACGGTGGACATGAAAAATATCAAAAATCACTCTATACGTTGGTCGTAGTCCCGGGCTTGTGACTTCGTGACTACTATCTCTTCTTGTTCCCATCGCCTATAACTGGCTTGCGATATGGTGGTATAGGAACAGGTAATGATGGAGAGTGATTATAGAGTGAGACCAGAATTCCAAGTCCTACATAATGCAGGAAAGTTGTTTTTGCAAACCATGAGGGCTGGATGTGAAAGGTGGACCACCCCGCGGGCTGTAGATTGTGGTCAGAGCTTCGCAGCAAGGATGATGGAACCGAAGTTGTGGACTCGCGATCCAATCACGGGACAAGCGCGCCGCAACCACGGCGAACACCAAAGGCTGTCTCTGGCGCAGCCTCACAACCTCTCATGTACATGATAGAACCACGGACGTCCAATTCGATTGTGTTCGCCGAGGAGCATCCGCCACCAATCGCGATCGTTAACCTCAAGTAGCTATCAATTTGTGTTAAGAAACCACACCCCCGACGACGAAGCCCGCGGTCGTCTCTACCTCTCGCATACCGCCTTTTAAGAGAACAGCACGACGTGCTGTGCCCAAGGATCATACTTCAATTCGACTATACCTCTCTTTTTACAGCAGTAGCTTTCACAGCTTCACAAAGCTCTCCGACAGACAACCATTAGACTGCTTGATTTGGCGGCTGGCCTACGATTGCCAGGGACTGGTATTGGAGATCTGGACCAGACACAGGCAAAGTCTCCGACACCATGGCTGTCAAGAAGTCAGGAAGAGCCCAGTTGAGGGAAGAGGGTATAGCATCTGCTTGTCTGGAAGCAACATGGCCGCTAACAAACTCTAGGTCTGGAGCGGACGGACAACAACATGGATCTGACGACGTGGCCCCAAATTGGCATGATCAACCAGAAGAATTATTACACCGAGTTTCTGAAGAGAGACGAGCAGTTCCTCGCCGTGCGATACCCGAAAGACGAAGAGAGAGCGCGCATAGTGCAGGAGGCCAGGGACAAGGATCGCGCACGCGCGCTGGGTGTGCCAGCAGCAGAAGGAGCGACACCATCCGCTGCAGATGAGACCATGGAAGATGCTGAAGCCTCCTTTGCATCCAAAACCGACATCTCGAAACTCATCGTAATACACCCTGGTAGCCAGAATCTGAGGATAGGACTTGGATCGGATGCGTTGCCCAAGACTGTGCCTATGGTCATTGCACGTAAATGGAAAGAGAGCGAGGACGAGGAAGATGGCGGAGAGCCCTGCCCTAAGCGTATGAAGGTTGATGGAGCTGAAGCTGCGGACGCCCTACCCGAAAAGTGGTTTGGAGAAGATGTAAGTCGATTAGTAGCTGCTGCTCTACTACTGCTGATTTGTGAACTAGTTTGCCGATCAGTACATGGCCATGTCTTCCGAACTCAGGACACGGATGCGCTCCAACAAGCGACGAGTACTTCCCAACTCCAAGGATCTCGTGACAAACTACAACCGAAAGTCACCCCCAGACATCATCTCTGAGCACAACGACATCAATCGTGTGGAGTGGACAGAGATACCAGCGGACCCCACCAAGGCCCCGGATTTCTTCACTGGAAACGAGGCTCTGCGAATCCCAGAAAAGTCCAACCCACGATACAAGCTGTTCTGGCCCATACGAAATGGTACCTTCAACGAGAAAGACTACCGCGATCGCAATCAAATATATCACGATATCTCCAAGATACTCGAAGAGGCTTTCAGAAGTCAGCTCGGCATCACCAAGTTGAAGGATCTGGTCAACTACAAGTGCGTGTTTATTATTCCAGATCTCTACGAACGCCAGTATGTGACCATGATTCTCGACATCCTGATGCGAGACCTAGGCCTTGGAAAAGTTTGCCTGCAGCAAGAGTCTCTCTCGGCTACGTTTGGTGCAGGCTATGGTGTGGCCTGTGTTGTCGACATTGGTGCTCAGAAGACGTCCATTTGCTGCGTCGACGAAGGGCTGTGCGCTGAAGAATCGCGCGTCAACCTGAAGATGGGCGGAGCTGATGTGACGGAGACATTTATCAAGATGATGCTGTACGGTCACTTTCCGTACGCGGACATGAATCTGAAGCGGAGATATGATTGGCTACTTGCTGAGGAGCTGAAGCAAAAGTTCTGCTCCATGGATGAGGGTGCCGTCACAGTGCAGACATGGGACTTTCACCTTCGAGCCTGGGGCCAGGATACACGGAAATACACGTTCAAAACGTATGATGAGACGATGCTCTCAGTCATGGTAAGTAACGACAGGTGCAGAGACTGGCGACCAAGTTGCTGACATGACATGGTATAGGGGTTCTTCAAGCCTTCGATATTTGATAATTCCCGGAAACTGGAGAACAGAAGGAAAGTGGTGCCACGTTCTGTTGATCTTTATGATGGCTCGCCGAACGACCCCATGTCACAAGCCCAAATCTCCATTATCGAGGCTGCAGCAGGCAAGCCCGTTGTGCCGGCGACCAACGGTGTCCAGGAGGTCGTCAACAGCACAGCGCCCGTGGCGACGCCCCAGCGTCCCCAAGCGAATCCTCTGAGTCTCCTTGGTCGCCTCAACGAAGGAGAAAACACGCCACGCTCCTCTGTAGCGGGATCCCCGGGCCCCGAAGGCACCAATACGCCCAACCCAGAGCGCGACACGCCCATGGGGGACGCAGAGGGCCCACCTCTACTCGTCCGAGATCCGATTGACGAGAAGACCAAAGTAGCAGAAGCGCGCGACGCGGTACTCCCCATCCAGTCGCTCGATCAGGCCATTCTTGAGTCGCTCACGCACGGGGCGCGTGGCGATGACCGCAAGCTTCGCGACTTCTTCGGCGGCATTATGCTTGTCGGGGGCGCGTCCAAAACACCTGGCCTGCGTGAGTTCCTCGAAATGCGGCTCCGCGAGTTGCGCCCTGGTTACGGAAAGGAGATTCTGGTGGGGCCACCCCCGCGCGACTTTGATCCCCAGGTTGTGGCGTGGAAGGGCGGAAGCGTGTTTGGGAGGTTGAGTAGTCATGGCAATGATGGCTGGATTAGCAGATACGAGTACGATATGTTGGGCGCCAGGTTGCTGAATACAAAGTGTATGTTTGCTTGGTAGGGGAAAAGATATTATAGAAAGGGTGGGATAAGGGCGGAAATGAGGAACGGGCTATGTGTTTTTCTTTCGATATTTCTATTTCATTTCTGCATGGTGTAGACACATGTGGTTGCTACGTAATCATCAACAAGGGGATATGTCTTGTGTGGATGTTGCTTGGGGTGAAAATAGAGAGTGAAGACGAAATACGTGTTGACGAAGATGACAACGATGACGACGAGGGGGGTGGTCGTGATTGTGATGATGATGATGATGTTAACGATGATATTAAGGACTGTTTACCGGGGCAAATATCAAGCTTTCTTGAAGACGTGGTAAGTGCGTTGTGGAAATTCAAGATGGAATTCCGCTCAGTTTGGATATTAATACCGGAACAACCATGGTAATAACAGATTATGAACGTCTTCACTTATGTGCATGTTATTCAGAGGTAACAAACTTATGAATGGTGTTGAAGTGAAGGAATCCGTCCTGGCCGTCTCTCCGACTGGTCGTTCAAAAGGGCCAGTAATTGTATTGTTGTGTGTTGTGTCACCTTCGACAAATCTTGGGATGTGTAGTCTTCTAAGACATTTTACAGACTGGCCCAGCTTGGACTGCTAGGAAAAACGAAAACTACAATATATCCCGTGCTGACGGTCATAGAGCACATGAGTTCAATTTATGGTTGTGCTGTGATATCCAGAAGAGGAAGAAAAAGGAAATTACCGCGGACTGTCGGGGTGGTGGAGTAGCCCTGCGTGGAATGCTTTGCTGTCGCAGTCGGATCATTTCCAAAAGATTGATTTGTCAGCGCGTGCGACGACAAGAGTGGAGCTGGTTGAATGCTGGTGGCTCAGTGGATGATGAGGAGTAGGATGCTTGTGCTGTAAGCCATCGAGATGCAAGGTCGTGTGCATTCCAAACAGGGCCACATGCAAGGCGTTTTCTCTCGACAAAATCAAGGATGGCAGTCGAACGTGGAGTATTTATTCGGACGAGTGTCGGAAGGTGTGGTGAGCAATGGTTTCATGGTACGTAAGCCTTGGTCGGAGTTCCGGTTGTGCCGTCGGCGGTGATGATCACTGGTGAGAAGGGTGCCGTCAACCACGATCGTGGTGTATACTTTCGATGTAAGGCATCGGCCGAGTCTGGAAATAGCCCCAATAGTAGCCTCAAACATTGATAGGCAGAGATTGCATGGGCCGCGGAGGAGGCGTTGAGGTTACTTGTTACTCTTTTAGTCCAATTTCGGCAGCTTTTTGATTACAAAACTCGGCCATGTCAACATCCTTGGAGCTAAGACCATTTGGGTTATGGGTGGTCCATTCAATGGTGACACGGTTGTAGAGATTGGACCACGAGGGATGATGATTCTTGGCCTTGCACTCGTCTGCAACTAATGACATGAATTTCCAAGCTTTGGTAAAGCTGGAAAAGGTAAATTGGCGTGTGATGGCTTTGCGCGAGTCGGTGAGTTGCCATTCGGGAAAGAGGTTCATTGCTCGATGGGGCAGGTCAGCAGGTTGGTTGGCAGAGAAGATTATGTCATGCGGTGCTGGAACAGACGGCGACTGTGCATCCATGGTGGCAGAGGAAGGCGAGGTTGACAGTGGTCGGAGTCCGGCGGGTGAGTATCTTGCGCCAGGCCAGAGGGCAGCGCTCTGTGTGGGGAGCGCGGGCAGGCGGCCAGGGATCAGCAAGGCCGTTGTGGTGCGACCATGAGGGAGACGCCAGGGCGATAAATGAGCTAGGCTGTGGTTTGGAGATTAGACAAGTTGAGTTCTGAGGTAATCAGGGCGAAGGTTTAGGCGCCAGGCGGGCCTGTAGGAAGGGTCGCAGCAGGTGCATATCATGGCGTGACTGCAGGGGAGCAGACTCACGGGACCGCCCGGACGCGACGCAGCGAGGGCGCCATGGCAGCGTCGATAAGCGTATGTACAGAGTGCAGAGACTCGGGCGTGAGGGACAATGGCAGCTGGTGGGCGGCGCAATGGCTGCTGCACCAGGCGTGGCGGGAACGTCGGATGCGGATGCTCGCAGCGCCCGTATGGAGTAATCAGAGCACGGCACGCTAGGCCCGAAGCGGCGACTGCTGGGCGGCTACCCAGTGCTCGGAGAATTGGTCAGCAGCACTCCAGGGCAGCACCAGCAGGCCAGTCGACAGCAATCGAACGAGGCGCGCGCGGTGCCAAGCACGGCCATGGGCACGCGCGGGCGTCAGTGTATAGTAATTGTGAGGGCAGTGTAGAATGGGCCGGCGGCGTAGTGTATGTACTGCCTACCTGCCTCTGCCCATGCCTGCCTGCGCCTGTGCCCGCCCCGGCTATCCGCCCGCCTACTTAAACGCGCAACGCCCGCCCACCTTAGTCAAAGCTGCGTAATCCACTTTCCGACCAACTGCATCATCACATCCAGGTGAGCTGCCCCGTCATCGCCCACACCACCCAACGCGACCACAGCTCTCCTGTCGCGACATGCCTGCGCCCGCCATGGCCGACCTGCCTTCAATGCTGACTTCACCCCCCAGCTGCCCTCTCTCTCTCCTTCACTCCAGGCCCCAGCGCCCGTCCGACGTCACTGCCCTCGCCCGCTGCCACTGCTGCCACGGCGCCCTGCACCCCAGCGCCTCTTGTGCCCAGCCTAGTCTGCAGTAGCCTCATCCGTCTCACGCCTGTCCTGCCCGCGCCACACAATCACCCACGGCTGCTGGATTCTCTTTGCTCGCACTGTGATTGCGCCCATCGCCACTGCATCCTCTCTCGATCACCGCCGTCACGCTCTCTATCATGCAGACATCGGCCGCTCAGGTAAGCCGTGCTGACGGTTTCAGGCTTTTGCCCTGCTGACTCCCCGACTAGGAGCAGTCGAAGCCGACCATCGAGATGAGTTAGTGCCTCCCCGCATCCCGGCTCTCGTACTGATGACTAACCCGCCGTCACCACCCAAAGGCTTAAGAGAACACTTGCTCGCTGCTGGCGCTGGCCAGCCCAGCGTCCAGCCTCTACCACAGCATCCAACACACGCCCAGCACCCTCACCCTTCCGGCCAGCCACACGCCATTGACCCGGCTATTGGCGGTCCCACCTCGTACGACATGAGCGCCGGCGGCCCCGACGACGGCAACACGAGCGAGGGTCGCTCCAAGGGACGGAGAGAGCTGTCCACGTCGAAGCGCGCTGCCCAGAATCGCGCCGCCCAGGCACGTCCAAGTCCATAGCCCTACCGTGTGTTGCGCCATGCTAACTTTGACCAGCGCGCATTCCGCCAGCGCAAGGAAGAGTACATCAAGCAACTCAAGGACCAGGTCAAGGAGTTTGAGCAGCTGTGTGAGCTGTACAAGACGCTGCAGACCGAGAATTACCAATTGCGCGACTACATCATCAACCTCCAATCCCGGCTACTCGAGACCCAAGGCGAGATACCCCCTGCACCAGCCGGTGTAGATCTCAATCGACCACATGCCGAGCAACCCAACATGCACCCGCAGCCACAGTCACAACAAGCGCCACCACAGCAACCCGAGCAGCAGCAGCAACAGCAGCAGCAGCAACAGCAACAGCAACAAGCGCCAGTCCAGAACAACACGCACAGCAGCAATGGAGGCTTGTCAGAACGCCAAATTGGTGAGCTGCAAATGGCTGCCCAAGCAGCTGCCGCGGCGCAACACAGCACAGCCGGTACCAAGCACGCCAACGTCGACAGTGCATACGACTACACAGAGAAGCGCCAGAAGGTCGATGAATCTCCTCAAGGTCAGCACCATCCGCTACCCTTTTCCCCTCCATGTGCCCCAGCTCAATTGCTTATTGAGAGCGCAGTCACTCCGATCCACGGCTTACCAGCATAGTAGGCTCAGGTGCATCTACCGACTATGATGTGTTCGTCAATGAGCTTCACCACCCAGACAAGCAGACTGCATAGACCACACAAGATCGGATACGTCTTGTCCTTGATCACTGTCGTAGCCTGCTCATCACCTCGTCTTCTTTTTCTCTTATCTTCTTATGATATAATGCATAGGCCACGAAGCTTGTCTACGCTCGGGCCAGCGGTGTGACACGACTGGCGCATGGAGTCTGGTGTAGTACTGTACTTGTTACCTTTGCTTTCTCTCTGACCATACTGTCATACTAGAGCACGTCATGTGCTGTGCAGTAGATTTCGCCGTTTTCTTCATTTGCCCAGGTCTTTGGTGACTTTGAAGGGCAAATTCCAGGTGCACTTCTTTGTGGGCTGCCGTTCGGGCTGCTCCCTTTTCATGTTGTGTTTTCCTGTGACATGTCTTTTAGGACAAAAACAATCGCCAAGCAAACGTTCTACAGTGTTTCACATGTTGCACTGGTCAAGTCGAGATGTGTCATGGTCCGTATTGGCTATGAGATGGTGTCATATCTTTGCCATGATGCGTTAGTGTTTGTTTCTAAGAGGACAAAACGACTAAGCAGATGAGGAGACAACGTCAGCATATTTCTTTCTCATCATTGTTTTGACTTGGTCGGATAAAATATATTCGGAGAAACAGGCCGATCGTATCACTGTCCCGTTAGTCAGACCAGAATGAGCCAATGAGGAATGCCGACTACTTTCTCTCGACCTCTAGCGAAAGCCTGGCTATTGCAAGATTCTACGGTGTATTTGTGGAAATTCACGACCATGTTACCATTTCAACTTGTAGAATACACCGATTCAAACAGTTCAATCCACTCAACGTTTTCAGGAATAACAAAAGACCAAAGCTGCATTCGCCCAAGACGAGGAGTCATAAATTTATATTCATATATACATTGAAAACCACGCCTCCTCTCCCTCCTCGTCACTCGTTCCCGCGTCTACAAACAGCTCCCAGGAATCGTCGCAGTAGCATTCTTGATGGAACCCTTCAAGAAGCCTCCGCCACCACACTGCAGACCCTTCACAAACGCCTTGGCCGCAACATCCGCGCCCTTTGCATTCGTATGCGTATGGTCTCCCGACACAAACAACGCATCTGTTCCCGACTTGCCCAGCGACTTGTACATGTTCGCCAGATACGCTCCATGGTCCACAAACATGGCATTACTGCCCAGCGCCTTGGCCACATCCCTCGCATACCCTACAAACCTGCCCCCATCGCCATACTGAAAGCTGCCGGACTCCCAGGGGTTATTCGGCGTCTGCGAACTCATAATCACTTTGGCTCCCTTTGCGATGAACTTCTTGCCGGCTTGTGTCAAGTACCAGTTGTACGTTCGCACTTGCACCTTTTGTCCGTTGTAGGTAGACTGACAGATTTCGTCGCCTGTGCCAGGGCATACGGAGCGTCCGTTATCTTCGCGCAGGGAGCCGCCGTCGTTGTGACCGAATTCAATGACGACAATGTCGTTGGCTTTGACAAGGTTGGCGATTTCGTCGAAGCGGCCTTCGACGGTGTAGGAGCGCGAGCTGCGGCCGCCGATGGCTTTGTTTACGGCGGGGACGGAGAGGGAGTATTGGATGTATTTGCCCCAGCCTGTTTTGGGAGATGAGTTAGGAGGGTTTTCATTTGGAGTTTATGTGACTGATATCTTTTTGGTTCACTTTTTGGAGACTGGGAGGGGGGCTTGCGTACCAGTAATTTGGGCGTTTCCATTTGCCATGGTAGAGTCTCCCGCGAAGTAAACAGTCGGCGCGCGCTTCTCGACATTGCTGCTGGGTGCGCCGACAGCGGTCGCAGCAAGAGCGAGCACAGAAACAACAGTGGAAGAGTACATAGTCACGGCGACGCTTTTTGTTTCCGGGAACTCGAAACGTACAAAATACAGATTCAGATCAAGGGGGAAAAGCGAAAGACCAGGACTGAAGTAAGACGAAAATACCCCCGAGAAAACTCACGGACAACAGTACCTACTATATACTGTAATCTTTTCTCCGCACGTTTTCCCAGCTAATTAAATCTAAGCCCGCATATGAAACGAAACGGGGGAACGCAGCGGGCCAAAAAAGAGAGAGAGAGAGCCAAGGGGTTTCTCCGTCCGTGTTGAATAACCGAGTGTTTCTTGTATATATTAACCACCAACCGCCTCTGGTGACATCCATGCCTACATAGGGCTTAGGGCCATGTTTTGAATGGTGCGTTTCAGGTGTCATTTACTAGTATGTGCCCCCAATCTAGATTTCCACCGCTAACATGGGGGAGGCAGAGCGGGAAGCAGGGTGGGTATGTGTGTATGACGCGAAATTCTCCGGTTGCACAGACGATATAGCTAGGTGAGCGATGAACAGATTATCCCGGAGATACATAAGTGACTACCTAAGACCTGGGATTGCGCAATGCCTGGCAACCTGTATTCTTCCCTTTCTCCTGGGTATCAGCGTCAGCGGTAACTATTTTTCATCCTGGCATTCGCTTTCCTACGCTGCTGGAGAGTCGACTCGATTGGTTGGTGGCATTGGAATAATAGGCGGGTACCTAGCATTGCGGAGAGATTGCAGATTGCATTACCCGTTCTGTGCCCCCCGCTTTGTGCTAGCGTGCGGCGGGGCATCTCCGCCCGAGAAGCATGCTGGCAGGCATACCGAGGCTTGACATCTTACATATGTTTGCTTCTTTTTCTTATTGGCGTCTTCCTTGTTTTGAAACAAATGGGATTCTTGGTACTATATGTCGATGTATTGCGAGATTGTGAGGCTGGGCATGTAGTTTGTTTTGAATGCTCGTTCAATTTAGGATGCAGGTCGCTCTCGTAAGCCTTGTGGCCGAGGAACGAGAGCTGTTTATGGTATAGTACGCTGTCAGACTGTAAGCAAACTATTTGCTGTTCCTGAACTTTGTTGCAGCCGCTCCGTATTGGCCCGGTGCGTGTACCTCTTTTTGGTTGTTGACGTGATTTTGGGGTCGTTTAAGAAACAACGTCGCAGGGGATGACTGTCAGCGCGGGAAGCATAGACTCTTATCTGAACCAGCTATCAGTATCTGCCATACAGTCTTTATAGTAGCGGGCAGTATGCATGAATGAAGGCATCGACTTGTAGCGTAGCCTGCTGCATGGTCGTCTTTTTCTATGGCCTGGATGTCGCGTCTCTCCAACACTAGGCTACAAGGTCTCGTACTACTGCCATCCTTAACCCTTGTCCATAAGCACGTTATCTCAGTCTGATTTGTCTCTATTTCTTGTCAGCGTAGAATGCCATGGTATCTCTACCTTTATGCTGAGAACATGTCCGCACAAGTGTAAAAGGAAAACCTAGATTACACCTCTGCTTCTTGTGCAGCTTACTGCGCAAGATCTTTGATATATAGTGTAGCAGGTTCTTACCGATAATAGCAAAAAAGGTTTCTCTAATATGTATTACTTATACTTCACATGCGAGTGCTACGAAGGTGTACTTAAGTTGCCACAGTCGTGACATCACAGAGCTTTAGTCCAGGCGTGATAGCTTGAGAGTGCTGTTAAAATAGACAATATGCAAGCTTGTATGTCTTTAAATTTTAGGGCATTACCTTAAAAAGAAAGTAGAGTAATTAATAAAAAAATATCTTTTTTTATTTTATTTATTATATACCATTCCCTATTCTCCTCCTAATTCTGTGTATTACCCACTGACCGTATCAACCAATCAATCCAATTCTCTCTCCGCTCCAACGGCGGTATTCGAACCCAGTGACCTCCTAGCTCCTGTGACAGGCACTGGGCTATGGATATCCTACAACTCATTAGCAGTCTCTAATAGGTTATCAGTTCCCTAGATACCATTAGCAAGTCTCAATGGATGTCTTTTTTTCGGCACCCAGTGTCTTGTGGCCAGGAGGCCACCCTACCGTGGAGAGGAGAGAGTTGGATTGATTGGTTGATGGTGAGATGCCTAATGTTGCGGTATTTATAGTAGAGGGAGTGTTTGTCCTTTACTTGCACAGCGCGTTTGCTCGACCGCCGTCAAGTCCACGTGTGGCCTCGCCAGCTACGCTTGAACGCAAACAACGTCCGACGTCGGACACCACACACCTGAACTCAGCACTTTTCTAAAGGGGTACTACTAAGCCGCCTCCAATGCTCTGTGTGAGGAATTAGAACCAGAGCTACATCTCCCAGGCCAAAAGATGCACATTGCGATCCGAAAGCGACATGGCAACATCTAGAAATACAATCACAAAGACTCAATGTACGGCGGTGTGGAAAATGCACATCGTTGGCCTTGTCTAGCCACTTCTTTTCTGCTGTGAGAGCAGATCAGACCTTACTCCGCTCTCTCCTTTCTGAAAACTCGCAATAGTGCAAATAAGCAGCGCATATCCATCCATCGGGCGGGACTTTCATGCTTCTCTCAGAGTCTCCAGTATCAAGTTTCGTGAACTCGGGCTCATTCTAAGCCTTCTCGCCTCTGAAAAGACCTCCCCGTGCGGTCAAGCTAATCCTGAGCCGGCAAGAGTCAATCCGAGGCATACTTGACACTGCTTGATCTCTGCCACTACAAAGAGCATAGTATATCATCACAGTCCTCGATGAGTTTCGATGTATCAAGGAAAAGCAATCGTGATCCTATTACTTACGACATACCATTAACATTAAACATCCCCACCGTTTCACCCAGAGCTCCCTAGCCGAAATAAAGCCTAACTCTCCCCTAGCCATAACAAGCCATCAAGACACAACATTAAACTTTTCTAAACCGCTCACTAATTACCCTCCATACAACAACAAGACCAAGAGAAACAGTCCTTCTGAACAACCTGTCATACGTAAACCAACATTTTCAATTTACCCAAGCCTGAGAGACATAGCAGTCCAAATCCTTCCCTATCATTAGTTTTCCCCAATCAGAAGCTGAAGAAAAGAGACAAGGAAAAACCACAAATGTCGGATTTCATACTTCTATCTTTTTTGATGATCGCCCATAAGGGAGCTACGCATCCTACCCAATCCCGCGCGCCTGCCCCCTTTGGCCAACTTGATAAACAATGCATATATGTATACGTAAACAACCGCACGCCAAGTGAACCCCAAAGATAGAAAGATAGAGATCGACTAATCGAAAAAAAGTGAAGAAAGAAGAAGGCTAAACAATGATGTGTTGGTCGGGTGGGGTGGGAGCGAGGGGGCAATGCAAGAAAGCGCGCTGCCATGCATGCCAAATGTCTAAACAAAAGCACCAAAAAAGTTCAAAAAGTTTGTCCAACATGGTAAATGACACCGCTAAGGAGGATGGGGAGCGCTCGCGCTGAGCGTTCTCCATATGCAAAATTCGTCAAGCTGCGGGGGAAATAAAAGTGTGCTACATGGAAGAGAGTGAAAGAGCATGTCGAGCCTGCCGACAAGGATCGTGAGAGAAACTTTGGCATGCCCGTTGGGGAAAATGTACAGGTATGAGTTGTTTGGTGCTGTAAACCAAACGTCTTTTGGTGGCTTAGCCAGGCCGCCTGAAAGCCTCCACGTTCAACGTGGGCGTCTCCACCTGTCTGTTAGACGGCACGCCTTCATTCTTCCTCCTATCGAAGAAATTCTGGCACTCGTGGCTGATAAAGGTCCATTCTGCGAGAGCACGTCCAGCATAGGTGCTTGAGGTCGCGGCAGCCCCTGTCGGCTGCTTGCTGAGAACAGGTTCGATGTTGATACCCTTCTGCTGCAGGAGGATCTGTGCTGGAGCTGGGAGTCGCGGGGGCTGTAGTCGCATATGCTGGTATGTGCCAAAACGCTTATCAACCCATTCAAGAGAGAAGCGGAAATGGTAGGTTCGATGGGTGATCGGTGCCGGCGCTGGTACTGGTGCTGGCGCTGGCGTTTCGGGAGTCGATTTAGCAGGAGAGGTTTCATTTGACGTTTTGCTGGCATTTTCCTTGTCTTTAGCGGCAGGTCCTGGACTCTTCGATTTAGAACTCTGCTTCGAGCTTCCTCCCATAAGGCTACGCAGAATGTTCCATCTGCCTTTGCCGGAATCCTCGTCGGGGGAATCGCTCGAGTCTGTTGACAGGGAAGGTGAAGGTCGGAGATCGGCTTCCGGAATGAGAGGAGCCGGCAGAGATAGCTTTCGTTGGCTGGTGTTTTGAACTACACCGTCAAATGAGAGAAAAGGACCGCTGTTGGTCACAATAGGATTATCATTACGTATGATGAGGAAACGTCGGCCTGGTGCAGGGTTGCAAGCCTGTGTCGACGGAAAAACGATTTGCTTGCGTTCAGCTTCTTCTTGCAGCCAGAGATAGTGAGACCAGATTGAGCGGAGACGGTCACTCAAAGCGCGTTTAATTGTTCTGTATGTCTGTCAGTGAATACTGTAATGATTGATTATCGGCCTGTACTCACACTTCCGCATCGGTCTCAATGCCGTCGAAACGAGCCACTCGCCAGCAGATCAACCGCATGAAGTAGGCGCGTACCATGGGGCACCAGTGGTTGAATCGGCTTTCGAAGAATTCAGGTTCCAACAGAAAGTCTAGGCACAGCCCTTCTTTGCGTCGGTCGTCCACGACCAGAGTGGGCCAACTACTGTAGAGAAAAGCATAAAGCTTGATCTCCGTAGCAGTGTTGTGACTAGCAGCCATTGCTTTGAACGCCGCCAGCCAAAACGGCCAATCCATGACCGTATGATTACCATCGTGCTGCTCATATCGAACCAGTATAACGAGCGCCTCTTCGAGAAAGTCGCAAAGGGTATGACAAGCATTGTTATCGTAGATGGAAATTTTGCGTGCCTGTGCCTGTAGGAGACGAGCAAAACTCTCGGCAAACATTCTCCTGGCAATGTGAAGCTGAGTGTTTCGCTCGGAGAGAAAGTCGCGTATTAACATTATGATTCGGTTTTCCTGCATCATGCGGGTAGCGTTTGCTGGTGGCATAGCCAGATTGGAGGCCGAAGTGTCAGGTTCCAGGACATCATCGAAGGTGATGGGTGACGCCATCGAAGACGTATCTTCATGCTGCTGCTGCTGCTGCTGTGGTACGGAATTTCTGTTAATAGTGGCGTCCAAGTTGACCAGAAGCTGGGCGTGCACCACAATCAGTCCAGGTACGCAAATGCGTTCCGCGTTCGTGGGCTCAGTGGGCAAAAACTCGCTGGCAATGACATGGAAATGCTTGACAAAAACGTAGAAGAGGTCGCTCTCAGCTCCGGACCATCGCTTCGTCCAGAGTCCGTACCAGTCGATGTTGGCCATGGCAAGCGGTGGCAGGGCAGGCTTGTGTAGTTGGCGCATGAGTCGGGTTAGGGAGAGCAGCTTCAGCGACTGAAGCGTAGGCGGGAAAGAGGCTACAACTCGCTCGGATATAGTGTTCAATCGATCCAGTTTTGAAACGCCCGACTCTTCCATTACTCGCCGCATCATTTCGAGAGACGGGTTCCACAGACGGACCAGGACGTCGGCGACCCCGGGACAGAAGCAGAAAGCATATGCGCACGTCTTTCCACAAAAAGTGACCAAGCTTGCTGCAGCATTGCGCAAAGACATTTTCTCTACAACAAAAGCCATTTGCGACTGCAGGTTTTGTGTAAAGATGTTACGAACGTTGTGGTGAACAGATTCTGCAAGAAAGTCGGACGAGCTGGAGGCAGCAGAGCTAGTCGTAGATGCAGACATTGGCTCGTCACGTTCTGCGAGGGCACAGAAGGGAGATGGGTAGAGTCTCCACTCAGGCCTCTCCATGATTGCCGCGATACCTTCTAGAATGACGGGGCGATCGGTGCCAGAAATGGATTGATTGTTTCGTCCTGCCACGAGTTCCAGAAGGCCAGTCCACCAACCATTGAGGATGTTCACGCGGCGATCGAGATCTTCGGGCCGGAGCTTCTGGTTCGAAGGGTGTTGGGCATGTTGGCGGAGGAATGGAAGGAGGGCGGTGCGAACAACGTTTGCCTTGAGCGAACTGGATTTGGACTGGAACCTGTGTTTTGTTAGCTTGGAACGTGCTGGTTAAGGCAGAAAAAAAGTCGTACTTGCGCAGATCCCCGTCGAGGGTCCTGAATGCGTTCCATAGCTCGTCTTTCTTGCGGGGCTCTGTCTTGATCGTTTTCAACTTCTCTGCGGAAATCGTAGACGGCAGCGGAGGAACCACATGGGTGGGGCTAACTGGTGTCTGGTGCTGGGGGTAGCTGGGCAACTGCTCTGTCGAGAATGATTTGGGGACTGCGGGCACTGGGGGCACGTTCGAGGTACTGGGGGATGCGGTGAAAAGGCCGCTGAGGCGCTTGTTTTTCTTGCTCAAGGGAGCCGGTGGGATTTCGTCGTGCACCATGTCCCTTGCTTCAGACTCTTCTGGAATGCTTTCAGTACCGGTCTGCGTCTTCTGCTTAGCCGAATCCGCGGCTGGCTGAGTTTTCTTCTTGAGTTTCTTCTCCTTTCCTGGCGGTGTCGAATCGCGCGGCTGTTGCTGACCGAGAACCCAGGACTTTCTCCGCAGGGTCATAGACCGCGAAGGCGAGCCCGAGGGAGAATCCGACTTCTTGACGTTCTCGGTGCGGCCCCGTTCGGGCTTGGGTTCCGCTGACGGATCGCGGCTCCTGCTGGAGAAGGGGAGAAACCTCGAGGAGCGACGGGAAGCGGGAGTCGGCCTCAGCTGGGGCATCTGCACGTCCGGCAGCTCCGGAGCCTCTTCTGACGAGGGGCTAGACCCATCAGAGTTGCTCTCGGAGGTCCTCTCCTCGCTTCTGGCACGATCGGCATCATCTTCGGAGGTACGCTTTTGCTCGACGACGGGCGCACCCTGGTCCAAATCCTTCACCTGAGGAAAGTATGTATACGAGGCGGCTTTGGGGAGTTGAGCACGCTCCGGCTCTTTGGGAGGCGGGAGCACGGCGTCAGAGGTGGCCCTGCTCCTGCCGCGGAAGGCGTTTGTGAGAGAGTAGTGGCTGCGAGGAGCCGATGCTACAGCGATAGGCATGGCGGGAGGAGACGAGGCAGGACGAAGAGGTGGCTAGGCAGCCCTTCTTGGACAGGACTCGGTGTGCGGGTTAAAGAACCTATGGGTTCATGGCGGGAGACGCGGTGGGCAGCGGCGTGGTTGCTGGCAGGCGGGCCGTTGGCAAGGCTGTGTGCGAATAAGGTCAATGAATTGCGCGAGCGACGTCACGACGAGGCTGAGACGGCAGGGGATGTGCGAGGAAGGGTAAAACGAAGGGAGAGGACTCCGAGGAAGAGAGTCGAGGTGAGTTGAGATGAGAACCGTAGCGACGGGCGTGGGTTGGGTTTGACGATGGTGGTCCAAGCTGGGTGCGGTGCTGGTGCGGTGCTGGTGCTGGTGCAGTATGCACTGGGGGTAGGTTGAGCCATTACTTTGACGGTGCTGCGCGCGGGTGGATTGGCGCTAGCAGGGATGCTGGGCAGATCGCGTCGGAGCGAGTGCGAGGCTTCTATATTAAAAACGGGTGCATTTCTCGTGTCATCTGCCATTCGTCTACTGACGCGCCGTCGCCGTTTCTACTAGTCGCACGTCCAAGAGCGTTACGACTTCGCCTCTAGCTTCGCCTTGGCCCCTCTACACACTGGCAGCCCGATACGCCCTCTACATACATGCCCCCGGCTGCTGCCCTGCCCGGCCATGCGCTGCCTGCTTCCGCGTCATTCGTCCTGACAGCCGCCCCCTTCGCCGCGACGCCCTTCCCGCCTCGCCGCTCCATCCGTCCATACATATACAATACCCACCCATGCAGCAGAATAGCAGCACCAGCACTATAGCCATGGTCGCAGTGGTGGACGTGCCAGTGCGCTCCCACCCCCCTTACAGCCAGTGGGACCCGCCGAACCAACTTGTTTTTTCGCGACGTGAACAGTGAACACTGCAATCTCTGCCTTGGCTCGACCGCAATCTCCTTGGCCCTGACACATTGGCCGTCGCCCCCACCCACTTATCGCCTTGTTTCAGTGCATCGGCCTTGTTGCGTCAGCCTCCCTGTCGTCGCAGTCACAATCACATCTCTGTTGCCCATGCTAGCCCAAACCCTCTCGATTGAAAAACTTCTTGGGCGCCCCATAACCCACTAGTCGCACAAGAGGCACGGGAACCTCGACCCTCAGACCCATCTGCTCCTCCGACTTTCCGAACTAGCCACGGCGGTCGGAAAACGGAACCGGCCACAGCCAGACAACGCCCAGTGCAGCGCCAGGCTTATCGCATGGTCCGCGGTTTGCTATCACTCATTGGGACATGCACATGTAATGCAGTAGATCAGGATAGCCTGCACTCCCGCATACCGTGTATCGAGTCAGCGCCCATGGTTGGCTTGCATCCAGTCCATGTATGTACGTGTCGTAGGCGCATGTTGACCAAAACAACAATACACAATTCACGACAGCGGCTAGCCTCTTGTCTACCGTGCACCCTGCTGAGCTCACCAGTCCCACGTTGCCCGGCATCCAAAAAGCAACCCTCCTCCGATCCCGTTGCCGAAGCCCACGCCCCGCCAGGCTCTCCGCGTCCTGCATGCCGCCTATCCAACAGACTTGCTTCTCTGGTGCGAGGCCTCGTCATGGTTGACTGTGCGTACAGATAAAAAGTACCGTTCCTCACAGCCAAAGGGGGGCATCGACTTCGTCTGTGCTGACCCTTATCGCGGGATATTTTACATCATAAGCATGCAGATCAATGGCGGTCATTGAGGGCGCAAAACGGTGGCTGGTCAAGTCGTCCACAGTGGCTCCCCGATGATGCACCTACAGCCAATATGCTCAAGCCCACCCGTTGTGCAACATGTATAGGCTGGCCATGCCACTTTACCCTGAACCAATTCGACAGTGTCCAATACTAAATATACGTTAGCCCATCACACCAGCATTGCCCATATTCAGCCGGATGTCACGTCACGTGATGCACGGGTGCCCAGACAATCCATCTCACGGTTCGACGTATGTTGCCCAGTGATATTGACACAGTCGCTAGTATTTTAATACATTTGGTCCGTCATCCAGCAATCTGCACCTAGTGGGTGGCGCCGGCAGTGGTAATGCTCTCGTCCTCCTCCTCGAACCAGTCTTCCTGGGGCAGAACCTCACCTCCCTCTGCCGAAGCGCCCTCAACCTCAACAGCCTGTGTCTCGTATGCCTTGAGCTCGCTCGCAATGTCCGTCTCCTCAGGGGATGCAGGGGCCTTGGGAACGGCAAACTTCTTAACATGGCCCTCGGCGTCAGAGGCCTTGACTTGCGGGACCTTGTAGTTCTTGAGCTCGCGGAGGTACAGGTCCTGTACCAGATCGGCTGCGGCACCAATTGGGTCAGTATGGTCGGATTTTCGAGCGATTAGGATGAATCACCTGATCGGACGGCGGTGGGGGTGATGAAGGTGCGGCGAGCGACGTAGGCAGGTTGCTGCCGGGCGACGCGGACGAGCGCCTGGCGCTGCGGCTGGTCAGTACGTATCCGGCTTCCACCAGCAAAGAGAGCGTACCGAGGCCCTGATGGATTGCGCAATCATTGTGTTGGTGTGTCGGGGGTGGGGAGCTGGCAATGGGAAGCTACAAGGTGAAGGTCGATGTTGGGGAAAAACCGTGGACCGCAGCTTGAGCAGCCGCCCAAGACGGCCTAGCGCGGGCTTTGCCCGCCAAGAGCCGCAACCGGCTGCCTACTGTCTCAAACCATAAGGATTCCCTTTGCCGCTCCTCAACCTTCGCTCTTCACAGCCTCTGCCAACCACACTCGTTCACCCTGCACACTTGCCCAGAAGCAGCCCTCAAGTGTCGGTCTCGCGAGCGCCATAGCTAGAACACAGAAATACAAGTCCTTGAACTACTCACCCTTGCTGAACAAAAAAAACATGTCTTACGCACCCGATGGTCGCCTCCTGTCGCCTGGCGAGGTCTACGAGGCAGCACCAGTGCCAGTCAAAGACGACGAGTGGCAAGAGGACTTGAATGTTGCTTTGATCTGCCCGGACTGCAAAGAAAACCCGCCGAACCTGGTAGAGGAGTTCAGTGCCGGCGATACCATCTGTGGCTCCTGTGGTCGCGTCCTCGCAGACAGGATCATCGACACCCGCTCGGAATGGAGAACCTTCTCCAACGACGGCAAGTGGTGCCCTTTAGTTGTAATCGCGAGGCGCATGCTAACTTGATATCCTGCTTTCAGACCAAGGTAACGATGATCCGTCGCGTATTGGTGACGCCGCCAACCCTCTTCTGCACGGCTCCCAGCTCCAGACTGAAATCGGCTTCGGTGACGGCGGTATGAGAGTGCGCGATCTCTCGAGGGCGCATAACAAGAGCAACCATGACAAGGTCAACAAGGCACTCCAGGCCGCCTATGGGCAGATTACGGCGCTCTGCGACAGCCAAAACATCAGCAGACCGACGGCAGAGACTGCAAAGATGCTCTACAAGATGACGGACGACGCCAAATTGTTCAAGGGAAAATCGCAGGACGCTATCATTGCGGGGTGCATCTTCATAGCATGTCGAAAGCACGATCAGCAACGAAGCTTCCGCGAAATCTTCAAGATGACAAACGTCTCCAAGAAGGAAGTCGGACGCACATTCAAGGTTCTGGAAGCCTTCATTCAGAAGTCTCAGAACAGCGGTCCAACCGTTGCGGGCAACGGCGCCGTCATCGATACCGTCAACCTCCTCAACCAAAAGGGTGGCACCACGGCTACCAGCGCCGCCAGCCTCATGCCCCGTGCCTGCGCCAAGCTGGCCTTGGGCACCCAAATCCAAATGGTGGCCGAAGAGTGCGCCGACCAGGTCGCTCACTACGGTGTGGCAGCCGGACGCTCCCCTCTGTCTATCGCTGGTGCTTGTCTCTACTTGGTTTCACACCTCATGGGCCAGCCCAAGTCGCCAAAGGAGATTGGTCTTGCGGTCGAAGTCAGCGACGGTACTATCCGTACGGCCTACAAGCTCATGCACATGGAGCAGGACAAGATCATCAAGGAAGAGTGGATTGCAAAGGGCGGTGACCGTTCCAGGATTCCAGCAGCCTGATTTTATTTCACTACAGCGACGGTGTTTGTGGTTTCACGTTTGCGGGAGTTTACTTTTACTTTTTGTTTGGCTCAAACCTCTAAACTCGGTTGGTTCTTCTTTTTTTTTAAACTAACGCAAGCAAAAGGGGAGTTTTATCTGTGTTTTAGAACGCTGTTTTTCTTATCCTCGGGGGTTTTTAATTCTTCTTTTTCCGTACTTTCTAGTTTCTCGTCATTTTGGAAAGCTTGTTACATGGAAGGAACTGCATGCAAGGAAAAACGGGGCAGACTGCAAACGGCCATGAAAAGATACTGATATGATACCCGATAGATTGGCAAGTAGGGGCGGAGCAGGCAGGCAGCACTGCAGCAATGGGAGAAAAATTGCAATTGGTGTTTGTATACGGGTAGAAGAATGTAATGCAGATGGAATACAAATATCAAAAGTTGATGTGATGTTTTTTGAGAGTGGTATTTGTCACGGCTGTCTTGCTCCGTTTTTCTTTCAATCTCTTTGCTGAGAGGTCTTTATAGAGCACACGATGCTGCAACTACTGAATCATTTTTAGTACGAATCACGCTCTTGATTCCTCTTTCCAGTTATCCGAAGTCTCTTCATTCATCAACGTTTCCTTCGAACACGTCCATATTACATTCATATTCCAGCACCTGCACTGATACACATTTCCTAACCGTGGTATTTTGCTAGTCAAATGCTTCAATTGCCTCTCTCTATAGAATCCAAAACAAACCCCAAAAATCCCATTTACAAAACATCATGGTATCACGCAACAACACTGTCCTTTATTTTCCCTCCTCAACATACTCCTCTGCTGAAAAACACACACCAGAAACTTTTCCTTTCCGTTATCCCCCCACCCAGTCAGTCAATCTCTAGCGCTCAAGACACGACTACTTTCAAGCCTCCAACATGCGTCCTCTCATCCACTCCCCAAATCCGCCCTCGGCCACACTCTTACTGAACGCGACCCAAAACGCTTGTCTCTCACTCACGGGCCTTGCACACCTCTCCACCAACGCACGCACCTTGATATCTCTTAGCCCCTTGATCGCCATCACCTGCTCGGCCCACTCGAGATCCACGCCGCCACAGTCTCCCGCGCCACCCAGCCACTCGTTCTTCATGCGCAGCATGGTGTCGAAGTCAGCCGGGCTCATGGGGGTTATAGAGTCCCAGGCGAGATCTGGTTTACCGGCGATGAATTGAAGGTTGAATGTGCTGAGGTGCATGCTTGGGGTGTTGCTACCTTCTTCTTCTCTTTTTGTGGAAGAGGAGGAATTGGTGGTGGCAGAGGCGAGATAGGAACACATGTCAGCCCATTCTGCGCGGTCGAATTCTTTTGCATAAGGAAGCGCTTTTTTGGTTACGCTGATGTGCCGGATGGACGCCCGGCTGCGGGGTGTCAGGTCCGAGAGGAAAGGCACAATGGCTTCGACGCTCATGTGGAAGCTGAATGTGTAGGTTGAGTAGAGGACTTTGCTGGCCTCGGCGTGTATCTGGGAGCTGACGCTCATGAGAGAGGGGACCGTATAACGGAGATGGGCGGTGTAGGGCGAGAGAAGGACACGGTACGTTGTTGGCGCTGTGGTGGTCAAAAATGGGCCTGGTTTCAGTTAGCTGAGACTGTTGTATTTGATAGAGTCATTGCGAGGTATCCGGGTTCATTGCCGTACGTTTCAAACTCCCACAACACAGTCGAGCGGTTGGAGAATCCGACTTACCAGTCCTGACATGGTAGGTACTTCTTTTCCTCCATGTCTTTAGGCTCTGGCCTCCCAACCAGGGATCGATTGTGCGTACGCTGAGCGTAAAAGGATCATCGTTCGTGTCCTTGGAGTAGTAGGTATGGAAATCGGGTATCAAGTTCGCAACCGACGTTGCGCGTCCAGAGCATGGGGTCTTGGAGGGGAGCAATAGGTATTCGTAGATCATGAGACGAATCTCGAAGGGCAAACGGAGAAGTGAAGAGGTTTGAGTACTCCCAGACATCATGGATGTTGGACTCATAGCAAAAGCTGCCTGAGCTGAAGCTGAACGTTTGACGCGATTTACACAATCGAAACGAACTGGTTGTCGTAGCCTGTGTCGGATACCGTCTACCAAAATGAACTTCTTTTCGACGAATACAATGATTGGCGTTTTGAATTTTGGGACTGTCCTTCAACGAGCACTGCGTCTCCTGAACTGTGACGTGGCTCGAGTGTTGGGGAGTTCTTGGGAGGCACAGCCAGCTGAACAAGAGGGCGCCACGTGAAAACCTTAGTGAACAAAGGAAAAAAGTTAAAATACAGGAAAGCGGCACGCAGGCTAGAACAGGCCGTTGATTTGTTTTTAGTTCAACCAGCTGTCAGGGTATTGCGCAATTGTCCTCTTTATCACCAGCGGGCATTGGATTACTGAAAAGCACACTCGGGCAACTACCATGTTGACCAGGATATGCTTGGCCGAGGACGCCTTGCCATGTGTGGTAAAGGCTGTTGGAAGATCCAAACTCGATCCAGTATGGTGGCGGATCTGAAATGCAGGTGGCTTGCCGATTGACAGTTGAAGGGGGTAATATGCCGGAAACGTTATCGATAAAGCGCAAAGCGGTGAGAAAAAAAAGTGTAAGCCATGATATGGTATCATCTCTGTCAATTGCGTGTCAGACCGAGATTGATTCAACAATCAGTGATCTGAGATGGGGTGTTTGTGGGCTTGACATTAGTTTCACACGGCTGAGGCCAGCAGCCAGCATTGCTGGCTTGTCGGAAAACTTTCGGTAAGGATTATCAAAGACTTTGCCTTTATGACGCTATCCAGGCTCGCGCCGACCAAGGCCACTATCGGATAGGGTGGTGATGGCGTGCAAATCATATCGCTTGCATACCGAAACAAGTGCGATTGTTTGCATGCGCTGTATCGGCCCTTTCGATCAAAACTCGGGAGACATGCCCTGGTCAAATTGCATTTTTGTCGTAGCGTGGCCATGACCACACCAGAGAATGATCAGAGCATTACAAAAAGCCACGTTCGTATCGGAGCTGTAATGCTTATACGACATTTGCATCGGCATTACATCGATAGAGCAAGTGAATGCTCAGCAAGGTCGTGGATGGATTCGCCGGCTTCTGGACCCGAATAGGTACGTACCTGCGTTTCAAACGTCATTGGGACAGGGGAGATGCAAGGCGGATCTGAAATCTGTTCATCGGCGTTATCGCAAACCAGCGGGTCTGAATCTTCACAACGGCTTGCGCAATTACGCAATTTCTCCACAGCATGAACGACCACAGCAACGCAAGTTTGTGCCATGTTCAATGATATCATTGCTTGGCTGTAGCAGCTTCATTCACACTCCGCTGAGAGCCATCCTGATCTCCAGCGCTGCTCTTTGTTCTCCCAAACCTTGAGCTATACCCTAATACAATTTTCTCTCAAAGTACCAGAGAAGAAAAGTCGAGTAAAAGCAGAAACCAGACAAAAAAAACATCTTTTTGAGTTTATCCCTCCCTTGCGGATATAAACGCCTCGCGACTGAGCACGTAAAAGTTAACCAAGTGACCCGTGAAAAGAGAGGATGCAAGAGGAGAGGAACAAGAAAACGAGATTGTCATAATACAAAATCTGAGGCCTTATCAAGCGTATCAAAGAAACATGCTTTTTCCGTGCCATCAGCCAACGCAAAACAAACGGGAGAAGAGAGAAATTGGTCGTTGGCCATACTCATTCGTCATCATGATAGGACTTGACCGCGTCGCCTTAACCACGCGTCCTCTGCTCCCAATTATGATTATGTGAGAGACAGCATCTAGTGCTGCCCGTAATTTCCGCCCCAACCTCCGCGGTTGTAGCTGTTGCCGTATCCTCCGAACCCACCGTAGTTGCCGTAACCGCTCTGCTGGTGGCTTCCAGAGGTTTGATGGCCGAGGCCACCAAGGCCGCCGTAACCGCTGTTGCCAAGGTGGCTTGGGTAACCGCCGTAGCCTTGCTGAGCGTGTTGAGGTCCGCCTTGTCCAGGAGTGCTCTGGTTAGCCGAGCCAGGACGTCCGGGCTGGGCTCCGAGAGCAGAAGGGCTTGGCCCTCCGCTCTTGTAGTCACTGGAGGGCTTGAGAGCATCATCGCCAATACCCTGGCCACTCTGCTGGCCGTAAGAGTTCTGGTGGAAGTTTCCTGGTCGAGTAAAGGTATCAGGAATGGCGCCAAACCCAGCGGCTCCAGCAGTTGCGCTAGGGTTCTGAGATGCGGCCGAAGCTGAACGACCATAGTCACCAAAGCCTCCAGCACCGCCACTGCCACGTTCGTGCAGAGAGGATGCACCGAAACCTCCAGCATTGGCTGGGGAGGATGAGTGCTGATCGAAAGAGGCCTGAGGAGACATGCCGTAGTGGTGGGGCTGGCCATACATGCCCTTTCCGAAGGATCCATAGCCGGCGGCTCCTTGGCCGTAACCTCCAAACTGGTTCATGTAGTTGGCATAGTATGGGCTGCCGTAGTAGGGATGGTTGTAAGGGTAACCAGCGCCATGGCCATGCTGTGCGTGCTGGCCTTGCGCACCATGTCCCTGACCAGCCATAGCTGCTGGGTTGGGGGTGTTGTGTCCGCTGTTCTGGGCGTCACCGTATCGGCTCTGAGACTGTTTTTGCCTGTTAGTACATTGTAGAACATGGGTATGGAGTTCTAGCTCAGCTGCTGTCCTTACTCGGTCCGAGTCCTCTGTCATCTCCGCCCAGAGCATCTCATTTATGTGAGATGCATCAGATTGGTCGGCATAACGATCGGCCACGAGTTTGGCAAGCTCGCTTTGAGTTGAAGAGGTTTCACTTACCTGTGGGAGCTGACTCTGGCCA
Source organism: Curvularia sp. ZM96 (assembly GCA_022457065.1). NCBI lineage: Eukaryota > Fungi > Ascomycota > Dothideomycetes > Pleosporales > Pleosporaceae > Curvularia > Curvularia sp. ZM96. Next base: position 3,621,787 of record JAJGBQ010000004.1, on the reverse strand, counting down.
TAAGCAGAGTCGGTAGGTCCAGAACCGAACGCGCTGCCAGTACGCTGCTGTGCGGATCCAGCTTCTTGCTGGGTTTGTGCAATTGGCTGACCGTAACTGCCATAGTAGGTTTGGTACTGAGCGCGTTGCTCAGCTGTGAGATACGAGGGATAGTTGTCTGGGGCAGACGAGAAAGCACCAGGCTGGGACGGTGCTTGGCTCTGCTGAGCACTGTAATCGTAGCCAGGGGTCTGCGAGTGGTTCGACTGCGGGATCTGCTGGCCAAATGGGTCGTAGGGCTTCTGCGGAGGAGCAGAGGCTTCCGATTGGGCACCTGGCTGACCATATCTGGCAAACTGGTTGTAGGGTTGGTTCGATTGAGAACCCTGGTTTTGCATAGCTTGTGATGTAAGTGGGTTCGAGGGCGACTGTGGCAGAGTAGTCTGATTTTGGGGAACCGGGGGGAGTCCTGGTGCCTGCTTGGGCGTAGGAACGGATTCCTGAGGCTGCGTCTCTGTCTGCGGCGGTGCCTGGCGTGGAGCCGGGGGAAGAGAGGCTCTAGGCTGTGCAACAGGCGAATGCTGCGGGGGTTGCGTCCTGGTTTCTGCCTCCTCCCTATCCTCATCGACGTCTGGGTCGGGTCCGTCACCTAAGCCCATGCTGCCAAACTGGACGGCCGCCCTATCCACGGCGTGGTTTCCAGGCATAACAACTGCCTCCTGTTGCTCCACCAACCTCCTCTGGAAGCTCGCGCTTCGGTGCGGGGCTCCTGAGGTCGCCTTCATTGCGGTCGTCTGGAATCCTCCGGCGGGACGACCAATGGGCGCTTGCGTTGGTCCATTCAAGGGGGTAGCAACAGCGCTTCCAATGTCCTTTGAGCTTGCGACAGTGCTGAAAGCTGTCTCTGTGGGTGGTGGGTGCGATTCGTCAGGAAGATGCTCAACATTCTCCTGTGTCAATTGGTCTCCAGGTGGCGGGAGGGTGATGTCGGGGGTGGCCACTTCTATGACCTTTTCCGGCGTCTTCTTGGGCGTTTCTTCAGCGGTGGGTGGTGGTGGTGGCGGCGTCTCAGTAGTCTTGTCAGCAACTGGAGGTGTAGGTTGTTCTTCGGTCTTCACAGGTGGATCCTGTGGAACATCGTTCGCAGGCGTTGCTTCGGGTGCTTGCGGAGGCGCTTCAGGAGCAGCAACAGGGGTAGGTTTCGGAGCCGCCTTGGGTACCGCAGGTGCGGGTTTGGGTGCAGCAAACATACTGGCCCAAGTCTTCTTTGCGACTGTAATGCTAGCCTCGACGACAGGCTTGATGACTTCTGGGGTACCTTCGGGCGCCTGCGCGGTCGTCTCGTCATGTTTGGCCTCGCCGGGCTCTTCTCCAATGGCAGGTGTGTCCCACGCAGAGGACTCGTTCGTCGGGACTGATCCAGCAGCCGTGCGAGGTCCAGCCGCAGCCCCGCCACGGCCACCTCGAATGCCACCACGACCACGATCGGTGCCCCGTCCACCACGGCCTCCGCGACCACTATCAGCACCGCGGCGGGCGCCATCAGACCGACCACGCAGACTGGAAGTGCCATCGGCAGGGACGACACCCTCTTTCGCCTTGGAGCGGGACCTGTCCTTTGCCTTCTTAGGGACTTCTGAGAATTGAGAGACGGCGCCTGTACAATGTCAGTAAACGAAGAGAACCTGTGTTGTGCAGGGTGCTGCCGGCGAGCGCAGTGCACGGGCGTGGTAGGACGGGGGCACTCACCCTCGCTGATCTTCTCAATGGTGGTTTGCAGGTCTCCATCAGATTCTTCGATTGCGAGCACTAAGTCGGCGTCGGTCCACTCAGGGAACAATTCCTTCAGTGTGGGTAACTGTGACTGGTAGCGCTTCTTGAGCTCTCCCAGCTCGCCGTGGTCTGCTGATGTGTCCATTGTGGATGCGCTGTCGCCGTTTGTTTTCCTTGGGCCTCGAGAGCCGTATGATGCCCTGCCGCCGCGGGCAGAGCTCCTGCCTCGCGCAGGCCGAGATGTGGTTTCAGACATTGAATCTGTATGGGGTGTGGGCAAGCCGCGAGCGACTTAATTGTGTGTGGATGTATGGGCGGGTTCGGTGGACGTGCGTGGTGATGATGTAGAAGGAGGTAAAGTTGGGGAAAGCTAGAATGGGCAAGCGACCACGTCGGCTTGGCACTAGAGATTCCAATGGCGCAGGACGCGGCAAGGTCGCGTTGAAGGGGGTTCGAGCGGGCTGTGTTGTATGCAGAGGTGAGGGGAGTGCTGAGAAGCGATTGATCTACAAATAGCTTGGGCGTCTTGCTCCAGCCTGCCGTGCTGCGCGCGCGTCTAGGCCGTCACGTGCTCTCCAGGGCGGCGGCTTCCCGCGCAGTCCATGGGTGCTGATGCTTGGCCCACCTCTCGTCATCGCCTCGCTCGCCTTTCACTCAGGCACAACGACTGACTGCACCGCCATGCAGTCCGCCACTAGTAAACGCGTGCTGAGCACTCTCGCCTCCAAGATCCACCCGCAGCTACCGCTTTCGCCGCGAGAGAGCCAGCAACTGCTGTCTCTACTCACTCAGTCCTTCCGCGCCCATCTCGACCGGGAACACCCTATCAGCCCCTCGGAGAGCAGCCAGAGAGCACCTGCACGACAGCTTCTGATCAGCAGTGGGAAACGTGGCCCCTCTCCACACCGTGCGGCAACATCGTCCTATGCTTCGGCTACTCAGCATCTCGACTCCATCCTAAACAATCCCTTGTTTGCAGTGAAGCCCCGCCGGAGAGGGTCCGAGTCCGCAGCGGTCAATGTCTTGAGAGACCCCGTTGGGTGGTTCATCAACGAGATAGCGTCTGGCTCCGCCACTCTGCAAAAGGCGGCTATATGTCTCGAAGTGCTGGAGAAGACGACAAATGAAAGCCCGGCATGGCTAAGAGATGGAGTAACACCAGCAAATGTGCTATCAGAATGGCTACGAACCAGTGGTCTGGACACGTCAAGGCAGTTTCTGGAGACATGTATGACAAAATCAGGCAATGGTAGTAGATTTCTTGACAGATTGGTGGCTTTGCAGCTGGCCGAGGGCGAGACATCTGCACCATGGCGCTGGTTTATCCGATCAAACGAGCAGCGTGCGAAGGAAACCGGCCTGGATGTATCAAGAGTGATCAAATTCAGGCAACAACTTCTGGAGAAGATGGTATCGGTCGAAGCAAACACCAGCCTGAATAACAGCCTGGCCACTTTCATGCAAGCTTTCCGCCTCACCGAGAATGCAGGCTACGAGTCAGCCTATGTTGTATTGAGGACCGCGGGCGGTCGGCTTGTCAACCGCATCATCTCTAGCAGCGGTCAGACCATGGACACCGAGTTGTACCAGTCCTTCTCGTTGTCATCGCAACGCTGGCTCGGAGGCTGGAGCCGAGCCGTTGAAGCCATGCTGTGGCTACATCATCCTGTAGAAAGCAGCCCAGTTCCAGGGCTGCGGTTCATTCAGGACCCTGCCGGGGCCGTTACTTTTGCAGAATCATCACGAAGTCGGCGGAGCTTCCTCGTCCAGCTATGTTTGGGCGTTGCAAGACAGCTTCTGGAACAAGAAAAGTTTGCGGAAGCGCAGGCAGTCATGGAATTCACGAAGAAGCACTTTGCAGACATTGTACTGCCCAAGCCTGCAGCTTTGGAACAGCATGCATCAGAACCATGGAATGTGCGTAGAGAGCGGGAAAATCTCGAGTTGCTAGATCGGTTGATCCCCACTTGAGGGTTCCTTGGAAAGAAAGGAAGAGCAAAGAAAAGATTATTCATCGTTACCAAGGTGCAAGCTGTGATCAGCTCACACGTCTTCCCGTTTCCGGGAGTTTGGCAGATGTCATATTGGCAGGCCTGAAGGACCAGGCCGGACCTTTCAGGATAGTGCACCGAAGTTTGGCCGTCTGTGCGGGGAAAGCACTTGGGTTCACGCACACTTTTATCACCACATCGTCATAACATTACGGCCCATTGCTAATAGCAGAAATATGATTCCGTGTTGTGCAAGGTCTGCTAGAGACGAAGCTCAAATTGGTTTAAATCGATATTCCATGATTCTATTCTACATTAGTCTATAGAAGACTTTCTTTTTTGTATGGTATCGCTAAAATAAACACAAAGGGTGTTGGAAAAAATGCCATGTCATCATGATTGTCGTTGGGAATAATGGTTTACCCCACTTTCTCCCTCTAAGCCTTGAGCTCACCGCCGTCGGTCTCCTCTGGCCAGACGTCGTAGCCAAAGGTGTCCTTCATGTTGACGAAGCGAGTGTGTCTGCCGCGTGCAACCTCCTCGACGGCTTCAAAGTCCTCCTTGCTGAGCTCGGGGATGAGCCAGTTGCTCTCGATGCGCTTGGGGGTGGAGCTCTTGGGCAGGACGACGTAACCACGCTGGAGGCCCCATGCAAGCAGGACCTGAGCGAGATCGTGGCCGCTGCGCTGGGCGACCTCGTTGAGTTTGGCGTTGGTGCGAACCTTTTCGCCGGTGCTGGGGACCTGGTTCTGCGAGCCGAGGGGCGAATAGGCGGCAACCAAGATATCGTGATCCTGGCAGAACTTGATGAGCTCCGTGTTGGGGAGGAAGGGGTGGACTTCGATCTGGTTGATCATAGGCTTGACTTTGGCGAAGCTGAGCAGCTTCTTGAGGCCGTCAATGGTCCAGTTGGAGACGCCGATCGACTTAGCCTTGCCTGAGTTGTAGATCTCCTCCATGGCGCGCCATGTTGGCTCTGGGTTCTCCGTCAGGTCCTTCTTGATGATGTACTTGCCGTCCGGGCCGAGCTTGGGCATGTGATTGTCGTCGCTCTCAGCGGCAATGGGCCAGTGGACGAGGAAAGCGTCAATGTAGTCCATGCCGAGCTTGGTCAGGCTGCTGTTGAAGCTCCATTTGACCTCGTCGGGCTCGTGGAGGTGGTTCCAGACTTTTGTGCAGATGAAGAGATCCTTGCGGGTGACGCTGGGGTTCTCCTTGAGAAAGTCGCGCACAGCAGCGCCAACTTCCTCCTCGTTCTGGTAGAACCAGGCGCAGTCGAGGTGTCGGTAGCCCGTCTTGAGCGCGGTGGTGACGGCGGCGTAGGTCTCGCCGGACGCGCCCTCACTGGCGAAGGTGCCGAAGCCGACGGCGGGTATGGTGACGCCGTTGTAGAGCTTGAAGGTCTTCTGGTTGGCGAGAGGTGCCATGATTGCGGTATGTGTGTGTGTATGTGCAGTGGATGAAGAGAGGAAACGAGTTGGGGAGGAGGTGGTGGTGGTGGTGGTGGTTGGTGCAGATGCCAAAAGGTCACAATAGGGTGGAAGTATGCTATCTAAACAGCAGCAACGCGCCGCGGGCGTGCAGGGCTACATATATCGAGCACCGCCTGGCTGGCACTGAATTTTCTGAGCTCCCCTCGCCCTCTGTCATCATCATGGCTCGGCGCCAGCTGGCACCCGCTGCTGGCACCACCCAGGGCCCAGGAGGAGAGTCGACGCAGGGCCGTGGGCGCAGCCGTCTCTACCCGATCGCGGTGGTATTTCGCAGCATCGGTCCCATTGCGAAAACTCGTCGCTGTAGTGCCATCCAACAGTTTCACGTTTGCTGGTGGTGTTGTCAGTTGCTGGCCGCCATGACGTCGAGGGTGGATCTCCAGGGTCCACTGCACGGGCCGCCGTCCAAGGCTTCAGGTGGCAGTTTTGCCGACGCTGTAAAGCATAACGTGCTCGGCTGGTGCGGCTCTGTCTCTCCAGCCACTCGCCTACGCTGCCTTCGCCCTAATTCGGCGACGCGCGCACATCCTTCGTCACTGCGACATGACACTCCCTGTACCATCCTCGCTCCCGGTGCGCACGTCTCTACTCGAATTCCCACATGTCGACACACTCACACGCGCGCCATGCCCCTTTCGCCGGCGGTGAGCGTCTGCGTCCTCTTCCGGCCGCGCGCTGTTTCCGGTTGCCTGAGGCTCTGCGCTAAGCTTTCACGGCATAGCCGAGACGTATACAGCCATGTTTCCAGGTGTTGTGGCGACTCACGTCTCGCGAACCCTATCAGTCCCCAGTTTTCGGCCTCATTCCGGCGGTGACGGTATCCAGTTCTCATTCTCTGGTCTGGCAAACTCATCCCCTAGCGCTGCGCTGCACGGGCGTCTGCTGTATGATGATGATGTCGTATTGTGGGTACAGAGATACTTGTTGAACCCATTGCATGCCACTCTTGGGCTGGTGTCCTCGGCCTAACCCGGGATAGTGCAGAGCTGCTTCGAAACTCTGAACACTGTTACTGGCAAATGACGGTGCTATCTGGCGTCTACCAGTCCTGCTCTCCATGCAAGAGATGATGATATATAGCCCCTCCCCCAGGACCCTGAGGTTGCCTCTTCACTTCCACTCATCTCCACATCTTCACTCACTGTCTCATATCTAGCTTCTGTGAAGCTTGATACTACTACTTACTACTTTTTGCATTGGATATACCATTTTTACATCACCTCTGCATAACCCATCCGTCATCATGTCTCCTTCAGCTTTTGACGACAAGGAGTTGGCTGGCTCTCCTCTCACCCAGACCAAGTCCAACACCAACGGCACTCAGTCAGCCTCCAACCTCGCTGTTGGAAGCAGCGAGCTTCCTATCCCTGGTGATGCCCACGATGATGGCACCGCCAACGCCATCGAGGTCCCAGCAACCCGCAGCGCCATTGCTGATACCACAAACTACATGCACAACCTCTCCCTCTCTCCTTCCATGAAGGACAGGAGAGGATCCCGCAACTCTTTCGGTACCTCACTGCCCATTCCTCGCTCCAAGAGGCAGTCGAGGTTGTCCTCTGTACACTACCCTGATGGCCCCGGTGCCGCCAAGCGTCCCGGCATGCCCGCCATCCAGCCATCTCGCGACATCATCGCTGCTCAGCTTCAGGACCTTGCTGGCGAGAAGGTCCAGGCTGCCAAGGACATGGCTTTCGTCTTCGACATTGACGGTGTCCTCGTCCACGGTGACCGTCTCATCCCCGAGGGCCAGCGGGTCCTTGAGATCTTGAACGGAGACAACGAGCTCGGCATCAAGATCCCACACATCTTCCTTACCAACGGTTCCGGTAAGCCTGAGCAGGCTCGTGTCGACCAACTCTCCAAGATCCTCCACAACCCCATCTCCACCGAGCAGTTCATCCAGTCGCACACTCCCATGCGTGCTCTGGCCGAGTACTACAAGACTGTCCTCGTCGTTGGTGGTGAGGGCTACAAGTGTCGTGAGGTCGCTGAGCAGTATGGCTTCGAGGACATCGTCGTGCCCAACGACATTGTTGCTTGGGACCCTACCATTGCTCCTTACCGTGTCTTCACCGAGGAAGAGCGCAAGACCTCTCGCCCTCGCGATTTCACCAAGACCAACATCGAGGCTATCATGGTCTTCTCTGACAGCCGTGACTACGCCACCGACATCCAAATCATCATGGATCTCCTCCAGTCTGAGAACGGTCGTCTGGGAACCAGGGCCAAGGACCCCGTCTCCCAGCGCATCCCCATCTACTTCTCCCAGGGTGACATGCTCTGCCCCACCGAGCACCCCTTCCCCCGCATGTCCCAGGGTGCCTTCCGTATCGGTCTCGAGGCCATGTACAAGTCGCTCACTGGCGTTGAGCTTGAGCGTGTTGTCTACGGTAAGCCCGAGTTGGCCACCTACAAGTACGCCGACGAGGTCATTGCCAGCTGGATGGAGACCATCCACAACGAGGAGAAGCTGCCTGCTCACATCTACATGATTGGTGACAACCCAGCTTCCGACATCATCGGTGGTAACATGTACGGCTGGAACACTTGCTTGGTCCGCACTGGTGTCTTCCAGGGCGGCGACAACGATGAGAACAACCCAGCCTCGTTCGGTGTCTTCAAGAACGTCCTTGAGGCTGTTCAGACTGCCATCAAGAAGGAGCTCGGCGAGGACTTCAAGTTCAAGTTTGACGAGAAGATCAATCCTGTCATGCAGGAGGGCGGTGTCTCTGCCATTGCTTAGAGGCTTGATGTTGACATGATGAGCAACCTTTTCCTTTGTCGCATTTCTATGGCGTTTTTTTGGGTCGATATATCCTTGCATAGCGTTATTGCTTGCATTATAGATTTAACGAGTTAGAAATTTTCCTTGCCTATACGAGAGATAAAAAAGGTCCTATGGACTCTTGTTGTTTCTTTAGCTAAGATAGTCTTGCTGGAATTCAAGAAAAGTCTTTTTTTAACAATTTTTCCATCTTTCTGCCCCTACTGCTCACGTGACATCTGTTTAATCTTCATCATGCCCAAACCCAACAAGTAAGCTCATCAACCTAACCTCTTCGACCTCTCCATCAGCCTCCCACAGCGCCTTACAATCATACCTTCTTTCCAATCTGACCCAGATATCCCACACCAGATACCGTGCAAGCACCCTGCTCTGGTACAGCGCAAACTTGGGATCACGCGGACAGACGCCATCATTCTCCCACTCGCCTTTCTCACCCTCCCTCTCTTTCCACTCCGAAAGTGCTATCCTGCGGGGCGTCTGACCGCCACCACTACCATCTTGACACGCAGTGTGGGGCTCCGAACCAACACCTTTCCCCTCAGCTGATGTGGTCCTCAATGGCACGAACGCATTCCACCTCACACCCCCATCTACAACCGGTGTGACGCCCGGCCCCGGCGCCGCAAACTCATCGAACCATTCTCCCAGCGCATTAAACCGAGCCCTTACGTACAAGCTCCACTGCAGCGAGAAGCCTGAGTCGCGATAACATCCTGCCTCCTTATTGTCAGTCTAAAAGAATCCAAGACACCTTTGCATCAGAGGCAGGTAGATGTACTAAAAACATGTTACTTACGACGATACTATTCCCCTCCCTTCGTACAATAACCACATTTCCCCCTTTCCTCCCCTCGACTTCCCTCTTGTACACAAACTCCCTTACCCTAACGTCCAAAAAGCTCTCTACACATTCTGCGCTAGTGTGACTTAGCACCGTAGCTACGGCGTCACAAAGCCGCGGACTAGCTGCTTGCACGAGAGGGTCGGCGGACGCAAAGTAGGCACCCAGGTCGATGACGTGCATGTGTCGTGGCCAGGTGTTGTTACGGAAGAAATGCGAGCCTCGGAGGAAGAAGGGACGCATGATGGTGTCGCAGAGATCGTGGGAAGGGGAGGTGTAGTATGGGTTTTGGAGGTTAGAGAGTTTGGCCTGCGTGTTTTCCTCTTCAGAGGCTGAGGCTGAGGCGGGTGTGCCGCGAGGGGAAAGCAGAGTGCTTAGAGTGTCTGTGAGACGAGATAGTGCACTTTGGTATTTTTTGGGGCTGTTATTGGGGGTTTGAAGCGTGGGATCGCGAAAGGATGCGATGAAGGTGCGCGCGATGCGTGAGGCGTCGAGCTCAACCCATTCCTCGTCTGCCGGGTCACAGAAGGGGTCAGAGGCAAATGTAGACTGGTGGTTTTGATGCGCCATATTGAGTGACTGGTGTAGGGAATCGTTGGATTACTGTTGTAGATTAATATAATGGTAGATGAAGAAGCTGTGAGAGACTGTAGACCTGCTGGAGGCGCTGCCGGCGTCACGTACTGCGAATGCCTTCGTCTGCGGAAACATGGACTTGAAGTTGAGAGTTGTTCTCTGTATTGTTCAAGTAAAATCAGGTCATGTTGAGAGTGTTTACGCGCTGGACTACCCGCTCACTGTTCGTTTGTCCTACAAACGAGCCAAGTATGGACATGCTTGCAAACCTCAAGTCAGATCTATTCATTTCTAGATATGTGCTCACCAAATCGATGCGTAGATAACTTCAGCATTAACCGTCTTATGTTCTTCAATGTGCAGCATGTTTTCTTCGTATGATGATAGTTCACAGAGAGACTGGACCAGACCTCATCGACCTTGGTACTTGCCAACTTTGCGTTTGTTTACCTCGAGATTAGTGGGAATGCCGGATTGTTACCTTGCAGAGGATAGACCTGGAGTAGATAGTGGCATTCATATGGAAGTGTGTCCTAAATAGCCTTTGTAGACATCAGCGTAGTGAATGGGCTAACCCAAAGTTGAAAAGTAGGCTGGAGCTAGCTAGTACAGCTAGCGGGGTATTTGTCGAGAGAGTTAAGGCGTGTCTCGCCTTCGGATCTTACAAATATGCTCCATAAGCTTTTTACAATTCCATGGTCTCGCGTTGTCCTGACCGTAGATCTGCTGTGTTGATCTGGAGGGGCAAGAGCATAGCGGTACGAAAGTAGAGGAGCGATTGGTCGTGAAAAAGACTCATAGTCAGACTGAGTCTTGACTAGCAGCAAGCTCTTAGCATGAAGAGTGACTGAAGCACCATGCTAGTGCAAGGATTACTGCCTCCGGTTTCGTCCAATGCTCCCTGGTGTAGAACATCGACTACGTTCAATCACCGTTGTCAGGTATTTACTGTTCCAACAAAAGGCGGGTTGGGCACGAAGTCTGTCTGCGTGTCAATCGGATCGTTCGGTCAAGTAGCGTTCTCGGCATGTAGCAATGAAGAGGACAACGACTAGGCGTATCAGCTTCCAAACACACAACTCTCGTACTAAACCCAGAACAGCTACGATGCATCACTAGCCCAAGGACATTGGGAGTTGGTAGTTTTGGATTCATTCAGGGAGAGCCCAGACTCTTTGATATCAGTCGTGATCACATCTCCCATATATCTGCCACATCCCTCCGCGGCGCTGCAAGAACACTACGCCATCATTTTGTCCATCCTCGTGAAGTCCGTATAGATGCCCATAGCTTTCGCAAAGAACTCCGGTAACCGAATGAAATGCCGCTTCCCTTTCCCCCCAGAGTTTGAGCGCTTATCGCAGACGCCTGGCCTCACGTTCGGACTCGAGCAGGCAGAGAATGTCGTTCTCGCGGACTGTGTATAGGGTTAGCTACGACACGACGGCGGTAAGCGGGCAGGCGAGCGTACCTGGGCCCTTGACGTTACGGATGATAGAACGGGTCTGGTCGTCCATGAACTCGACACGGCACTGGGTGACACCACCACGGGAGCCTGTAAGGACCGTCGTCAGCCTGCTATTCTCTCACTTTGCGCCGTGCACATCTCCCATGCGCCCTCTCTGCAACAAATTTCGCAAATTTCGCGTACCGGTTCGGCCAAGGACACGGGTGACCTTGACGAGCTTGACGGGAGCCTTAGCTGAATCCATTATGTGCGGTTGTGTATTTTGACGGGAGTCGGTCGGTCGGTATGCGGAAGAGCTGGGTTGGGCGTCGAGACGGAGTTGTCGCTGGCGGGAGGCTCAGAGTGATCGTGGGTGGGCAAAATCTAAGCGAAGCTAGAGTTGCAGGGATTGACGTGCACGAGCCACTCAACCACTACAATGTACTCGACGAAGCAGCTGCATCTTGAGTTTATCATCTCGTCACCCGCATAGTTTCGCACTCTTCCTTGATAAACAAAATAGGACTCCTTTCAAATCTCACAGTATGTTTGAGAATGCACTCGGGTTGCTATCTCGAATTTTGCAGCCGCACTCTCACAGCTGTGCCAAGACCGCATACTGTTCCTGACTAAAGGAACTCTACATCATCAATCATGAATCCATCAGAAAATTAGATCTTAGATCTTTCGCTCTAGAGAATTTATTTCTGCATGCCCACTAAAGACTTTGACATGGTCCGAATTGACGAACTCGCACCAAGTTGTCGGCTAGTCAATTAAGGTAAAGGGCTTTGGTACTATCATCACTCTACCATTTCAAATAAGCACCACTCATCATCTCTTCCGCTACTAAATCTCAAATTTGACCGGTGCCATCTTTCCAGTAGGCACCAAGCCACTCATATGGCTCCTCCGGGACATACTGATTCAGTATCTTCCCCTCAAATTCGGTGATATGGTCGCGTGTCAGGTTGTACAGCGCATACTTTTCATCGGGGCCAGTTCCAACAGTATACGGAACTGTCTGAACATTATTTCCAATCTCCTTGTCGACGTAGCGCTCAACGTCTGCCACCTGCGAGTCCTTGATACGGTATTCGTCGCCGTAGTTGGGGTTGATCTATACCATCGTTAAGCCGAATCATCGGTATAACGGAGCTTTCAACTTACTATACCCATCCGTGTACCTTTTATAGCAACGACGTTCTGAATGGTGACATTGCGTTTTGCCTGGTTGAGACAGTTGCCACAGGATTGGTAAAAGGTACCAAAGTTCTCGGCATAGAAGCCAGTGATGTTGAACTTTCCTCCCAGCGAGTTGTCCTGGAAGATTTTGTCTGTTGCATTGCGTGCACCTCCGCCAATGACACGAAGCTGCGTATTTAGACCTTTGGATGTTAAGGCGTCTTCGCAGACGTCTTCCCACCAGACTGTTACGACGTAGGTTAGCAAGTTATTCACGCTCGGGATTGTACTCGTACCGTTTTCGACCCAAGCATCACCAAGAGCATGGATGCCCTCGCTCTGGTGTTTTCCAATTACCACATTTCTGATGGTAGCACCGGGAAGCAAGTTGAACACAGCGTCCGCGTCGGTTCCCTCAGCTTGTTCACTGCAGCTGCCCTCCACACGCTCGTATCGCTTCATTTGCCCGTCAAACACTTGCCCTGGAAGAATGTACATGGCCTCTGTGAGCACGACAGTCTCCGTAGGAACAGGGAACTTTGTGACTGGAAATGGGAAGCGGGGAGGAGGTCGTGCTCCAAGATCACCTTGAGTTGAGTCTGCACCGCCTTGGGCTCCATCGCCATTCTGGCGGGGGATGACTGCTGCCGCGGAGAGCGCAGGTAGAAGGGGGAGAATCGCCGAGGTAGAGAATTTCATCTTTGGTGATTACAGCTGAGGGGAAATGTCAACTAAGCTCTCAATATTGCTTGTTCGACTTCAATTGTACTTGGCAGCAGTACAGGAAAAGAGGTGTTCTATCTATCACACAGTATATCCAGTATTTATACCTTTCTCTTTCCTTCTAATACGCCCAGCCAGACATCTGGCCAGCCGTTGCCATCACGCGTACTTTCCATCCGCAACCCCGTATCCAAACTCGACTCAAGCCCTTTTCGGTATACTATGTCGCTGCAACCAAGACCCTAGCATCCCCTTCCCCATACTGTTCCCCAGCGCCACAACCTCCCAAGCCAGCGGAGGAACTCGTATTCAAATTGTTTCCGTGAATGATAGTACTGGGCTGGGTCTTGTAATGTGCTTGGCGTAGATCGAAGCGAATGTACCCCAAGATGTGGAGGCGCTATGCCAAGTCGATGACTCGCTGGACTTCCGCCCGGTGGTATTTTTCTCCACGAATCATCTTGGGTGCTTGGCGAGTTATTTAAACACCAGCCTTGAATTTGTTTATTATGCTCCCGCATATTCTGCAGCAGGTATTTTCTACGCGGGAGGTTCTCTTTTCTGGGTCCGATGTGTGAGGGGGTGACTGGATCTGGGTCATGTGACTTGGTGTGTGATTCGGACATACTTCAAATTTAAGCGAGGGAAGGAGGGAAAGAATGTCTTGGGAGATGAAAGATTGTCGGAGTATATCTACCTAGAGTCCTGAAAGGAGCTCTAGGTATTACCTTTTGCTCCCGTAAAGATGAATGGAACAGAGCTCAAAGCAACAAAACATACATCATTGATCTTGAAACCATAACTCCTCTCGTAACACATGGCAAAGACTCCGCCTTCTACAATCTATCGCTACACCATACAGCCCATCTCACTCCCATTGCTCACTCATTTCCTTCAACCCCTTCTCCAAACTGTCCCATCCAGCTCCCTTGACCCTCTTCAATAACTCCTCCGCCCTCTGATTCGGCACCTTCATCCTATCCTCGCCCAACCCCTCAATATTCTCCGCAAACTTCCTCTGCGGATACATCTTCCGCCAAATATCCATCATCTTATTATAACTCCAAGGCTCCGCAAATGCAAACAAGCGCTCGGAATCCACATCACTGTAGATCAAAGCTGCAACGTGCAGCAGTGCACAGTCGACCGTGTGGACATACCATTGTGGGCCAGCGAATGCTGTGAATATTTCGATGTGTTGGCCTGTCCAGGCCATGTACGCCCATTCGATGGTGGAGGGGAGACCTTGTTGTTTTGGCAGGAGGACGGCGCTGATGTTTACGTTGGGTAGCTTTGCAATATCAGTATGGTTTGGGAAATCACGGATTTTCGAGGGGGAATGCAACTTACGATAGAGTTGAAGACAAAGGCTGGTTTGTTCTCTTGCATCCACTTTGCCGCCGCTTTTTCAGACGCAGTCTTCATGGCGGCATAGATGTTGAAACCGCCTTTGTTCGGATTTTCGGGGTCTAGGACCTTGAGCGATTCTTCGTTGTAGGTGCTCTCGTCGATTGAGAATACCTCGTTGGGTCGAGGGGAGATGGCGGCGATGGAGGAGGAAGTGAAGACGAAGCGTTTGCATGAGGGAGTTTTGGCGCAGGCTTTGAGGGCATTGACAACGCCGTTGATGGCGATGGAGATGGCGAGATCGAGGCTGACGTTTTCACTGATGGGTGCGGCTACGTGGATGAAGCCATCGATGCCTGGTAGTTAAGTTAGTTAGCTATGTTCTTTACTAGTTTGGGTTTGAGATGAGTTCGATGTACCTTGCATGAAGTCGTCGTAGCATCCTTCGATAGTCATATCAGGCACAGTGACAAGCTCAAATTTGGCATTCTTGTGCTTTTCACCAAAGTACTCGGTCAAGTACTTGTGCTTCTCAGCATTTCTTACTGCGCCTCGTACATTATATCCCCTCTTCAGCAATTGATCGGCGATATGGCTTCCGATCAACCCATTGACACCCGTCACGAAGACCGTAGCGCCAGCTTCAAGTGCAAGAGAAGGCATTGCGGGGTACAAAGTTTATAGACTGTGATGAAAGGGGGCGGGGTGAATGACGTAAGCAAAAAGGGGTAGTATGCTGAAGTGAGCTACAATTTCCTGAGCAAAGCTCAATGTACGCTGCTTGAACAGTGAAGAAGTTATCGAAAGTGTTTTTAGAGATAGAATGCTAGCGAGGCTACAGGAGGGATTAAATACACCTGGACAAAGAGGAGTTCAAGGCTGCAAGAGCTAACTCTGTTCGGAAAAGCGGCTTCACCCGCATGCGCAGGATGATGTGCTGACACATGAGATTCGCTCTTACGGCTCATATTTGATCTTATCAGGGATTCTTGCCGTATGCGCCGTCTCGGCTATAACCTAAAAGTCAGCAGGTCAGCTTGGAAGTTCTTGCGACGACGCGTCTTCGTTATAAATCCACTTATTACAAATCAAGTCGAGAGACGCAATCACTGAACGGTATGAGCACACTGCTTGGCCGCAAGTTATTGTAAAAGCTCAAATGTGCTCATACCGAGCCTTTCTCGAGTATGGAGTTGTTTGCTTTCGTGTAGGTCAATGCGTGTGGTGGAGGTGCGGAACAGGTAGCCGAAACTTGGAATCTTAACTTTGTTCAACAACACATTTCTTAGGGCATTGATATAAATATGTCAAAAGAAAAATATTTTTGCACATATTGCTCCATATTTTCCGAAGCCAAACCCTTCCCAAGGAGCAATAAAAGTTGAATATGTAGTGAAACGAAAGACAGTTGTGTTCGTGAACAGAATTTATGTTCCACGGAGACACCTCCCCACATTTAAGGCATTTTGGCGAAACACATACTAAATGTGGGTGCATCGACTTGGCCGAGTACAATGATCGAATTGACTACTAAACAGGGCTTGTAGTCTTGTTTAGAGTTTGTAAATTAAGAAATTTTCTTGTTTTATCGTTGGGACCTGAGAGTAAAAAGCGCAAAAGTTCGAGAACGAAAGGTTGTTCATCTTGGAGCAACGTGATGAGGTCTAGGTGAATACTGTCGAGGCAAGTGGTGCAGATTATCTGTATCTCCGACAAAAAAATGATGACTCAAGAAGAGAGCCTGATTGAACTATATATAGAAAGACGTAATGAACCGAGAAAGAGATTGATGTGGTCAGATAGTATCAATATTGTCTTCGTAATTAAGAACGATCTATGAGGCTTACTCAACACTATCCACGGCCAGCTCTGCAATCACCATGATCATATCTACAACTTTCCCTTGCTCTTAGCCGTCTCTTCTTGAAGCACCAACCCAACGGGTCCACCACGGCTTCCATCGCCAGCCCACTGTTCCTCAGGAACACGCTCAGCAGGCCAATCCCAGCGGCCCTTGAAATCCTCAGGTGTTCGACCTTCGATACATTCTACAATGCTATCACCAATAACAGGCAGAAACTTGAATCCATGACCGCTGCCTCCGCTGGCTACAAATAGACCGCTGTACTTTGGGTGGTAGGAGATCAAGAAGTCTCCGTCCTTTGTATCCGTGTACCAGCAAATCTTGGATTTGGTGAACGGCCGTGAGGGGGACGCGAGCGAGGGGTGTATTGATTTGAGGAAATCTCGACATTGGCGTTGGCCCTCGATTGGCACTGCTTGGTTTGGATCGTCGACACCGGTGTAGGGCAAGGACACGGTAATCGTCTCGTTTGGATCATCCGACTCGGGATGCGGGATGGTTGTAGGATTGAGGTAGCCATGACCGTGACGCGCCACCTTGAGCAACCCCTTGGAAGGCGGAATCATGAAAAGGCCATGTGAGAGGTTCAAGATAGTTGGCTTGGTGGCCATTTTTGCTTCCTCTTCCTTAGATATCGGCATGTAGCACAAAGCTTGTCCAGTAGCTTTGCAGATGCCTCGTAAATCTATGAGTGATGCTGTCCATGCACCAGCTGCCAGTATTGTCAGGTCGGCCTTCAACTCGCCTGAATCGCTGAGCCGGACACCAGACACTGTGTTGGTCTTGTGATCGATCAACAGCTTCCTCACCTGCTTTGTGACGAACTTGACTCGGTTCAGACTCTCGACCTTTTCCCGGAGCCAGATCATAGCACCCTCGGCGTCCGCCCAACCAGAACTCCAGTTGACATAGCCAGTAGAGCCGTTGCCCCATGGATCCTTGCCTTCAAGACCACATGCCTTTTGGATATCTTCAGCCGAGTTGAGGACCTCAATCTTGTCTGCGCCTATCGCTCGGACGTTTGCCAGCGACTCTGACACGTACTTTTGCTCTGGCCCCCAAGCCGTTACACATAGCCCGACCTCGTGGTAGTGTTCAGGCGCGAAATCGGTTCGCCAGCGGTTTTGCGCAATGGTTGCGAGGCGGGTATAGCGGGCTGCAGCGTAATCGGGGCGGATGATGCGCGAGGTATCAATCTATTCGTCTTTGTTTGAGCTTGCTGCCTTGGTGGAAACTGCACTTTGCGACAACCGAGAAAAGGTTGCTCCGTAGAGTCCATGGAAGTTACACTATTGCTCTACTTACACTGGATCCATCGGGCGTGGGAAAAGGCTGTCTGTCCACTACAGTGATTGAGGTGTTTTTGTACTGCGGGTTTCGACATAGAGAATAGGCAGTAGAAAGGCCGAATGCACCGCTTCCGACAATTAGAATCGATGAGGGTATCTCTGAAAAAGTAGAGGGAGCCATTTCACGCAAATCTGAAGGAAACTGCTTACAAGAATCAAACGAGGCAACGAAGAAGAAGACGGCAAGGAGAAGGGCGCAATGAAAAACCCAGCATACAGTCCTGGAGCTTCCGAGCATCAGCCGCCAGTGGGCCGATATCGTCGATGGACTGGCGGCGGGTATGGTCGGATTTGTATGGGCCGGACCCTGGTGACTTGCAGGACGCTCGGACCTACCCGACAGATCGGATCAAAAGATTTGAGGCTCCAAAGCAAACGCCTGCTAGCATCATCCATTGACAATCAACAACACCTGCTGCGCGCTCAGCTGCTGACTGGCCGCACGCCATGGCAAAGCTTCCAAAGCCTCCCAAGTCGCTTTCGACGAGATCCGCAATACCGACGAAGCCGGCCGCACCACTGCCCAGGCGAATACCGCGAGCGCAACCGATCCCCGAGCATCTGCTGCGAGTCCCCGAGAACCAGACGCCCGAACAAGCCGTGAAGCGAGTATGGGCGGCGCGCCCAAGGTTGTCTGATCTCCAACGGATGTCGGACGAGGAATTGAGGTCAGCACAGCACCAGGCCAAGCTGCGGAGATGGCGACAATGGCCCATGTTCGGGATTGGCATGATAGCATTTGGAATGGGCACATACGCAACCATGCTCTGGACGTCGCTGACTCATGACGCCGATTTGAAAGACTTGCCAGCGGATCTCTCTGATCGGTTTGATAAGGAGGCCGAGGGATACGACGAGAAAGTGGATACATCGGAAACGCTCCTCTTGTTGACTCGGAAGCGCAAGAAGCTCACTGCCATGGCCAAGGGACACGTGTTGGAAGTCGCCGTGGGTACAGGCAGGAACATACCATATTACAAGACGAAGCAATGCGCAACGGTAACGCTACTCGACTCGAGTGGGCCGATGCTCGAGGTGGCGCGGCGGAAATGGAATGACACGCACAAGGAGTACTTTAGCCGCGTCCTCTTTAAGCATCAGTCAGCGATTGATCCGATCACGCCGCCGTATGGCGCGCAGGATGGATACGACACGGTGTTGCAGACTATGGGGCTGTGCTCGACGCCGGAGCCCGTCAAACTGCTACAAAACCTCGAGGCATGCACCAACGAGGACGGACAGATACTGCTTCTGGAGCATGGCAAGTCGCACTACGAATGGCTCAACAAGATGCTAGACAAGACAGCGCCCGCACACGCCGACGAGCATGGGTGCTGGTGGAACAAGGACATTGGCAAGATTGTCGAGGAGAGCGGGCTAGAGGTTGTAGAGATGAAGCGCTACAACTTTGGCACGACGTGGTGGCTCCAACTGAAGCCGAGAAAAGGAATACGGCAGAGGCGGGGCGAGACAAGCGTGGGCGAGCAGCCGGGCAGGGGACAGGCTGCGGGCGCCGTTGTACAAAAGCCGTGGTGGTGGTTGTGGAGTTGAATCAGTGACCATGTTATCATTACTTCGTACAGCGACCCCGCAGTGTGTATGGAGCGGGTGGGGACATGGGACTATCAGATACAAGACAGGCACAATCTGGACTGCGTGGAGACGCCGGGCCAGGGGGACAGACAGGCTGGCGAGCAGGCGAGGCAGGCCATGGATACAGGTTTGTTCTGTTCAAGGTGACGCAAAAAGTTGGGCGTCGCCGTGGTGAGGAGAGGGGCACTACCAGATGGGGCAATGCCAGGACCAGCCTTCGTCACTCGGGGACCCAAGAGCAGGTGAAGCGAGATCTGCAGTCGGGATCATGGGCAATGCACACAGGATCGCGTCACTCTTGTTCGGAGCGCATGGCGGCTCACCCAAACTTTGACATGTCTTTCCATCCGACGGCGCCATGTGCTTTGGGTGCTGGAAGCGCGGGGCAGGGCAGGGCGGCGGGCGGCGGCGGCGAGAGGAGCGAGGGCAAGCACGCAACAGCTGTCTGACTCGGCGGGCTGGCTGCGCGGGCAAAGAAGCAAACAAACATGCGTCCTCACCGTCTTTCACGACTTGCCAACTGCCTCATCCAGCCCGCACTTCGTCTGGGGAAGGCGAATAGCGCATCCGCCCACCTGTGCTGCCCGCAGCCCAAGTGCGGCGCCAGACCTTCCAGTTCCCCACAAATGGTGACGCTGCGCTGCACACGCAAGGCGCTCTTGGCGGCATGCGCCTAGCCCGATGCGGCAAGCACAGCTGCACGGCCCATGTTCCATCATCCGAAGCCATGGCAACTCGCGTGCCCAGCGCGGCCTTTGTGCGCAACACATGCTTCCACCACCACGCCCGTCTGTCGACCGTCCCAGCAGGCTCCCCAAACCGGGCGGGCGAGGGGCTCGGCATGCCGGGCCTCGTACGAGGCGGGCTGGCTCTTTGTCGTGCCAGGGCTAGCCGCAGCGGTTCGCTTGTTCGCATTGGGGGGTTGCCGAGGACTGGCCGCAAGCCCACCAGCGAAAAGTTCCGTCAGAGAAAAAATCGCGAAAAGTGTGCTCACCGCCCTGGGGCATCCCGGCGGCATCGTTGAGGCTAAATCCACTTTTGCAGCTAGACGAAACCTGTGGACAGGGATGGGGGCTGTCTGCAACTGGATGATATGCACGCAGCATCAGATCATGGCAAAGCATCCAACCACTCGCGACGTGGCCGTTGCAGGCCATGGACAAGCACAGCAATCGAGGCGGTCAGCTGCCGGGACAGCTGTGATGACCCGCCCGTAGCCATGCAGGCAGGCAGCGAAGGAAGAGGGCCGTCGAGATGGGGGTGCCTCAGGGCAGACAAGCCCGTCGCGGAGGTTTATCGGCTACGACGCACTCGCACCAGCACGGCTTAGCACGATCCACTTGTCTCGTGCCCGGCGCGAGATGGAAGAGATCCAAGCTTGACACAACAAGAGGGGCAAATTCACCAGCCAGCCGCGCCGGATTGGCTGTGCAAGACGTTAGAACAGGCATCCCGCCGGTGAAGCCACGCCTGGAGGGCGACCGGCGACTATGTGCCTTTGGAGCACGCTGCCGCGTGGTACATGCGGGCGGCCACGGCATCTTGATAGGAGCGTAACGCTCTAGCCCCTGGCCAACAAAGCAAAAACGGGCTCTAAAAGTAGGATGCTGTCATAACCCGCCTGAGCATCCCTGGGTACATTCACCCTACCACCGTGCACGGGCGCCTGCCGGAGCCTAGTCGCTCCTTCTTCACCCAGTTGCTCCACCACGCCTCCGACCTTTCCCTCGCAACCTCCCCCTCCTTCTCACCACCCCTCGAACTCCCTCAGGGACCATTTGTCAATTGTCTGCCCGCGTCGCCTCCTCCTTGTCTGGTTCTTTGCCTGCTTGCTTACCGTGCTGCACTTGGCTGTGTTGCATCTTCCGTGTCGTCTACAGGCAGCCCATCTCATTCGCCATCCGCCGCCTTACGTATTCGCTGCTCTTCAGGAGGCAACTTGCGTAGCTGCCACCACTCCTCGGCTTTCATCACCGCTGCCTCATCCTCTCTCTTCCCTCCCTCTTTTCCTCTCCCTCCGCCAAC
This sequence comes from Curvularia sp. ZM96, assembly GCA_022457065.1. Classification (NCBI taxonomy): domain Eukaryota; kingdom Fungi; phylum Ascomycota; class Dothideomycetes; order Pleosporales; family Pleosporaceae; genus Curvularia; species Curvularia sp. ZM96. The sequence goes on along the minus strand of JAJGBQ010000004.1, from coordinate 3,600,810 downwards.
AACCGCCTATCCCCCTCACACACAACAATCGGGCGCCTTTTCCTCGACGCCACCCCTGCAGTGCAGCAAGAAGCGTCGTATCCAGCCTTGCATATTCAGCGGCAGCGCTTGGTGGCATAGGCTGCAGCGCATTCCTACCGGACCAATCCGCATCCCTGAGCATTCTCGCAGTACCCAAGCACTTTTTTTTGGCTGCACACCCATTACCACCACCATCCTTAATAATATACCCTTCTCCCCTGCAAAGGCTACCCTTTGTCTTCTTCTCTTATCCCTTGCGCGAAACCCGGTTGCGACTCGAGTCGCTGCGATAACATGCCCTACAACACTCGCCGCAAGTCCCTGTCGCTGCCGTCGCTTGGCATCCAGCTTCCTGGAGCGCCCCGAACCACGCGCTCACCGCCTTCGACAAGTGACAGCCAGCACGTCGCAAAAAAACAGAAGCGCTCACATTCCGGCTCTCTCTCATCGGCGCCCGCATCCCCTCCACGACCATCGGCGTTGCGTCTCGACGAGCACCGACCCAAAAGCTCAGGCCGGGTCGCCGACACCCCGCCACCGTCACCAGGCGGCGAGTCGGGCATCGCAAAGATCGACACCCAAGGTATTGATGACGAGATTGTCGTCGGCGTGATCGAACAGCTCGAGAAGACTGGTAACCGCCCCCATCTGCTCAAGGAGCTTGCTCTCGTCCTGTCGCCCATCATCCCCATTGTTGAAAGGTACGCACCCCCCTCAATGCTTGGCTCATAATTTCTTATGCTGACATGTGCTTAGTTCGGCCAATCCAGCAGCCATCATCTCGTCACG